>JARQOD010000005.1:22811224-22960423 GCA_033576555.1 Oophaga sylvatica
ATACTGAACAGAAAAAAAATAGTACAGCAAAGCGGGGCCCAAACAAACAAATAAAAAGGGTAGGAAGGTACTTACTGAAACCCAAAAAACCCTGCAAAAGCACAACTTATAATTTCAAAAACCCCTGAGATCACACGCCCTCTTCCCCCAAAATTAGTTCTCTGGTGTAAAAAAATCAAAACGCACCCACGAAAAAACTGAAAAAGCAAAAGTAAAAAAACATCAGTGGCTGAAAAAAACTGAGAGGGGAAACCCCCGGAGGGACCCTGGGGCCCCCAGAATGCGACAAAATGAAAAAAATATAGCACAAACAAAAAAAGAAAATTCTTATCTGTTGCGGGAGATGCAGACACACACAGCGGGGCTACAAGGGAAACTGGAATAAAGGATTCGACCAAACTTGATCCCCCGGAAACCCCTGATGGAAGGGTGACCCCCTTATATAAGACCACCGAAACACCTGATTCCCCCTCAAACTCACTGGACAGCTAGCACCGCTTGTAACCCCCAGAGGAGCCTCTGTCGAACTCATCTCAAACCATTCAAACACAAGGGCATCAAAAAACCACAAAAAGCGAGAAAGGCTTGGAGCGAGAGCAAGCCCCGCAGGACTGCAAAAATTCCCTGACATCAAGACAAGGTGGGCCCCCAAAAGGACCGACTAACAAGTCTCTGGTAAAAAAATTACGGATCCCAGCCAACGGGAAAAATAATCCAACATCACACTCTTTTTCCACGGGCCGGGACAAACTTTTTCCCAAACGGGGCAGCGTGGGGGCCTATCCTCCTGACACCCCTCCAGAGCAAGTCTCAAATTGGTGAGTGGCGGAAGAACTCACCCTCTTTCAAAATAACAGAAGGATCAGATAACTCAGGAGAGTCCGCAAGGAATCTCCTCGAGAGGGCATCCGTCTTAACATTCTTAGTGCCAGGAAGAAAGGAAACCACAAAATTAAAACGTGTGAAAAACAAGGCCCACCTGGCCTGTCTAGGATGAGTCGCTTGGCAGATTCCAGATAAACCAGATTTTTATGGTCCGTAAGGACCACCACCTGATGTTTGGCTCCCTCCAGCCAATGTCTCCACTCTTCAAAAGCCCACTTCATGGCCAGTAACTCCCGATTACCCACGTCATAATTACGTTCAGTAGGAGAAAATTTTCGAGAGAAAAAGGCACAAGGGCTACTTTTAGAGGTCTCTGGATCTTTTTGGGACAAAACGGCACCTGCCCCAATTTCAGAGGCATCAACCTCCACCTGAAATGGCAGAGAAACATCAGGCTGCCGTAGGACAGGAGCAGAAGTGAATCTCTGCTTAAGTTCCTGAAATGCAGAGACTGCCTCAGAAGGCCAATTCACCACATCAGAACCCTTTTTGGTCAAATCAGTTAATGGTTTAACAATAACCGAGAAATTACCAATAAATTTACGATAAAAATTGGCAAAACCCAAAAATCTTTGAAGAGCCTTTAATGAAGTAGGTTGGACCCAATCACAGATGGCCTGAACCTTGACCGGGTCCATTTCAATAACCGATGGGGACAAAATGAATCCCAGAAATGAGATCCTCTGTACGCCAAAAAGACACTTTGATCCCTTCACATACAGAGCATTCTCTCTCAAAATCTGGAATACAGTTCGAACATGTTTCACATGAGAGTCCCAGTCATTAGAAAAAATCAAGATATCATCCAAATAAACAATCAGAAATTTATCCACAAAATCCCTGAAAATGTCATTCTTGAAGGACTGGAAGACAGAAGGAGCATTAGTGAGCCCAAAGGGCATCACAAGGTACTCAAAATGCCCCTCAGGGGTATTGAATGCCGTCTTCCATTCATCCACGTGCTTAATGCGAATAAGGTTATATGCCCCCCTGAGGTCAAGCTTAGTAAACCAAGTAGCGTTTTTCACCCTGGAAAACAGGTCAGAAATCAAAGGTAACGGGTATTGATATTTTACAGTAATATTGTTCAAAAGACGATAATCAATACACGGCCTTAATGAACCATTCTTTTTGGCCACAAAAAAAAAACGGCACCTAAGGGTGAAGAGGATGGTCTGATATGACCCTTCTCCAATGATTCCTTGATATAAGACCGCATAGCGTCATGTTCAGGTACAGACAAGTTAAAAAGGCGACCTTTAGGGAATTTACTACCAGGCACTAATTCAATAGCGCAGTCATAGCCAGGGCTGCCACTAGGAATTTCGGGGCCCCATACTGGCAAAATTTATGGGGCCCCCCTTGAGACTCCGCCCAGGCTCCACCCCCCAGTTCCGCACCCACCCTAGCTCCTCCTCCACCACGCAAACCTTCCAAAATCCCTCCGCCCTTTCATGGAAAAACTTCACTTCTGCACCATGCCCTCACCAATGACACATTCAGGCTATGTGCACACTTTCAGGATTATTTGCGGTTTTTTCGCGGGAAAAAAAACGCGTCAAAAACGCATGAATTAAGCATCCTATCATTTAGAATGAAGTCCGCAATTTTTGTGCACATGGTGCGTTTTTTTCCGCGAAAAAAACGCATCTCGGAAAAAGAGCCAACATGTTCATTAATTTTGCGGAATTCTAGCCTTTTTCCCGCTATATTATTGACCTATAAAGTTTACCGCGGAAAAAGTCAGTTTTTGCTCAGGAAAATTCTGCAAACATTCCTGAACGTGTGCACTTAGCCTAACACCAATCACTCGATGAATATGCAGCATTTTGCTTGTTTAGTATAATACACCCCATAGTCCTCCATATATTATTATGTGCACCACAGTCCTCCATATTGTAAAGTGCACACCACATAGTCCTCCATATAATATAATGTATCCATAGTCCTCCATATAGTATAATACACTCCTAATAGCCCTCAATATATTAAAATACACTCAGTCATCCATATAGTATAATACACTCCTCATAGTGCTCCATATAGTATAATGCACCGCCATAGTCATCCATGTAGTACAATTCACTTCCCATAGTATAATGCACCCCATAGTTCTTCATATGGTATAATGTATTCCCCATAGTCCTCAATACAGTATAATGCAGCCCACGTATAGTATAATGCAGTCACCCTATAGAGCATAATGCAGCCACCCCACAGAGCATAATGCAGCCACCCCACAGAGCATAATGCAACCACCCCAGAGTATAATGCAACCACCCCAGAGTATAATGCAACCACCCCAGAGTATAATGCAACCACCCCACAGAGTATAATGCAACCACCCCACAGAGTATAATGCAACCACCCACAGAGTATAATGCAACCACCCCACAGAGTATAATCTAAACCCCCATAGAATATAATTGAGCCCCCTTATATAGTATAATGTAGCCCCTCCATAAAATACAATGTAGCCCTACTCATATAGTATAATGCAGCCCCCATAGAATATAATGTAGCCCCCTCATAAAGTATAATGAAGCCCCCATACAATATAATCTAGCCCTCATAGAATACAATGTAGCCACCTCATAGAGTATGATGCAATCACCCCTCATAGAATATAATAAATATAATACAGCCCCCCCATAGAATATAATGTATCCCCGAATAGAATATCATACAGCCTGCCTCCCCAAAGGAATATAACGTAGCCCCCATAGTATATAACACAGCCACAAAGTATATAACACAGCCACATATATTATATAACAGCCACCCTATAAAATATAATATATCCCCCATAGTATATAACACAGCCCACATAGTGTACAGCGTGGCCCACATAGTATACAGCAGGGCCCACATAGTGTACAGCAGGGCCCACATAGTGTACAGCAGGGCCCACATAGTGTACAGCAGGGCCCACATAGTGTACAGCAGGGCCCACATAGTATATAGCAGGGCCCACATAGTATATAGCAGGGCCCACATAGTATATAGCAGGGCCCACATAGTATATAGCAGGGCCCACATAGTATATAGCAGGGCCCACATAGTATATAGCAGGGCCCACATTGTATATAGCAGGGCCCACATTGTATACAGCAGGGCCCACATAGTATATAGCAGGGCCCACATAGTATACAGCAGGGCCCACATAGTATATAGCAGGGCCCCCATTGTATATAGCAGGGCCCCATAGTGTATAGCAGGGCCCACATTTTACAGCAGGGCCCACATTGTATATAGCAGGACCCACATAGTATATAGCAGGGCCCCCATTTTACAGCAGGGCCCACATTGTATATAGCAGGCCCCACAAAGTATATAGCAAGGCCCCCCATTTTACAGCAGGGCCCCTATAGTAGACAGCAGGGCCCCCATAGCATACAGCAGGGCCCCCATTGTATATTGCAGGGCCCACATTGGATATAGCAGGGCCCCCATAGTATACAGCAGGGCCCACATTTTACAGCCCTCATCTCCCCTCCCCCCAGGAATTGCCCCACAGCAGGACAGATTTATAAAAAAAAAACACTCCTCACCTCATCCTCGTGCCAGCGCTGCTCCCAGCTCCTGTCTCCTGCTCTGCCCGGCACACAGTGCGCGCGCTGTGTCAGAGGCAGAGCAGGGAATGATGGGAGAGGGGGCGTCAGCTGACGCTCTCTCCTCCATCATCGCTTTGAACTGTGCCGCAGACGCCGGTATAGTTCAAAGCAGCGGCGGGGGGAGTCGGCGCTGGGGGCAGGCGGGCCCCCTGCCACACAGGGACCCCCATAGCGGCTGTGTGATGTGCCGCTAGCTGGGGGCCCCTTGAGGTGCAGGGGGAGCCTCAAAATGTTGGGGGCCCCCGGGCCCGAGCGCAGACCTGCGTGCTCGGGCGGCGGGCCCCCCCTAATGACCGGGCCCCATACAGCAGTAAGGGTTCTCATGCCTGATGGCGGCCCTGGTCATAGCTCCTATGGGGAGGCAAGGATGCAGATTTACTTTCGCTAAACACATCAGAAAAATCAATCAAAAAGTCAGGAACATCCTGAGCCTGGGGGAGGCAGAAAAAACAGGAGTGTTGGTATTAACACATTGGCAGCCCCAACTGGTTACAGACACAGATTTCCAATCCAAAACAGGATTATGAGACTGCAACCAAGGGAAGCCCAGTACGATAATATCATGCAGATTATACAGAACCAAAAATTTACAGCACTCCTGATGATCAGGTTCAACCCTCATTATCACCTGAGTAAAGAACTGAGGTTTATTCTCAGCCAAAGGGGTAGAATCGATCCCCAGTAGGGGAATAGACTTCCGTAGGGGTATCAAGGGAAACCCACAACATTTAGCAAAATCATAATCCATCAGGTTAATAGCTGCTCCAGAATCAACGAAAGCCTGAGCAGAAAATGAGGACAGAGAGCATATCAGAGTGACAGTTAACAAAAACTTAGTCTGAACACTACCCAAGACAACTGAGCGTGCAAAACGTCTTCCCCGCTTAGGGCAGACCGAAATAGCATGAGAGGCATCACCACAGTAGAAACATAACCCATTGCGCTTTCGAAACTCATGACGCTGTGCCCCAGACACCACTCTATCACACTGTATGGGTTCAGAAGCAGGTTCACAAGGCAACACTATTCCACGCATACTTCTCCGCTCACGCAAACATCTGTCAATTTGAATCGCTAATGACATAGAATCATTGAGACCAGAGGGGACAGAGAATCCCACCATAACATCCTTTACATTATCTGACAGACCCTTCCGAAAAAGGGCCGCCAAAGCGTCGTCATTCCACTTGGTCAGGACTGCCCACCTACGGAATCTCTGACAGTATAACTCAGCGTCATCAAGCCCCTGATTTAATGCCAACAAGGCTTTTTCAGCTTGATCAGTGACATTAGGCTCATCGTACAATAACCCCAAAGCCTGAAAAAATGCATCAACATCACTCAAAACAGGATCCCCAGGTGTCAGGGAAAAATCCCAATCCTGAAGATCGCCGCGCAGGAGAGAGATGACAATTTGAACCTGCTGCGCTGCGTTCCCTGAGGACTTAGATTTTAAGGCAAAAAACAATTTACAATTATTTTTGAAATTCTGAAACTTAGCTCGATCCCCTAAAAACAAATTTGGCATGGGAATCCTAGGTTCCACAACAGGCAACCCAGCAAGATAGATAGCAATACTCCGAACCTCAGTGGCAAGCTGATCCACACGGCCAGACAACTGTGCAAACTCCATTGAGAGAAAAAAAAATCCTCCCCAGCACCCAGAGATACAGAGGGAAAAAAATGCAACAAACAGAAAAATATCTCTGACAACTCTGACAACCTTTTTTCTTTCACAATATTTTTTCCCTTCTGTGAGTACCATACAATTTTCAATTTTTAGGCCCGTGATACTGTTATGTTTCGGTAGCTGAGGAGTGCAGGTAAAAAAGGCAATACACCAGAGCAGTTGGAATCTATGAGATTGCAGTACCCTGACTAACCACCACAACTAGAGGCAGCCGTGTAGCGTTCCTACGTTGGTCCTAGACGCCTCGTCACAGCCTGAGAAACTAACTACACCTAAAGATAGAAAGAGGAAAGCTATCTGCCCCGGAGCAGATCCCCAAAGAACATAGAAAGCCCCCAAACATGTAATGGTGGTTAGACAAGAAGAAATACTGACACACACAGAAAATAGTATGAGCAAACGCTGGGGCCCAAACTACCTAAATAGAAAAGGATAGGAAGGGTACTTACTGCAATCCCAGAAAACCCTGAAAAGCACTAACTCTACTAATTTCAAAATCACCTGAGATCACACGACCTCTACCACCTAAATTAGTTCTCTGGTGTAACAAAATCAAAACAGCAGCCACTGAAAAAACTGGAAAAAGCAAAAGTACAAACATCAGTGGCTGAACTAATCTGAGAGGGCAAAAGCCCCCGGAGGGGACCCTGAAGGCCCCCACAGAAGTGCAGGACAAAATGCAAAAATCAAGCACAAAAACAAAAAGAAGAAAATGTCTTATCTGTTAGCAGGAGATGCAGACACGACACAGCAGGCTACAAAGGAAACAGGACTCAAGGATTGAGACAGAACAATTGATCACCGGCAACCCTGATGGGAAGGCGACTCCCTTATATAAGACCAGTCAGTAACACCTGATTCCCAATCCTCACAATCTTCACTGGACAGTCCAGTACCGCTTGTAACCACCAGAGGGAGCCTCTGCTCAGAACTCATTTCAAGTCCATTCACAACAGTACCCCCCCTTGAGGAGAGGTCACCGAACCCTCATTTGAGCAACCAGGTCGATCAGGATGAGTTCTATGATACGCACAGATGAGTCTCCTAGCATGGATGTCCGAAGCAAACACCCAAGAATTGTCTTCCTGACCATAACCTCTCCCTTTAACCAAATACTGGAGTTTCCGTCTAGAAAAACGAGAATTCAATATTTTCTCAACCACATACTCCAGATTGCCCTCAACCAAAACAGGGTCAGGAGGCACAGTAGTAGGAACCACTGGCTCAACAAACCTCTTCAACAAGGACTTGTGGAACACGTTATGGATCTTAAATGTCCCTGGAAGAAGCAAACGAAAAGAAACAGGATTAAGAATCTCCATGATCTTATAAGGTCCAATGAACCTAGGCTTAAATTTAGGAGATGCCACTCTCATAGGAATATTTCTTGAGGACAACCAGACCAAGTCCCCCACTTTAAACCGAGGACCATCAGTCCTATGCCGGTTAGTAAACCGCTGGGCCCTCTCCTGAGAGAGGGACAACCTCTCCACTACCTGGTCCCAAATCTGTTGCATACGCTCCACAACAGAGTCAACACCTGGACAGACAGAAGCCTCCGTCTGTCCTGAAGAAAATCGAGGGTGAAACCCAGAATTACAGAAAAATGGAGACATCAAAGTGGCAGAGCTAGCCCTATTATTAAGAGCAAACTCAGCCAAAGGCAAAAAAGAGACCCAGTCATCCTGATCAGCAGACACAAAGCATCTTAGATAAGTCTCCAATGTCTGGTTTGTTCTCTCAGTTTGACCATTGGTCTGAGGATGAAACGCCGAGGAGAAAGACAATTGAACACCAAGTTTAGAACAAAAGGTCCTCCAAAATCTGGAAACAAACTGGACTCCTCTGTCAGACACAATGTTCTCAGGAATGCCGTGTAAACGAACCACGTGCTGAAGGAACAAAGGCACCAATTCAGAAAAGGAAGGCAACTTAGGTAATGGCACAAGATGTATCATCTTGAAAAACCTATCGCAAATCACCCAGATGACGGTCATTCTCTGAGAAACAGGGAGGTCGGAAATGAAATCCATAGAGATATGGGTCCATGGTCTCTTGGGCACAGGTAATGGCATCAACAAACCACTAGAACGAGAGCAAGGCTTGGAGCGAGAGCAAGTCCCGCAGGACTGCACAAACTCCCTGACATCACGAGACAAGGTAGACCACCAAAAGGACCGACTAACCAAGTCTCTGGTACCAAAAATTCCGGGATGACCGGCCAACGCGGAACAATGAATCTCAGACATTACACTCTTTTTCCACTGGTCCTTGACAAACAATTTCCCAACAGGGCAGCGCTCGGGATTATCCTCCTGACACCCCTCCAGAGCCAGTCTCAAATTGGGCGAGATGGCGGAAAGAACTACACCCTCTTTCAAAATAACAGAAGGATCAGATAACTCAGGAGAGTCCGCCAGGAAACTCCTCGAGAGGGCATCCGCCTTAACATTTTTAGTGCCAGGAAGAAATGAAACCACAAAATTAAAACGTGTGAAAAACAAGGCCCACCTGGCCTGTCTAGGATTAAGTCGCTTGGCAGATTCCAGATAAACTAGATTCTTATGGTCCGTAAGGACCACCACCTGATGTTTGGCTCCCTCCAGCCAATGTCTCCACTCTTCAAAAGCCCACTTCATGGCTAATAACTCCCGATTACCCATATCATAATTACGTTCAGTGGGAGAAAATTTTCGAGAGAAAAAGGCACAAGGGTTACTTTTAGAGGTCTCTGGATCTCTTTGGGACAAAACGGCACCTGCTCCAATTTCAGAGGCATCAACCTCCACCTGAAATGGAAGAGAAACATCAGGCTGCCGTAGAACAGGAGCAGAAGTGAATCTCTGCTTAAGTTCCTGAAATGCAGAGACTGCCTCAGGAGGCCAATTCACCACATCAGAACCCTTCTTGGTCAAATCAGTTAATGGTTTAACAATAACAGAGAAATTACCAATAAATTTACGATAAAAATTGGCAAAACCCAAAAATCTTTGAAGAGCCTTTAATGAAGTAGGTTGGACCAAATCACAGATGGCCTGAACTTTGACCGGGTCCATTTCAATAACAGATGGGGACAAAATGAATCCCAGAAATGAGATCCTCTGAATGCCAAAAAGACACTTTGATCCCTTCACATACAGAGCATTCTCTCTCAAAATCTGGAACAGAGTCCGAACATGTTTTACATGAGAGTCCCAGTCATTGGAAAAAATCAAGATATCATCCAAATAAACAATCAGAAATTTATCCACAAAATCCCTGAAAATGTCATTCATGAAGGACTGGAAGACAGAAGGAGCATTATTGAGCCCAAAGGGCATCACAAGGTACGCAAAATGCCCTTCAGGGGTATTAAATGCCGTTTTCCATTCATCCCCGTGCTTAATGCGAATAAGGTTATATCCCCCCCTGAGGTCAAGCTTGGTAAACCAAGTAGCGTTTTTCACCCTGGAAAACAGATTAGAGATCAAGGGTAAAGGATATTGATATTTCACAGTAATATTGTTCAAGAGACGATAATCAATACACGGCCTTAATGAACCATCCTTTTTGGTCACAAAGAAAAAACCGGCACCTAAGGGTGAAGAGGATGGTCTGATATGACCCTTCTCCAATGACTCCTTGATATAAAACCGCATGGCGTCATGTTCAGGTACAGACAAGTTAAAAAGGCGACCTTTAGGGAATTTACTACCAGGCACTAATTCAATAGCGCAGTCATAGCTCCTATGGGGAGGTAAGGATGCAGATTTACTTTCGCTAAACACATCAGAAAAATCAATCAAAAAGTCAGGAACATCCTGAGCCTGGGGGGAGGCAGAAAAAATAGGAGTGTTGGTATTAACACATTGGCAGCCCCAACTGGTAACAGACACAGATTTCCAATCCAAAACAGGATTATGAGACTGTAACCAAGGGAAACCCAGTACGATAATGTCATGCAGATTATACAGAACCAAAAATTTGCAACTCTCCTGATGATCAGGTTCTACCCTCATTATCACCTGAGTAGAGAACTGAGGTTTATTCTCAGCCAAAGGGGTAGAATCGATCCCCAGTAGGGGAATAGACTTCCGTAGGGGTATCAAGGGAAACCCACAACGTTTAGCAAAATCAAAATCCATCAGGTTAATAGCTGCTCCAGAATCAACAAAAGCCTGAGCAGAAAATGAGGACAGAGAGCATATCAGGGTAACAGTTAATAAAAACTTAGTCTGAACACTACCCAAGACAACTGAGCGTGCAAAACGTCTTCCCCGCTTAGGGCAGACTGAAATAGCATGAGAGGCATCACCACAGTAGAAACATAACTCATTGCGCTTTCGAAATTCATGACGCTGTGCCCCAGAAACCACTCTATCACACTGCATGGATTCAGAAGCAGGTTCACAAGCAAACATTATTCCACGCATACCTTTCCGCTCACGCAAACGTCTGTCAATTTGAATCGCTAATGACATAGAATCATTGAGACCAGAGGGAACAGGGAATCCCACCATAACATCCTTTACATTATCTGACAGTCCCTTCCGAAAAAGAGCTGCCAAAGCGTCGTCATTCCATTTGGTCAGGACTGCCCACCTACGGAATCTCTGACAGTATAACTCAGCGTCCTCAAGCCCCTGACTTAATGCCAACAAAGTTTTTTCAGCTTGATCAGTGACATTAGGCTCATCGTACAATAACCCCAAAGCCTGAAAAAACGCATCAACATCACTCAAAACAGGATCCCCAGGTGTCAGGGAAAAAGCCCAATCCTGAGGGTCGCCGCGCAGGAGAGAGATGACAATTTGAACCTGCTGCGCTGCGTTCCCTGAGGACTTAGATTTTAAGGCAAAAAACAATTTACAGTTATTTTTGAAATTCAGAAACTTAGCTCGATCCCCTAAAAACAAATCTGGCATGGGAATCCTAGGTTCCACAACAGGCAACCTAGCAAGATAGGTAGCAATACTCCGAACCTCAGTGGCAAGCTGATCCACACGGCCAGACAACTGTGCAAACTCCATTGAGAGAGAAAAAAAAATCCTCCTCAGCACCCAGAGATACAGAGGAAAAAAAAATGCAACAAACAGAAAAAAAATAAAAATCTCTGACAACTCTGACAAATTTTTTTTTTCTTTCCACAATATTTTTCCCTTCTGTGAGTACCATATAATTTTTAGTTTTGGCCGGTGATACTGTTATGATTTGGTAGCTGAGGAGAGCAGGCAAAAAAGGAAATACACCAGAGCAGTTGGAAACTATGAGATTGCAGTACCCTGACTAACCACCACAACTAGAGGCAGCCGTGGAGCGTTCCTACGTTGGTCCTAGACGCCTCGTCACAGCCTGAGAAACTAACTACACCTAAAGATAGAAAGAGGAAAGCTATCTGCCCCGGAGCAGATCCCCAAAGAACATAGAAAGCCCCCAAACATGTAATGGCGGTTAGACAAGAAGAAATACTGACACAGACAGAAAATAGTATGAGCAAACGTTGGGGCCCAAACTTACTAAATAGAAAAGGATAGGAAGGGCACTTACTGCAATCTCAAAAAACCCTGAAAAGTACCAACTCTACTAATTTCAAAAACACCTGAGATCACACGACCTCTACCACCTAAATTAGTTCTCTGGTGTAACCAAAAACAAAACAGCAGCTACTGAAAAAACTGGAAAAAGCAAATGTACAAACATCAGTGGCTGAACTGAACTGAGAGGCCAAAAGCCCCCAGAGGGGACCCTGAAGGCCCCCACAGAAGTGCCGGACAAAATGCAAAAATAAAGCACAAAAACAAAAAGAAGAAAATGTCTTATCTGTTAGCAGGAGATTCAGACACGACACAGCAGGCTACCAAGGAAACAGGAATCAAGGATTGAGACCAGAACTGTTGTGAATGGACTTGAAATGAGTTCTGAGCAGAGGCTCCCTCTGGTGGTTACAAGCGGTACTGGACTGTCCAGTGAAGATTGTGAGAAGTGGGAATCAGGTGTTACTGACTGGTCTTATATAAGGGAGTCGCCTTCCCATCAGGGTTGCCGGTGATCAATTGTTCTGGTCTCAATCCTTGAGTCATGTTTCCTTTGTAGCCTGCTGTGTCGTGTCTGCATCTCCTGCTAACAGATAAGACATTTTCTTCTTTTTGTTTTTGTGCTTGATTTTTGCATTTTGTCCTGCACTTCTGTGGGGGCCTTCAGGGTCCCCTCCGGGGGCGTTTGCCCTCTCAGTTTAGTTCAGCCACTGATGTTTGTACTTTTGCTTTTTCCAGTTTTTTCAGTGGCTGCTGTTTTGATTTTGTTACACCAGAGAACTAATTTAGGTGGTAGAGGTCGTGTGATCTCAGGTGATTTTGAAATTAGTAGAGTTGGTGCTTTTCAGGGTTTTTTTGGGATTGCAGTAAGTGACCTTCCTATCCTTTTCTATTTAGGTAGTTTGGGCCCCAGCGTTTGCTCATACTATTTTCTGTCTGTGTCAGTATTTCATCTTGTCTAACCGCCATTACATGTTTGGGGGCTTTCTATGTTCTTTGGGGATCTGCTCCGGGGCAGATAGCTTTCCTCTTTCTATCTTTAGGTGTAGTTAGTTTCTCAGGCTGTGACGAGGCGTCTAGGACCAACGTAGGAACGCTCCACGGCTGCCTCTAGTTGTGGTGGTTAGTCAGGGTACTGCAATCTCATAGATTCCAACTTCTCTGGTGTATTGTCTTTTTCACCTGCACTCCTCAGCTACCGAAACATAACAGTATCACCGGCCAAAAAATTGAAAATTGTATGGTACTCACAGAAGGGAAACAATATTGTGAAAGAAAAAAGGTTGTCAGAGTTGTCAGAGATATTTTTCTGTTTGTTGCATTTTTTTTCCCTCTGTATCTCTGGGTGCTGGGGAGGATTTTTTTTTCTCTCAATGGAGTTTGCACAGTTGTCTGGCCGTGTGGATCAGCTTGCCACTGAGGTTCGGAGTATTGCTGCCTATCTTGCTAGGTTGCCTGTTGTGGAACCTAGGATTCCCATGCCAGATTTGTTTTTAGGGGATCGAGCTAAGTTTCAGAATTTCAAAAATAATTGTAAATTGTTTTTTGCCTTAAAATCTAAGTCCTCAGGGAACGCAGCGCAGCAGGTTCAAATTGTCATCTCTCTCCTGCACGGCGATCCTCAGGATTGGGCTTTTTCCCTGACACCTGGGGATCCTGTTTTGAGTGATGTTGATGCATTTTTTCAGGCTTTGGGGTTATTGTACGATGAGCCTAATGTCACTGATGAAGCTGAAAAAGCCTTGTTGGCATTAAATCAGGGGCTTGATGACGCTGAGTTATACTGTCAGAGATTCCGTAGGTGGGCAGTCCTGACCAAGTGGAATGACGACGCTTTGGCGGCCCTTTTTCGGAAGGGTCTGTCAGATAATGTAAAGGATGTTATGGTGGGATTCTCTGTCCCCTCTGGTCTCAATGATTCTATGTCATTAGCGATTCAAATTGACAGACGTTTGCGTGAGCGGAGAAGTATGCGCGGAATGCTGTTGCCTTGTGAACCTGCTTCTGAACCCATGCAGTGTGATAGAGTGGTGTCTGGGGCACAGCGTCATGAGTTTCGAAAGCGCAATGGGTTATGTTTCTACTGTGGTGATGCCTCTCATGCTATTTCAGTCTGCCCTAAGCGGGGAAGACGTTTTGCATGCTCAGTTGTCTTGGGTAGTGTTCAGACTAAGTTTTTATTAACTGTCACTCTGATATGCTCTCTGTCCTCATTTTCTGCTCAGGCTTTCGTTGATTCTGGAGCAGCTATTAACCTAATGGATTTGATTTTAGAAGTCTATTCCCCTACTGGGGATCGATTCTACCCCTTTGGCTGAGAATAAACCTCAGTTCTCTACTCAGGTGATAATGAGGGTTGAACCTGATCATCAGGAGTGCTGTAAATTTTTGGTTCTGTATAATCTGCATGATATTATCGTACTGGGCTTCCCTTGGTTGCAGTCTCATAATCCTGTTTTGGATTGGAAATCTGTGTCTGTAACCAGTTGGGGCTGCCAATGTGTTAATACCAACACTCCTGTTTGTTCTGCCTCCCCCCAGGCTCAGGATGTTCCTGACTTTTTGATTGATTTTTCTGATGTGTTTAGCGAAAGTAAATCTGCATCCTTGCCTCCCCATAGGAGCTATGACTGCGCTATTGAATTAGTGCCTGGTAGTAAATTCCCTAAAGGTCGCCTTTTTAACTTGTCTGTACCTGAACATGACGCTATGCGGTCTTATATCAAGGAATCATTGGAGAAGGGTCATATCAGACCATCCTCTTCACCCTTAGGTGCCGGTTTTTTCTTTGTGGCCAAAAAGGATGGTTCATTAAGGCCGTGTATTGATTATCGTCTTTTGAACAATATTACTGTAAAATATCAATACCCGTTACCTTTGATTTCTGACCTGTTTTCCAGGGTGAAAAACGCTACTTGGTTTACCAAGCTTGACCTCAGGGGGGCATATAACCTTATTCGCATTAAGCACGGAGATGAATGGAAGACGGCATTCAATACCCCTGAGGGGCATTTTGAGTACCTTGTGATGCCCTTTGGGCTCACTAATGCTCCTTCTGTCTTCCAGTCCTTCATGAATGACATGTTCAGGGATTTTGTGGATAAATTTCTGATTGTTTATTTGGATGATATCTTGATTTTTTCTAATGACTGGGACTCTCATGTGAAACATGTTCGAACTGTATTCCAGATTTTGAGAGAGAATGCTCTGTATGTGAAGGGATCAAAGTGTCTTTTTGGCGTACAGAGGATCTCATTTCTGGGATTCATTTTGTCCCCATCTATTATTGAAATGGACCCGGTCAAGGTTCAGGCCATCTGTGATTGGGTCCAACCTACTTCATTAAAGGCTCTTCAAAGATTTTTGGGTTTTGCCAATTTTTATCGTAAATTTATTGGTAATTTCTCGGTTATATGTTAAACCATTGACTGATTTGACCAGAAAGGGTTCTGATGTGGTGAATTGGCCTCCTGAGGCAGTCTCTGCATTTCAGGAACTTAAGCAGAGATTCACTTCTGCTCCTGTTCTACGGCAGCCTGATGTTTCTCTGCCATTTCAGGTGGAGGTTGATGCCTCTGAAATGGTGGCAGGTGCCGTTTTGTCCCAAAAAGATCCAGAGACCTCTAAAAGTAACCCTTGTGCCTTTTTCTCTCGAAAATTTTCTCCTACTGAACGTAATTATGACGTGGGTAATCGGGAGTTACTGGCCATGAAGTGGGCTTTTGAAGAGTGGAGACATTGGCTGGAGGGAACCAAACATCAGGTGGTGATCCTTACGGACCATAAGAATCTGGTTTATCTGGAATCTGCCAAGCGACTCAATCCTAGACAGGCCAGGTGGGCCTTGTTTTTCACACGTTTTAATTTTGTGGTTTCCTTTCTTCCTGGCACTAAGAATGTTAAGGCGGATGCCCTCTCGAGGAGTTTCCTTGCGGACTCTCCTGAGTTATCTGATCCTTCTGTTATTTTGAAAGAGGGTGTAGTTCTTTCCGCCATCTCACCCAATTTGAGACTTGCTCTGGAGGGCTGTCAGGAGGATAGGCCCAAGCGCTGCCCTGTTGGAAAATTGTTTGTCCCGGACCAGTGGAAAAAGAGTGTGATGTCTGAGATTCATTGTTCCGCGTTAGCTGGGCATCCCGGAATTTTTGGTACCAGAGACTTGGTTAGTCGGTCCTTTTGGTGGCCTACCTTGTCAGGGAATTTGTGCAGTCCTGCGGGACTTGCTCTCACTCCAAGCCTTGCTCTCGCTCTAGTGGTTTGTTGATGCCATTGCCTGTGCCCAAGAGACCATGGACCCATATCTCTATGGATTTCATTTCCGACCTCCCTGTTTCTCAGAGAATGACCGTCATCTGGGTGATTTGTGATAGGTTTTCCAAGATGATACATCTTGTGCCATTACCTAAGTTGCCTTCCTCCTCTGAATTGGTGCCTTTGTTCCTTCAGCACGTGGTTCGTTTACACGGCATTCCTGAGAACATTGTGTCTGACAGAGGAGTCCAGTTTGTTTCCAGATTTTGGAGGACCTTTTGTTCTAAACTTGGTGTTCAATTGTCTTTCTCCTCGGCGTTTCATCCTCAGACCAATGGTCAAACTGAGAGAACAAACCAGACATTGGAGACTTATCTAAGATGCTTTGTGTCTGCTGATCAGGATGACTGGGTCTCTTTTTTGCCTTTGGCTGAGTTTGCTCTTAATAATAGGGCTAGCTCTGCCACTTTGATGTCTCCATTTTTCTGTAATTCTGGGTTTCACCCTCGATTTTCTTCAGGACAGACGGAGGCTTCTGTCTGTCCAGGTGTTGACTCTGTTGTGGAGCGTATGCAACAGATTTGGGACCAGGTAGTGGAGAGGTTGTCCCTCTCTCAGGAGAGGGCCCAGCGGTTTGCTAACCGTCATAGGACTGATGGTTCTCGGTTTAAAGTGGGGGACTTGGTCTGGTTGTCCTCAAGAAATATTCCTATGAGAGTGGCATCTCCTAAATTTAAGCCTAGGTTCATTGGACCTTATAAGATCATGGAGATTCTTAATCCTGTTTCTTTTCGTTTGCTTCTTCCTGGGACATTTAAGATCCATAACGTGTTCCACAAGTCCTTGTTGAAGAGGTTTGTTGAGCCAGTGGTTCCTACTGCTTTGCCTCCTGACCCTGTTCTGGTTGAGGGCAATATGGAGTTTGTGGTTGAGAAAATATTGAATTCTCGTTTTTCTAGACGGAAACTCCAGTATTTGGTTAAGTGGAGAGGTTATAGTCAGGAAGACAATTCTTGGGTGTTTGCTTCGGACATCCATGCTAGGAGACTCATCCGTGCGTATCATAGAACTCATCCTGACCGACCTGGTTGCTCAAGTGAGGGTTCGGTGACCCCTCCTCAAGGGAGGGGTACTGTTGTGAATGGACTTGAAATGAGTTCTGAGCAGAGGCTCCCTCTGGTGGTTACAAGCGGTACTGGACTGTCCAGTGAAGATTGTGAGGAGTGGGAATCAGGTGTTACTGACTGGTCTTATATAAGGGAGTCGCCTTCCCATCAGGGTTGCCGGTGATCAATTGTTCTGGTCTCAATCCTTGAGTCCTGTTTCCTTTGTAGCCTGCTGTGTCGTGTCTGCATCTCCTGCTAACAGATAAGACATTTTCTTCTTTTTGTTTTTGTGCTTGATTTTTGCATTTTGTCCTGCACTTCTGTGGGGGCCTTCAGGGTCCCCTCCGGGGGCGTTTGCCCTCTCAGTTTAGTTCAGCCACTGATGTTTGTACTTTTGCTTTTTCCAGTTTTTTCAGTGGCTGCTGTTTTGATTTTGTTACACCAGAGAACTAATTTAGGTGGTAGAGGTCATGTGATCTCAGGTGATTTTGAAATTAGTAGAGTTGGTGCTTTTCAGGGTTTTTTGGGATTGCAGTAAGTGCCCTTCCTATCCTTTTCTATTTAGGTAGTTTGGGCCCCAACGTTTGCTCATACTATTTTCTGTCTGTGTCAGTATTTCATCTTGTCTAACCGCCATTACATGTTTGGGGGCTTTCTATGTTCTTTGGGGATCTGCTCCGGGGCAGATAGCTTTCCTCTTTCTATCTTTAGGTGTAGTTAGTTTCTCAGGCTGTGACGAGGCGTCTAGGACCAACGTAGGAACGCTCCACGGCTTCCTCTAGTTGTGGTGGTTAGTCAGGGTACTGCAATCTCATAGATTCCAACTTCTCTGGTGTATTGCCTTTTTTACCTGCACTCCTCAGCTACCGAAACATAACACAGAACAATTGATCACCGGCAACCCTGATGGGAAGGCGACTCCCTTATATAAGACCAGTCAGCAACACCTGATTCCCAATCCTCACAATCTTCACTGGACAGTCCAGTACCGTTTGTAACCACCAGAGGGAGCTTCTGCTCAGAACTCATTTCCAGCCTATTCACAACAAATCCCCCAATAGCCAGCATAATCCCCCAATAGCCAGAATAATCCCCCCATAGCCAGCATAATCCCCCAATAGCCAGAATAATCCCCCATAAGCAGCAGAATCCCCCATAGCCAGCATAGTCCACCATAAGCAGCAGAATCCCCCATAGAACGGGCCCGGCGTTAAAAAAAAAAAAAAAAAAGCCAGTACTCAACCAATTCTCCCCCGCAGCTCTGAAGAAGCGCGCTCGACTCCGTCTTCTCCTGGCACAGGCGGCGTGACGTCATCACGGCGCGCAGGCGGCGTGGTGACGATCACGTTGCCTGTGCTGCATATGTGCCCGCGATTAAAGGGCCTGTGCTGCATTCCGCCCGCGATTAAAGGGCCCGCCGGCACTGAACTGTTAGTTCAGTGTCGGCGGGGCCGACGGGCAGGATCAAGCACAGTGTGCGCCCCTGCTTTGCCGCCCCCTAGCTGCCTCCGCCTGAGACAGAGGCTCAAGTCGCCTCATTATAGCGGCGCCAGTGAGGGGAATCATCCTTAAAAACAGTGCAAATTGAGATTTTGGTTTGGCTTTTATCCATACTGTAAGGCTAATTAAAGAGTGGCTTCAAAAATATAGTGTGGGAAAATGCGTGAAAAACCTCTTTAAAACTACTTCAGGTACACAAAACTCTTTAAAATCAAAATGGAAAAACCTGTAGGATTTTTTTCCTCCAATAATCTTTGCATGAACCTGGGCTGCATGCACACAGTGTAGATTCTGCAGTGGATCTGTAGCTAATCCTCAACAAATTTTGCAAGTGTTACGGTACAAACATTCTAGAGGTGGAAAAATCCTAAAAGTTTTTTTTACAGAGGAAAACATTTCAGGAAACACTGTTTTTTTCCTGAAGCAATTTTTAAAGGTTTTACAAAGGTTTTTTTTTCCCACACAGTGTATCGCAGTCTATTGATTTGACAGTGTCAAGTTAGGAACAGATTCCAGATTTTTTTTTCATGGCATTACTTCTTGGGAATAAAAACGCTCCAAAAACTCACAATGTGAGAAGCAAAGTGAATTTTCCATTGAAATTAACAGGAAAAGTATTTAACACATCTTTCAAGCAGTTTTTGAAGTGGATTTTGGAGTGGATCCGCTTTAAAACAGATCTCAACAAATCTATGGTTAGGCTACCTTCACATTGAGGAAAGACTGCACATGTGCACAGCAATGTCATTTTTTCCACAGAAATGCATATGTTCATTCTTTTTTATTTTTTTATTATAGGTTTTTTTAGGCAGTTTCTGTGGCAAAATCCACATGAAAAAGATGTCCTATGCAAATATCCACTGAGCGGAAAATTCTTCAAATTCTCCCCAGAAACTAAAATCATGCCTTACAAGCTTGGGTAATCCTTTCAGTAGTGGTTATATGCGCAGAGTCTTTTGCCTATTTTTATCATTTTCTCACAGGTAACTGAGCAGAACCTGTGTTACAACATCGCCGGCGCCCCTGTACGTCTCCTTCCTCTCACTTGCAGGGTACCCGTGTATTGGTATACGTCCACGCTCAACCGGCGTCTGTCTCCTCCTGGGACCTGCACACAGCATGCACGTCTCCTGGGAAAATGCTTAGGATGCACACGCTCTCCCTGCTTCTTAAAGGGGCTGCGCTCTCTTCTGAAAATGTCCCCCGCCAATGACTGGGAGATATTAGCTCGCCCTACTCCCCAAGATACTTCTGAAGGTGAAGATGCCGTGGCCTCCGCCCTTGCCTTATCTCCTGAGTAACCCTCCATCTGTTCTCTTCACCCACCGAGAGAAGAGGGGCGCTACTGTGCAACACAAACAAGGGTAAATGAAAACTCTAGGCATACAAAATATTCACTCACATATAACAGGAATGCACCGGGGTGTGGAGGATGAGGAATAAACCAAAATAGAGAAGGATAGGGAATTACCATACATACAAACCAAGCAACAAAGACTACTCCTCCAATTCTCCTTCTCATATGTACTCCTCTCCCACCATTAGCCATGCAGCAAATGCTAGCTCTGACAATGATTTGTAACAGAGCCCAGATTATAAATGGGAAGGGAGTGGCTAACCGAGCCCAGCTGTGAACACAGGGATTTCCAATATGGCTGGTTAACCCCTGTTCTGTCAGAAGAAACAAACCCATTTAAAATGAAGGCGAAGTGCTTCTTCTCAGCTCCGGAGTAGGAGCAATCAGATGCTGCAGTCTTCTGGCTCCACACTGTCATGGTAACCCCGTGATATTAGGTATTTAAGGCACCTTCCCTAAAGGGAGGTGCCCTACCAGCTTCAGTTATCGGTATAATTCCTTCTACCTAGTTGTAAGGTCCGTCCTGTTTACCTAATCCTGTCCACCCTGTTTGCTCCTGTTCCAGTTAGTCTTGCTGCACCTATATCCGAACTCACCTTGACTGTGCCTAGTTCTGTTCTGATTTGTATTTACCAGCACCTGTGTTCCTGCCCCTGTGATCCCGTACCTGTGGCCATCCCGTTTTCCTGTACCTGACTCCGCATCTGTCTACCAGCTGTATCTCTCCTGCCTATCCAGTTTCTGGCCAGTCCTTCTTTGCTGTCCCTTGGGGGGGTCAGCTGCCGAAGCTCCAGAGTCCATCCTGCGGTAATATTTGGCATCCACCTAGGTTCAAGTTTAACCACACCATCAGAGACTCTAGTGAATAACCAGGTATTTTTTAGTTACGCCCCTCCAGGCTCTCTCCGGACTGCGGCACAGTGGTTCCACAACCACGTGCATAACAGTTCGCTAAGGCAATGGAACCTGCTGACTCTCATACCCCCCCAGTCTTGGACCTGTACCACAAGATGACACGTTACAGTGATTAGATCAATTAGATAAAATCCTATCTCACCTATGGACTGTCAGCACCCGCCTGGACCCTCTGAAATCAGCTGCTGTATCCTTTGCAGTTTCAGCTGCAGCAACCTCAGCAGTGACCATCAGTCCACATGTCACTACTACTGTATCACACTGTGTACAGGGAGCTGTGGAGGACATCACACTGTGCATAAAGGCGCAGTTGGCTCATCATACTGTGTATAGGGGATCTGTTGGCTCTTCATACTGTGTATAGGGGATCTGTTGGCTCTTCATACTGTGTATAGGGGACCTGTTGGCTCATCATACTGTGTATAGGGGATTTGTTGGCTCATCATACTGTGTATAGGGGATTTGTTGGCTCATCATACTGTGTATAAGGGATCTGTTGGCTCATCATACTGTGTATAGGGGATCTGCTGACCCATCATACTGTGTATAGGGGACCTGTTGGCACATCATAGTGTGTATGGGGGATCTGTTGGCTCATCATACTGTGTATAGGGGATCTGTTGGCTCATCATACTGTGTATAGGGGACCTGTTGGCTCATCACAGTGTGTATAGGGGATCTGTTGGCTCATCATACTATGTATAGGGGATCTGTTGGCTCATACTGTGTATAAGGGAGCTGTACAGGGGGAGATTCAGCAACATTATTAAATATTAAGTGGAAACTTTTGTTAGAGGGGCACTCAGAGTACTGTGACTCTCAAAGATTAACCCATTGGCATTATTACCTTCTAGGAGGCTAAATGAAGGCATTGTTATCTAGGGCACTTGCACAAGACATTAATATTGTCTGGGGCCAATTTATCATTAAAAAGGCACAAAGGCATTTTACTATGTAATGGACACAGTGTTGGGCATTATTATGTGGGGCAGTAAGAGGACAGCTGTTTTTGTGCCACACAGCACACACTGTAATAGGGACACATGAGGCAGCAAATCCTCAATATTGGGGCATCATGAGGATGAGAAGGTTGTGCTCAGTTTTTGTAAATTCTGTCATCGAGTCGTGGTTGGAAGAAGTCGCCATGTCGATCTGAGCAAGATGGAAAGATGGGAAAAGTGAGTGTCTCCATCACTATGAACGTCCTCTCCATCACTAAGAACGTCCTGTGTAAGTCACCATCTATAACTGTGCTGTGATCTCCTACATCTTCTGCAGGGCTGATACATTTGCTCTCTATATAGCAAAGGACAATGAGAGGTAGAGCTTCACTGTGACTGTACACACTCTGTCAGCTCTTCAGATCAGTAATGACTAAATGGATGGTCAACAAGTTATCCAGCCTGACTAATAGCCCTCCATGAATGCGTCCTGTATTCTCCTCCATCGTCTCCTCGTAGTCCATCTATGTGAAGTGCTACTTAGCACTGATATTCACTCATTTTCTGGGTTGTAACTCTCATTATATGATTTTATTATGATGCTGCGACCTCCTCTCAGATCTCTCTGTGACTCATCCATCCGAGTGTTACTGGAAGAACCGAGTAGACGTAATAAGCTCATGTCCTGGGACTGAAGAGGGACACCTAAGACGATAACACATGGTCGTAACATGCCTGCATCTCAGGTCTAGGGAGAAATTCCCTCCAAATTATCATTGTCCCTATGTTGTACTATTACTGTGACATCACTGTGTGCATTATGCCTGGACCCATATCGGGAAAGACGCATATAATGACACACAGGTAATTCATCCAATAGATCCGTAAGGCTACTTTCACACATCAGGTTTTTTCCGTCAGGCAGGATCCGGCTTCTTTTCAAAAAAACGGAACCGGCGAAATCTGTCGCCGGAACCGTTTTTTTTCATTGACTTGTATTAGCGCTGGATCGCGCCTCATGGCCTCCCGTTTCTTACGGTTTTCGCCAGATCTGACTGAAATTTTAATTGCTGTGTCTGGAAAAAACAACTCCAGTAACGTTTTTTGTCTGCGGCGAGAAACCGGACAGCGCCCGCTTCCAGCTTTTTGCTACAATGGAAGTCTATGGGCGCCGGATCCGGAAAAACACAGATCTGGTCACCGGATCCAGTTTTTAAGTCTGAGCATGCTCAGATCCGATTGGCCAGCCCCCAGAAAACAGATCATCGTTTGGGAGCCTCCCATGGGTGTTTTTAAAAACCGGATCCGTCGTAAAACAGATAAGAAAACGGAAGAAACGGATGGAAAACTGATGAAACGGATCCGGATTTTTGCCGGATCCGCTAGATGGATCCCGCAGAAAAACGAATCCGTTTCATCAGTTTTCCACAATTTACGCCGGATCCGTCACTCCAGCGCGACGTTGGATCCTGCCTGTTGGAAAAAACCTGGTACACCGTGCTTGTATATATCCTTATGGGGTACAATAAGTACATCTCTTATAGGGCGCTAAGAGTAGACCCCTAATCAGGTTGGTTCATACGAAGGCTCCACAGGTGTAATGTACTAGCTCTTATGGTGCGCATTGTCATGGTGGTTCTGTGGCCAACTCTTTCGGGATCTTTTAAAAGTTTTTCTATGTGTTGTAGCCCCTTAAACATCCAGTAGATCAGTAGGGGATCCACATGAGCTGTGAGCGTTTACTGTGCAGTCTATTAAGCGTTCCGTGGGGGTCTCTAGATCTGAACCCTCAAAGCTACAACATATAAAATAGTCTTTTAATTTTTCTTGTTTCTTATGGGGGCACGGAAGCATCTTAGACATTTTCTTATCTTTTTCCCCCACGTATAGAAGGACTGACACAAGCGAATCACCCTAATTCTAAAGAAGTCCTTCAAAGGGTAATTTCCGCCATATAAAGTGATGGCATACCGCTAGGACATGTAGTCCCTTTATGACCAATGGAGGTTTGATCTCAAAGATCCCCACTGATCAAGAGAATGAAGAATCTATAGGGCTAATTTTTCAGCTGCCACCGGTTGACCTTGGTCGCCGGTGAGTGGTACAAACTACACTGGCACTGTGGACCAAAATCACTGGAGGTTCCAGATCAATGGAGGCTTGATCTGGGAGATCCCCACTGATCCAGAGACTGAAGAACCTGTAGTGCTTGTTTTTGAGCTGCCATCAGTTGACCTTGGTCGCCGGTGTGAGCGATACAAACTACACTGACGCTGTGGAACAAAATCACTGGAGGTTCCAGATCGATGGAGGTTTGATATCCGAGATCTCCTCCAATCAAGAGAATAAAGAACCTGTAGTGCTTATTTTCAGCTGCCACCGGTTGACCTTGGTCGCTGCTGAGCAGTACAAACTACAATGGTGCTGTGGACCAAAAATCACTGGAGGCTCCGGAAAATATATGCTGCTATCGCTTTATAGGGTCAGAATATCCTTTTAACTCCTCAATATGGTTTCTGCAGTCTGGAAAGAAACCAGAAAACCTGGAAGAACCAACACCATCAAGGAGAGAACATAAACTCTGTGCCGATGTCCTTCCAGTGTTGCTGACCACTGAACCAATCATACATATTACCCACCAGTCCATGTAAATAACCTATTAATACCAGTTAAGAAAAATGGCCTCATTACACGAGCGTCATATGGGATCATAGGCATTACGTGGACGCATCAAAGACTAATCTGCCAAATTACTATGATGGCCCCTGGCTGGTGTCAGTGAGCGCTGCTGCAGGTATGTCCTAGCCGTATATCGCTGCCATTGACTCCCAATCCTCATATTACCTTTCATTTTCTGACACAGACCTCCAAACCCCTACACAGAAGCAACTTTGCCTCAATTCAGGCAGAATAAGGCTCTCATTTTTCTGTATGTCGGATTTATGCAAACACTTGAAACTTTGGGCTTAATTCATAATTTCCACATTTTTGTTGTCCTTTTTACTTTCTTTTTTGCTTAGTGGAATTCGTTGATGTTTTTCCACCAATCACGTTAAAATGATGCACGCTGTTCATGAAATAAAAAATTACCTTTATTCTTGTCTTTAACGTGTTTTGTGTCTTTATTGCAAAAGAAAAATAAAGCAAAATTTGTCAATACAATGTTTAAGAAGTAAATAAAATCACTCCAGGTGTAAGGGACTGCAGTACACTAGTGCAAAAGTAGTGCAACTCTATAAAATGTTGTATTTGATCAGCTAAGACATCACCTATTGTGAATGGTGGATCCTGTGTTATCTACTGTATATAGAGGTGTTATCAGTCATTGTACAGGAGGAGGAGGTGAGCTGTGACATCACCTATTGTGAATGGTGGATCCTGTGTTATCTACTGTATATAGAGGTGTTATCAGTCATTGTACAGGATGGGGAGGAGGTGAGCTGTGACATCACCTATTGTGAATGGTGGATCCTGTGTTATCTACTGTATATAGAGGTGTTATCAGTCATTGTACAGGAGGAGGAGGTGAGCTGTGACATCACCTATTGTGAATGGTGGATCCTGTGTTATCTACTGTATATAGAGGTGTTATCAGTCATTGTACAGGAGGAGGAGGTGAGCTGTGACATCACCTATTGTGAATGGTGGATCCTGTGTTATCTACTGTATATAGAGGTGTTATTAGTCATTGTACAGGAGGGGAGGTGAGCTGTGACATAACCTATTATGAATGGTGGATCCTGTGTTATCTACTGTATATAGAGGTGTTATCAGTCATTGTACAGGAGGAGATGAGCTGTGACATCACCTATTGTGAATGGTGGATCCTGTGTTATCTACTGTATATAGAGGTGTTATCAGTCATTGTACAGGAGGAGGTGAGCTGTGACATCATCTATTGTGAATGGTGGATTCTGTGTTATCTACTGTATATAGAGGTGTTATCAGTCACTGTACAGGAGGAGGAGGTGAGCTGTGATGTCACCTATTGTGAATGGTGGATCCCGTGTCATCTACTGTATATAGAGGTGTTATCAGTCATTGTACAGGAGGAGGAGGTGAGCTGTGATATCACCTATTGTGAATGGTGGATCCTGTGTTATCTACTGTAAACATAGGTGTTATCAGTCATTGTACAGGAGGAGGTGAGCTGTGATGTCACCTATTGTGAATGGTGGATCCTGTGTTATCTACTGTATATAGAGGTGTTATCAGTCATTATACAGGAGGAGGAGGTGAGCTGTGATATCACCTATTGTGAATGGTGGATCCTGTGTTATCTACTGTATATAGAGGTGTTATCAGTCATTGTACAGGAGGAGGAGGTGAGCTGTAACATCACCTATTGTGAATGGTGGATCCTGTGTTATCTACTGTATACAGAGGTGTTATCAGTCATTGTACAGGAGGAGGTGAGCTGTGACATCATCTATTGTGAATGGTGGATCCTGTGTTATCTACTGTATATAGAGGTGTTATCAGTCACTGTACAGGAGGAGGAGGTGAGCTGTGATATCACCTATTGTGAATGGTGGATCCTGTGTTATCTACTGTATATAGAGGTGTTATCAGTCATTGTACAGGAGGAGGTGAGCTGTGATATCACCTATTGTGAATGGTGGATCCTGTGTTATCTACTGTATACAGAGGTGTTATCAGTCATTGTACAGGAGGAGGTGAGCTGTGATGTCACCTATTGTGAATGGTGGATCCCGTGTCATCTACTGTATATAGAGGTGTTATCAGTCATTGTACAGGAGGAGGAGATGAGCTGTGATATCACCTATTGTGAATGGTGGATCCTGTGTTATTGTCACGGGTGTGTCGCCACGAAGATCGTCACGATTACACAGCCTGACTTCTCGCAGCTGAGTTTTTGGTGCTTTGTATTTTTCGGTAGTGAGGGAGTTAATTCTCTCTCTCTCTGTGCTAGATGAGGCCCAGCCTCGCCCAGCTGCAGTCAATGCTGCAGAAGTGGGACTCCTTCAAATACCTGCCAGTCTGTTAGGGAAGTTGTCGGTGAAAGCATTCCTTGCAGACAAACAGAGCGGCTTGTGGTATTTTGGAGTTTGGAGTGAAGTGTACTTTGTGTGTTTTTTTCCTTCTTTGCTTTATTATTTATCTCCTTACCCGTTGGTGTTCCCTCTGTTGTTGTGGTGCGAGTTTTTGTATGCAAGGTGTTTTTTTTGGTTTTCCCCTTGTACTGTCTCGTTCGTCTAGTACTGTGTGTTGGCTTATATTATCCTGTCCCCTGTTGTTGTGATCGGGGTCCTTCTCAGGACTAGATTACTGAGGTTCAGGGATCCTCAGGAGATAGGGGTTACGCTGGCGGCCTGGACCTCTGTACATTTAACAGTACCTCCAGGTAGAGGGATTAGTTAGGGCCCCAGCTTAGGGTCAGCTTAGGCCCCTGACCTCCTGTACGCAGAGACTGCGTGACATTTTCACCAACCGACAAAAGATTCTCTCCAGCTACCAGTAGCCAGTCTTGCTCGGCAGTTGCAGAGTTTGTCCATGGAGCTGGCGGACGTTAAGTCCAAGGTTTTGTATCCCCTGGAGCAAGCCGGACCAGAACCTAAAGTAGCTCTCCCTGACAGGTTCACTGGGGGGCGGGACAAGTTTTTTGTTTTCCGGGAGGCATGTAAATTGTACTTTCGGCTGCGGCCTCGGTCATTGGGGAGTGAAAAACAAAGGGTGGGAATTATCATCTCGCTCCTACAAGGGGACCCACAATCATGGGCGTTCTCTCTTCCCCCGGGCTCCCCGGCTCTCCAGTCAGTGGATAGGTTTTTTGTTGCTCTGGGTCTCGTATATGATGACCCGGATCGGATCTCCCTTGCTGAATCTAAGTTACATAGGATCCAGCAGGGAGATCGTCCGGCGGAGGAATTCTGTTCGGAGTTCCGTAGGTGGGCCACGGACACCCAGTGGAATGACCCGGCTCTTAGGAGCCAGTTTTGTCAAGGTTTATCTGACAAATTAAAGGATGTATTAGCACAGTATGACCCTCCCGCGTCACTGGAAGCCGCTATGGCCCTTGCTATTCGCATTGACAGACGGCTTAGGGAGAGGTGTGGGGTAACTCCGCCCCCTGTGATGACTCCACCTTCTTCAAGGGTCCCTTATATGGAGGTTCCCCTGGTCAGTCCAGAGGAGCCTATGCAATTAGGAGGGACATCATTTTGGGGGAGGGGACCGGCGGTGCGCCACAAGACAGGAAGGTGTTTCTTCTGCGGGAGAAAGGGACATTTTATTGGGGGGTGTCCATCCCGTCCTTTGCAGAATAAAGGGTCGTCGGAAAACTATTGATCCCAGGTTGTGTGGTGGACGGCAATCTGGGAGTAGGTATTTCGTCCCTAGGTTCGTCTGTTTCTCGTACTAGCGGAGGTGGTGGTGGGTACGAGAACTGAGAGGATATCTGTTCTTCTGGATAGTGGGGCCGGGGCTAATCTGGTGGACGCTCGGTTTGCCCAGGTTCAAGGTATGCGATTGAGTGTGTTGGCTAAACCCATCCCCATATTCTCGATCGACGCCAGGCCTCTCGGTCAGGGAAGATTTTTGCAAGCTGTGCATAACGTAATACTTCAAGTGGGAGCGATACATAAAGAACTGTTGTCTTGTTACGTGTTGGAGGGTCTTCCCACTCCTATAGTGTTGGGCCTTCCTTGGTTAACTAAGCATAACCCTGTTATTAATTGGCAATCCAGAGAGATAAGCCAATGGAGTGAATTCTGTAATAAAAGCTGCATGAATACGGTCATCGGTGCGGTCACTCCTAGGGTCTTACCTCCATTTCTGGCGGACTTTGAGGATGTATTCTCGGAGAAAGGGTGTCAGGAACTACCTCCTCATCGCATGTATGACTGTTCTGTAAAACTGCTCCCTGAGGCCAAGTTACCTAAATCTAGGTTGTATAACCTATCTGGTCCAGAGAGGCAGGCCATGAAGGATTATATTTCAGAAAGTCTGGCTAAGGCCTGTTTCACACATCCGGTGTGCGCCTGACGGCGCCCCCAGCATTTAGCCGCAGCGCCGCATCAGAAAACCTGATGCGCCGCATGCGTTTTTTTGCCGGATGGTTTCTGATGCCCGGAGACATCAGGGGAATCCGGCAAAAAAAAAAACATTACATGCTGCGTTTTGTCCGGCCGCCGGAATGTACATTTCCGCCGCATCCGGACAAAATCGCATACGACGCATTGACATGCGGCGCCATCCGGCGCTAATGCAAGTCAATGCAAAAAAACCCGCAAGCGACGCATCAGGTTTTCTGATGCGGCGCTGCGGCTAAATGCAGGGGGTGCCGTCAGGCGCACACCGGATGTGTGAAAGAGGCCTAAGGGGCATATTAGACCTTCATCTTCCCCGGTGGCCGCGGGGTTCTTCTTTGTGAAGAAGAAAGATGGAGGCCTACGCCCTTGCCTGGATTTCCGTGAACTTAATCGGATTACGGTCCGAGATCCGTATCCGCTCCCACTTATACCCGATCTCTTCAATCAGATTGTGGGCGCCAAATGGTTCTCTAAGTTGGATCTCAGGGGGGCGTACAATCTGATTAGGATGAAGGAGGGGGTTTAGGAAGACGGCGTTTAACACTCCGGAGGGGCATTATGAGAACCTTGTCATGCCATTCGGTCTGACTAATGCCCCGGCGGTGTTCCAACACTTTGTAAATGACATTTTTTGCCACCTGGTGGGACAGTTTGTTGTCATATATCTGGATGATATCTTAATTTACTCGCCGGATCTTGTGTCTCATCAGGAGCATGTTAGGCAGGTGTTACAGATCTTGCGGGATAATAAACTGTACGCCAAATGGGAAAAGTGTGTGTTCGCCGTACAGGAACTCCAGTTTTTAGGCTTCCTGGTGTCAGCATCCGGTTTTCGTATGGACCCTGGGAAAGTGCGGGCAGTTCTTGAGTGGGATCTGCCAGAGAATCTTAAGGCACTACAACGTTTCCTGGGGTTTGCTAATTATTACCGGAAATTTATTTGTAATTTCTCGTCCATGGTTAAACCTCTCTCAGACATGACAAAAAAGGGGACGGATTTTTCTAGGTGGTCTGACAAGGCTTGTCAAGCATTCTCCTCCTTGAAAAAATGTTTTGCCTCGGCACCCATACTCATTCAACCTTATGCGTCACAGCCGTTCATTGTAGAGGTAGACGCTTCCGAGGTAGGGGTGTGAGCAGTATTGTCACAGGGTTCGTCCCCTGGTAAGTGGCATCCGTGCGCCTTTTTCTCTAAAAAATTGTCGTCCGCTGAGAGGAATTACGATGTCGGCAATAGGGAACTCTTGGCCATTAAGTTGGCTTTTGAGGAGTGGCGCCATTTTTTGGAGGGGGCAGTCCATCCTGTCACCGTCATCACCGATCACAAGAATCTGCTATATCTGGAGTCCGCAAAACGTCTGAATCCCAGACAAGCTAGGTGGTCGTTGTTTTTTACCAGGTTTAATTTTGTCGTCACATATCGTCCTGGGTCAAAAAATGTAAAGGCGGATACCTTATCTCGTAGTTTCCCTGGGGCCGGGAATACAGATGACCCGGTTCCTATCCTTCAGGAGGGGGTGGTGGTGTCGGCAGTATGCTCTGAGCTTGAGGAGGAGGTATTGGAGGCTCAGGGGGACGCCCCTGTTGGACCTCCAGGGAGACTGTTTGTTCCAGATCAGTTGCGACAAAAGGTGATCGAGGCACACCATAACTCAGCTTTGGCAGGACACCCAGGGAGTAAAGCAACTGTGGATCTCCTCTCGCGTCGGTTTTGGTGGCCTAACTTACATAGGGAGGTGGTAACTTTTGTCACGTCCTGTGGGGTTTGTGCGCGCTCTAAGACCCCACATACCCGTCCGTCTGGGGCCCTCTTACCTTTGAAGATCCCGGAGCGTCCTTGGACTCATCTGTCCATGGACTTTATTACGGACCTCCCGCCGTCTTCGGGTAAAACGATCATACTCGTTGTAGTGGACAGGTTCAGCAAGATGGCACATTTCATCGCTCTTCCTGCTCTTCCTAATGCTAAAACTCTTGCGCAGGTGTTCATTGGGGAGATTGTGAGGCTTCACGGGGTACCCTCCAATGTGGTGTCTGATCGGGGGTCTCAGTTTGTGTCCAAATTCTGGAAGGCATTTTGTACACGGCGGGGGATGCATTTGTCGTTTTCATCGGCTTTTCATCCTCAGACTAATGGTCAGACGGAACGTCTGAACCAGAGCTTGGAGACATATCTCCGGTGTTTTGTGTCAGAGAACCAGGAGGACTGGGCTTCTTTCTTGCTTCTGGCAGAGTTTGCTCTTAATAATGTGCGGAGCGAGTCCACTGGTAAGTCCCCGTTTTTTGGGGCATATGGTTTTCACCCCCAGTTTTGTACTTTCAGTAGGGGGGGCTCTTCGGGGGTTCCTGAGGAAGAACGATTTTCGTCATCACTCGCTTCAGTGTGGAGAGGGTTGCTGAATAATCTGAATACTATGGGGAACCGATACAAACGTATGGCTGATAGGAGGAGAGTGTCTGGTCCGGACCTAAGTGTGAACGATCGTGTATGGTTGTCTACCAGGAATATAAAACTTAAGGTTCCCTCCTGGAAACTGGGTCCCAGGTTCATTGGGCCGTACAGGATCAGTTCTATAATTAATCCGGTGGCATTTCGTCTTGACCTCCCCCCTACGTTTAAAATTCACAACGTGTTCCACAGATCGTTGCTTAAGAGGTATGTGGCGCCGGTGATACCGTCACCTTTACCTCCTCCTCCAGTGGTGGTCAATGGTAACTTGGAGTTTCAGGTATCAAAAGTCATCGATTCACGCTTTAATCGCCGGTCCCTTCAGTACCTGGTTCATTGGAAGGGTATGGTCCTGAGGAGAGGATGTGGGTTCCTGCGTCGGATATTAACGCAGACCGATTAATTTGGGCCTTCCACACGACTCACCCGGATAAACCTGGCCCTGAGGGTCCGGAGGTCCCTCGTAGAAGGGGGGGGTACTGTCACGGGTGTGTTGCCACGAAGATCGTCACGATTACACAGCCTGACTTCTCGCAGCTGAGTTTTTGGTGCTTTGTATTTTTCGGCAGTGAGGGAGTTAATTCTCTCTCTCTGTGCTAGATGAGGCCCAGCCTCGCCCAGCTGCAGTCAATGCTGCAGAAGTGGGACTCCTTCAAATACCTGCCAGTCTGTTAGGGAAGTTGTCAGTGAAAGCATTCCTTGCAGACAAACAGAGCGGCTTGTGGTATTTTGGAGTTTGGAGTGAAGTGTACGTTGTGTGGTTTTTTCCTTCCTCGCTTTATTATTTATCTCCTTACCCGTTGGTGTTCCCTCTGTTGCTGTGGTGCGAGTTTTTGTATGCAAGGTGTTTTTTTTGGTTTTCCCCTTGTACTGTCTCATTCGTCTAGTATTGTGTGTTGGCTTATATTATCCTGTCCCCTGTTGTTGTGATCGGGGTCCTTCTCAGGACTAGATTACTGAGGTTCAGGGATCCTCAGGAGATAGGGGTTACGCTGGCGGCCTGGACCTCTGTACCTTTAACAGTACCTCCAGGTAGAGGGATTAGTTAGGGCCCCAGCTTAGGGTCAGCTTAGGCCCCTGACCTCCTGTACGCAGAGACTGCGTGACATTTATCTACTGTATACAGAGGTGTTATCAGTCATTGTACAGGAGGAGGTGAGCTGTGATGTCACCTATTGTGAATGGTGGATCTTGTGTTATCTACTGTATATAGAGGTGTTATCAGCCATTGTACAGGAGGAGGAGGTGAGCTGTGACATCATCTATTGTGAATGGTGGATCCTGTGTTATCTACTGTATATAGAGGTGTTATCAGTCATTGTACAGGAGGAGGAGGTGAGCTGTGACATCATCTATTGTGAATGATGGATCCTGTGTTATCTACTGTATATAGAGGTGTTATCAGTCATTGTACAGGAGGAGGAGGAGGAGGTGAGCTGTGACATCATCTATTGTGAATGGTGGATCCTGTGTTATCTACTGTATATAGAGGTGTTATCAGTCACTGTACAGGAGGAGGTGAGCTGTGATATCACATATTGTGAATACTGGATCCCATGTTATCTACTGTATATAGAGGTGTTATCAGTCATTGTACAGGAGGAGGTGAGCTGTGACATTACCTATTGTGAATGGTGGATCCTGTGTTATCTACTGTATATAGAGGTGTTATCAGTCACTGTAGAGGAGGAGGTGAGCTGTGATATCACATATTGTGAATAGTGGATCCCATGTTATCTACTGTATATAGAGATGTTATCAGTCATTGTACAGGAGGAGGAGGTGAGCTGTGACATCATCTATTGTGAATGGTGGATCCTGTGTTACCTACTGTATATAGAGGTGTTATCAGTCATTGTACAGGAGGAGGAGGTGAGCTGTGATATCACATATTGTGAATAGTGGATCCCATGTTATCTACTGTATATAGAGGTGTTATCAGTCATTGTAATCCTGCCTTTGATGATAATGAGCCTGTTGAAAACTGTTGTTCAAAGTCTGAAAACGCCCCAGTGGACAGTGTGAAAGTTGCAAGATTACTAATTTTGATTTTTAATACAGATTATGAAAAGAAAAACACTAAAGTTTGGTCATTTTTTTAATTTACATATAACACAAAAACCTTATTTAAACAGTAGTGCATTTTCTGATGATAGTTTCCTCCATACTAGCCCCAGCATGGTCACTAGAGGAGATACTCCACGATATTCACGCAGGAGGGAGCAGGGGAGGCGACGGCTATTCTATATGGGGTGGAATGTGTTCAGCTTCAGGCCAAACAAGGATGACACCTGGAGGAATCCAACAACTGGATGCAATTAATAAAACACTTTACACACACAGCAGCAGCTAATTAATCAGAATTACTGATCCCTCGTGTCTAGAGAAAAATGATGTCATGGGTGCTAGAAGGCACGTCTGTACCCGCACGAGAAGGGAAGAGCTCAGGAAGTCGCCTGATCATTAGATGTAAAGTTGACATTTTCATTCATATATTAGTAAAAAATCATAATGAGGTTGTGGTGGGATGAGATACCCGTCGATAGGAAGGCAACGGGCAGCGACAAAGAACATTTCTAGCCTTGGAGGATCTGACTTACCTATAAATTATGGAAGCTGCCCACTGATGTAAAAAAAAATGTAATACTTCAGTTCGCCTGTGGGGGAGCTGCAGGGAAATAGAACACTGCGTTCCCCCACATACGTTACACGTAATCTTCAAAATTCTGCTGATGAACAATACAAAGTTATAGTACGGTTGTACAAAATTGTTTAACCCCTTCCCAGGGTGTCATCATGATGGTGCGGGCACAGCGCCATCCTCAGCGGGTGATGGGTGTAACTAACAGCAGTATATAGTACAAGCAATCAAATAATCAAAGCTCCAAGTCTCCCAATTAATAATAAAGTGAAGAATAAAAAGTTTTAAAAATATATATTTTTCAAAATCAGAACCATTTTAATATCCAAAAATAAAGTTATTTAAAGTTTATATTCAGTATCACCGAGTTCATAAAAATCAGATCTATCAAAATATAAAATTGTTTAACCCATAAGGTAAAAGCCATAAAAAATGCTGTTTTTCCATAGCAGCACTTACTAGATAAAAGGTGATCAAAACATCGTACAGGTCCTTCTCAAAAAATTAGCATATAGTGCTAAATTTCATTATTTTCCATAATGTAATGATTACAATTAAACTTTCATATATTTTAGATTCATTACACACCAACTGAAATTTGTCAGGTCTTTTATTGTTTTAATACTGATGATTTTGGCATACAACTCCTGATAACACAAAAAACCTGTCTCAAAAAATTAGCATATCAAGAAAAGGTTCTCTAAACGACCTGTTACCCTAATCTTCTGAATCAACTAATTAACTCTAAACACATGCAAAAGATTCCTGAGGCTTTTAAAAACTCCCTGCCTGGTTCATTACTCAAAACCCCCATCATGGGTAAGACTAGCGACCTGACTGATGTCAAGAAGGCCATCATTGACACCCTCAAGCAAGAGGGTAAGACCCAGAAAGAAATTTCTCAACAAATAGGCTGTTCCCAGAGTGCTGTATCAAGGCACCTCAATGGGAAGTCTGTTGGAAGGAAATAATGTGGCAGAAAACGCTGTACAACGAGAAGAGGTGACCGGACCCTGAGGAAGATTGTGGAGAAGGACCGATTCCAGACCTTGGGGGACCTGAGGAAGCAGTGGACTGAGTCTGGTGTAGAAACATCCAGAGCCACCGTGCACAGGCGTGTGCAGGAAATGGGCTACAGGTGCCGCATTCCCCAGGTAAAGCCACTTTTGAACCATAAACAGCGGCAGAAGCGCCTGACCTGGGCTACAGAGAAGCAGCACTGGACTGTTGCTAAGTGGTCCCAAGTACTTTTTTCTGATGAAAGCAAATTTTGCATGTCATTCGGAAATCAAGGTGCCAGAGTCTGGAGGAAGACTGGGGAGAAGGAAATGCCAAAATGCCTGAAGTCCAGTGTCAAGTACCCACAGTCAGTGATGGTGTGGGGTGCCATGTCAGCTGCTGGTGTTGGTCCACTGTGTTTCATCAAGGGCAGGGTCAATGCAGCTAGCTATCAGGAGATTTTGGAGCACTTCATGCTTCCATCGGCTGAAATGCTTTATGGAGATGAAGATTTCATTTTTCAGCACGACCTGGCACCTGCTCACAGTGCCAAAACCACTGGTAAATGGTTTACTGACCATGGTATTACTGTGCTCAATTGGCCTGCCAACTCTCCTGACCTGAACCCCATAGAGAATCTGTGGGATATTGTGAAGAGAAAGTTGAGAGACGCAAGACCCAACACTCTGGATGAGCTTAAGGCCGCTATCGAAGCATCCTGGGCCTCCATAACACCTCAGCAGTGTCACAGGCTGATTGCCTCCATGCCACGCCGCATTGAAGCAGTCATTTCTGCAAAAGGATTCCCGACCAAGAATTGAGTGCATAACTTAACATTAGTATTTGATGGTTTTTTTGTTTGTTTTTAAAAATACGGATTTTTGTGTTACTCACCGTAAAATCCTTTTCTCCGAGACGCTCATTGGGGGACACAGGACTGTGAGTTCTGGGTGTATGCTACTGCCGCTAGGAGGCTGACACTAAGTAAATATAAAAAAAAGGTTAGCTCCTCCTCCGCCGTATACACCTCAGCACTGGCCGCAGGCAAACCCAGTTTAGTGCAAAAAGCAGTAGGAGGCTAAAGAATAAATCAGTGTTAATACAGGTACAATATATCCAGAAGTAAATCTACTGATATAGACCCAAACAAATAGAATTAACTTAGAAAACGAAGCCATCCGGCTATAAGGGAGGGAGCTGTGTCCCCCAATGAGCGTCTCGGAGAAAAGGATTTTACGGTGAGTAACACAAAAATCCGTATTTCTCCTTCGTCTCATTCGGGGACACAGGACTGTGGGACGTCCCAAAGCAGTCCCTTGGGTGGGAAACCGACTCCACAGTGTAATTTATAACCAAGCATTGCTTATAGGTGCGCAACCGCGCCCTGAAGAATCCTTCTACCCAGACTGGCATCCGCAGAAGCCTGAGTATGGACATTATAATGCTTGGAAAAGGTATGCAGACTGGACCAGGTTGCCGCCTTACAAACCTGTTCCACCGAAGCCTGATGCCGAAGGGCCCAGGAGGCACCCACCGCTCTGGTGGAGTGAGCCCTGATTCCTGCGGGAACCACCGCTCCTCTAATGCGGTAAGCCTCCTGAATGGCTAACCGAATCCACCTAGCTAAGGTTGATTTAGAGGCAGCGAGTCCCTTCCTGCGACCCTCAGGGAGAACAAACAGCGTGTCCGTTTGCCGAAAGGACGCCGTCCGAGATACATATCTCCTGAGCGCTCTCACCAGATCTAACGTATGGAGAGCCTTCTCAACCCGGTGCGTAGGAGCTGGGCAAAAAGAAGGTAGAACAATATCCTCATTGATATGAAAAGAGGACACGACTTTAGGCAAAAAAGGTGGTGTTGGCCTGAGCACCACCTTATCCTGATGGAAAAGCAAGTACGGAGCCCGACAAGACAGTGCTGCCAGCTCCGAAACCCGCCTAATGGATGTTATGGCTACCAAAAACACCACTTTCCATGAAAGAAATGCCAGAGAAACCTCCTGCAGAGGTTCAAATGGAGATTCCTGCAGGACTCCCAGGACTAGATTGAGATCCCAAACATCTAAGGGAGCCTTGTAGGGGGGAACTATATGGACAACCCCCTGAATAAAGGTCCTAACCTGAAAATTAGACGCAATCCTTCGCTGAAAAAGCACTGACAAGGCTGATATCTGCCGTCTAAGCGTACTTGGCGCTAAACCTGAATCTAGGCCTGCCTGGAGAAATGACAGAATGTTTGGAATTGAAAACCGAAGCGGGGAACAACCATGTTCCCTGCACCAAGCAAAAAAGACCTTCCAAGTCCCGTGGTAGATGCGAGCCGAAACGGGCTTTCGGGCGCTAGCCATCGTCGCGGCGACCTTTTTAGAGAATCCAGCCCTGGTCAGGATCCAAGATTCAACGGCCAGGCCGTCAAACACAGGACCGCTGAGTTCTGGTGGTAAACTGGGCCCTGGGAGAGAAGGTCCGCGCGCTCTGGCAGTCGCCAGGGTATGTCGGCGAGCAATTGTACCAGCTCCGCGTACCAAGAGCGACGCGGCCAATCCGGAGCGATTAATATCGCTGGAACCCCCTCTATCCTGATCTTTCTGATCACCCTTGGGAGAAGAGCTATTGGTGGAAATAAGTATGGAAGATGGAATTGATTCCACGGTAGAACCAGGGCGTCCACCGCAATTGCCTGCGGATCCCGGTACCGGGAGACAAAGTTGGGCACCTTGGCATTCATCCTGGAAGCCATCAGGTCCACATCTGGGGTTCCCCAGCGTCGGCATATCTGCTGAAAAATCTCGGGATGTAGTGACCATTCCCCTGAAGCTATGCCGTGACGGCTGAGAAAATCCGCTGCCCAGTTTTCCTCGCCCGGAATGTGGACTGCTGAAATCACGGAGTGATTTACCTCTGCCCAGGACAGAATCTGTTTTACCTCGTGCATAGCCGCCCGGCTGCGGGTACCTCCCTGATGGTTTATGTATGCCACCGCCGTCGCATTGTCTGATTGTATTCGGACTGGGCGGCCCGCCAGATGCTGGTGAAAATGCCTCAGAGCCAGCCGAATAGCTCGGATCTCTAAAATATTGATCGGGAGGATCGACTCCTGCTGCGACCAAGTCCCCTGGGCTGTGTGGTGACGAAACACTGCTCCCCATCCGAGCAGGCTGGCATCCGTTGTGACTACCATCCAGAAATTTGGAGGAAACAAACGGCCCTGTTGAAGAGTGGAGCTCCTCGTCCACCACATAAGAGTCTGTCTGACCTGCAGGGACAGACGGCACCGAAGATTGAGGGAATAAGGGCTCCCGTCCCATACTGCCAAGAGTGCATGCTGAAGGGGGCGAAGATGAAACTGGGCAAATGGAATTGCCTCGATTGCTGCCACCATCCTTCCTAGGACCCTCATGCAAAACCGGATGGTATGAGGAATCGGTTTGCGAAGGATCCGTACCTCTTGACGGAGAACTAAGGCCTTGTCCTGAGGAAGGAATATCAACCCTTGAGCGGTGTCGAAATTCATCCCTAAGAAGGTGATCTTTCGAGATGGCACGGGAGATGACTTCTTCATATTCACCAGCCACCCTAGGCGAACAAGGGTGCCTAGGGTAATGCTGACACTTTCCTCGCATGTTTGGAAAGACGGACCCTTGATGAGAAGGTCGTCTAGATAAGGCAAGATGACTATCCCCTGGAGTGCAGAATGGATACAACAGCAGCCATGACCTTTGTGAACACTCTGGGAGCTGTGGCTAGCCCGAATGGCAAGGCAGCGAACTGAAAGTGAAGTTTGCCGATGGCAAACCGAAGAAACCTTTGATGAGGGGGAAATATGGGGATGTGAAGATAGGCATCCTGGATGTCTATTGATGCTAGAAATTCCCCTTTTTCCATGGCAGCAATGACCGAGCGGAGAGACTCCATTCGGAAATGTCGAATTCTGACAAACCGGTTCAGTCTCTTTAGATCCAGAATGGGCCTTACGGTACCGTCCTTTTTGGGTACAATGAACAGATTGGAATAAAACCCCCGACCTCTTTCGACCTCTGGTACAGGTACGACAACCCCGCTGTGTCGAAGAGATTCGACCGCCTTGAATAAGGCGCGAACCCGAAACTCCTCCTTGGGAAGGCGTGAGGGAAAAAAACGATTTGAGGGAAGGCTGGTAAATTCTATCTTGTACCCTGAGGTGACTAATTCCCTGACCCACTCGTCTTGAGTAATCGATAGCCAAGTGGGGCGAAACCAGAGTAGACGGCCGCCTACTCTGGATGAATCGACCGGATTCTGCCTCCAGTCATTTATCCGAAAATCTTTGGGGCCTAGACCCTCTAGATCTCGGTTGTTGAGACCGCATTCTTCCCAATGGGTTGGTTTTGTAAGAGACCTGACGATCTCTGGCCTGATTAGGTCGACCTGAGCCGCTGGAACTGGCTGTTGCGGCCCAACCTGGGTTGCGAAAGGCTCTAAAACGAGGCTGAAGCTGTCGGCGAAAGGGCTGTTTGACTTTCTGCTGAGGCAAAAAAGAACTCTTCCCTCCTGTCGCATCAGATATAAGCTGATCCAGCTTTTCACCAAATAAACGACCGCTTTGATACGGCAAGGACGTAAGTGACTTCTTTGAAGTTGAGTCTGCTCGCCAAGTCCTCAACCACAAAGATCTCCTAATGGCAATCGCATTAGCAGCAGCTAATGCTGCGCAATTTGCCGCATCCATGGAAGCGTTGATCAAAAAATCACCTGCGAGAGCCATCTGATTAGATATCTCAAAAACCACAGGTGGCACTTCAACACCGTGAAGAGCTCTGTTCAGAGACTCCGACCAGGAAATCATTGCCTTGGCAACCCAAGTCGCTGCGAAGGAAGGAGAGAGAGATGACCCAGATGCTTCAAACACCGAGCGAGCCAGGCTTTCAATCAGACGATCCGTTGGATCCTTAATCGAGGAACCATCAGGAAGGGAGAGAAGCGTCTTAGATGCCAAGCGAGACACCGGAGGATCGACCACTGGGGATTCCGCCCACTTCTTAAGAAGTTCAGGAGCAAAAGGATACCTGGTAATGAGGGCCCTCTGTCCTGCAAAGCGCTTATCCGGTTTTTCTCGGTGGCGCTGCACAAGCTCCTCAAATTCAGGATGAGCAACAAAGACCTTATGAGTCTGTCTGGCTCTTTTGAAGGACACCTTATGACCCGAAGTCAAAGTGGATTCGTCGTCCACTCCCAGGGATTGATTGACAGCTTCTATAAGACTGTCAATTGTCTCCTGACAATTCGGGGCCTCTAGATTGAGGGACCCTTCAGACTCAGAATCCGAATATTGATCACTCGCTTCCGAAGGTGAGGGAGAGCGAGAAACGGAACTGATAGATGCCGAGGCCCCGGTCGGCATAGGCGACGCAGTATGGGTTCGTTTCCCCTGCGTCTGCCTGGTGAGAGCGCGGCCCCTGCAGGCCGGAGGTTCCTGAGGCGTAGTCAAGCCAGGTGAACCACTGTCCGCTGCCTATCGGGAGCTTGAAGGGACTCGATTGCTCTGGTTAATGATGCCACAGATTGAGACAGAGACAAGGCCCATTCTGGAGGACCTGACGCACTGGGCTCGACTATAGGTGAGGGCTCCTGCGCCCGTTCGGAGTTACAGACTTCGCAGACCCGATTAGTCTGGGCGTGCGGAAAAGGGGACCTACAGGCAATGCATGCGGTATACAGCACCGTATGAGACTTGGCCCTTTTGGACACACTGAATCTGTCACAAATTGCCTGCCGCAATGATTTGGATGTGGCGGTACGGTCAGTGGAGCGGAGTGCAGAGGAGCGCAGTGGAGAGGAACAACCAGGCTGGAGGTAGTAGCACTTACCCCAGTCCTGTACCCCCAGCGTCCTTAAACAGCGTAATAGAGCGTAACAAGAAAACGCCCGAGCTCCAGATTTCAAAAAGAGCGCTCCCCTGTCAGGGGGGCGTCTTCATATAGCCGAGCCTCAGGGGGAAGGGTCGAGGGGCGCGGCCTAATCCACTTCCGGCCGCGGCCTAGTCTCCGGCAAAAGCCGAGGACTAAATTTTGCGGCCCGGCCTAGAGCCGGCCGAAGCCGCGGCCTAAATTTTTGGCGGTGGCCGCCCGAGAGTCAGGGGGCGGGCCCGCCGGGAGATGACGCTGCCGGGGGCGGAGTCCTGAGACCGCGGCCTACCTTCCGGTCGAAGCCGGGTGCTAAATTACTGGCCACGGCCTAGTCCCCGGCCAAAGCCGGGGACTAAATTTTCGCCCAAGGCCTAGCGCCGGCCGAAGCCGGGAGCTAAATTTTTGGCGGCGGCCGCCCAGGAGTCGGGGGGCGGGCCGCCGGAAGCAGATGCACCCTTAGGGGGCGGACTTGAGCCGGGGACTTGCCTGTTCCTGGCTGAAGCCAGGCTGCCCGACCACTTCACAAACGCCGGCTCCCAGCTTCCAGCAACTTCCTGGCCCCCTCCATGTTCTATTCCGGTATGTTTATCCGTCTTCGTCCGTAGATTTGTCCCATGCAGAATATTATGCTTGCAGGGATGTGAAGATTAGAGGGGGACTTGCAGGAAAAAAAGTAGGACGGTGCAGGCACCCTAACTCCATCACCCCTTCAGGGGTGAGGAGAGGGACCGTCCGCCTCCTTGCAGCACCGCAGTCTAGCATTGGTGGTGCAGTGGGGGCCGCACGGACTATAACATGCCACTGTACAACCTGAGGTTTCAATACCCCAGGGTGGTCAGGGCTGAGTCCGGCATCATGTCCCACGTAGCGGGAGAGGATACGTGGAGGCTTTACTCCACGTGCTCGCCCGTTGATGGTTTGGGGAGATCGGACCCCTTCAAAAGGGTCCGTCGCCCCTGTCACATCTTCGTGGGAAAGTAGAGAGAAAAAAAAAAAAAAAATGGTCTGGAAGAAACCAGACATGTGCCTCCATCAGACACTAAGCATGAACTGGGTTTGCCTGCGGCCAGTGCTGAGGTGTATATGGCGGAGGAGGAGCTAACCTTTTTTTATATTTACTTAGTGTCAGCCTCCTAGCGGCAGTAGCATACACCCAGAACTCACAGTCCTGTGTCCCCCAATGAGACGAAGGAGAAAAACACTTTTATTTTATTGGACGGTTGAAATATGTTAATTTTTTGAGACAGGTTTTTTGGGTTATCAGGAGTTGTATGCCAAAATCATCAGTATTAAAACAATAAAAGACCTGACAAATTTCAGTTGGTGTGTAATGAATCTAAAATATATGAAAGTTTAATTGTAATCATTACATTATGGAAAATAATGAAATTTAGCACTATATGCTAATTTTTTGAGAAGGACCTGTATGTACCCCAAAATGGTATTGATGAAAACTACAGTTCACCACACAAAAATCAAGACTTTGCACAGCTTCATCAATGGTAAAATAAAAAAGTCAGAGAATGGTGAAACAAACAAAAAAGTGTTTATTACAAAGTTGCAAATTTTTTGAAAACACTAAAAATAATAATAAAAAAAAAAAAAAAAACTGTACAAGTTTGGCATCTTCGTGATGGTACAGACTTGGAGAAATATGCTGCCGGGTCATTTTTACTGCACACCGAACAGCATAAATGCAAAACTTGGCGGAATTGCTTATGTTTAACCATTTCATTGCTCCTAGTTGAAGCGTGGGTTCCCAGCCAGGCACCCAGGTACTCCTATTTAAAAAAAAAAAAGTGCTTTTTTCCTATTGTTTTGGCTTTTCTGGTGAATGTGGTGCAGGTTCTTGAATTTGTTGATATTGGGGCAGAGGTGAATTTTGGACATTTCTATGGTCAGGGCCCTGGGGATATCCCTTAGGCCTCTGGAGGTAGCCATTAAGCGTACCCCTTTGGATAATTCCTTACCCTGATCGTTGGGACTATTACTGATAGTCCAGTATCCCTTCAGGTAGGGTGTCTCTGTAAGTAGGTGAGAGACCCTCACGTACCTCCTCTCTCCTGAACACTGTGACGTGTTCCATGGGCACCCTGGTGTTGATTACTGTGTTCAGCGTGTCATGTGTAATATATACCGTGTAAAGTGTAATAAGTAATGTGCTGTATCTGTTATATTGTTAGATTAGGGATAGAAAGAGTTAAAGAAAAAAAGGGCCAGTACAGCCGACTGGGAAGACAGGAATTTTCTGCTTATGGAAGAGAGCCCGGGCAGGATTGCCCGAGGCAAGATACGTGTCCCCGCTTGAGACTGAAAGGACCCCCGTCTGGGGAATACAAGCTGCCAAGGACTGCCAGGCAGTGGAGCAGTGTGAGTACCCACTGAAGGACTTTTCTGGCTCTCAAAGGATGGGAGCTGGTGATACTGGGCCGGCTACCTCTTGAAGCTCATCAAGAGAATGCCAAGAGTGTGCAAAGCAGTCATCAAAGCAAAAGGTGGCTACTTTGAAGAACCTAGAATATAAGACATATTTTCAGCTGTTTCACACTTTTTTGTAAAGTGTAATGTATAATTCCACATGTGTTAATTCATAGTTTTGATGCCTTCAGCGTGAATGTACAATTTTCATAGTCATGAAAATACAGAAAAATCTTTGAATGAGAAGATGTGTCCAAACTTTTGGTCTGTACTGTATATATATATATATATATATATATATATATATATATATTATTATTTTAGTGGTAAAAAAAAATTCTTGACCTTGGCAAAAAAAACAACACACTTTTTATTATTCATTTTTAAAAGGAGGCGCGTGGTGACGGGGAACGACATTATGGCTGTTTGTTTTATCACAGCATTTTCTTTTTAGATCGCTCGGAGGAGACGGCGATACTGAATATGTTTTTCTTTTTTTTTATTTATTTATTTTTCAAAGGAGATTCAATGGTTTAGTTTTTATAACACCAGAATTTAAGTGGTGGAATTTTGCTCTGAGCTGTTTTTTAGGAGCAAGTGCTGGCTGTGTGACACAGCTGACACCTATAAGGAGTGAGCTCAGCTCATTGCTTCACTCCATAGACCTTGACCTGCTAGATAACATAATGGTACGTCATGGAGATAAAAGGGTTAAAAACATTCCCTAACCTGGCATCTTTTCAAGAGACATGGCATTTCTATGGCCGGTAAGGGAATTGTAAGGACAACATCGCCACCTGCTGGTACAGTGTGTGCAGCTCATGCTGATGATGACTGTGTAACTACCCTCCGGCTTATGCAGACTAATGTGTTATAGATCCGTTAGTTCAGGATCTGTATATAAAGCGGCAAAAACAGACATAAAGGAAATCCTCTGCTTGTACTTGTGTGCAGTTATCAAGCATTGGGTGAATTTAGGAGGGGGGGGTTCACCGGACTACAAAACTGGTGGTCTACCCATAGGATAAGCAATACGGTTTGCTCAGATTAAGCAGCTGATTGGAAGGGGCCTGAATGAGACTGAGCTGCATTACAAGTCGCAGTCTCTACCGATACTACAGAGCTGTGCAAGATAAGTAATGAAGGGGATGAATTGCCACATTTCAACATTTCCTCCGCACCGGATCCGGTGGGACATTCCTAAATTTGGAAAGTAGTCCCGCTGTCCAAGGAAGTCTGAGCATGTTCCATTTTGGGGCAGCAGATACGGCATCCTCCTCATCCTCCAGCATTCAGCCTGAGCTGAGTGTCCGCACATCAGGCGTGATGGCGTCACTACGTTGCGCCTCTTGCACGGAGCCGAACACGGCGCAGAGCGGAGCTTCTCATTATAGGAAAGAAATTAGGGGAATGTTAGTTTTATTTATTATATTTCTATAGGGAGCACTGCAGAGGCTTTATACTGTGTGTTGGTAGCACTATGAGGGCATCAAGTGCAATAGGGGAATCACACTGCATAGGGAGCACTGTGGGGGCATCATGATATATGGGGATATCATACTGTGTGTGGGTAATACTATGAGGGTATTACACTGTAGAGGGAACTGTGGGGGCATTATACTGTATAAGGAGCACTGTGGGGGTATCATGCTCTGTGTGGGTAATACTGTGAGGGAATTATACTGTAGGGGGGCCTTATACTGTATAAGGAGCACTGTGGGGGTATCATGCTCTGTGTGGGTAATACTGTGAGGGAATTATACTGTAGGGGGGCCTTATACTGTATAGGGAGCACTGTGGGGGCATCATAATATATGGGGATATCATACTGTGTGTGGGTAATACTATGAGGGCATTATACTGTAGAGGGAACTATGGGGGCATTATACTGTATAGGGGGCACTGTGGGGTATCATGCTCTGTGTGGGTAATACTATGAGGGAATTATACTGTAGAGGGAACTATGGGGGCATTATACTGTATAGGGGGCACTCTGGTGGTATCATAACCTGTGTGGGTAATACTATGAGGGCATTACACTGTAGAGGGAACTGTGGGGGCATTATACTGTATAAGGAGCACTGTGGGGGTATCATGCTCTGTGTGGGTAATACTGTGAGGACATTATACTGTAGGGGGGCATTATACTGTATAGGGAGCACTGTGGGTGTATCATGCTGTGTGGGTAATACTGTGAGGGCATTATACTGTAGGGGGGCATTATACTGAATAGGGAGCACTGTGGGGTATCATGCTCTGTGTGGGTAATACTGTGAGGGCATTATACTGTAGGGAGGCTGTGGGGGGCATTATACTGTATAGGAAGCACTGTGGTGGTATCATAACCTGTGTGGGTAATACTATGAGGGCATTATACTGTAGGGGGGCTGTGGGAGCATTATACTGTATAGGGGGCACTCTGGTGGTATCATTCTGTGTGGGTAATACTATGAGGGTATTATACTGTAGGGGGACAGTGGAGGCATTATACTGTTTTGGAAGCATACTAGGACTCATCCTCTGTGTACAGCACTATGGGGGGTCATAGTCATTCTGTGCATTGGGGCGATGGTGGAGGGGGCATAATACTGTGAGAAAAGAACTGTTGGCCCATCACAGTGTGCACTAGGGGGATTATGGGGATATCATACTATGTGTGGGGTACTGTAGGGCACAATAATGTGTGGATAGAACTACGGGGCATCATACTGTATTGCAGGGCACTATGGGGGCATAGTACTTTGTGGAAGGGTACAGCAGAGCGACTTTCTGCATGACTAGGCATCATACTGCTTGGGAGCCATGAAAGGGGCATCTTACTGTGTGGGAACAATAAGAGGCTTTACTAGTGGCACTAATTCTGTGTGGGCAGGAAAGGGGTGGAGATTAGCATAAAAACAATTGAGAGGTATGATTTCAATAAGCCGAGTGATGTAAAAGTTGAGAGTTGGACACCCACCAATCTAATATTTAGGCTAAGTTCACACGTTGCGGAATTGCCGCGGAAATTTCCGTGGCAATCCCGCACTTCTCTGCCGCGGGAAATACGCATTTTTTTTGTATGCGTATTCCAGCCAAAAACTAGCGTTTTGCAAGCGTAATTAGCTTGCAGAATGCTAGCATTTTCCTAGCGATCTGTAGCATCGCTTGGAAAACTGATTGACAGGTTGGTCACATGAGTCACACATAGTGTTTGACACGTATGAGCAACTTTTTACTATTGATGCCGCCTGTGCCGCATCAATAGTGAAAAGATCTAATGTAAAAATAATAAAAAAAATAATAAATAATGATATTCTCACCTTCCGACGGCCCCCGCAGCTTTCCCGCCTCTCAGCGACGCTCCCGGCAACTCCCGTTCCCAGGCGTCCTTTGCGACAGACCCCAGATGACGTAGCATCACGCGAGACCGCTACGCCATTTGGGTGATTCTCGCAAAGGACTCCTGGGAACGGGAGCGTCGCTGAGAGGTGGGAAAGCTGCGGGGGCCGCCGGAAGGTGAGAATATCATTATTTTTTATTTTAATTATTGTTTTACCAGGGATATGGTACCCAGGGCCTGTAGGAGAGTCTCCTCTCCTCCAGACCCTGGGTACCATCGCACATGAACCGCTTACATTCCGCATAGCCACATGCGGAAAGTAAGCGGTTCAATTCATTCCTATGGCCGAGATTCCGCAAAATTAATGAACATGTTGCTATTTTTTCCGCGAAGCGTTTTTTTCACGGAAAAAAACGCAACATGTGGCCAAAACATGCAGAATCCATTAACATGTATAGGATGCTTAATGCTTGCGTTTTTTTCGCGTTTTTACCGCGGAAAATCGCGGAAAAAACACGAAAAAAACGCAAATATTCCTGAACGTGTGAACTTAGCCTAAAGGGGTTTCATGGTTTTTCTTGTGGATGACTCTTCAGGAAACTCTGGAGATTTTTTTTTATGAAGGGTCGTCTTCTTCGGTCCTTTCCTAAGCATTTTTGTGCACTTGTTGTTACAGTGGCTCCGCTGTCGGGTCTTTTCCCTTACATCTCTATTTAAAGAGCTGTCATCTTCTGACAGAAGGCCGGCCACAGAATGGACATGTTACTCATTTTACTGCTCCAGGCAGTTTTGAGGCTCAAGGTTTTTTTTTTTTACATGTTTTTGAGGCACTTTTTCATCATGTGCACAAAGCCACTGAACGGAAACTCCAAATCCTTCTACAGATGTCAAAACTCCTCAAAAACTGGGAATTTCCTTTCATTGGCTATGTGCACTTGAAGTAGATTGCTGGGGGTTTAGTGGAAACTGAGCAAAACCTTCAAGGTTTTGAGGATTTTTGCTTTTTCTGAGCTTCCTTTTGGTTTCTGCTTCAAAACCTCCTAAAAAAAACTCTGTGCACATAACCATTGGCCGACGACGTCTTTTACAGACGGTTTCTTCTGCGTAAACCCCCTAAGGATGAACGTAAGCATTTCTATACTACAATGACCTTGCTCTTCACATGTTCAGGTGTTTGATCGTCTATTTACTACTTCAGCTTTCTAAAAAAAAAAAGCCAAGCGCTTAAAAATAAGTGACCGGTCTACCAGTAAGTCAATGGGAACGCTCAAAAAACGTCCGGATGATGAGCGGAAGGGTTTTTTTTTTTAGCGTTTGGTCATTGCGTTCGCTTTCCTTATTTAAAGCACTGAGAAAATGACAGTAAAAAAAGACTTCACAAATAAAGGGAAAATTCCCGAAAAAAAACGAAGGCTGAACAAAAAAACCCATCACCCCGAGCGTCCCATTAGATCAATCCTTGTGGGAGAGTTTATGAGAAATAAACGCAATTTCAACCGACAATTCAACAGAAAGCATTTGTGTGTTTTCCATATAGTCCGTAGTTCTATACAATTAGGGACATTACTAATAAGTTTTTGCCTATTCTTCATAAGAATCAAATTTTGGGGACAATTTTGCAATCTGGTTGTAACATAGTTGCCAGGAGAGCGTCCAACTCTTGTAGCATTGCTTCTCCCATGTGGGATGGACTCTCGCAAATTGAAAAAGCGGATACATTTCCAATATCACAACAATAATCATAATATTTCATCAAAGGCAAAACATTTCATATTCTGCCACTGTAGGTGTTAGAACCCTCTTGTTAGATTTTGTTTGTTTGCTGGTCACATGACCTTTTTACCCTATTTAGTCTGGCTCCGCCCTTCTGGCTTTGCTGGACTTCATTGTATTATCTACTCTTAAGCTAGCCGGGTGCTTAGGTGCCTTACTCTGTCAGTTTTGCTTGATCTTAGGATCTCTTAGTATTTGTTTTCTGTTTTATATTCCCTGCTACACTTTCTGTTAGGAGGTGTCCACCTTTTCACCCAGTCCCTAGATCTTGTAGGGATTCCTCCCTCGCAACTATAGGTCTTCGTTCAGACTAGCTGAGGACTTTAGCGGGTCTGGTCGCAGGATCAGGTCCCCCGTTACATCGTAGGGATCCAGCTCAGTCCTATTGTAGGGACAGAATTCCCACCTTTCCTTAGTGCTTGTAGCAGATCATAACAGTAGGAACATTACTTCTTTCCGGGTATGGAATAGAGCAAGTTAAGAAATGTTCTCGTGGTGGAGACATTAAATGTCGTCTCTCGTGATGAGCGAGTATACTCGTTGCTCGGGTGGTCTCCGAGTATTTGGGCGTGCTCTGATATTTAGTTTGTGTTGACGCAAGCTGCATGATTTGCAGCTGCTAGACAGCCTGAATACATGTGAGGATTCCCTAACAAACAGGCAATCCCTACATGTATTCAGGCTGTCTAGCAGCCGCAAATCATGCAGCTGTGGCAACACATACTAAATCTCCGCGCACGCCCAAATACTTGGGGGGAACCCAAGCCAACGAGCATACTCGCTTATCACTCGTCTCCTCACCCGTGAGACTTTTTGGATTTGTTATTTGGGCACAAGATTTCCAGACGGCCTCAATAAATGTAACAAAATAACATTCCATTATTAATAATCTATCAGGCATGTCCTGTGTTTCTCCCCTTTTTTGGATTTATATTATTTGCTCTAATTTTTGTGCATTGTTATTTAATAATAGGTTTTTTTTTAATTGTCTTATATCAGGTGGTAAACGTCAGAAGCTGAGTTATGTCATGTGTGATGTCTATTTGATTGGTTTAGCACTGTGGTAGATGGTGAACTAGAACGCTGAGGTGATCTAAACGCGTCACTTGGTTTCTCCCGTCTGCTATTTTGTCCCGGAGCATTCATATATTAAAGGGAATCTGTCACCCCATTTCATATCAGATAAAGATATCACTGAATAGTGCGTCCCATAAGTAATCTATAGGTACCTATCATATCCCCTGACACCCCAGTTTTCATGTCAAAATAACTTTGTAAAGTTTGTTTTTCAGTATGCAAATACAAGCGGTCCGGTTCGATGGGCGGCGTTTTTTCTCATCCCGCCCCACTCCTCGGCTTGTTCGACGTATCTTCGTTTGTGAATATCACAGATGGCGTACTGTTTCCGCACTTGCGCATTCAAAAGTGACCTCGCGCATGCGCAGTGGGCAAAGTAAAAAATCAGGTCTGCGCATGCGCCAGTATTTCCGGCGTCCAGGAAATGACTGCTTGGCTTGGTTGACTTCCGGGGCAAGGAAAGTCAGGCAAAATAGTGGCGCATGCGCAGTAATGATTTTATGCTTTGTCCACTGTTGGGCAAAGCACACTGCGCACGCACGAGGGCTTTTTCAAAGCGCAAGCGCGGAAACCCGACGTGAACGGAAGAAAAGAAGTGCGTAGGGCAAGAATGGAGGTGGTGGGGGAATGAGAATGCCCATCGGACCGGACCGCATGTATTTGCATACTGAAAAACAAACTTTACAAAGGTATTTTGACATCAAAACTGGGGTGTCAGGAGATATGATGGGTACCTATAGATTACTTATGGGACGCATAATTCAGTGATATCTTTATCTGATATCGCAAAAATGGGGTGAGATTCCCTTTAAATGTTTTCAATAAAGGACTTTCTTCAATTTTATCCAAGGAGCTGGAACACTGGCTTTTTTTTTTTCCATATTTTCAAGGACTATTCTGGAATTTCTGGACGGTTGACAACTTTGGTCGCCAGGAAGGCAATCGCATGGTGCAGCCTGTGTGCCACTGCTTTCAGCCCTTTGGCTGCCACAGTCCATGAGTCATGAAGTGAATAACAATTTGGCACACACCAGTGGAGGTTTTTTGAAATATGCTTATTTAATGTAGGATTTTACATACAATGACAGCAAAATGGCAGACGTTTCGGTCTATTGACCTTCATCAATGTGCCATATGGTGCATTGCTGTCACGCTGTCTAGCAGATGTATAAATATATAATGTCAGTAATTTATCAAGTGGGACAACATTCTATATAACATATAAATAGGTAACATTAACATGTATATATAGCATAGTATTACCTGACATAATATCCTGTGGGTCAATACTGAATCCTTTTCACGCTGTCTCTGGCTAGAGGTGGACCGGGGTCTATGCTGACCCTAAACTGGGGTCCTGACTAGTCCCTCTACCTGGGAGTACTGTTAATGGTACAGAGGTCCAGGCCGCCAGCGTAAACCCTGTCTCCTATAAATCCCTGACCACTGTAATCTAGTCCTTAGAAGGACCCTGATTACCACCATAGGGAATGGACAGGTAAAGGTTAACAAACAGTATAGACAAACGAGACAGACAGGGGATAAAGTAAATACTGTCTTTCATAAACATATAAACACAGAGGGAACACCAAAGGTCTAGGAGATAAACTATAAGCAAGGTGAGGAGAAACAACAAAAGAGCACTTAGCTTAAGTCTTCTCAGAACCGATCCTATCTGCAGTCTGTATGAATGCTTTCACCGGCATCTAACCAGCAGACTGGCAGCTATATAAAGGAAGCTAATTAGAACATAATCAAAAGCAGCCGGGCGAGGCTGGACCTAGTCTTAGCAAAGAGCTAGGTAAAATTAACTCCCTCATTAGCAAACACAAAGAAACAGCAACTCAGCTGCGAGAAGTCAGAATGTGCAATCGCGACAATCTTCGTGGCGATGCACCCATGACAATTGCTGAGTCATATGATTTTAGATAGGTAGACTACCTATCTAAAATCATATGACTCAGCAATGCACCATATGGCACATTGATGAAGGTCAATAGACCGAAACGTCTGCCATTTTGCTGTCATTGTATGTAAAATCCTACATTAAATAAGCATATTTCAAAAAAACTCCACTGGTGTGTGCCAAATTGTTATTCACTTTATACGGATTGGGACCTTATTTGAGCACCACCTATATTCCTTACCCTAAGTTGTGCCAACGGCTTTAATTTATATACAGTCCATGAGTCAGACTGGAACAGGCAGAGGGCCGGATCTCCAGCGTGCGGCACCGTGCACAGGCCTGATGTATACTATGGACATAGATTTGCGTTACTGCAAATTATGTCCTTCTTCTTGGCTAAAAATACTTCAAAATGGCTAAGAGAAGTATTTTTACCCCTCTGTAAAATATGTAGTGTGACCGTTGCCAGAGCCCGTCCTCTGGAGCAGTGGGGGCACCCGCAGTCAGACCCTCAGGAAACGATTATTCTTTAAATATCACCCCAGCCCCACCTTAAGGTACTGCCACACTAAACTATCCCGCTAGCGATCACGATAACGACGCATACTAATGCGATTGCTAGCGGGATAGTTTCAATATCGCTAGTAGCGGCTTAATTTAGCGATGTCGTTAAGGACGCTATCGCGGTTAGCGATCTCCTTAACGACTTTAGCGGTACAAAATACCGCTAAATCGCTAAAAAAAGGTGCCACACTCAGCGATATATACTTACCAGCGGGACGCCGACGATAAAAATAGGGTCCGGACCGATGTCAGCGACGAACGAGATCACAGCAGGATCTCAGCAGGGGCCACGTCGTTGCTACATGCCACACAGAACGTCACTAACGAGATCGCTAAATAGTGACGTTTTTTAGCGATCTCGTTAGCGACGCTGTTTAGTGTGGCATACCCTTTAGGGCACGGTCATATCATCAAGTAAAAACTGAAAATAAAGATTAAGAAACAACCACAAGACGGATTTCATCACCAGGTATGATTGTAATCACTATAACGGCACCATAAAATGGGGGTCCGTCTTATAGTCCAAATTTACAGTAGCTTACCTGGGGGGCAGTGGATTGGGGTCACAGGAGGTAGGATCCCTGCTGCAGGATGTCGGCAGGGGTAGGGTGATGCTATAGGCCCTGGGTGAGAGGAGGGGGTGTCCCAGCGGTGCAAGGCTTCTGGTCCTGGGCTGGAAGGAGGGGATGTCCCAGCGGTGCGAGGCTTCTGGTCCTGGGCTGGAAGGAGGGGGTGTCCCAGCGGTGCGAGGTTTCTGGTCCTGGGCTGGAAGGAGGGGGTGTCCCAGCGGTGCGAGGCTTTCTGATCCTGGCTGGAAGGAGGGGTGTCCCAGCGTGCGAGGTTTCTGGTCCTGGGCTAGGAAGGAGGGGGTGTCCCAGCGGTGCGAGGTTTCTGTCCTGGCTGGAAGGAGGGGGTGTCCCAGCAGTGCGAGGTTTCTGGTCCTGGGCTGAAGGAGGGGGTGTCCCAGCGGTGCGAGGTTTCTGGATCCTGGGCTGGAAGGAGGGGGTGTCCCAGCATTGCGAGGTTCTGGTCCTGGGCTGGAGGAGGGGTCCCAGCGGTGCGAGGCTTCTTGGTCCTGGGCTGGAGGAGGGAGTGTCCAGCATTGCGAGGCTTCTTGTCCTGGCTGGCAGGATGGGTGTCCCAGCGGTGCGAGGCTTCTTGTCCTGGGCTGGAAGGAGTGTCCAGCGGTTCAGGCTTCTGTCCTGGTGCGGAAGGAGTGTCCAGCGGTTGAGGCTTCTGGTCCAGGGCTGGAGAGAGAGGTGTCCTTAGCGGTCGAGGCTTCTGGTCCTGGGCTGGAAGGAGTGTGCCCAGCGGTTGTGAGGCTTCTGGTCCTCGGCTGGAAGAGGGGTGTCCTAGCGGTGCGAGGCTTCTGGTCCTGGGCTGGAAGAGTGGCGTGCCCCAGCGGTGTGAAGCTTCTGGTCCTCGGCTGGAAGGAGGGCGTGCCCCAGCGTGCGAGGCTTCTGGTCCTGGGCTGGAAGGATGGCGTGCCCCACAGTGTGAGAGCTTCTGGTCCTCGGCAGGAAGGAGGGCGTGCCCCAGCAGTCGAGGCTTCTGGTCCTGGGCTGGAAGGAGGGGTGCCCACTTGAGGCTGCTGGCAAGAGCTGCGGTCGAGGCTTCTGGTCCTGGGCTGGAAGAGGGGTGCCAGTGGGTGGTCTGTCTGGTGGAGAGGGTGCCCCAGCGGTGCGAAGCTTCTGGTCCTGGGCTGGAAGGAGGAGTGTCCCAGTGGTGCGAGGCTTCTGGTCCTGGGCTGGAAGGAGGAGTGTCCCAGCTGTGTGAGGCTTCTGGTCCTGGACTGGAAGGAGGGGGTGTCCCAGCGGTGCGAGGATTCTGGTCCTGGGCTGGAAGGAGGGGTGTCAGCAGAGAGGCAGAGCGGATTGCATTGAATTCCCCGTAGTTGGAATCAGGAAGATGGGCTGGAAGGAGGAGTGTCCCAGCGGTGCGAGGCTTCTGGTCCTGGGCTGGAAGGAGTGTCCCAGCGGTGTGAGGCTTCTGGTCCTGGGCGGGAAGGAGTGTCCCAGCGGTGCAAGGCTTCTGGTCCTGGGCTGGAGGGAGAGGGTGTCCCAGCGGTGCGAGGCTTCTGGTCCTGGGCTGGAAGGAGGGCGTGCCCCAGCGGTGCAAAGCTTCTGGTCCTCGGCTGGAAGGAGGGCGTGCCCCAGTGGTGCGAGGCTTCTGGTCCTGGGCTGGAAGGAGGGCGTGCCCCAGCGGTGCAAGGCTTTTGGTCCTGGGCTGGAAGGAGGGGGTGCCCGAGCGGTGCGAGGCTTCTGGTCCTGGGCTGGAAGGAGGGGGTGCCCCAGCGGTGCGAAGCTTCTGGTCCTGGGCTGGAAGGAGGAGTGTCCCAGCAGTGCGAGGCTTCTGGTCCTGGGCTGGAAGGAGTGTCCCAGCGGTGCGAGGCTTCTGGTCCTGGGCTGGAAGGAGTGTCCCAGCGGTGTGAGGCTTCTGGTCCTGGGCTGGAGGGAGAGGGTGTCTTAGCGGTGCGAGGCTTCTGGTCCTGGGCTGGAAGGAGGGCGTGCCAAAGTGGTGAGGGGCTTCTGGTCCTCGGCTGGAAGGAGGGCGTGCCCCAGCGGTACGAGGCTTCTGGTCCTGGAAGGAGGGGTGCCCCAGCGGTGCGAGGCTTCTGGTCCTGGGCTGGAAGGTGGGGGTGACCCAGCAGTGCGAAGTTTCTGGTCCTGGGCTGGAAGGAGTGTCCCAACGGTGCGAGGCTTCTGGTCCTGGGCTGGAAGGAGGGCGTGCCCCAGCAGTGCGAGGCTTCTGGTCCTGGGCTGGAAGGAGGGGGTGCCCCAGCGGTGCGAGGCTTTTGGTCCTGGGCTGGAAGAGGGGGGTGCCTCAGCGGGCAAAGCTTCTGGTCCTGGGCTGGAAGGAGGGCGTGCCAAAGTGGTGCGAGCCTTCTGGTCCTCGGCTGGAAGGAGTGTCCCAGCGGTGCGAGGCTTCTGGTCCTGGGCTGGAAGGTGGGGGTGACCCAGCAGTGCGAAGCTTCTGGTCCTGGGCTGGAAGGAGTGTCCCAGCGTTTCGAGGCTTCTGGTCCTGGGCTGGAAGGAGTGTCCCAACGGTGCGAGGCTTCTGGTCCTGGGCTGGAAGGAGGGCGTGCCCCAGCGGTGCGAGGCTTCTGGTCCTGGGCTGGAAGGAGGGCGTGCCCCAGCAGTGCGAGGCTTCTGGTCCTGGGCTGGAAGGAGGGGGTGCCCCAGCGGTGCGAGGCTTTTGGTCCTGGGCTGGAAGGAGGGGGTGCCTCAGCGGTGCAAAGCTTCTGGTCCTGGGCTGGAAGGAGGGCGTGCCAAAGTGGTGCGAGGCTTCTGGTACTCGGCTGGAAGGAGTGTCCCAGCGGTGCGAGGCTTCTGGTCCTGGGCTGGAAGGAGTGTCCCAGCGGTGTGAGGCTTCTGGTCCTGGGCTGGAAGGAGGTGTCCCAGCGGTGTGAGGCTTCTGGTCCTGGGCTGGAAGGAGGGGGTGCCCCAGCGGTGCAAAGCTTCTGGTCCTGGGCTGGAAGGAGGGGTGCCCCAGCGGTGCAAAGCTTCTGGTCCTGGGCTGGAAGGAGGGCGTGCCCCAGCAGTGCGAGGCTTCTGGTCCTGGGCTGGAAGGAGGGGGTGTCCCAGCGATGCGAGGCTTCTGGTCCTGGGCTGGAAGGAGGGGGTGCCCCAGCGGTGCGAGGCTTTTGGTCCTGGGCTGGAAGGAGGGGGTGCCCCAGCGGTGCAAAGCTTCTGGTCCTGGGCTGGAAGGAGGGCGTGCCCCAGCAGTGCGAGGCTTCTGGTCCTGGGCTGGAAGGAGGGGGTGCCCCAGCGGTGCGAGGCTTCTGGTCCTGGGCTGGAAGGAGGTGGTGCCCCAGCGGTGCGAAGCTTCTGGTCCTGGGCTGGAAGGAGTGTCCTAGCGGTGTGAGGCTTCTGGTCCTGGGCTGGAAGGAGTGTCCCAGCGGTGTGAGGCTTCTGGTCCTGGGCTGGAAGGAGGAGGTGTCCCAGCGGGGTGAGGCTTCTGGCCCTGGGCTGGAAGGAGAGGGTGTCCCAGCGGTGCGAGGCTTCTGGTTCTGGGCTGGAAGGAGGGTGTCAGCAGAGGCAGAGCGGATTGCATTGAATTCCCGGTAGTTGGCATCAGAAAGATGGTCGCCTGAGGACCCGCAACCTCGCCCCACTACTGCCACCAGCGTCCTGCAGCAGGGACCCTGGCTCCTGTGACCCCGCTTCACCACGGCCATCCCCACTCATAAGCTATGTTCAGATTATATAACGCACTACAATTTTTCTTCCAAATTTGAGGGGAGTGACTCTTAGGCTAAGTGCACACGTTCAGGATTATTTGCGTTTTTTTCGCAGGAAAAAACGCGTCAAAAACGCATGAATCTTACAAGCATCCTATCATTTAGAATGAATTCCGCAATTTTTGTGCACATGGTGCGTTTTTTTTCTCGCAAAAAATAACACATCTCGGAAAAAGAACCAACATGTTCATTAATTTCGCGGAATTCTAGCGTTTTTTCCCGCTATATTATTGACCTAGAAAATTCAGGAAAAAATTGCGCAAAATACGGGAAAAACCACGCGTTTTTACCGCGGAAAAAGTCAGGTTTTGCTCAGGAAAATTCTGCACAAATTCCTGACGTGTGCACTTACTTATTGACCTAGAAAGTTCAGGAAAAAATCGCGGTAAAAACATGCAAAATCCGAGCAAAAATGCACCAAAAATGAAAAAAAAAAAACACAGCGAAATAAACGCGTGTTTTTAACCGCGGAAAAAGTCAGGTTTTGCTCAGGAAAATCCTGCACAAATTCCTGACGTGTGCACTTAGTCTTATAGTCCAAAAAATATGCTAAATGGTGCTAAGGACAGGAAAGAAAAGGTCAGCGAGACCTGAATGATTTAGTGCGGCTCTACTGGTGAGGACTTTGCTGCAGATCGTTTCCCCAACAAACTGCAATGTGTGAACATCCCCCGAGCAATAGAAATAAAGAAATGAAAATTCAACACATAATTCATGGTTTTATTACAACACAAATAAATAAGTCTAACAAACAGGAGAAAGATATAAATACATTTATACATAAAGTCTGTAACAATGAACTTTACAAATCAATACATATAACTAAACCACAATAGAGATAAGTAGCGAGAACATAAAGCCCAGGGGTGACGTAACCCCCCCCCCCACCACAACATGCAGCCTCAGGAGAGTGACATTACCCCTCCAGACAGCCGCAAGGGAGTGACATATGGGAAGAAAATCCAACTTCTGGGAAATTGCTAAATTTATTGAAAACTAGATGAAAAATCAAAACATGCAAAACTGCAGACAGCACACGGCGTCATGTGCGCTTGAAACGCTAAAATGTCTCTGCAATTCACCATGTTCTGCTTTTTTATCTGTTTTTCAATAAATTTAGCAATTTCCCATAAGCTGGATTGTCTTCACACATAATTCACATTTGGTCCCATGGATTCTGCGCTTCTGTGAACCGAGAGCTTGGGTAAGCTGATTTTTTCTATTTTATCTACAAGGGAGTTTCAATCCCCCCCTTCTATTCACAGCCCTCATCATCATCCTCCCTTCTATTCACAGTCTCTCATCATCTTCCTCCCTCTCCACACGGTCCCTCATCATCACCTTCCATTTGCGGCCCCACTCAAGCACCATGAACCCTTTCCAAAACACATCCTCAGAGCCCTCACACCGCGTGCTGGGTGCACAACTCTATGGCGCAGCTCCTCCGTCCTCTCCTCACACGGCTCCATGGCTCAGCTCCTCCGTCCTCTCCTCACACGGCTCCATGGCGCAGCTCCTCCGTCCTCTCCTCACACGGCTCCATGGCGCAGCTCCTCCGTCCTCTCCTCACACGGCTCCATGGCGCAGCTCCACCGTCCTCTCCTCACACGGCTCCATGGCGCAGCTCCACCGTCCTCTCCTCACACGGCTCCATGGCGCAGCTCCTCCGTCCTCTCCTCACACGGCTCCATGGCGCAGCTCCACCGTCCTCTCCTCACACGGCTCCATGGCGCAGCTCCTCCGTCCTCTCCTCACACGGCTCCATGGCGCAGCTCCTCCGTCCTCTCCTCACACGGCTCCATGGCGCAGCTCCTCCGTCCTCTCCTCACACGGCTCCATGGCGCAGCTCCTCCGTCCTCTCCTCACACGGCTCCATGGCGCAGCTCCTCCGTCCTCTCCTCACACGGCTCCATGGCGCAGCTCCACCGTCCTCTCCTCACACGGCTCCATGGCGCAGCTCCTCCGTCCTCTCCTCACACGGCTCCATGGCGCAGCTCCTCCGTCCTCTCCTCACACGGCTCCATGGCGCAGCTCCACCGTCCTCTCCTCACATGGCTCCATGGCGCAGCTCCACCGTCCTCTCCTCACACGGCTCCATGGCGCAGCTCCTCCGTCCTCTCCTCACACGGCTCCATGGCGCAGCTCCTCCGTCCTCTCCTCACACGGCTCCATGGCGCAGCTCCTCCGTCCTCTCCTCACACGGCTCCATGGCGCAGCTCCTCCGTCCTCTCCTCACACGGCTCCATGGCGCAGCTCCTCCGTCCTCTCCTCACACGGCTCCATGGCGCAGCTCCACCGTCCTCTCCTCACACGGCTCCATGGCGCAGCTCCTCCGTCCTCTCCTCACACGACTCCATGGCGCAGCTCCTCCGTCCTCTCCTCACACGGCTCCATGGCGCAGCTCCTCCGTCCTCTCCTCACACGGCTCCATGGCGCAGCTCCACCGTCCTCTCCTCACACGGCTCCATGGCGCAGCTCCTCCATCCTCTCCTCACACGGCTCAGCTCCTCCGTCCTCTCCTCACACGGCTCCATGGCGCAGCTCCTCCGTCCTCTCCTCACACGGCTCCATGGCGCAGCTCCTCCGTCCTCTCCTCACACGGCTCCATGGCGCAGCTCCTCCGTCCTCTCCTCACACGGCTCCATGGCGCAGCTCCTCCGTCCTCTCCTCACACGGCTCCATGGCGCAGCTCCTCCGTCCTCTCCTCACACGGCTCCATGGCGCAGCTCCACCGTCCTCTCCTCACAACGGCTCCATGGCGCAGCTCCACCGTCCTCTCCTCACACGGCTCAGCTCCTCCGTCCTCTCCTCACACGGCTCCATGGCGCAGCTCCTCCGTCCTCTCCTCACACGGCTCCATGGCGCAGCTCCTCCGTCCTCTCCTCACACGGCTCCATGGCGCAGCTCCTCCGTCCTCTCCTCACACGGCTCCATGGCGCAGCTCCTCCGTCCTCTCCTCACACGGCTCCATGGCGCAGCTCCTCCGTCCTCTCCTCACACGGCTCCATGGCGCAGCTCCTCCGTCCTCTCCTCACACGGCTCCATGGCGCAGCTCCTCCGTCCTCTCCTCACACGGCTCCATGGCGCAGCTCCTCCGTCCTCTCCTCACACGGCTCCATGGCGCAGCTCCTCCGTCCTCTCCTCACACGGCTCCATGGCGCAGCTCCTCCGTCCTCTCCTCACACGGCTCCATGGCGCAGCTCCTCCGTCCTCTCCTCACACGGCTCCATGGCGCAGCTCCACCGTCCTCTCCTCACACGGCTCCATGGCGCAGCTCCACCGTCCTCTCCTCACACGGCTCCATGGCGCAGCTCCTCCGTCCTCTCCTCACACGGCTCCATGGCGCAGCTCCTCCGTCCTCTCCTCACACGGCTCCATGGCGCAGCTCCTCCGTCCTCTCCTCACACGGCTCCATGGCGCAGCTCCTCCGTCCTCTCCTCACACGGCTCCATGGCGCAGCTCCACCGTTCTCTCCTCACACGGCTCCATGGCGCAGTTTCTGTAAAAATCATGACGTCACCGGAAGGGGCGGAGCTTCTTCAGTCCCGCGCTAAGCTGCAGCAGTGTGCACAATCACATTGTGCCGGAGAGGAGGCTGTGAGGAGGATCCCGGAGTTGTGCTGTGGATCCTGTACTGAGCTGTGTGCACAACCTGTGCCCTGGGAGGACGCTGCTGTGAGGACTGATGCTGATCCTGAGCTCGTCTGGACTGAGGTGGGGAGACCACGTGAATAAATGTTGTAGAGGCATCCAGGGGACTGCTGTGAGGGGGCATGGGGTATGCAGAGGGGCATCCAGTGGGCTGGTGTGAGGAGGCATGGGGTATGTACTGGGGGCATCCAGGGGCTGCTGTGAGGAGGCATGGGGTATGTGGAGGGGCATCCAGGGGCTGCTGTGAGGAGGCATGGGGGTATGTACGGGGGGCTGCTGTGAGGAGGCATGGGGTATGTGGAGGGGCATCCAGAGGGCTGATGTGAGGAGGCATGGGGTATGTACGGGGGGCTGCTGTGAGGAGGCATGGGGTATGTGGAGGGGCATCCAGAGGGCTGATGTGAGGAGGCATGGGGTATGTACGGGGGGCTGCTGTGAGGAGGCATGGGGTATGTGGAGGGCATCCAGAGGGCTGATGTGAGGAGGCATGGGGTATGTACAGGGGGCTGCTGTGAGGAGGCATGGGGTATGTGGAGGGGCATCCAGAGGGCTGATGTGAGGAGGCATGGGGTATGTACGGGGGCTGCTGTGAGGAGGCATGGGTATGTGGAGGGGCATCCAGAGGGCTGATGTGAGGAGGCATGGGTATGTACGGGGGGCTGCTGTGAGGAGGCATGGGGTATGTGGAGGGGCATCCAGAGGGCTGATGTGAGGAGGCATGGGGTATGTACGGGGGGCTGCTGTGAGGAGGCATGGGGTATGTGGAGGGGCATCCAGAGGGCTGATGTGAGGAGGCATGGGGTATGTACGGGGGGCTGCTGTGAGGAGGCATGGGGTATGTGGAGGGCATCCAGAGGGCTGATGTGAGGAGGCATGGGGTATGTACGGGGGGCTGCTGTGAGGAGGCATGGGGTATGTGGAGGGCATCCAGAGGGCTGATGTGGGGGGCATCTAAGGGGCTGCTGTGAGGAGGCATGGGGTATGTACAGGGGGCTGATGTGGGGGGGCATCCAGGGGGCTGCTGTGAGGAGGCATGGGGTATGTACAGGGGGCTGCTGTGAGGAGGCATGGGGTATGTAGGGGGCTGCTGTGAGGAGGCATGGGGTGTGTAGGGGGCATCCAGAAGGCTGCTGTGAGGAGGCATGGGATATGTACAGGGGCTGATGTGGGGGGGCATGGGGTACATAGGGGAGCATCCAGGGGGCTGATGTGAGGAGGCATGGGGTGTGCAGAGGGGCATCCAGAGGGCTGCTGTGAGGGGGCATGGGGTACGTAGGGGGGCATCCAGGGGCGGCTGTGAGGAGGTATGTAGGGGGGCATCCAGAGGGCTGCTGTGAGGGGGCCTGGGGTATGTAGAGGGCATCCAGGGGGCTGGTGTGAGGGGGTATGTAAATAATCATCAAGGGGGCTAGTGTGATGTTGTGGGCATGTTCTATGTTAGCAAGGCGTCACGCCATTAACTTGCGAGACGCCATGGCTCATAGAGGTTAGTGTTTCAGGGCGGAAAACGTGCGACCCTGTGGTGGAGTTTGCGGGGTGACCCGCAAAAACGTGCGACCCTGTGCTAGAATTTGGGGGTGAGTGTTTTGGGGGGTGACCCACGTGTTCTGTTTTAGCAAGGTGCAGCACACCATTACCAGAGGTGATGGGGTTCGGGGGGACCCCTGTGGTGGATCCCTGTGGTGGGGTTTGGGGGTGGCGATCTGCTGTTGGCAATTGGGGGACCCTTCTGGTGGGGTTGGGTGGGGGTGACCTGCTGCTTACTGGTTGTACCCCTTTTAGTGCGGGGTGACCTGCTGCTGGCTATTAGGGGGACCCCCTGTGGTGGGATTTGAGGGCAACCTGCTGATGGCTATTGAGGGGACCCCTGTGGTGGGATTTGGTGGTGATCTGTTTGGGGGGGGCCACCAGCTACTGGTTATTGTGGGACCCCTTTTAGTGGGGGCGACCTGTTTGGGGTGGGTGACCTGCTGCTGGTTATTGTGGTGGGGACCTGCTGCTTACGTAGTGGACCCATTTTAGTGTGGGGCGACCTGCTTGTGGTGACCTGCTGCTGGCTTTTGAGGGACCCCCGTGTGTGGGATATGGAGGTGACCTGCTTACGGAGTGGACCCCTTATAGTGGGGGGCAACCTGCTTGTGGTGGGTTTTGGGGGTACCCCTGTGGTGGGGTTTGGGTGTGACCTGCTTATGGAGTGGCCCCTTTTAGTGGGGGGCGACCTGCTTGTTTGGGGGTGACCTGGGGGAGATTAATGCACGCTTGTGGAGTCTTGTTGGGCCCTGGGAGGGGGTTAATGCATGCTTGTGGAGTCTGGTTGTGTCCTGGGGGAGATAATGCACACTTGCGGGGTCTGGTTGGCCCCGGGGGAATAGAGATTTGGTTTGCGGGGTCTTGTTGGACCCTGGGGAGAAGGGGGATTAATTCACGCTTGTGGGATCTTGTTAGGCCCTGGGGGGTTAATGCACGCTTGCCGGGTCTGGTTGGGCCCCGAGGGGAGAGTTAATGCACGCTTGCTGGGTCTGGTTGGACCCCAGGGATAGAGATTTAATGCACGCTTGCCGGGTCTGGTTTATGCTTGGGGAGGGTAGGTCCGATGGGGTTTTATGCTTAGGGAGGGTGGGACCGATGAGGGTTTTTATGCTGGGGAGTGGATGTCCGATAAGGGTGAGTTTCATGCGGCGCGTCTTTTTAGACCGCAGCATGTCCTCGCGTATTGCGGCGACGGTGCGTCGCCGCAACAGAATTAACACAGGGCTATGTAGCCCTGCGCTCTTTCCGGAGGTGTCCTGAACACCTCCGGAAAGATCGCGCGTCATAAAGGGGGCGGGGCTTAGACGGAGCGGAATTTCCGCTCCGTCCAAAGCGCTGTGGTTCCGGACCATGGAACCACAGCCTAAGGGTTTATGCTTGGGTGGCGTCCAATATGAGTAATGCTTTTGGGGGGGGGTGGACGTCTTATGGTGTTTATGCTTGAGGGTCGGTGGAGGTCTGATGAGGATTTATGCTTGGGAAGCGGGGTGGGTGGCGTCCAATGGGAGTAATGCTTGGGTGGGTGGACATCCGATGGGGAGATTTATACTTGGGGACGGGTGGTGGGCATCTGAGATTTATGCTTGGGGGTGGGGGCATATGATGGGGATACACCCTTTGGGGGGGGAAGGGGGCGTCTGTGGATTTGCGCTTGGTGGAGGGGGCGTCGTGAGTGCTTTGTTGGGTTTATACTGTGGGGTCCACTGATTAGTGTGAGGTGGAAGTTCATGATCGTGGGGGTTATGCTGCGTCCCTCTGGTTGGTATATGGGGTTTAATGCTTCACTGCGGCACACAAAAAAACATGGGTGTAAGTTGCTTATGCTATGCAAAAAAAAATGCAGGTCTCCCCCCCCACCACGTAGAGGATGGTACCACCAACTGGCATGAAGCTTATCTGTTTTAGCTTAGTGTCAGGAGGCAGGCTCGGATCTGGACAGCCCAGGCCGGTTTCTGCCTCAGGTTTTATTTTTTTTATTAATGATTTCCCTTTTTCTTTTCAGATACGGCTTTTGAGGGCGACAGAGTGGAATTGTCACTTTGATCTCCCACCTAGAATTGTCACTACCATATCATCTGTGGTCTACGAGGCAGGGCCCTAACACCTCAAGTGTTTGGGGTCCTGCGAGTTCACGACCAATGCCCTCATCATCTGCAAAAGAGGTAAAAAAAAAAGAACTATATTCCTCACCTTTCTGCAGAGATGCTTTTAATCCATAATCCATTTGTCTCACGACGGGTCTAGCTCTGCTACATCTAGATGGCAAGCTGCATGGAAGCATGGTGCGTCCATACAGCCTGTCATCCACTAGACACTGAGCACTGTGTGCTCAGTGTCTCCCTGTGAACTGCTATTCCTTCTCTGAGGGCACCGTGAGCGTGATAAAGTTCTCCTGCTCGCGGTGCCGTCTGACAGATCCTGCGAGTTCATAGCCAATGAACCCACTTCACCTATGTGATGTTGGCACGAGTGAAGTGGGAAATCTTCCCACGGCGCTCGCATTGACATCAGAAAGGTGAAGTGAGTTCATTGGCTGTGAACTCGCAAGACCTGTCAGACTGCATCACGAGCAGGAAAACTTTCTCACGCTTGCGGTGCCCTCACAGGGAATTGCAGTTCACAGCCAGTGTCTACTGGATGACAGGCTACATATGGACCCTTCGTGGGACAAATGGATTAAAAGCATCTCTGCGAAAAGGTGAGGAATATTGTTTTTTTTTTTTTTTTTTTTACCTCTTTTGCAGATGACGAGGGCATTGGGGGAATAGGTGAGGTCGTATGTATGGTTTAATTAAGAATATTAAAGGAGTCTGTGTCATTCTTTCAATTAAAGGGCTTTTTTTCTGGGTGTCTGTTTTTTCTTACAATGTGATTATGGGGTTAGTAATGGGGGCTTCTTATTGACTTCTCTCTATAACTAACCTCAGGGCTTGATGTCACCTGACAATACAAGGGTGGCATCAACCCCCCCCTCCCAACTATCACCCCACTTGCCATCCCTACAGGCCAAGTGGGAAGAGCGAGGCTAAGTGCCAGAATTGTCGTATCTTAGAGATGTGCCTTTTCTGGGTGACTTGAGAGGTGATGTTTTTATCCCTGGGGGTATTGTCCATGGCCCCTTCCTAGGCTATTAATATCAGCCCGCAGTTGTCTGCCTAGCCTTTGCTGGTTATTATATGGAGACCCCACATCATTTTTTTTCTTTTTTGTGGCCCTCATTTTAATAGCCAGTGAAGGCTAAGTATACAGTTGTGACTGAGCTGATATTAATAACCTGGGAAGCTCCATGGGTATTACCCCCTTTCCAGGCTATAAACATCTGACCCCAGCCATCGGCTTTCCCTCTGCTGGTTACGAAAATTGTGCTGGAGCCCACGCCATTTTTTAAAAAAAAATTGTTTATTAAATGTACAGTAAGCTGCACTCACTGTACTAATTGTATTTGTGACAGACATCTATATATCTACCTTTTCTATTTATTGTATGTAATCCATCTCTTTTGTCAGCTCCTGCAGTGATTTTAAATTTTTTCTTGTATCTATGTGATATAAATACATGTAGTTGTGTGTGTCACCGACATCTAGATATCTTTGTATTCTATTTGTATATATCTATTCTGTCTTTTCTATACTAACCTGTCACTGTGATTTTACAAAACATGGCTCATGAATTGGTAAAATATATATATATATATATATATATATATATATATATATATATCTCAAAAAATAAAAGGAACACTCAAATAACACATCCTAGATCTGAATGAATGAAATATTCTCATTGTATACTTTGTTCTGTTGAAAGTTGAATGTGCTGACAACACAATCACAAAAATCATCAATGGAAATCAAATTTTATAATTTAATTTGTAGTCACCCACAAAATTAAAGTAGAATGTAATGTCCTTAACCCAAGTCAAAATGGTGCTCAGTAGTGTGTGTGGCCTCCAGGTACCTGTATGACCTCCCTACAACTCCTGGGCATGCTCCTGATGAGGCGACGGATGGTCTCCTTAGGGATCTCCTCCCAGACCTGGACTAAAGGTACTGCCACACTAAACAATCCCGCTAGCGATAAAGACGCATACTAATGCGATCGCTAGCGGGATTGTTTCTATATCGCTAAGTGCGGCTTAACTTAGCGATATAGTTAACGACGCTATCGCGGTTAGCGATCTTCTTAACGACTTTAGCGGTACAAAAGTACCGCTAAATCGCTAAGAAAAGGTGCCACACTTAGCGATATATACTTACCTGCGGGGCGCCGACGATCTAAATAGGGTCCGGAACGATGTCAGCGACGAGCGAGATCACAGCAGGATCTCAGCAGGGAGATCGTCGCTGACAGATGCCTCACACAACAACATCGCTAACGGGATCGCTAAATAGTGACGTTTTTTAGCGATCCCGTTAGCGATGTTGTTTAGTGTGGCATACCCTTAAAGCATCCGCTAACTCCTGGACAGTCTGTGGTGTAATGTGACTTTGGTGGATGGAGTAAGTCATGATGTACAGTCTTTATCTACAGTAATATATACCTGACAGGAGCCCATAAAGTCTATACAGTAATATATACCTGACAGGATCCCGTACAGTCTATATCTACAGTAATATATACCTGACAGGAGCCCGTACAGTCTATATCTACAGTAATAAATACCTGACAGGAGCCCATAAAGTCTATACAGTAATATATACCTGACAGGAGCCCATACAGTCTATATCTACAGTAATATATACCTGACAGAAGCCCATGCAGTCTATATCTACAGTAATATATACCTGACAGGAGCCCGTACACTCTATACAGTAATATATACCTGACAGGAGCCCGTACAGTCTATATCTACAGTAATATATACCTGACAGGAGCCCATAAAGTCTATACAGTAATATATACCTGACAGGATCCCGTACAGTCTATATCTACAGTAATAAATACCTGACAGGAGCCCGTACAGTCTATATTTACAGTAATATATACCTGACAGGAGCCCGTACAGTCTATATCTACAGTAATATATACCTGACAGGAGCCCGTACAGTCTATACAGTAATAGATACCTGACAGGAGCCCGTACAGTCTATATCTACAGTAATATATACCTGACAGGAGCCCATGCAGTCTATATCTACAGTAATATACCTGACAGGAGCCCGTACACTCTATACAGTAATATATACCTGACAGGAGCCCGTACAGTCTATATCTACAGTAATATATACCTGACAGGAGCCCGTACAGTCTATACAGTAATAGATACCTGACAGGAGCCCGTACAGTCTATATCTACAGTAATATATACCTGACAGGAGCCTGTACAGTCTATATCTACAGTAATATATACCTGACAGGAGCCCATACAGTCTATATCTACAGTAATATATACCTGACAGGAGCCCATACAGTTTATATCTACAGTAATATATACCTGACAGGAGCCCGTACAGTCTATATCTACAGTAATATATACCTGACAGGAGCCCGTACAGTCTATATCTACAATAATATATACCTGACAGGAGCCCGTACAGTCTATATCTACAATAATATATACCTGACAGGAGCCCATACAGTCTATATCTACAGTAATATATACCTGACAGGATCCCATACAGTCTATATCTACAGTAATATATACCTGACAGGAGCCCATACAGTCTATATCTACAGTATTATATACCTGACAGGAGCCCATACAGTCTATATCTACAGTAATATATACCTGACAGGAGCCCGTACAGTCTATATCTACAGTAATATATACCTGACAGGAGCCCATACAGTCTATATCTACAATAACATATACCTGACAGGAGCCCGTACAGTCTATATCTACAGTAATATATACCTGACAGGAGCCCGTACAGTCTATATCTACAGTAATATATACCTGACAGGAGCCCGTACAGTCTATATCTACAGTAATATCTAGTGTATTCTCACCCATCCCTGTAGACTGTGAGCCCTCGCGGGCAGGGTCCTCTCTCCTTCTGTACTTGTGTGTCCCTTGTCTAGCACATGTTTATTGTATCTGTCTATATTTTTCCCTTTTCATATGTAAAGCGCCATGGAATAAATGGCGCTATATAAATGTATAATAATAATAATAATAATATATACCTGACAGGAGCCCGTACAGTCTATATCTACAGTAATATATACCTGACAGGAGCCCATACAGTCTATATCTACAGTAATATATACCTGACAGGAGCCTGTACAGTCTATATCTACAGTAATATATACCTGACAGGAGCCTGTACAGTCTATATCTACAGTAATATATACCTGACAGGAGCCCATACAGTCTATATCTACAGTAATATATACCTGACAGGAGCCTGTACAGTCTATATCTACAGTAATATATACCTGACAGGAGCCCGTACAGTCTATATCTACAGTAATATATACCTGACAGGAGCCCGTACAATCTATACAGTAATATATACCTGGAAGGAGCCTATACATTCTATATCTACAATAATATATACCTGACAGCAGCCCGTTCAGTCTATATCTACAATAATATATACCTGACAGGAGCCCGTACAGTCTATATCTACAGTAATATATACCTGACAGGAGCCTGTACAGTCTATATCTACAGTAATATATACCTGACAGGAGCCCGTACACTCTATATCTACAGTAATATATACCTGACAGGAGCCCATACAGTCTATATCTACAGTAATATATACCTGACAGGAGCCCGTACAGTCTATATCTACAGTAATATATACCTGACAGGAGCCCATACAGTCTATCTACAGTAATATATACCTGACAGGAGCCCGTACAGTCTATATCTACAGTAATATATACCTGACAGGAGCCCGTACAATCTATACAGTAATATATACCTGGAAGGAGCCTATACATTCTATATCTACAATAATATATACCTGACAGCAGCCCGTACAGTCTATATCTACAGTAATATATACCTGACAGGAGCCCGTACACTCTATACAGTAATATATACCTGACAGGAGCCCGTACAGTCTATATCTACAGTAATATATACCTGACAGGAGCCCGTACAGTCTATATCTACAGTAATATATACCTGACAGGAGCCTGTACAGTCTATATCTACAGTAATATATACCTGACAGGAGCCCATACAGTCTATATCTACAGTAATATATACCTGACAGGAGCCCGTACAGTCTATATCTACAGTAATATATACCTGACAGGAGCCCATACAGTCTATATCTACAATAATATATACCTGACAGGAGCCCGTACAGTCTATATCTACAGTAAATATATACCTTACAGGAGCCTGTACAGTCTATATCTACAGTAATATATACCTGACAGGAGCCCATACAGTCTATATCTACAGTAATATATACCTGACAGGAGCCCATACAGTCTATATCTACAGTAATATATACCTGACAGGAGCCTGTACAGTCTATATCTACAGTAATATATACCTGACAGGATCCCGTACAGTCTATATCTACAGTAATATATACCTGACAGGAGCCCGTACAGTCTATATCTACAGTAATATATACCTGACAGGAGCCCATACAGTCTATATCTACAATAATATATACCTGACAGGAGCCCGTACAGTCTATATCTACAATAATATATACCTGACAGGAGCCCGTACAGTCTATATCTACAGTAATATATACCTGACAGGAGCCCGTACAGTCTATATCTACAGTAATATATACCTGACAGGAGCCCGTACAGTCTATATCTACAGTAATATATACCTGACAGGAGCCTGTACACTCTATATCTACAGTAATATATACCTGACAGGAGCCCATACAGTCTATATCTACAGTAATATATACCTGACGAGCCCGTACAGTCTATCTACAGTAATATATACCTGACAGGAGCCCGTACAGTCTATACAGTAATATATACCTGACAGGAGCCGTACAGTCTATATCTACAGTAATATATACCTGACAGGAGCCCGTACAGTCTATATCTACAGTAATATATACCTGACAGGAGCCCATACAGTCTATATCTACAGTAATATATACCTGACGAGCCCGTACAGTCTATATCTACAGTAATATATACCTGACAGGAGCCCATACAGTCTATATCTACAATAATATATACCTGACAGGAGCCCGTACAGTCTATATCTACAATAATATATACCTGACAGGAGCCCGTACAGTCTATATCTACAGTAATATATACCTGACAGGAGCCCGTACAGTCTATATCTACAGTAATATATACCTGACAGGAGCCCGTACAGTCTATATCTACAGTAATATATACCTGACAGGAGCCTGTACACTCTATATCTACAGTAATATATACCTGACAGGAGCCCATACAGTCTATATCTACAGTAATATATACCTGACGAGCCCGTACAGTCTATCTACAGTAATATATACCTGACAGGAGCCCGTACAGTCTATACAGTAATATATACCTGACAGGAGCCCGTACAGTCTATATCTACAGTAATATATACCTGACAGGAGCCTGTACAGTCTATATCTACAGTAATATATACCTGACAGGAGCCCATACAGTCTATATCTACAGTAATATATACCTGACAGGAGCCCATACAGTCTATATCTACAGTAATATATACCTGACGAGCCCGTACAGTCTATATCTACAGTAATATATACCTGACAGGAGCCCATACAGTCTATATCTACAATAATATATACCTGACAGGAGCCCGTACAGTCTATATCTACAATAATATATACCTGACAGGAGCCCGTACAGTCTATATCTACAGTAATATATACCTGACAGGAGCCCATACAGTCTATATCTACAGTAATATATACCTGACAGGAGCCCATACAGTCTATATCTACAGTAATATATACCTGACAGGAGCCCGTACAGTCTATATCTACAATAATATATACCTGACAGGATCCCGTACACTCTATACAGTAATATACCTGACAGGAGCCCGTACAGTCTATATCTACAATAATATATACCTGTACATCACAATAAATGTATTGCCTAGAATTCCTAGCACTTCCAAAACATCAGCAAATCCAAGAAAGAAAAATAGGAAGCTCAATCGCCATAAAAGTACAAAATTTTATTAAAGATATTTAAAATGCATATACGGATATAAGAATCCAGAAAAATGGGGACACAATATACAGAAAAAATGGCCAAAAGGCAGGTACAAACAATATGAAGATATGCCAATAGCACATATATCTGTGTTTTCACATTTAGAAGCTATGTAAGCTAATTGGCAGTAAAAGTGCCAGATGGGTTGAAGATGCTGCTGGACGTATATTCATGACTACATATATCATATGAAGACATCTCTCAGACAGATATATATATGTGCATTAAACAAAAGAGTCATCAATTTTGCCCCCCATTAATGATGCTAGCGTTATAGATTCCAATGTGCAGCTTATTTTGCTTTAATTATTGTATTGTTAACGTTGTTACCTATGACTTGTGTTTTGAAACTGTTAAACTGTAAAGCGCTGCGGAATATGTTGGCGCTATATAAATAAAGATTATTATTATTTATTATAAATGCAGAGTCTGCAGCGAGTGCTATATAGTATGCAAAAATTGCATTCAAATGCACAGAGCGATGTAAAACATGTATAGCAAATAAAGCTGCTAATGGGAGACCATACCTGTCAGTAGCCTGGGCACCCCTGACGCGCGTTTCGCGTTAGCTTGTTCAAGAACAAGCTAACGCGAAACGCGCGTCAGGGGTGCCCAGGCTACTGACAGGTATGGTCTCCCATTAGCAGCTTTATTTGCTATACATGTTTTACATCGCTCTGTGCATTTGAATGCAATTTTTGCATACTATATAGCACTCGCTGCAGACTCTGCATTTGCACATTGGAATCTATAACGCTAGCATCATTAATGGGGGGCAAAATTGATGACTCTTTTGTTTAATGCACATATATATATCTGTCTGAGAGATGTCTTCATATGATATATGTAGTCATGAATATACGTCCAGCAGCATCTTCAACCCATCTGGCACTTTTACTGCCAATTAGCTTACATAGCTTCTAAATGTGAAAACACAGATATATGTGCTATTGGAATATCTTCATATTGTTTGTACCTGCCTTTTGGCCATTTTTTCTGTATATTGTGTCCCCATTTTTCTGGATTCTTATATCCGTATATGCATTTTAAATATCTTAATAAAATTTTGTACTTTTATGGCGATTGAGCTTCCTATTTTTAGTAATATATACCTGACAGGAGCCTGTGGTCTATAAAGTAATATATACCTGACAGGAGCCCATACAGTCTATATCTACAGTAATATATACCTGACAGGAGCCCATACAGTCTGCATGTACAATAATATATACCTGACAGGAGCCCGTACAGTCTATATCTACAATAATATATACCTGACAGGAGCCTGTACAGTCTATATCTACAGTAATATATACCTGACAGGAGCCCGTACAGTCTATATCTACAGTAATATATACCTGACAGGAGCCCGTACAGTCTATATCTACAGTAATATATACCTGACAGGAGCCCATACAATCTATATCTACAGTAATATATACCTGACAGGAGCCTGTAGTCTATACAGTAATATATACCTGACAGGAGCCCATACAGTCTATATCTACAGTAATATATACCTGACAGGAGCCCATACAGTCTGCATGTACAATAATATATACCTGACAGGAGCCCATACAGTCTATATCTACAGTAATATATACCTGACAGGAGCCTGTACAGTCTATATCTACAGTAATATATACCTGACAGGAGCCCATACAGTCTATATCTACAGTAATATATACCTGACAAGAGCCCATACAGTCTATATCTACAGTAATATATACCTAACAGGAGCCCGTACAGTCTATATCTACAGTAATATATACCTGACAGGAGCCTGTACAGTCTATATCTACAGTAATATATACCTGACAGGAGCCCATACAGTCTATATCTACAGTAATATATACCTGACAAGAGCCCATACAGTCTATATCTACAGTAATATATACCTGACAGGAGCCCATACAGTCTATATCTACAGTAATATATACCTGACAGGAGCCCGTACAGTCTATATCTACAGTAATATATACCTGACAGGAGCCCGTACAGTGTATATCTACAATAATATATACCTGACAGGAGCCTGTAGTCTATACAGTAATATATACCTGACAGGAGCCCATACAGTCTATATCTACAGTAATATATACCTGACAGGAGCCTGTAGTCTATACAGTAATATATACCTGACAGGAGCCCATACAGTCTATATCTACAGTAATATATACCTGACAGGATCCCATACAGTCTGCATGTACAATAATATATACCTAACAGGAGCCCATACAGTCTATATCTACAGTAATATATACCTGACAGGAGCCCGTACAGTCTATATCTACAGTAATATATACCTGACAGGAGCCCATACAGTCTATATCTACAATAATATATAACTACAGATTGGAGGCTACAGGGAGATCCTCAAAAAATCCACTCCGATCTAGAAGGCTCAATGCTGAATCAGCTAGAGCGGAGTTGCTAAAATGAGGTCCTCAAAAAATCCACTACAGTCCAATGTTGTAAATTATGAGGACTCTGCTGCTGCGCTCTGTTATGTTTCTCGTTGCGAAGCTCCGCTCACTCTTTTAAAAACTCAATTTCCGTCACCTCAGCACCAAACTGTGCAGATCGGAGGCTACAAGGAGGTTGTCAAAAAATCCACTCCAATGCTATGTTGTAAATTATGAGGACTCTGTTGCTGCGCTCTTATGTTTCTCGTTGCGAAGCTCCGCTCTTTTAAAAACTCGATTTCCTTCACCACAGCACCAAACAGTACAGAATGGAGGCTACAGGGAGATCCTCAAAAAATCCACTCCGATCTAGACGGCTCTATAGTGAATCAGCTATAACGGAGTTGCTAAAATGAGGTCCTCAAAAAATCCACTACAGTCCAATGTTGTAAATTATGAGGACTCTGCTGCTGCGCTCTGTTATGTTTCTCGTTGCGAAGCTCCGCTCACACTTTTAAAAACTCGATCTCCGTCACCTCAGCACCAAACTGTACAGAATGGAGGCTGCAGGCAGATCCTCAAAAAATCCACTCCGATCTAGACGGCTCAATGCTGAATCAGCTAGAACGGAGTTGCTAAAATGGTCCTCAAAAAATCCACTACAGTCCTATGTTGTAAATTATGAGGGCTCTGATGCTGCGCTCTGTTATGTTTCTCGTTGTGAAGCTCCACTCACTCTTTTAAAAACTCGATTTCCGTCACCTCAGCACCAAACTGTGCAGATCACAGGAGGCTACAAGGAGGTTGTCAAAAAATCCACTCCAATGCTATGTTGTAAATTATGAGGACTCTGTTGCTGCGCTCTTATGTTTCTCGTTGCGAAGCTCCGCTCTTTTAAAAACTCGATTTCCTTCACCACAGCACCAAACAGTACAGAATGGAGGCTACAGGGAGATCCTCAAAAAATCCACTCCGATCTAGACGGCTCTATAGTGAATCAGCTATAACGGAGTTGCTAAAATGAGGTCCTCAAAAAATCCACTACAGTCCAATGTTGTAAATTATGAGGACTCTGCTGCTGCGCTCTGTTATGTTTCTCGTTGCGAAGCTCCGCTCACACTTTTAAAAACTCGATCTCCGTCACCTCAGCACCAAACTGTACAGAATGGAGGCTGCAGGCAGATCCTCAAAAAATCCACTCCGATCTAGACGGCTCAATGCTGAATCAGCTAGAACGGAGTTGCTAAAATGAGGTCCTCAAAAAATCCACTACAGTCCTATGTTGTAAATTATGAGGGCTCTGATGCTGCGCTCTGTTATGTTTCTCGTTGTGAAGCTCCACTCACTCTTTTAAAAACTCGATTTCCGTCACCTCAGCACCAAACTGTGCAGATCACAGGAGGCTACAAGGAGGTTGTCAAAAAAACCCACTCCACTCAAAAAATCCACTCCAATGCTATGTTGTAAATTATGAGGACTCTGTTGCTGCGCTCTGTTATGTTTCTCGCTGCGAAGCTCCGCTCACTCTTTTAAAAACTCGATTTCCTTCACCACAGCACCAAACAGTACAGAATGGAGGCTACAGGGAGATCCTCAAAAAATCCACTCTGATCTAGACGGCGCTATAGTGAATCAGCTATAACAGAGTTGCTAAAATGAGGTCCTCAAAAAATCCACTACAGTCCAATGTTGTAAATTATGAGGACTCTGCTGCTGCTCTCTGTTATGTTTCTCGTTGTGAAGCTCCACTCATTGAAAACTTGATTCCAGGCACCTCAGCACCAAACTGTACAGAATGGAGGCTACAGGCAGATCCTCAAAAAATCCACTCCACTCAAAAAATCCACTACAGTCCTATGTTGTAAATTATGAGGGCTCTGCTGCTGCGCTCTGTTATGTTTCTCGTTGCGAAGCTCCGCTCACACTTTTAAAAACTTGATTTCCGTCACCTCAGCACCAAACTGTGCAGATCGGAGACTACAAGGAGATCCTCAAAAAATCCACTCCAATCTAGACGGCTCAATGCTGAATCAGCTAGAACGGAGTTGCTAAAATGAGGTCCTCAAAAAATCCACTACAGTCCAATGTTGTAAATTATGAGGGCTCTGATGCTGCGCTCTGCTATGTTTCTCATTGCGAAGCTACAATCACTCTTAAAAACTCGATTTCCGTCACCTCAGCACCAAACTGTGCATATCGGAGGCTACAAGGAGGTTGTCAAAAAATCAACTCCAATGCTATGTTGTAAATTATGAGGACTCTGTTGCTGCGCTCTTATGTTTCTCGTTGCGAAGCTCCGCTCTTTTAAAAACTTGATTTCCTTCCTCACAGCACCAAACAGTACAGAATGGAGGCTACAGGGAGATCCTCAAAAAATCCACTCCGATCTAGACGGCGCTATAGTGAATCAGCTATAACGGAGTTGCTAAAATGAGGTCCTCAAAAAATCCACTACAGTCCAATGTTGTAAATTATGAGGACTCTGCTGCTGCGCTCTGTTATGTTTCTCGTTGCGAAGCTCCGCTCACACTTTTAAAAACTTGATTTCCGTCACCTCAGCACCAAACTGTACAGAATGGAGGCTGCAGGCAGATCCTCAAAAAATCCACTCCGATCTAGACGGCTCAATGCTGAATCAGCTAGAACGGAGTTGCTAAAATGAGGTCCTCAAAAATCCACTACAGTCCAATGTTGTAAATTATGAGGGCTCTGATGCTGCGCTCTGTTATGTTTCTCGTTGTGAAGCTCCACTCACTCTTTTAAAAACTCGATTTCCGTCACCTCAGCACCAAACTGTGCAGATTGGAGGCTACAAGGAGGTTGTCAAAAAAACCCACTCCACTCAAAAAATCCACTCCAATGCTATGTTGTAAATTATGAGGACTCTGTTGCTGCGCTCTGTTATGTTTCTCGCTGCGAAGCTCCTCTCACTCTTTTAAAAAACTCGATTTCCTTCACCACAGCACCAAACAGTACAGAATGGAGGCTACAGGGAGATCCTCAAAAAATCCACTCCGATCTAGACGGCGCTATAGTGAATCAGCTATAACAGGGTTGCTAAAATGAGGTCCTCAAAAAATCCACTACAGTCCTATGTTGTAAATTATGAGGGCTCTGATGCTGCGCTCTGTTATGTTTCTCGTTGTGAAGCTCCACTCACTCTTTTAAAAACTCGATTTCCGTCACCTCAGCACCAAACTGTGCAGATCACAGGAGGCTACAAGGAGGTTGTCAAAAAACCCACTCCACTCAAAAAATCCACTCCAATGCTATGTTGTAAATTATGAGGACTCTGTTGCTGCGCTCTGTTATGTTTCTCGCTGCGAAGCTCCGCTCACTCTTTTAAAAACTCGATTTCCTTCACCACAGCACCAAACAGTACAGAATGGAGGCTACAGGGAGATCCTCAAAAAATCCACTCTGATCTAGACGGCGCTATAGTGAATCAGCTATAACAGAGTTGCTAAAATGAGGTCCTCAAAAAATCCACTACAGTCCAATGTTGTAAATTATGAGGACTCTGCTGCTGCACTCTGTTATGTTTCTCGTTGTGAAGCTCCACTCACTCATTGAAAAACTTGATTCCAGGCACCTCAGCACCAAACTGTACAGAATGGAGGCTACAGGCAGATCCTCAAAAAATCCACTCCACTCAAAAAATCCACTACAGTCCTATGTTGTAAATTATGAGGGCTCTGCTGCTGTGCTCTGTTATGTTTCTCGTTGCGAAGCTCCGCTCACACTTTTAAAAACTTGATTTCCGTCACCTCAACACCAAACTGTGCAGATCGGAGACTACAAGGAGATCCTCAAAAAATCCACTCCAATCTAGACGGCTCAATGCTGAATCAGCTAGAACGGAGTTGCTAAAATGAGGTCCTCAAAAAATCCACTACAGTCCAATGTTGTAAATTATGAGGGCTCTGATGCTGCGCTCTGTTATGTTTCTCATTGCGAAGCTACAATAACTCTTAAAAACTCGATTTCCGTCACCTCAGCACCAAACTGTGCAGATCGGAGGCTACAAGGAGGTTGTCAAAAAATCCACTCCACTCAAAAAATCCACTCCAATGCTCTGTTGTAAATTATGAGGACTCTGTTCCTGCGCTCTGTTATGTTTCTCGCTGCAAAGCTCCGCTCACTCTTTTAAAAACTCGATTTCCGTCACCACAGCACCAAACAGTACAGAATGGAGGCTACAGGGAGATCCTCAAAAAATCCACTCTGATCTAGACGGCTCTATAGTGAATCAGCTATAACGGAGTTGCTAAAATGAGGTCCTCAAAAAATCCACTACAGTCCTATGTTGTAAGTTATGAGGGCTCTGTTGCTGTAATGTATGTAGTACAGTTCATATAGCGTCTTGTGCTTGGGTGCGATGAAAACACAGGAGTCACAGGTTTGACATAGAAAAGTCCTGTATTACTTCATACAAGTTGGCAGAAATAGTCACACAGTTTGCAGACACAGAAACAGGAGACACAGCAGGCCAGAGTAATCCAAGCTCAGCAATCACTCTCCAATACAGATTCAGGATCTTCTTCTCTGTTACCGTAAGTCCATGCAAACGTGGGTCTTTCAAAGAGCAGGGTTCAGAGTCCACAAGTGCTTCAGAGTTCCTCAGTAGGAATAGCTGGAGTACAAGGTCCAAGGCTTACAGGAGTCAAGTCACAGGTTCACTGCAGGCTAGATTCTGGAGCACTGATTGCTCAGCTGTGGCTGCTTAAGAAGCAAAGGAGAGAATCAGGGCGGGAACATGCAAGCTGGAAACTCCATTTTGACTGAGGGCAAGATAGCTGCAGCAAGACAGAAAGTAAAATGGCTGACGAACAAACTGAGTTTCAGGAATATATACATAGAACCTTACATTACTCCCCCCTTAAGGACAACCTCCGGATGACCTCAGACCAGGCTTGTGTGGGTACCTCTGATGAAACTGACGGAGCAAGCGAGGAGCATTAACGTTATTGACCGGTTCCCATGAGTTGTCCTCCACTGGGTAGCCCTGCCATTTAATCAGATATTGTAACTGATTTCTATACAACCTGGAATCTAAAATCCTTTCCACCACAAATTCTTCCTGACCATCGACTAGCACTGGGTCAGGGCAAGGAGAGGAACGTCCAGGAAACGTATTGGGTGTCGCAGCCTTTAGTAGGGATACATGAAAGACAGGGTGGATTCTCATAGTTCTGGGCAGTTGAAGACGACAAGCAACGGCACTTATAATTTTACTGATTTTATAGGGTCCAATGTACTTATGTCCCAACTTAGACGATGGAATCCTTAACTTAAGATTTCTGGTTGACAGCCAGACCAAGTCTCCTACCTTGAAAGCTGGTGCAGGTTTACGAAATTTATCTGCTGCTTTCTTGTACCTTTCTTGAGCCGATTCCAGATTTTCCTTTAGAAGATCCATATTCTTCTGTAAAGACGTGATTCTTTCAGCCACTGCTGGTAAAGGCGTTTCTATGGGAAATCGTGGTAGAATGTTAGGATGATAACCTAGATTAGAGTAAAAAGGAGACTGTTTAGTGGAGGCACTCTGAGAGTTGTTATACGAGAACTCAGCTAATGGAAGTAGATCCACCCAATCATCCTGTAGGTGGCAGATAAAGCAGCGGAGATACTGCTCCAGGGTTTGATTGGTTTGTTCGGTCTGTCCATTAGTCTGGGGATGAAAAGCAGAAGAAAGGTTTACTTTAATGTCCAATGCTGCACAGAAATTTTGCCAAAACCTAGAAGTGAATTGCACCCCTCGATCCGAAATAACCTCATCCGGTACTCCATGTAAGCGAAATACATCTTTAATCATCAAATCTGATGTCTGTTTTGCAGTGGGTAAGCCGACACAAGGGATAAAATGAGCTGCCTTTGTTAGACGGTCAACCACCACTAGAATGGTGTTCTTCCCCTGAGAGGTTGGTAACTCCACAATGAAGTCCATAGAAATGGATCCCCACGGGCGGGACGGGGTGGGAAGAGGCTGTAACAGACCAGTTGGTGAGGAGCGAGGTGTTTTGCATCTTGCACAGACCTCACATGAAGTGACATAATTCAAAACATCCTTCCTGCAAGTGGGCCACCAAAAGAAACGAGAAAGAAATTCCTGTGTCTTTAGAATTCCTCTATGCCCAGCTATCTTGGAATCGTGAATGAGTTGCAATACTCTTAATCTGACTGTTTCAGGAATATACAGACGTTGTCCCTGAATCCACACACCATTCTTAAAGACAAGACTTACGTCTCTTGGGGGTTGTGCCAAAAAGGAATCCGCATGGTATGCTTCCTTGATGTCCTTAAGTAGGTCTTGATTATGAATTACTCCTAGGAATCTAGAGTCAGGAAGAATAGTCTTAGGAGGAGTAATTGGACATGTCTCTGCTGAGTAAATCCTAGAGAGTGCATCAGCCTTTCCATTGCGCGATCCTGGTCTATAAGAGATGATAAAATTAAATTGGTTTAAGAAAAGATTCCAGCGAGCCTGGCGAGGAGTCAGGCACTTAGCCGACCTGATAAACTCAAGGTTACGATGGTCTGTCAGGACGACTATTTGCTGTGCAGCTCCCTGAAGAAGGTGTCTCCATTCTTTGAAGGCGGCAATAATGGCCAACAACTCTCTATTGCCCACATCGTAGTTCCTCTCAGCCGAAGACAACTGCTGGGAAAAGAAGGCACAGGGATGCAAGACATTCTTCTCACCTGTTCTCTGAGAGAGTATAGCTCCAACGGCACAGTCTGAAGCATCCACCTCTATTATGAAGGCAAGCTCGGGGTTGGGATGTACTAGGATAGGTGCAGTGGTAAATTTATCCTTTAGACGGGAAAATGCTTCCTGGGCTTGGGGAGTCCAGGAAAACCTAGACTCTTTCCGGGTAAGTTGAGTGATAGGTGACACTACCTCAGAGAAATTTCTAATGAAACGTCTATAGAAGTTGGCAAACCCGATGAAGCGCTGTACCTCCTTCACATTTCTAGGACTTGGCCAATCCTTGATGGCTTGGGTTTTGCTTCCATCCATACTAATTCCTTGTGTAGACAGTACATACCCCAGAAATTGAATTTCGGTCCTATGGAATTCACACTTTTCAAGTTTGATGTAAAGATGATTTTGTCTTAGACGTTCCAAGACCATTCTCACATGTCCATGATGTTCCTCTGTGGAGTTAGAAAAAATTAGAATATCATCCAAATAAATTACCACGAATGTATCTAGGAGATCCCTGAAGATGTCATTCACCAAGTGTTGGAAAGTGGCTGGGGCGGTACTCAGACCAAAAGGCATAACTAGATATTCAAAGTGTCCATAGCGTGACCTGAATTCAGTCTTCCATTCATCCCCAGGTCTAATACGGACTAAGTTATAGGCCCCACGAAGATCTAGTTTAGAAAAAATTTTGGCATGTCGCACTCTCTCCAATAACTCAGGGATTAAAGGCAATGGATAACGGTTTCTAATAGTAACCTTATTGAGTTCCCTATAGTCTACGCATGGTCTCAGAGATCCATCTTTCTTCTTTACAAAGAAGATGGGTGCACCTGCAGGAGATGAAGAGGGGCGTATGAAGCCCTTGGCTAGATTTTCATCTATGTAATCCTTTAAAGCCTTTAGCTCGGGCCCCGCCAGGGGGTAGATCTTACCAAAAGGTATCTCTGCTCCAGGCAATAATTCAATTGGACAATCATATGGACGGTGAGGAGGAAGCTGGTCAGCGTTCTTCTTGTCACATAAATCCACATAGTCCTGGTATACAGCTGGTAGTTCAGGGACTGACATGATTCCTTTAGGAACAGAGCAAGCTGAAACTTTTGGACTCATCTGTTTCTCTGGAAAGTGTAATTCCTTGGTCTCCCAGTTAATGGTAGGATTCTGAGCCTGCAGCCATGGTAGCCCTAGAATAATGGGAAAGTGGGGAGAAGAGATAAGCATAAAGGACAGTTTCTCTTGATGATCTTTACCCATAAGAACCCTCAAAGGCTCTGTTTCCTGATCCACTGGTCCAGAGGTCAGCAGGGAGCCATCCACAGTTTCCATCTGTACTGGAGTAGCCTTCTTCACTGAACGTATTCCCTGTTTCAGAGCAAAGGAGACATCCATAAAATTTCCACTTGCCCCTGAGTCGATCATAGCAGAGCTAGACACCCAAGCTGAGTCAACCCAGAGTTTGATGGAAAGAAAGCAATGAGAATTGTTTTTCTTACAACTCAGCTGGGACACCGCTGAGGAAACTTGAAAAATGGCAGCGTTTACACAGTCAACGTCCTCAGAGGTAACGGAGTTTAAGTCCGAGAAATCAAGATCTGTTGCTGCAGATCTCTCGGGAGCCTGAGGCTCGGACCTGACAGATCCCCTCTCGCAACACTCACAATGAATGAGTGCTGCAGTAGTCTTACGAGAACGGCTGGGGCAGTTTATAATGAAGTGCCCTGACTTACCACAATAGAAACATAGATTCTCCTTAAAACGATGTTCCTTGCGTGCATCACTAACCCGTCGTTGTAAAGAGTCTACCTGCATGGGTTCAGGTTCAGGTTCCCGTGTAATCCTACTCAAAGGTTCCTTAGCTGGAGAGGAAGGTAGGAAAAGGTTAGTACGATTGCTTTCGAACCATCTCTCTTGCCTGCGTTCAGTCAGACGAGTATCAATACGGATGCAGTAGTTAATAAAGTCACCTAACGCAGTGGGAGGGTCGGCACGAGCAAGTTCATCCTTAATCAGTGGAGATAACCCCTTTCGAAAATAGATTTTTTGGCGGAACTGTCCCAGGTGGTATCAAGGGCCCATCTCCTGAAATCCAAGGCATATTCAGCTACCGAGTGCTTACCTTGGCGCAAAGCTAACATGGCTGCTTCAGCTGTTGCACCTCGATTGGGGTCATCAAACACCTGCCCCATGGCTGAAATAAAATCATCAAGGTGATTCAAACAATCATCCTCAGTCTCAATCAGAGGGTTTGCCCACATTAAAGCCTTGTTGGTAAGCAACATAATTATAGTAAGCACCTTAGATCGTTCAGTGGGAAATTGTGAAGCATGTGCAGAAAAAAAAAGATTGCATTGATTAATAAATCCCCTGAATTTCTCACGTTCACCGCCAAAACGAAAAGGGGGCAACTTGGGAATCCCAGCACTCGGGGCTACGGCAGGAGCCTGGACTCGCCCCTCTAGAACCTCAATCCTGGCTCGCAAATCCTGGGTAGTCTGTCCAACCACTTGCAAATTGTGATTATTGAGGTCCTGTAGATTTGTAAAACGGGTCTTTATATTCTGCAAATCTGCAAGGATATTATCAGTCACTCCGCAAAGTTCCTTTATGCGGGCCTCCATTTTCCAGATCTTTTAAGACAGGATTACTGGAAGAAGAGGAGAGAAAAAAACAATAGTGTTCACCTGTGGCAACACTGCAGAGAGAAAAAAAAATTAAGGGAACTGCTCACCTGGAATGGTTGTGAGAAGTCACAACCACTATCATCACAGAAAGTTTCAACCAGACATCTGATATCCAGAGTTACAGCAGACAAAAAAGAGAAAAGAAAGGAAAAAAAAAAAACAATAGTGTTTACCTGTGGTAACACTGCAAAAAGAAAAAACTTAAGGGAATTGCTCACCTGGAATGGTTGTGAGAAGTCACAACCACTGTCATCACAGAAAGTACAACCGGACGTCTGATATCCACAGTACAGCAGACACAGCCTTCCAGACCCAGCAGACACTAACGTTTTGGCTCCAGAATCTTGTAATGTATGTAGTACAGTTCATATAGCGTCTTGTGCTTGGGTGCGATGAAAACACAGGAGTCACAGGTTTGATATAGAAAAGTCCTGTATTACTTCATACAAGTTGGCAGAAATAGTCACACAGTTTGCAGACACAGAAACAGGAGACACAGCAGGCCAGAGTAATCCAAGCTCAGCAATCACTCTCCAATACAGATTCAGGATCTTCTTCTCTGTTACCGTAAGTCCATGCAAACGTGGGTCTTTCAAAGAGCAGGGTTCAGAGTCCACAAGTGCTTCAGAGTTCCTCAGTAGGAATAGCTGGAGTACAAGGTCCAAGGCTTACAGGAGTCAAGTCACAGGTTCACTGCAGGCTAGATTCTGGAGCACTGATTGCTCAGCTGTGGCTGCTTAAGAAGCAAAGGAGAGAATCAGGGCGGGAACATGCAAGCTGGAAACCCATTTTGACTGAGGGCAAGATAGCTGCAGCAAGACAGAAAGTAAAATGGCTGACGAACAAACTGAGTTTCAGGAATATACAGGTCCTTCTCAAAAAATTAGCATATAGTGCTAAATTTCATTATTTTCCATAATGTAATGATTACAATTAAACTTTCATATATTTTACATTCATTACACACCAACTGAAATTCTTCAGGTCTTTTATTGTTTTAATACTGATGATTTTGGCATACAGCTCATGAAAACCCAAAAATCCTGTCTCAAAAATTAGCATATCAAGAAAAGGTTCTCTAAACGAGCTATTACCCTAATCTTCTGAATCAACTAATTAACTCTAAACACATGCAAAAGATTCCTGAGGCTTTTAAAAACTCCCTGCCTGGTTCATTACTCAAAACCCCCATCATGGGTAAGACTAGCGACCTGACTGATGTCAAGAAGGCCATCATTGACACCCTCAAGCAAGAGGGTAAGACCCAGAAAGAAATTTCTGAACAATTAGGCTGTTCCCAGAGTGCTGTATCAAGGCACCTCAATGGGAAGTCTGTTGGAAGGAAACAATGTGGCAGAAAACGCTGTACAACGAGAAGAGGTGACCGGACCCTGAGGAAGATTGTGGAGAAGGACCGATTCCAGACCTTGGGGGACCTGCGGAAGCAGTGGACTGAGTCTGGAGTAGAAACATCCAGAGCCACCGTGCACAGGCGTGTGCAGGAAATGGGCTACAGGTGCCGCATTCCCCAGGTAAAGCCTCTTTTGAACCAGAAACAGAGAAGCAGCACTGGGCTACAGAGAAGCAGCACTGGACTGTTGCTAAGTGGTCCCAAGTACTTTTTTCTGATGAAAGCAAATTTTGCATGTCATTCGGAAATCAAGGTGCCAGAGTCTGGAGGAAGACTGGGGAGACGGAAATGCCAAAATGCCTGAAGTCCAGTGTCAAGTACCCACAGTCAGTGATGGTGTGGGGTGCCATGTCAGCTGCTGGTGTTGTTCAACTGTGTTTCATCAAGGGCAGGGTCAATGCAGCTAGCTATCAGGAGATTTTGGAGCACTTCATGCTTCCATCGGCTGAAATGCTTTATGGAGATGAAGATTTCATTTTTCAGCACGACCTGGCACCTGCTCACAGTGCCAAAACCACTGGTAAATGGTTTACTGACCATGGTATTACTGTGCTCAATTGGCCTGCCAACTCTCCTGACCTGAACCCCATAGAGAATCTGTGGGATATTGTGAAGAGAAAGTTGAGAGACGCAAGACCCAACACTCTGGATGAGCTTAAGGCCGCTATCGAAGCATCCTGGGCCTCCATAACACCTCAGCAGTGTCACAGGCTGATTGCCTCCATGCCACGCCGCATTGAAGCAGTCATTTCTGCAAAAGGATTCCCGACCAAGTATTGAGTGCATAACTGAACATTATTATTTGATGGTTTTTTTTTTATTTTGTTTTAAACACTTTTATTTTATTGGACGGATGAAATATGCTAATTTTTTGAGACAGGATTTTTGGGTTTTCATGAGCTGTATGCCAAAATCATCAGTATTAAAACAATAAAAGACCTGAAAAATTTCAGTTGGTGTGTAATGAATCTAAAATATATGAAAGTTTAATTTTAATCATTACATTATGGAAAATAATGAAATTTAGCACTATATGCTAATTTTTTGAGAAGGACCTGTATACATAGAACCTTACAGTTGCTGCGCTCTGTTATGTTTCTCGTTGCGAAGCTCCACTCACTCTTTTAAAAACTCGATTTCCGTCACCTCAGCACCAAACTGTGCAGATCGGAGACTACAAGGAGGTTGTCAAAAAATCCACTCCAATGCTATGTTGTAAATTATGAGGACTCTGTTGCTGCGCTCTTATGTTTCTCGCTGCGAAGCTCTGCTCACTCTTTTAAAAACTCGATTTCCTTCACCACAGCACCAAACAGTACAGAATGGAGGCTACAGGGAAATCCTCAAAAAATCCACTCCGATCTAGACGGCTCTATAGTGAATCAGCTATAACGGAGTTGCTAAAATGAGGTCCTCAAAAAATCCACTACAGTCCAATGTTGTAAATTATGAGGACTGTGTTGATGGCTCTATTACGTTTTTCCCCGTGAGGCTCCGCTGACTCATCCAATGTCGAAATACAGTAAAAATAAAATTCTGGCAAATCTGAACAATCAGCGCTATGTGTAATTATTTATATTACAAAGAACGATAAAATGCAAGTTTGATTAACCCCTCTCTGCCATCAGACGTACTATTCCGTCCATGTGACCCTGGACCTAATTCCCATGGACGGAATAGTACGTCATAGGCGATCAGCTGCGCTCCCGGGGGGAGCGTAGCTGATCGCCGCCGGGTTTCAGCTGTATATCACAGCTGACACCCAGCACTATGTGTCAGGAGCGGTCACGGACCGCTCCCGGCACATTAACCCCTAGCACACCGCGATCAAACATGATCGCGGTGTGCCCGGGGCACAGGGGAGGATCGCGCAGGCAGGGGGCTCCCTGCGCGCCCCCCTGAGACCCTCAGAGCAGCGCGATGTGTCGCGCTGTTCCGAGGGTCCGTCCTCCCTCCAGGTCCCCGGATCCAAGATGGCGCCGGGTTCCTGCAGGGAGGCGGCTTCCTCAGTGCCTGCTGAGAGCAGGCGCAGAGGAAGCCTGCAGCGATGCCAGAGCGATCGCTGGTGTGACAGAGTGCTGTGCACACTGTCACACCAGCGATCTGCTAAAATACTGTGATGTCCCACCCTGGGACAAAGTAAAAAAAATAAAAATAAAAAGTGGTAAAAAAAATCAACAAAAAAAAAAAAAAATATTCCCCAATAAATTCATTTCTTCCTGTAAATAAAAAAAACAAAACAATAAAAGTACACATATTTGGTATCGCCGCGTCCGTAACGACCCCCCCTATAAAACTGTCCCACTAGTTAACCCCTTTAGTGAACCCCTTAAAAAAAAAAAAACTAAGCAAAAAATCAATGCTTTATCATCATACCGCTGAACAAAAAGTGGAATAACGCGCGATCAAAAAGACAGATATAAATAAACATGATACCGCTGAAAACGTCATCTTGTCCCGCAAAAAACGAGCCGTCATACAGCATCATCAGCAAAAAAATAAAAAAGTTATAGCTCGCAGAATGAAGCGATGCAAAAATAATGATCTTTTATATAAAATTGTTTTTATTCTATAAAAGCGCCAAAACATAAAAAAATGATATAAATGAGGTATCGCTGTAATCGTACTGACCCGAAGAATAAAACTGCTTTATCAATTTTATCACACACGGAACGGTATAAACGCCTCCCCCAAAAGAAATTCATGAATTGCTGATTTTTGTTCATTCTAACCTCCCAAAAATCGAAATAAAAAGCGATCAAAAAATGTCACGTGCTCAAAAATGGTACCAATAAAAACGTCACCTCGTCCCGCAAAAAATAAGACCTCACATGACTCTGTGGGCCAAAATATGCAAAAATTATAGCTCTCAAAATGTGGTGATGCAAAAAACTACTTTTTGCAATAAAAAGCGTCTTTTAGCGTGACAGCTGCCAATCACAAAAACCCGCTATAAATAGTAAATAAAACCCCCTTTATCACCCCCTTAGTTAGGGAAAAATAATAAAATTTAAAAAATGTATTTATTTCCATTTTCCCATTAGGGTTAGTGTTGCGGCTAAAGTTAGGGTTAGGATTGGCGCTAAAGTTAGTATTAGGGTTATGGTTGGGATTAGGGTTAGGGGTGTGTTAGGGTTAGGTTTGTGGTTAGGGTTGGGACTAGGGTTAGGGGTATGTTGGGGTTAGGGTTGGAGTTAGAATTGGGGGGTTTCTGCTGTTTAGGCACATCAGGGGCTCTCCAAATGTGACATGGCGTCTGATCTCAATTCCCGCCAATTCTGCGTTGAAAAAGTCAAACGGTGCTCCTTCACTTCTGAGCTCTGCCATGCGCCCAAACAGTAGTTTATCCCCACATATGGGGTATCAGCGTGCTCTGTACCCCAAGAGTTATTGTGCAATTTGTCCTATTTCTTCTGTTACCCTTGGGAAAATAAAAAACTGGGGGCGACAAAATCATTTGTGTAAAAAAAAAATGATTTTTTTGTTTTTACGGCTGTATGTTATAAATTTTCTGTGAAGCACTTGGGGCTTCATAGCGCTCACCACACTTCTAGATAAGTTCCTTGTGGGGTCTATTTTCCAAAATGGGGTCACTTGTGGGGGGTTTCCACTGTTTAGGCGCAACAGGGGCTCTCCAAATGCGACATGACGCCCCCAGACCATTCCATCAAAGTCTGCAATCCAAAACGTCACTACTTCCCTTCCGAGCCCAGACGTGCACCCATACAGTCGTTTTCTCACACATGTAGGGTATCAGCGTACTCAGGACAAATTGGACAACAACTTTTGGGGTCCAATTTCTCCTGTTACCCTTGTGAAAATAAAATATTGGGGGCGAAAAAATCATTTTTGTAAAAAAAAAAAAGGATTTTTTATTTTTACGGCTGTACGTTATAAACTTCTGGGAAGCACTTCGGGGTTCAAAGTGCTCACCACACATCTAGATAAGTTCCTTGTGGGGTCTATTTTCCAAAATGGGGTCACTTGTGTGGGGTTTCCACTGATTAGGCACATCAGGGCTCTCCAAATGCGACATGACGCCCCCAGACCATTCCATCAAAGTCTGCAATCCAAAACGTCACTACTTCCCTTCCGAGCCCCGACGTGCGCCCATACAGTAGTTTACTCCCACATATTGGGTATTAGCGTACTCAGGACAAATTGGACAACAACTTTTGGGGTCCAATTTCTCCTGTTACCCTTGTGAAAATAAAATATTGGGGGCGAAAAAAATCATTTTTGTAAAAAAAAAAAGGATTTTTTATTTTACGGCTGTACATTATAAACTTCTGTGAAGCACTTTGGGGTTCAAAGTGCTCACCACACATCTAGATAAGTTCCTTGAGGGGTCTAGTTTCCAAAATGGTGTCATTTGTCGGGGGTTTCCACTGTTTAGGCAGATCAGGAGCTCTCCAAACACGACATGGCATCCAGCCAATTCTGCGTTGAAAAAGTCAAACGGCGCTCCTTCCCTTCCAAACTCTGCCATGCACCCAAACAGTGGTTTACCCCCACATATGGGGTATCAGCGTACTCAGGACAAATTGCACAATAACTTTTGGAGTCTTGTTACCCTTGGGAAAATAAAAATTGTGGTGAAAAGATCAATTTTGTGGAAAAAATATGATTTTTTAATTTTACGGCTCTACGTTATAAACTTGTGTGAAGCACTTGGGGGTTCAAATTGCTCACCAAAGATCTAGATAAGTTCCTTAGGGGGTCTAGTTTCCCAAATGGGGTCACTTGTGGGGGGTTTCCACTGTTTAGGCACATCAGGGACTCTCCAAATGCAACATGGCGTCCAATCTCAATTCCAGCCAATTTTGGTTGGAAACAGTCAAATGGTGCTACTTCCATTCCGAGCTCTGCCATGCGCCCAAACAGTGGTTCCCCCCCACATATGGGGTATCAACGTACTCAGGACAAATTGGACAACTTTTGAGGTCCAATTTCTCCTGTTACCCTTGGGAAAATAAAAAATTAGTGACTAAGAGATAATTTTTGTGGGAAAAAAATAGGATTTTTTTTTTCATGCCCGGGCATTATAAACTTGTGTGAAGCACTTGGGGGTTCAAAGTGCTCACCAAAGATCTAGATAAGTTCCTTAGGGGGTCTAGCTTCCAAAATGGGGTCACTTGTGGGGGGTTTCCACTGTTTAGGCTCATCTGGGGCACTACAAACGGAACATGACCCCCATCAATGTTTGCATTCCAAAACGTTACTGCTTCCTTTCCAAGCCCTGCCGTGCGCCCAAACAGTTTCCCCCCCCCCCACATATGGGGTATCAGCGTACTCAGGACAAATTGGACAACAACTTTTGGGGTCCAATTTCCTTGGGGAAAATCAAAAATTTGGGACTAAAAAATCATTTTTGTGGAAAATTGTTTTTTTTTTTTTTTCACACCCAGGCATTATAAACTTTTGTGAAACACTTTGGGACTCAAAGTGCTCACAACAGATCTAGATAAGTTCCTTAGGGGGTCTAGTTTCCAAAATGGTGTCACTTGTGGGGGGTTTCCACTGTTTAGGCGCATCAGGGGCTCTCCAAACACGACATGGCGTCCAATCTCAACTCCAGTCAATTTTAGTTTGAAAAAGTCAAACGGCGCTCCTTCCCTTACGAGCTCTGCCGTGTGCCCAAACAGTGGTTTTCCCCCACATATTGGGTATTGGCGTACTCAGGAGAAATTGCATAACAACTTTATCTGCCCATTTTCTCCTTTTACCCTTGTCAAAATAAGAAAAAAGTTTGTAAAAGATCATTTTTGTGGCTAAAAAGTTAAATATTAATTTTTTCCTTCCATGTTGCTTCAGCTCCTGTGAAGCACCTGAAGGGTTAATAATCTTCTTGAATGTGGTTTTGAGTACCTTGAGGGGTGCAGTTTTTAGAATGGTGTCACTTTTGGGTATTTTCTGCCATATAGACCCGTCAAAGTGACTTCAAATGAGAGGTGGTCCCGAAAAAAAATGGCTTTGTAAATTTTGTTGTAAAAATTAGAAATCGCTGGTCAACTTTTAACCCTTATAACTTCCGAACAAAAAAAAATTTTGGTTCCAAAATTGTGCTGATGTAAAGTAGACATGTGGAAAATGTTATTTCTTAACTATTTTGTGTGACATATTTCTCTGTTTTAAGGGAAAAAAAATTCAAAGTTTGAAAATTGCAAAATTTTCGCCATATTGTGTTTTTTTTTGAAAAATAAACGCAAGTTATATCGAAGAAATTTTACCACTAACGTGAAGTACAATAGGTCACGAGAAAACATTCTCAGAATCGCGAAGCTCCGTTGACGCGTTCCAGAGTTATAACCTCATAAAGAGACAGTGGTCAGAATTGTAAAAATTGGCCCGGTCATTAACGTGCAAACCACCCTCGGGGGTGAAGGGGATAATCATGATAACTGTATGCCCTTTGGAAATAAATATTAAATATAACAGTTTGAGCAAGTCGATAAAAACTAAAAACATTAAATCATTACAATAATAAAGCTGATATATACAGTGTGTGTACATTGCAGTGTATGAGGAGCCTGGAATCAGCTCCATTCTGAACACTGGAATGGGGTTTTTTGAGGAACATCACTGTAAGCTGCAGAGAGATCATCAAAAAATCCACAGTCCCCTCACCAGTGAGTCAGATACAGTGGAGCTGATAAAATGAGGTCCTCAAAAACGTGACTACAGTGAGGCCTCGAAAATTCAACTCCGATCTAGACGGCTCAGTAGTGAGTCAGCTCCAGTGGAGCTGCTGGAATGAGGACCACAAAATCTCCACTCCGATCTAGTCACCTCAGTAGAGAGCCGGCTGGAGTGGAGTTGGTAAAATGAGGCCTCAAAAATCAACTCCGATCTAGACGGCTCACTAGTGAATCAGCTAGAATGGAGTTGATTTTTTGTGAACCACAAAAAGTCAACTCCGAACTAGACGCAACCCAGCTCCTCCGTCCTCTCCTCACACGACTCCATGGCGCAGCTCCTCCGTCCTCTCCTCACACGACTCCATGGCGCAGCTCCTCCGTCCTCTCCTCACACGGCTCCATGGCGCAGCTCCTCCGTCCTCTCCTCACACGGCTCCATGGCGCAGCTCCTCCGTCCTCTCCTCACACGGCTCCATGGCGCAGCTCCTCCGTCCTCTCCTCACACGACTCCATGGCGCAGCTCCTCCGTCCTCTCCTCACACGGCTCCATGGCGCAGCTCCTCCGTCCTCTCCTCACACGGCTCCATGGCGCAGCTCCTCCGTCCTCTCCTCACACGACTCCATGGCGCAGCTCCTCCGTCCTCTCCTCAGCAGAAAGCAGCTTCCTGCTATTGAGTCTTCACTGGGCTGAGAAGGCCCCGCCCCTTCCGGTGACATCATCCCCTCCATAATCACCTCCGTTCTAGACTCTGCCCATGGGACAAACATGGCGGCGTGCAGGAGGTCACTGCTGTTACTGCGGTACCGCACAGGTGAGACTGGGGACGACGTGCGATATAGTGTCTGATTACAGGTGTGTACTGTGTGCTGAGCTCTGCGGCATGTAACGTGTGAGAAGCAGACAGGACCGTGCACAGCTCTAACACTGCAGTCTCCGTGCGCAGCAGAGATCATGTGTGACTGTATAATATCATTGTGTGTAACGTGTATATCTGCACATACAGATGGTGAGGAGCATAAGGCTATGTGCACACGTTGCAGAATTGCCATGGAAATTTCCGCGGCAATTCCGCACCTCCCTGCCGCGGGAAATACGCATATTATAGGTATGCGTATTCCCGCTAAACACTAGCGTTTTACAAGCGATCTGACATGTTGGTCACACGAGTCAAACACTTGTTTGACTCGTGTGACCAACTTTTTACTATTGATGCCGCCTATGTCGCATCAATAGTAAAAAGATCTAATGTAAAAATAATAAATAGTGATATTCTCACCTTCCGGCGGCCCCCGCAGCTTTCCCGCCTCTCAGCGACGCTCCCGGCAAGTTCCGTTCCCAGGAGTCCTTTGCGACAATCATCCCGATGACGTAACATCACGCGAGACCGCTACGTCATCTGGGTGATTCTCACAATGCATTACTGGGAACGCGATTGGCAGGAGCGTCACTGAGAGGCGGGAAAGCTGCGGGGGACGCCGGAAGGTGAGAATATCACTATTTTTTATTTTAATTATTGTTTTTACATGGATATGGTACCCAGGGCCTGGAGGAGAGTCTCCTCTCCTCCAGACCCTGGGTACCATCCGCACATGAACCGCTTACTTTGCGCATGGTGGGCACAGCCACATGCGGAAAGTAATTGGTACAATGCATTCCTATGGCGGCGGAATCACCGCGGTTCCGCAAAAAATGAGCATGGTGCGGATTCTTCCGCGATGCGATTCCGGAAAAACCCGCAGCATGTGCACAGCATTGCGGAATCTCATAGGCCTTAATGAGGTGTATTGTGTAAGCGGTCGGCGTTTCCGCCGCAAAAAAAACGCGGCAAAACCGCTAGGAATCCGCAACGTGTGCACAGGCCCTAAGGGTGTGATCACCGACCGACCGGGAAGACCTCCGGCTCACTGACCGCTTGCCTTAGTGTGTCTTTAACCCCTTAGGGCCTGTGCACACTTTGCGGATTTCCCTGCGGATTTTTCCGCGCCGAAACTGCACCTCTTGGCAGAAACCGCAGGCGTGGTTTTGATGCGGTTTTTCTCATGCGGTTTTGTATGCGGTTTTGACAGCTAAATAAAGATATGTTGTTTAACAAAAAAAAAAAAAGATTTGTGATGTCATTTCTTGTCCAACCTCCTCTTTTACATTTGTTCACACCCACACTCCATTACACACACAGAAACAGATAGGCCGGCATCACACTTGCGAGTGTGATGCGAGTAAGTCGCACGACTTTCTTGCATCAACACCCGGCACGGCCGCCCGCTCTCAGACCCGAGTGTGCGGCTGCAAGTATTTCAATGCAGCCGCACACTCGGGTCCGAGAGCGGGCGGCCGTGCCGGGTGTTGATGCAAGAAAGTCGTGCGACTAACTCGCATCACACTCGCCAGTGTGACGCCGGCCATAGATAGAGAATAGATACCAGTAGTTAGATAGATAGATAGAAAGAAAATACATAGATGGATAATAGATAGTTAGAATATATATATAGAAATATAGATAGACAGAAAGATATATAGGTAGATAGATAGATAAAATGGTACATAAATAAAGACGCACACGCGCACACACAAATCTTAACGCAATAGTTAATAATAAAAAAAATAAGAAAAAAAATGGCGTGGGCTCCCGCGCAATTTTCTGCGCCAGAGGGGGAAAGCCGGCAGCCGGGGCCAATATTTCTAGCCTTGGAAGGGGTTAATACCCATGGATCTTCCCAGGCTATGAATATCAGCCCGCAGCTAGCCTTCACTGGCTATTAAAATAGGGGGACCCCCCCAAAAAAATGACATGGGGTCCCCCTATAATTTATAGCCAGAAAGGCTAGGCAGACAGCTGCGGGCTGATATTCATAGCCTAGGAAGGGACCATGGATATTGGCGCCCCCCCCTGGCTAAAAATACCAGCACCCAGCCGCCCCAGAATTGGCGCATCTGCACGATGTGCCAATTCCGGCACTTAGCCCCTCTCTTCCCACTCCCCTGTAGTGGTGGGATATGGGGTAATAAGGGGTTAATATCACCTTGCTATTGTAAGGTGATATTAAAGGGAATCTGTCACCCTAAATTGGCGGGATATTTAAATGATGGCAGTCAGGTCAGATGGGCGGTGTTTTGGTTACTTGCCTTAACATGTTGTTCGCCGCTGTCTCCATTATTTCTGGGAATTGTAGTCGTTGCCCTCCATATAACGCGCCTGCACATTGCAATTCTCGGGCAAAGCATACGGCGCGTGCGCAATTCAAGATTGCAATGCGCAGGCGCGTTATATGGAGGGCAACGACTACAATTCACAGAAATAATGGAGACAGCGGCGAACAACATGTTAAGGCAAGTACCCAAAACACCGCCCATCTGACCTGACTGCCATCATTTAAATATCCCGCCAATTTAGTGTGACAGATTCCTTTTAAGCCCGGTTAATAATAGAGAGGCGTCAATAAGACGCCTATCCATTATTAATCTTATATTAATAAAGGGTTAAAAAAAACACGCATAAGAATAAATTATTTTAATGAAATAAAACAACACGGTTTTCATATCTTTATTACACGCTCAGATCCAAGCGACGCCCTTGATCTCCTGTAAAAAAAACGTAAAAAAATAAAACAACTGTATACTCCCTGTCCGACTCAGTCCAATTAATAACGAATGTCCCACGACGGTCTCGCCTATAGAACAGTGACACCAGGTGATGCCACTGCTCTGTAGGGCCTCCCAGTGATGCACTGACAGGAGACAATGGCTCCTGCAGTGCATCACTGAGGTTACCTGAGTTCATTGGCTCACTTTATGGCAATGCTGCGTGGGAATTTTCTCACCCAGCATTGCCGTGAGAGAATGAACTGTAGTGACGTCATTCTCTCCCGGTAGCAGAAGCAGAGCGGTACACGGATGGCGTCGGGGAATAGGTGAGTATGTGCTCAATGTTATGTGTTGTATGTCATTGTATGTTCTGTATGTCATTGTATGTTCTGTATGTCATTGTATGTTCTGTATGTCATGTGTATGTTATATGTTCTGTATGTCATGTATGTGTTATATGTTGTATGTCATGTATGTTTTTTTGTTTTTTACATTCAGCTCATTAGCCGGATGATGGGACTACTACTGTCCCATCATTGGCTAATATGTCAGTCACTGTCACTGTAGCAGGCATAGCCAGATGGGACTTGTAGTCCCATCCGACGATGCCTGCATACGCGGAACACACACACAGCCCCGCACACACACCGATCCCGCACACAGCCCCGCACACACACCGATCACGCACACAGCCCCGCACACCGATCACACACACAGCCCCGCACACCGATCACCGCCCACACACACAGCGCCGCACACTATACACGCCCACGCACCGCACACACACAGCGCCGCACACTATACACACCCACGCACCGCCCACACACATAGCGCCGCACACTATACACGCCCACACACAGCGCCGCACACTATACACGCCCACGCACCGCCCACACACACAGCACCGCACACTATACATGTCCACGCACCGCCCACACACACAGCGCCGCACACTATACACGCCCACGCACCGCCCACACACATAGCGCCGCACACTATACACGCCCTCGCACCGCCCACACACTTCCCTCCTCCCGAACTGCAGCGGTTTCACCCGCAGCAAAACCGCAGATCTTTTTTAGATCTGCGGTTTTGCTGCGGAAATGCCCAACTCAATGCAAGTCAATGGGCGCCGAACCGCTGCAGTTCCGCACAAAGAATTGACATGCTGCTGAAAATAAAGCGCGGCGAAACCGCGCTTTTTTTCCGAAGCATGTGCACAGCAGACATGCGGTTCCCATTGTATTACATTGGTAGTGCACTGTGCGGCGGGTTGGATGCGTTTCCGCACGTTGAAAAACGCAGCGGAAACGCATCTAAAAACGCAAAGTGTGCACAGGGCCTTAAGGACCAGGGGTATTTCCGTTTTTTCGCTCCCCTTCTTCCCGTCAGTATGGCCGTGTGAGGGATTCTGTTCTGCAGGACGAGTTTTACTTTTGAGTAACATTATTGTTTGGAAAAGAGAATGGCGGTCACCAAATATTGATAGATTATGATTTACCGTATATACTTGTGTATAAGCCGAGGCACCTAATTTTACCACGAAATACTGGGGAAACTTATTGACTCGATTATAATCCTGGTCTGCATGGCTCCTCATCCCCGTCCTTGCATGCATGGCTCCTCATCCCCGTCCTTGCATGCATGGCTTCTCATCCCCGTCCTTGTCTGCATGGCTCCCCATCCCCGTCCTGGTCTGCATGGCTCTTCATCCCCGTCCTTGCATGCATGGCTCCTCATTCCCGTCCTGGTCTGCATGGCTCCCCATCCCCGTCCTGGTCTGCATGGCTCCCCATCCCCGTCCTGGTCTGCATGGCTCCCCATCCCCGTCCTGGTCTGCATGGCTCCCCATCCCCGTCCTGGTCTGCATGGCTCCCCATCCCCGTCCTGGTCTGCATGGCTCCCCATCCCCGTCCTGGTCTGCATGGCTCCCCATCCCCGTCCTGGTCTGCATGGCTACCCATCCCCGTCCTGGTCTGCATGGCTCCCCATCCCCGTCCTGGTCTGCATGGCTCCCCATCCCCGTCCTGGTCTGCATGGCTCCCCATCCCCGTCCTGGTCTGCATGGCTCCTCATCCCCGTCCTGGTCTGCATGGCTCCCCATCCTGGTCTGCATGGCTCCCCATCCTGGTCTGCATGGTTCCTCATTCCCGTCTGCATGGTTCCTTATCCCCATCCTGGTCTGCATGGCTCCTCATCCCCATCCTGGTCTGCATGGCTCCTCATCCCCGTCCTGGTCTGCATGGCTCCTCATCCCCTTCCTGGTCTGCATGGCTCCTCATCCCCGTCCTTGCATGCATGGCTCCTCATCCCCGTCCTGGTCTGCATGGCTCCCCATCCTGGTCTGCATGGCTCCTCATCCCCGTCCTGGTCTGCATGGCTCCTCATCCCCGTCCTGGTCTGCATGTCTCCTCATCCCCAACCTTGTATGTGTGGCCTCTATGAGAAAAGCATAAAGGAAAGAAAAAAAAATCCATCTTGTTCTGCATCTTGTTCTGGTGCCAGCAGCTCCTGCGGCCGGGCGATCACGTGTCCCCGCTCATTAAGGTAATTAATACTCAATCCACGCCTATGGGAGTGGAGAGAGGTGAATATTCATCTCTTACATAGCGCTCACCCGTGATAGCCCGGCAGCTGCTGGAAGCCGGCGGCTGCGTCTGACACGGTCCGCGCTATAAGAGAAATGAATAGCCATTGCCAGTGCAGGGAATATTCATTTCTCTTTAGCAGCCGGTTGCCGCCTCCTGTGACCCCAATCCCCGCCGTCTTCTGGGACAGTGACTTGAGTATAAGCCGATGGGGGCGTTTTCAAACTCGGCTTATACTCGAGTATATACAGTATTTTCTCTTTTGTTCATTCATTTTGTAAAATTATAAAAATAAACTATTATTTCTGCTATTTTGAGAACATTCTTACTTTGCATCATTTTTTTCCACAACCGTCTTAGGCTAGTTTCACACTAGCGTTCGGCAGGGCTGCGTACTTCCTCCGTTAAGCCCCGCCCACGGCCGCTCCTCTTTTGTTCAGCTCCGCCTACGTCTGCATGTGTCCTGTGTACCTTATCTTTAACATTAGGTACGCAGACCATGGGGATATATGCTGATGCGTCCGCATGCGTCGTTGTAATGCTACGCCGAACGCAACAAAACGCAACATGTTGCGTTCGACGCATCTGCATACATCCACATGGCCTGCGTACCCAATGTTAAAGATAAGGTACGCAGGACACATGCAGACGTAGGCGGAACTGAATGGAAGAGGTGCGGCAGTGGACAGGGCTTAATGCAGGAAGTATGCAGCCATGCCGAACACTAGTGTGAAACTAGACTAACACTTTTGCACAGTGCTGGATGAGTGATGTGAGGTTTTGATTACCTGTAAATGTCTTTTCTGACCAGTATTGTACCGCTAATAACTTTAAACCACATGGCCACTATGGGGCTAGGCTTTACTTCCTTTCAAGGACTGAGCCCCCCACTTTCCAGCTTCTCAATTTCAATGGTATATGCAGCCTTAGGATGGTGGAGGATGGAGCAGTGCACTCCCTGTGCGTCTGGTGAAATGATATGCCTGGGATGGTGGAGGACGGAGCAGTGCGCTCCCTGTGCCACCTTTCAGCCTCTGCATCTGGTGCAATGATGTGCCTGGGATAGTGGAGGACTGAGCAGTGCGCTCCCTGTGCCACCTTTCAGCCCGGGCGTCTGGTGAAATGATGTGCCTAGGATGGTGGAGGATGGAGCAGTGCTCTCCCTGTGCCACTTTTCAGCCCGTGCGTCTAGTTAAATGATGTGCCTGGAATGGTGGAGGACGGAGCAGTGCGCTCTCTGTGCCTCCTTTCAGCCTGTGCGTCTGGTGCAATGATGTGCCTAGGATGGTGGAGGACGGAGCAGTGCGCTCCCTGTGCCCCCTTTCAGCCTGTGCGTCTGGAGCAATGATGTGCCTGGGATGGTGGAGGACAGAGCAGTGCCCAGCCTGTGCGTCTGGAGCAATGATGTGCCTGGGATGGTGGAGGACAGAGCAGTGCGCTCCTTGTGCCTCCTTTCAGCCTGTGCGTCTGGTGAAATGATGTGCCTAGGATGGTGGAGGACTGAGCAGTGCGCTCCCTGTGCCCCCTTTCAGCCTGTGTGTCTGGTGCAATGATGTGCCTAGGATGGTGGCGGACGGAGCAGTGCCCAGCCTGTGCGTCTGGAGCAATGATGTGCCTGGGATGGTGGAGGACCGAGCGGTGCGCTCTCTGTGCCTCCTTTCAGCCTGTGCGTCTGGTGAAATGATGTGCCTAGGATGGTGGAGGACAGAGCAGTGTGCTCTCTGTGCCTCCTTTCAGCCTGTGCGTCTGGTAAAATGATGTGCCTAGGATTGTGGAGGACAGCAGCGCGCTCTCTGTGCCTCCTTTCAGCCTGTGCGTCTGGTGCAATGATGTGCCTAGGATGGTGGAGGACTGAGCAGTGCGCTCCCTGTGCCTCCTTTCAGCCTGTGCGTCTGGTGCAATGATGTGCCTGGGATGGTGGAGGATAAAGCAGTGCGCTCTCTGTGCCACCTTTCAGCCTGTGCGTCTGGTGAAATGATGTGCCTAGGATGGTGGAGGACTGAGCAATGCGCTCCCTGTGCCCCCTTTCAGCCTGTGCATCTGGTGCAATGATGTGCCTAGGATGGTGGAGGACTGAGCAGTGCGCTCCCTGTGCCTCCTTTCAGCCTGTGCGTCTGGTGCAATGATGTGCCTAGGATGGTGGAGGACTGAGCAGTGCGCTCCCTGTGCCTCCTTTCAGCCTGTGCGTCTGGTGAAATGATGTGCCTAGGATGGTGGAGGACTGAGCAGTGCGCTCCCTGTGCCTCCTTTCAGCCTGTGCGTCTGGTGCAATGATGTGCCTAGGATGGTGGCGGACGGAGCAGTGCGCTCTCTGTGCCTCCTTTCAGCCTGTGCGTCTGGTGCAATGATGTGCCTAGGATGGTGGAGGACAGAGCAGTGCGCTCTCTGTGCCTCCTTTCAGCATGTGCATCTGGTGCAATGATGTGCCTAGGATGGTGGAGGACAGAGCAGTGCCCTCTTTGTGCCTCCTTTCCGCCTGTGCGTCTGGTGAAATGATGTGCCTAGGATGGTGGAGGACAGAGCAATGCGCTCTCTGTGCCTCCTTTCAGCCTGTGCGTCTGGTGAAATGATGTGCCTAGGATGGTGGAGGACAGAGAAGCGCGCTCTCTGTGCCTCCTTTCAGCCTGTGCATCTGGTGCAATGATGTGCCTAGGATGGTGGAGGACTGAGCAGTGCGCTCCCTGTGCCTCCCTTCAGCCTGTGCGTCTGGTGCAATCATGTGCCTGGGATGGTGGAGGATGGAGCAGTGCGCTCTCTGTGCCACCTTTCAGCCTGTGCGTATGGTGCAATGATGTGCCTAGGATGGTGGAGAACGGAGCAGTGCGCTCTCTGTGCCCCCTTTCAGCCTGTGTGTCTGGTGCAATGATGTGCCTAGGATGGTGGAGGACGGAGCAGTGCGCTCTCTGTGCCCCCTTTCAGCCTGTGCGTCTGGTGCAATGATGTGCCTAGGATGGTGGCGGACGGAGCAGTGCCCAGCCTGTGCGTTTGGAGCAATGATGTGCCTGGGATGGTGGAGGACAGAGCAGTGCGCTCCTTGTGCCTCCTTTCAGCCTTTGTGTACTGAGCCTCAGTCCACACTTTTCCACAGAGTGAAGTTGTGCGTTATGATTACTTGTAAGGACCTCACTTTGAGGGTATGGTATTGCTTGTGGGGGGCATTTTTGGAGACTTCATACACAATGATAGCCGTGTAAGGGGTGGCATAGTGGGGAGAACACTAAGGTGCTTACAAATATTGCGGCACTTACACAGTAAGGCCGGGATCACACATGCGAGGAATATGGCAGAGTCTCGCATCAATACCTGGCACTGTCGCCGGCCTCGGGAGTGGAACTTGCGGTAGCACAGCAATACATGGAGCTGCACGCTCCACTCCCGTGGCCGGCGGCAGTGCCGGGTATTGATGCGAGACTCAGCCGTATTCCTCGTATGTGTGATCCCGGCCTAAATGTCTCTCTCCCGGTCTTGAAAAGTATGCTCTGTGACAGCGCCTTCTCTGACACGTATTTTTTTGGCTGAGTTAAGGAGGGGGCCCCCAACTACGTGGCCCCCTGATTTCTATATGTCTCTGTTACAGAATGACCCAAAATCTGTTCTTCCCTTCTCTTCTTACAGGGACTTTGACCCCTGCCAGACTCCTTAGTGATGGAGGATCTACAACATTCAAACCTCCCGTGAAGCCAATAATCATAGATAAGAAAGCGTCAGAGGAATCACAGAAGAGGTGAGGCTTCTCGTTATCATGTAATTTATGACGTGCGACTTGAGAAACTACGACCCCCGTCATTTCCGGATAATTGCAGCTCAATCTGCTATTGGGTCTCTGTGTTTTGGGCCCAGCGGTGATGTAATGTCTACATCCGTTCAACCGCTGTGCTCAGTGACTGACTGCAGCGGTGATGCGTGCTCTTGATGTGACATCACTGCTGCAGCCAAAACACAAACCAGAGTACCAGAAGTGAACCCATAGTGGACCTGGGGAGATCGAGTACCTGAATTTTGTTATTTAGGTATATAAGATTGTTTGGGGGTCTATTTTCCTTAACCCTTTCCCTACTGAGCAATTTTTCTTACTTTTACCGTTTCTATTTTTTCCTTTTTTTTTTTTATCTTCTGAGAGCCATAATTTTTTTTTCAGCTGCAGAATGGAAGGGAGGGAGACACAGGAATTCATTACTGATGGGTAGGCGGAGCCCCAGATCAGGATGTCACCTCAGATCAAAAGAGTGCTGACTGGCTGGCCCCTCCAGCTCGGGCTCCTCCTACTCAGCTCCAGTCTAAGATTTGAGGTCCAGAGGATGGTCGCTGCTAATGCAGCTCCTCAGAAGATTTTATTATTTTATATTCGGACAGGAGACTTGGATCACTAGTTGGTCTAGAGGTCTCAGGGGTATCAGCGCTGCTGTACCCCAACCTCTCCCTTGGCGGATCTGTATTTACTCAAAGTCCCTGCAGAATCCTTGCCGGCCCTGGGGGATGAGGAGAGCTTCCCTGGCGGGACGCAAACCACACGTGCGGTCACTGCGTTCCTCGCCCTGGGGGGAAGCATGGGCACAGCGCCAGAAACCCCTGAGGGTCCCTGTGGCGTTTTGGCTGGTGAGTACTCCACACAAATTTTTTATTATAATTATGTGTGAGTGCTTTAGCGTCTGAGAGTGGCAGCGCTATTACTTGTATGTCAGTATGCTTCAGCGCTGCGGTGACAGCGCTGTTACAAGTAGATGTGGTGATTTTTTGTCCGCAGGCAGATACCTGCAGGACAGAGAGGGAGCAGGAGCGGGGGAGTTCGCGCTCAATATTCGAGCTGGCGGGGGGCGTGGCCTAACTATTCCCGGTCTTCTGAGCAGGAAGACGCGCGCTCTGGCGTTTCTCCTGCGACTCCCTCACTGTGCGGCCATTACACAGGCTCCTGGGCTCCTCAGACCGCTCCTCTCCTCATAAGACACCACGGCCAGCTGGGTGAGTGCTGATTCCTCACCCCGCAGCGCAGCGATCGCTATCCTGCAGCTGCAGTCTCATCAGAGACATAAAATTGGCTGGGGCTCACAAATATATATATTGTGGTGAGTTTGCAATATTAACCCCTCTGAGGGTTATTTCTACCAGCTAAATTTTTTGACTGAATACCGCTGGGGTAACCCTGCCTGGTGGAGCGTTAACCCTTCAGCGTTTAAAAAAAAAAAAAAAAAACGCATAGTTTTTGCTGGTATTACCGCTTTGACCTGCTCATACAGGTGAGACATGTCTGAACAGAGTTCAGATGCCGCGGACCATGTCCCAGTGCCATTACGGCAATCAGATACGCAGACCTCCACAGCGTCTAGCGCTGCGGTCGACAGCGGTGGAAAATTGGACGATATCGCTCGATCGATCACAACTTGTCTGACCTTTTAGGTCAATATGTGTCTGCTAATTCCTCTCAGAGGAAGCGACGCAGGCCGTTACCGGCCTCTACACGGAGCGAGTCAGATGTATCTGATATTGGGCAGAGTTCCCCTTTAAATTCGGATGGAGAAATATCCGATTCAGATGCGGACGAGCCGCAGGGGCGTTCCTCTATGGCGAAGCGTACGGAGGCATTAATTGAAGCCATGAGAGATATATTACAGTTACCGGAGGAGGTAACTAGTCGTCCTGGTAAATCAGCACGCATGTTCCAGGAGTCCCGTGCTTCGCGTACAACATTGCCAGCTCTGGATGAGCTTAATAGTGTAATAGAGGAGGAACGTCTGTGTCCAGATAAGCGTTTTCATGGAACGCATTTCTTTGATACACTTTATCCTTGCTCTGCGGAGTTAAAGGCTAATTGGACTTCTGCTCCTGAAGTGGATGTGTCTTTATCTCAGCTTAGTAAATCCTCACTACTCCCTATTAAGGGAAAAGCGAGCTTACAGGAGCCTTTGGATAGAAAAGCAGAATTGGCGGCAAAAGCAATCTATGAGGCTGCGGGTCATGGATTCCGAGCAGTGCTAGGATCCATGTGTGCTGCTAGAGCTTCTCTAAGCTGGTTGGCACGTCTGAAGACGGAGTTGCAAAATGAATCTCCGTTATCTGAGATACGGGAAACTTGTGAATGGTTAGAAACGGCAGCCTGTTATATCTTTGATGCCGGTCTGGATACGGCATCTCTGCTGGCCAAAGCGCAAGCTTCAGCGGTCACAGTCAGAAGAGCTTTATGGCTCAGACAGTGGGCCGGGGACGCAGTTTCCAAACAAGGGTTGTTGGCCTTACCTTACAAGGGTGGCCATCTTTTTGGATCCGACCTCACAGAGCTGATTTCCAAGGCTAAGGCGAAGGAATCAGCATTACCACAGCGTAGGGCCATGGCCTCGGTGTCCAGTAAGCCTGGTGTCTATAGTGGTCGGCGGTCCTTTCGGGGCCGAGGACGATCTAGTCACTCCTCGTGGGGATCGGGTCGTCCTTCCTTCTCAGGAAAGAAATCCTCTCAGAAAACTCGTACTCCCTGGAAGCAGAGTTTCCGCCAGGACAAGCGGGAACTTGACAAGAAGCCCGCAAAGTCGGATTGACGCCAGGGGTCCACTCGAGGATTCTCGAGTGGGGGGTCGCCTGCTTCTTTTCAAGGAGACTTGGATGGCTCGCGTTCCAGATTCCTGGGTAACGCGGATAGTGTCGGCAGGCTATTTCATAGAGTTTGCTTCTCGACCCCCAAATGTTTTTTGTCAATCTCACGTTCCGTCGGAACCCGAGCTTGTTGTCGCTCTACAGCGAGAGGTCGAATCTCTGCTACAAAAGGGTGTAGTGATACCGGTTCCGTCAGAGGACCGAGGGAAAGGTTTTTATTCCAACCTTTTTATAGTTCCCAAAAAGGAGAACAAATTTCGCCCGATTCTGGATCTCAAGCGATTAAACCGGCATGTCCATGCCCGGAAATTTCGCATGGAGTCGCTTCGCTCCGTTATGGCAGCTCTGTCACAGAACGATTTTCTGGTGTCAATCGACATTCGCGACGCCTATTTGCATATTCCCATCGGAAAGGCTCATCAGCGCTTTCTTCGATTTGCCATAGGTCAGAATCATTACCAGTTCGTGGCTCTGCCGTTCGGCTTAGCCTCAGCGCCAAGGGTCTTTACAAAAATTCTGGCGCCCCTCATGGCAATCCTTCGAAGACAGGGGATTACGATTCTCCCTTATCTGGACGATCTTTTGATCGTGGCTTCCTCGGAGGAGGAGGCGTTGACGGCTCGGGATTTGTCTCTTCAGTTTCTGAAGGACTTCGGTTGGCTGGTCAATTGGGAGAAGTCGTCCCTGGAACCATCGAGGACAATCCTCTTTTTGGGAATGCATCTCGACACGTTTCGGTCGGTAGTTTCCCTACCACCAGACAAACAGTCATGTCTTCTTCGACATGTACAGATTATGAAATCCTCAACGGCAATGTCCCTACGGAAGTGTATGCGTCTTCTGGGACTGATGGTGGCGTCCATGGAGGCAATTCCTTTTGCCCAGTTCCATTCCAGGACTCTCCAAAGGTTCATCTTGAGTCGATGGTACCAGTCGCAATCGCTGGATTGCAGTGTCACCATTTCTCGCGCGGTGCGGGATTCTCTAGAATGGTGGTTACGTCCAGGGGCATTCTCCCTGGGGAAGTCTTTCCTCCCTCCGAAGTGGTCAGTCATAACCACCGATGCCAGCCTGACAGGCTGGGGGGGTGTTTTGGAACAATCTCTGGATTCAGGGGGTATGGTCATCGGAAGAGTCTGTTCTTCCGATCAACATCCTGGAATTGAGGGCGATTTTCCTTTGCCTCCAACATTGGACGGTCCCTTTGAGCGGTCTGCCAGTCCGAGTGCAGACAGACAATGCGACGGCTGTCGCGTATATCAATCACCAAGGTGGGACAAGGAGTTCCAGACTCATGGTAGAGGTGTCCCGAATTCTGATTTGGGCAGAGGCCAGTGTACCAGCCATTTCGGCGATTCACATTCCAGGGGTTCAGAATATTACAGCGGACTTTCTCAGTCGCAGAAGGATGGATCCCGGGGAATGGAGCCTCCACCCGGAAGTTTTTGCACTACTGTGCTCTCGCTGGGGAACCCCACAAGTGGATTTGATGGCATCCAGGTCCAATGCCAAGTTACCGACGTTCATGTCCAGGTACAAGGACCCGAAGGCTGTGGCGGTGGATGCTCTAGTGGCTCAGTGGGATCAGTTCGAGCTGATCTATGTATTCCCGCCGATATCCTTACTTCCTCTAGTACTGCGTCGGATCAGACTAGAGAGAATTCCAGCTATTTTGATAGCTCCAGACTGGCCAAGAAGGGTGTGGTTCTCGACAATAATGTCGCTGTTGGCGGCACCTCCTTTTCCACTCCCTCTTCAACCGGACTTGTTGACTCAGGGGCCCGTTTGTCATCCGGACTTGATGTCCCTGCGTTTGACGGCGTGGCTCTTGAGACCGAAATCTTGACCCGTAGAGGTTTCTCAGCCGAGGTCATTGCTACCCTTCGTGCTGCAAGAAGTCCGGCTACTACTAGGATTTACCACAAAATTTGGGAAACCTTTTCGTGGTGTTTGGGGTCCTCTCGGAACCCGAGAAAATTTTCCATTCCCAACCTGTTGGCTTTTCTGCAGCATGGGCTAGACAAGGGTTTGGCAGTCAGCACCCTGAAAGGTCAGATTTCTGCTCTGTCCTTATTTTTCCGGAGAACCATTGCTTCAAATAGAGACGTGCTCTCCTTTTTCCGAGGTATATCTCGTAAGTTCCCGCCGCGGAAGGCACCCGTGTCTCCTTGGCGGCTCAACCTTGTTTTGGAGGCTCTTCAGCATAAACCTTTTGAGCCTATGGTTTCTGCTAGCCTTTCTTTACTTTCTTGGAAGGTGGCTTTCCTTGTTGCAGTCACTTCCTTGAGGAGAGTTTCTGAGTTGGCAGCTCTTTCTTGTTCGCCTCCTTTTCTGGAGTTTTTTCCGGATCGTGTAGTGCTTCGCACTCGGGGTGATTTTTTGCCTAAAGTGGTGTCACAATTTCATGTCAACCAGGATATTGTGTTGCCTTCATTCTGCCCGGATCCGAAGAATGTGAAAGAGCGTGCTTTACACACATTGGATTTAGTGCGGGCCTTGAAGTTTTATCTATCTATTACTCAAGGTTTTCGTAAGACGGACTCCCTATTTGTGGTTCCAGTCGGTCGTCGGCGTGGTCAACGAGCTTCCAAGGATTCTATAGCTCGTTGGATTCGGTCAGCTATATTGGAAGCTTACCGTCTTCAGGGTGAATCTTGCCCGATTAAGATTCAAGCCCATTCCACGAGGGCTGTGGCTTCATCGTGGGCTTTTCACCAAGGTGCTTCGGCAGTGCAGCTCTGCCGGGCGGCGACTTGGCGCTCTGTCCACACGTTTACGAAGTTTTATAAAGTGGACGTCAGTGCTTCCGCTGATGCAGCCCTCGGACGTAGGGTCCTGCAGGCAGCTGTAGTTTAAAGTTCTGGATGAACTTGTGTTTAGCGCTGGTTGCGCTTTGTTGTTAAGGTTGTTGGGTTTCTGCCTCTTGTTGGTTTTTTCCCACCCTTATTTTTGAACTGCTTTGGGACGTCCCATCAGTAATGAATTCCTGTGTCTCCCTCCCTTCCATTCTGCAGCTGAAACACGGATTTTGGTAAGAACTTACCGGTAAAATCCTTTTCAGCGAAGGAAGGGAGGGAGACACAGCACCCTCCCAAGGCAGAAGTGTGTTGATGTTTTCAGATGCAGCGCGACCCTTATCTGATAGCGATTATCTGGGCTGAGGTCAGCGCGCTAAGGCTCTGTTCCAGCATCGCCAGCTCATCGCAGTAGTCAGGTTCCGTGAGTAGTACCTGTAACTCTGTGGTTTTTGGCTTTCTTTGCATGCATAACCTGTATCCTTGTGTTTTTTCTCTGAAGTTCCTTCAGAAGGGGTTATGTTGCTCCGCTGGTGATCTTGGCTCTTTTCCTAAAAGCTTTGGTACGACTGGAGCTGAGTAGGAGGAGCCCGAGCTGGAGGGGCCAGCCAGTCAGCACTCTTTTGATCTGAGGTGACATCCTGATCTGGGGCTCCGCCTACCCATCAGTAATGAATTCCTGTGTCTCCCTCCCTTCCTTCGCTGAAAAGGATTTTACCGGTAAGTTCTTACCAAAATCCGTGTTTTATTATTATTATTGTTCTGTTAACACAATGGTATAAGAGCCTTTTTCAGCTGCAGAGGGAAGGAAGAGAGCCACAGTATTCATTACTGATGGGTAGGCGGAGCCCAGATAGGATTGACACCTCAGATTAAAAAGTGTTGACCGGCCCCTCCAGCTCGGGCTCCTGCTACTCAGCTTTCCTCAGTCTTAAATTTGAGTTCCCAGAGGATGGTCGCTGCTGGAAGCAGCTCCTCAGAAAACTTTATTATTTTAATTCGGACAAGAGACTTGGATCACCAAATGTGGTCTAGAGGTCTCAGGGGTCTCAGCGCTGCTGGACCCCCACCTCTCCCTTGGCAATCTGCAATTACCCTGATGCTGGTCCTTGCAGAACCTGCCGGCCCTGGGGGATGAGGAATGGCGTCCCTGGCGGGGACGCAAACCGCGCACAGGGGTCACTGCGTTCCCCGCCCGGGGGGGGGGGAAGCATGGGCATAGCGCCAGAAACCCCTGGGGGTCCCCTGTGGCGCTTCGGCTGGTGACTACTCACATTTTTATTAAAGTGTGTGTGAGTGATTTAGCGGCTACTACAGCAGCCGCTGTACAGTATACATGCCGGTGACTAGTTTTTCTATGTCCGCAGGAGGATGCCTGCAGGACGGGGGAAAGGAGAGGAGTACGCGCTCTTTTTATTTTTGAATTTCGCGCGCTCTGAGCGCGCGCGCTTTTCGGCAGTCTCCATTTCCAGCTCCTCTACATGGAGCACATCGGAGACAGAGCGCGGCGGCCATTGCTGATCAGAAGCAGGCTGAAAGCTCTCCGGATCGCTCCCCTCCACTCCCGGCAAGAACCGTGACCAGCTGGGTGAGTCGCTTCTACCCGCCGGGCAGAAGCTTAACCCCTTCACCCCCACAGCGCAGGCTCCGTCTGGGGCACTACTGATGACAGATCTGCGCGGTCCTGCAGCTGTTGTCGCATAAGGGGCTCACACACTCTTTCAATAATAATAAAGAGGTTGTGGGGAGTCTGCGACATTAATACTGCCACTAGCGTTCCCACTAACGATCCCAATAACGACGCATACTATGCGATCGTTTGTGTGATTATTTTTAATGTCGCTAGTAGCTGCCAATCTGGACGATCTCATTAGCATCGCATAAGCGATTAGCGATCTCCTTGACAACTTTGGCGGTCATTGCGCTATACAAAACAGCGCAATTTTTTAGCGATCTTGTGGAACTTGCTCTGTTTAGTGTGGCATAGCTGCTCTGCAGCTGCGACCTTATAAGAGGCGCTTGAGATTCGCACACCCTTTTCATTATCAAGGTTGTGGGGAGTCGGCTACTTTAACCCCTTCTTAGGCGGTTAACTCTTAATGGGGGACATCTGGGGTAGCTCTCTCTTTTAGAGCTTTAACCCTTCAGCGTTTGTGTTTTCTTTAAGAAACACTGTCCTGGTTACTGACAGGTTTAACCTGCCATATACTGTGCAAGGGCATGTCAGAGATTGTCTCCCAGATCCGCTACGGTTCAGCCTCGCGTATCTGACACGCAGACCTCGACTCATGCGCGGCGGTCGGAGGTTCCAGTGGTGTCAAAATGGAGGCCTTCACTAGTGTCTATTGATGGCCTGTCTGACCTTTTTAGGTTATGGAGTGTCAGCTAGATTCTCTCAAGGAAGCGACACAAATCGGTGCCTTCCTTCTCGCTTAGCGAAGAAGTCCGATTCGGATAAGGAGGATCGGCAGGGACACTCTGCCTCTCTCATGGGCCGTACAAAAATTTCTATTGGAACCATGAGGGCGTTACAGTTACTGGAGGAGGTAACTAGACGTCCTGGTAAGTTGGCCCAGATGTTTCAGGAGTCGCATGGGTCGCGACATTTTACAAACTGTATCCGTTTTTTCTACGGAGTTTGTTTGCTAATTGGACCCCTTCTTCTGAAGTGAATGTCCCTTTATCCCAGCTTAGCAAATCTTCCTGGTAAAGGGAAGGCGAGTCTGCAGGACACGCTGGGCAGAAAAACGGAGATGGCAACAATATTCATCTGCGAGGCCGTGGATCATAGATTCGGTATTAAGGATCTAGGTGTACTTGTTAAGTCCCCCTGAGCCGGTTGGACCGTCTAAGGACGGCGTGGCAAGATGGATCCCCTCTATCGAGGTAGATGGGCTTTTCAAGTTGAAGGATAATGCGTCACTGCTATCCAGGGCGCAATCCTCGGCAGTCACAGTCAGAAGAGCACTGTGACTTGGACGGTGGAACGCGGTTTTCCAACAGGGTTTGCTATCTTTAGCTTACAAAGTGGTCAGCTATTTGAGTCTGACCTCACGGAGCTGATTGCCAAGGTAAAGGCAAAAGAAACAGCTTTACCGCAGAGCTGTGACTTCTGCGTCTGGCAGGGCTAGTGCCGATAGTTATCGGCGGTCCTTTCGGTTCAAGGGATGATCCGGCCAACCCTCTGGGAGTTTGGGTTGTCTCTCTCTTTTTATAAAAAAAAAAAAAAAAAGGGGAATTCTCAGAAATTCCGCATACCCTGGAAACAGAACTTCTGTTAAGACAGAAGCTGGCAAAAAATCCGCTAAGGCGGACTGACATCTGAATCTCACTCGAGCGCTCTCGAGTGGGGGGTCGTTTACTCCCAATTCAAACCGACTTGGGTTTCCCGTGTGTCGGACGCCTGGGTGACACAGGTTGTGTTGGCAGGCTACTTCATAGAGTTTCTTTCTCGACCCCCGGACAGCCGAACTATTTACCTCTCTACTGCGAGAGGTCGATTCCCTTCTGCAGAAGGGTGTGGTGGTACCGGTTCCGCAGAGGACCGGGGAAGAGGATTTTTTATTCAACCTCTTGGTAGTCCCCAAAAAGGAGGACAAATTTCGCCCTATTCTGGAAAGATTGAATCCGCTTGTCCACACCCGAAAATTCCGCATGGAGTCGCTTCGCTCCGTTATGGCAGCCTGTCGCAGAACGACTTTTTGTTCAATCGACATTCGTGACGCTTATTTACATGTTTCCGTCGGAAGAGCTCACCAGTGCTTCCTTTGTTTTTGCCATAGATCAACCATTACCAGGTTGTGGCTCGGCCATTCGGCTTGGCCTTAATGCCCAGAATTTCTACAACGATTCTGGCGTCTAAATCTCATGGCAAGTCTTCAAAGAAGACGGGGACTTATGATTCGTCCCTACCTGGACGACCTTTCGATTGTGGCGTCCTCAAAGGAGGAGGTGGCGGCTCGCAATCTATCCCTTCAGCTCCTGGAGGATTTCGGGTGACTGGTCAATTGGGGGAAGTCGTCTCTGGAATCGTCGCAGTCAATCCTGTTTTTGGGGATGCATTTCGACACGGTACGGGCGGTGGTGTCCCTACCTCCAGATAAGCAGGCATGTCTTTTCCGACATGTACAGATTATGAAGTCTGCGACAGCAATGTCCCTTCGGAAGGTATGCGCCTTCTGGTTTTGACCATGGAGGCACTTCCGTTTGCCCAATTTCATTCCAGAGCTCTCAAAAAGCTCATTCTGAGTCGTTGGGATCGATCGCAAGTTTCACTGGATTGCAGGGTCACCATCTCTCACAGGGTGCGAGAATCCCTAGGATGGTGGTTACGTCCAGGAGCGTTATCCCTGGGAAAGTCTTTCCTACCTCCGAAGTGGTCGGTCATAACCACCAATGCCAGCCTGACGGGCTGGGGGGGGTGTCTGGAACGATCTTTGGATCCAGGGAGTATGGTCATCGGAAGAGTCGGTTCTACCGATCAACATCCTGGAATTGAGGGCAATTTTTTCTTTGCCTCCAACACTGGACGGTCTCTTTTGAGCGGTCTGTCAGTCCGAGTGCAGACAGACAACGCGACGGAGGTCGCGTATATCAACCACCAAGGCGGGACGAGGAGTTCCAGGCTCTTGATGGAGGTGTCTCGGATCCTGATATGGGCCGAGACCAGGGTTCCAGCCATCCCTGCGATTCACATCCCAGGAGTCCAGAATACCACGGCGGACTTCCTCAGTCGCGAGAAGATGGATCCCGGAGAATGGAGTTTTCATCCAAAAATTTTTTGCACTGCTGTGCTCCCGTTGGGGAACTCATCAAGTGGACTTGATGGCGTCCAGGTTCAATACTAAACTACCGACCTTCATGTCCAGGTACAAGGACTCGAAGGCTGTGGCGGTAGACGCTCTGGTGGATCCGTGGGACCATTTCGAGCTAGTCTATGTGTTTCCGCCGATATCCTTACCCCCTCTGGTGCTGCGTCGGATCAGACTGGAGAGAATTCCGGCTATTTTGATAGCCCCAGATTGGCCAAGGAGGACGTGGTTCTCGACACTAGTGTCGCTTTTGGCGGCGCCGCCATTCCCACTTCCTCTTCGCCGGACCTGTTAACCCAGGGACCCGCTCGTCATCCGGACTTGAAGTCTCTGCGTTTGACGGCGTGGCTCTTGAGACCGAAATATTGACCCTTAGAGGTTTTTCAGCAAAAATCATTGCCACTCTGCGAGCTGCCAGTAGTTCGGCTATTACTAAGATTTATCACAAGACTTGGGAAGTCTTCTTTTCGTGGTGTTCGGGTTCTTCAAGGAACCCAAGGGTTTTTTCCATTCCCAATTTGTCTACAGTATGGGCTGGACAAAGGTTTGGCAGTGAGCACCCTGAAAGGTCAGGTTTCTACTCTGTCCTTACTGTTTCGGAGGGCTATCGCCTCCCGTAGAGACGTGCTTTCCTTTTTTTTCGCGGAGTAACCCGTCAGTTTCCGCCGCGGAAGGCGCCTGTGTCTCCATGGCGGCTCAACCTTGTCTTGGAGGCTCTTCAACATGTGCCTTTTGAAGCTATGATTTCTGCTAGCCTTTCTCTACTTTCTTGGAAGGTTGTCTTCTTAGTGGCGGTAACCTCTTTGAGAAGAGTTTTTGAGTTGGCGGCTCTTCTCTGCTCGCCTCCTTTCCTGGAGTTTTACTCTGATCGAGTAGTGCTTCACACACAGGGGCGACTTTCTACCTAAGGTGGTGTCGCATTTTCATGTTAACCAGGATATTGTGTTGCCCTCGCTTTGCCCGGGCCGAGGAAAGCAAAGGAACTGGCCTTGCACACATTGGATTTGGTGCGGGCCTTGAAGTTCTATTTGCCTATGACTCAAGTTTTTCGGAAGTCAGACTTTCTGTTTGTAATTCCTGCAGGTCGCAGGCGTGGTCAACGAGCTTCCAAGGACTCTATAGCTCGTTGGATTCGGTCGGCCATTTTGGAAGCTTACCGACTTAAAGGCGAACCTTGCCCGATTAAGATTCAAGCTCACTCCACGAGGGCTGTGGCTTCATCGTGGGCCTTTCATCAAGGGACTTCGGCAGCCCAGCTCTGCCGAGCGGCGACCTGGCGTTCTGTCCACACATTTACAAAGTTTTATAAGGTGGACGTTAGTGCTTCCGCTGATGCGGCCTTAGGTCGTAGGGTTCTGCAGGCAGCGGTAGTTTAAAGTTCTAGTTAACTTGTATTTGGCGCCTGTTGCGCTTTTATCTAGGTTGTTGGGTTTCTGCCTTTTGTTGGTTTTTTCCCACCCTTATTTTTGAACTGCTTTGGGACGTCCCATCAGTAATGAATACTGTGGCTCTCTTCCTTCCCTCTGCAGCTGAAAGACGGATTTTGGTAAGAACTTACCTGTAAAATCCTTTTCAGCGAAGGAAGGGAGACACAGCTCCCTCCCATGGCAGAAGTGTGTTGTTGTATTTACAGATGCGGCGTGACCCTTCTCTGATAGCGTTTATCTGGGCTGAGGTCGACGCGCTACGGCTCTGTTCCAGCATTACCAGCTCATCGCAGTGGTCAGGTCCAGTGAGTAGTACCTGGAACTGTGTGATTTTTTTGCCAAATGTATGCATAACCTGTACTATTGTGTTTTTCTCTGAAGTCCTTCAGAAGGGGTTATGTTGCTCCGCTGGTGATCTTGCTCTTCCTTAAGCTTGGGTACGACTGAGGAAAGCTGAGTAGGAGGAGCCCGAACTGGAGGGGCCGGTCAACACTCTTTTTAATCTGAGGTGTCAATCCTATCTGGGCTCCGCCTACCCATCAGTAATGAATACTGTGTCTCTCTTCCTTCCTTCGCTGAAAAGGATTTTACAGGTAAGTTCTTACCAAAATCCGTCTTTTTTTTTTTTTTTTTTTGCAGGACGAGTTATAGTTTTGAATGACCCCATTAATTTAACCATATAATCTACTGAAAAAAGAATGGGGAAAAAATTTACAAACAAAAAAACCCCTCAATTCTGCTATTGTTTTTTGGCGTTCGTTTTACGGTATAAATGATCTGGCGGTATGATTTCGTAGTGAGAATTATGCTCATACCAAACTAGTAACGTTTATTTTTTTTTATTTAAACAGTGCTAAAAAAAAGACAAAAAATAAAGATGTCACCATTTTACGAGACCTGGAAATTTTTTATTTTTGAGCGAATGGAGCTGTGCGAAGTCTTATTTTGTATGATGTGGTGACCTTTTTATTGACATGGCTATGGAGTGTGTATGATGTTTTGATCAAATTATTATTATTAATAATTAGTTTTTTTCCTTTTTTTTTTGTCCTCTAAACAGAATTTAACACTCAGGTTGATACATTTTATCAGCGATAACACATTTTTAATTATTATTTTTGTTTTTTCCTTAAAAAAAAATTTTTTTTTACCTCTTTTTAAGTCTCCTTAGGGAATTTGGACTTGCAACCGTCTGATCACTTGTACTATATGCTGCAATACCTCAGTCTATTTTTTTTAGTTTATAAGTGGTAACACACTTTTTATTTTTTATATTTTTCAAAAGTTTTACACTTTTTTTTGGTCGCCCTTGAGGAACTTGGACTTGCGACCCTCTGATCGCTTTTACTAGATGCTGCTCTTTCATAGTTTCCTATAAACGCCACAGTTATGGCAGGCACAGGGGTCTTCAGCAATCCTCAGCTGCCGTGCTATTGATCGCCCAGCAGGGAAGCTGATGGGAACATCGTAACCCCTGGCCTGCGCTCCTGGAAAGGCCAACGTCCAGATTAACAGTGGTAGTTAAGGTGTTAACAGCAGGGAGTGCAGCTTCGCTCGCTGCTGTTAGGGGCAGGTGCAGGCAGTGTACCACAGCCGTCATCTGCTGGGCCTGGTGGGAGGTTCAGCATCTGACCCGACATCATACATCGGGACCTGACATTGGACGTACTAAGGTCGTAATTGATGAATCGGCCAAAAACATCGGGAAACCCCGACCTTCACCCGCAGTGACGAATGTAAAAAAAACTGCAGGTGAAGCTTTAGAAAATAAGAGTTGGCAAATTACCGTAGGGTGCAAATGAAAAAAGGCGAAAAATACCAAATACTAGAAGGGGAAAAAAAGCGCAAACATTACAATGAATTGGTTCCAATATGTGCACACAGAGTAACGCTCCTCACATCGGTGCCGGAGGCCCCGTCACAGCTCGGGGGATCCGTTGTATGGCAGATTCTACCCCCGCGCTGTTTCCTACAATATATGGAGGAATCTGTTTTATCCTTCTTTCTACATTTGAACATTTTTCTATATATATTTTTTCCTTTATCCAGGTTTTTGAGCCCAGAATTTATACCCCCTCGAAGCAGGAAAAACCCCCTGAAGTACTATCTGGAAAGACAGGACATGATAGAGCGGAGAAAAGTCATCAACATTCCCGAGTTCTACGTAGGTGCGGGAGACAGTCACTGCAGTTACATAATACACGCCAGGGGGCATTTATAGTGCTGTCCAGGATTTAGATATTAGGATGGGTCACCTATGTCAGATTTGAGGGGATCCGGCACTGTGCACCTCCAACCAGGTCCCTTTGAAGTTAATGAGAATTGAGCTGTAGTACCCGAGAATGGCCACTTCAGAGTGTAGGGCGCTGTGATTTTTCAGCTCTGTATACTGAGCTGCGATCAGCTGATCAATAGGGGCACTGCGGTGGTGCGTTAGGGAGGAGGCCGGAGCGGTACAGTAGAGGGGACTGTCTGCAGTTGGTTGTGTGTATTATGGAGGAGGCAGGAGCTGTACAGGAGAGGGGACTGTCTGCAGTTGGTTGTGTGTATTATGGAGGAGGCAGGAGCGGTACAGGAGAGAAGACTGTCTGCAGTTGGTCGTGTGTATTATGGAGGAGGCAGGAGCGGTACAGGAGAGGGGACTGTCTGCAGTTGGTCGTGTGTATTATGGAGGAGGCAGGAGCGGCACAAAAGAGGGGACTGTCTGCAGTTGGTCATTTGTATTATGGAGGAGGCAGGAGCGGTACAGGAGAGGGGACTGTCTGCAGTTGGTCATTTGTATTATGGAGGAGGCAGGAGCGGTACAGGAGAGGGGACTGTCTGCAGTTGGTCGTGTGTATTATGGAGGAGGCAGGAGCGGTACAGGAGAGGGGACTGTCTACAGTTGGTCGTGTGTATTATGGAGGAGGCAGGAGCGGTACAGGAGAGGGGACTGTCTACAGTTGGTCGTGTGTATTATGGAGGAGGCAGGAGCGGTACAGGAGAGGGACTGTCTACAGTTGGTCGTGTGTATTATGGAGGAGGCAGGAGCGGTACAGGAGAGGGGACTGTCTGCAGTTGGTCATTTGTATTATGGAGGAGGCAGGAGCGGTACAGGAGAGGGGACTGTCTGCAGTTGGTTGTGTGTATTACGGAGGAGGCAGGAGCGGTACAGTAGAGGGGACTGTCTGCAGTTGGTCGTGTGTATTATGGAGGAGGCAGGAGCAGTACAGTAGAGTTGCAGGGGAGGCGAGGATGGCGCACATCGCAGTGTGAATACGTGCTGATTATGATGCTTTACATGTTGACACTATCCCTCTTCTCTGTCGGCGCCCTCCCTCTGATCACAGGCAGCATTCTCGCAGTCAGTGTGTCTGATCCTTACGCAAATGGAAAACTGAACAGATTCGTAGGCCTTTGCATTGACCGATCTGGACACGGCCTGGGGGCCACATTTCTGCTGCGAAACATTATTGATGGACAAGGTTGGTACAAATCCCTTTCTGTTTTTTTTTGTTTTTTGTTATAGTTACTGTATGTCTGTATTTCTACAGCTACTTCCTAGTACTTATATAAATGAGCTCTGTTCAAGTTACAGCACGTCCACGGGCCTCGCTTGTAGCACTCAGGACACAGAGCATGCCCACAACACTGCTATGGACGTAAATCAGATCACAGTGCATACCCACAACACTCCCATGGATGTAAATTAGATCACAGGGCATACCCTCAACACTCCCATGGACGTAAATCAGATCAGAGCATACCCACAACACTCCCATGGACGTAAATCGGATCAGAGCATACCCACAACACTGCCATGGACGTAAATCAGATCACAGAGCATGCCCACAACACTCCCATGGATGTCAATCAGATCACAGGGCATACTCACAACACTCCCATGGATGTAAATCTGATCACAAAGCATACCCACAACACTCCCATGGACGTAAATCAGATCAGAGCTTACCCACAACACTCCCATGGACGTAAATCAGATCACAGGGCATACCCACTGGACGTAAGTCAGATCACCGTGCATACCCACAACACTCCCATGGATGTCAATCAGATCACAGGGCATACCCACAACACTCCCATGGACGTAAATCAGATCACAGAGCATGCCCACAACACTCCCATGGATGTACAGTCATGGCCAAAAGTTTTGAGAATTACACAAATATTAATTTTTACAAAGTCTACTGCTTCACTTTTTCTAATGACAATTTGCATATGCTCCAGAATGTTATGAAGAGTGATCAGCTTAACAGCAATTACTTGCAAAGTCAATATTTGGCTAGAAAATGAACTTTATCCCCCAAAACACATTTCAACAACATTGCAACCCTGCCTTAAAAGGACCAGCTAACCTCTTTTCAGTGATTGCTCCATTAACACAGGTGTGGGTGTTGATGAGGACATGGCTGGAGATCAATCTGTCATGATTAAGTAAGAATGACACCACTGGACACTTTAAAAGGAGGCTGGTGCTTGGCATCATTGTTTCTCTTCTGTTAACTGTGGTTATCTCTAAAGAAACACGTGCAGTCATCATTGCAATGGACAAAAATGGCCTAACAGGGAAGAGTATCGCAGCTAGAAAGATTGCACCTCAGTCAACAATCTATCGCATCATCAAGAACTTCAAGGAGAGCGGTTCCATTGTTGCCAAAAAGGCTTCAGGGCGCCCAAGAAAGACCAGCAAGCGCCAGGACATCTCTTAAAAGTGTTTCAGCTGCGGAATCGGGCTACCAGCAGTGCAGAGCTTGCTCAGGAATGGCAGCAGGCAGGTGTGAGTGCATCTGCACGCAATGTGAGGCGGAGACTCTTGGAGCAAGGCCTGGTCTCAAGGAGGGCAGCAAAGAAGCCATTTCTCTCCAGAAAAAACATCATGGACAGACTGATATTCTGCAAAAGGTACAGGCAGTGGACTGCTGAGGACTGGGGTAAAGTTATTTTCTCTGATGAATTCCCTTTTCGATTGTTTGGGACATCAGGAAAACGCCTCATTCGGAGAAGACAAGGTGAGCGCTACCACCAGTCTTGTCTCATGCCAACTGTTAAGCATCCTGAAACCATTCATGTGTGGGGTTGCTTCTCAGCCAAGGGAATCGGCTCTCTCACAGTCTTGCCTAAAAACACAGCCATGAATAAAGAATGGTACCAGAATGTCCTCCAAGAGCAACTTCTCCCAACTCTCCAAGAGCAGTTTGGCAATCAACAATGCCTTTTCCAGCATGATGGAGCACCTTGCCATAAAGCAAAGGTGATAACTAAATGGCTCAGGGAACAAAACATAGAGATTTTGGGTCCATGGCCTGGAAACTCCCCAGATCTTAATCCCATTGAGAACTTGTGGTCAATCATCAAGAGACGGGTGGACAAACAAAAACCTAAAAATTCTGACAAAATCAAAGCATTGATTGTGCAAGAATGGACTGCTATCAGTCAGGATTTGGTCCAGAAGTTGATTGAGAGCATGCCAGGGAGAACTGCAGAGGTCCTGAAGAAGAAGGGTCAACACTGCAAATATTGACTTGCTGCATTAACTCATTCTAACTGTCAATATAAGCTTTTGTTACTCATATGTTTGCAATTATTATATTTCTGTCTGTGATAAAAACATCTGTCAAACACACATAAAAACCAGAGGGCAGCAGATCATGTGAAAATATAATATTTGTGTCATTCTCAAAACTTTTGGCCATGACTGTAAATCAGATCACAGGGCATACCCACAACACTCCCATGGACGTAAATCAGGTCAGAGCAAACCGACAACACTCCCCTGGATGTAAATCAGATCACAGGGCATACCCACAACACTCCCATGGATGTAAATCTGATCACAGAGCATACCCACAACACTCCTGTGGACGTAAGTCAGATCACAACGCATACCCATAACACTGCTATGGACGTAAATCAGATCACAGAGCATACCCACAACACTCCCATGGATGTAAATCAGATCACAGGGCATACCCACAACACTCCCATGGATGTAAATCAGATCACAGGGCATACCCACAACACTCCCATGGATGTAAATCAGATCACAGGGCATACCCACAACACTCCCATGGATGTAAATCAGATCACAGGGCATTCCTACAACACTCCCATGGACGTCAGATCACAGGGCATGCCCACAACAGTCCCATGGACGTCAGATCACAGGGCATACCCACAACAGTCCCATGGACGTCAGATCACAGGGCATACCCACAACAGTCCCATGGACGTCAGATCACAGGGCATACCCACAACAGTCCCATGGACGTCACTCAGGTAACTGAGCATCCCTGTCTAGTAGTTCTTATATTCATGTGACTGCTGTATCTCTGTACGCCACTAACAGAAGCTTGGGCAGGATGGCTGCCCCATAGTTATGTAACAGATGGAAGTTTATCTTTGCGTCCTATAGAGCTGCGTGTCCCCTCATCCTCTCTGCCCCAATGTCTTGTAGGTGTGGAGATAAGGTACGAGATTTATAACCCCTTTATCCAGGAGATCCAGGTGTTAAAGCTGGAGAAGAGAGTGGATGACGCGCTGTTCTACCTGCGGGACGCCCTCCCGGAGTACAGCACTGTTGACGTCAATATGAAGCCCGTCCTTTGCCTGGAACGAGACGTCCCTGTGAACCAGGTGAGCAGCACAGGGAGCAGGAGAATGGCGCACGTCTCCTCAGCCAGGGGCAATATATCGGACGACCTTCATGACCGGCTCTTATTAATGGAGTGCAGCAGGTTCAGGGAATATTTCCAACCTTTCGAACGTATAGGCTATCCACAGAGTTGTTGGGGGTCTGATCGCTTAGACCACCATTTATCCTGTTAGAGTGGAGTGATGGCCACTTCTCCATTCACCATCTATGAGATGGCCACAGCCATCCGTACTAATTTTATTTTAAAGATAAATGGTCATTTAAATCTCATAAATTAATTGTACACATGAAAATAAGAAACTTTGATGTATCTTATCAGAGAAATATGCTTCTTTCTCCTCCTGAAATGATCGTTCTTTCTCAATTGATGGATGAAATCTTTATTCGGTAAAGATAGATTTCTATATTACTGCGATAGATGATAGTTGGTGCTTGGAAGATTCTGCAGGAGAGGGCTCTGTATAGAGGGGCTGAAAGGAGTGGTATAGTTTAGGATGGGGCTCTGTATGGATGAGCTGGTAGATATACTGGGCGATGGGGTTGTACATAGAGGGGCTGAGAGGAGTGATATACTGCAAGAAAAGGTTGTATACCGGTGGCTTAGAAGAGAGATATACTGCAGGATCGACCTCTGAATAGAGGGGCTGAGAGGAGTGGTATACTGCATCATGGGCTGTGTTTACGGGACTGAAAGGCCAGATGCACTGCGAGATAGCGCTGAATACAAGGGGATCAGAGGAGAGATATAATGCAGAATAGGCCTCTGAATAGAGAGATTAAGAGGAGCTTAGGTTGGACTTGGGAGGCTGGAAGTAAGTGGGTAAAAATTCATGCTGCCAATGGTCCAGAGATGAGCAGAAGACGGGAATAGTAGAAATGTGTTTTATTAGTCAGTGTCTCGACGTGACACACAAGATCATTGTGGTTTGTACTGATGAAGAAATGTTTCACGTCGAAATTTGTTGACTAATAAACTAAACAACTGGTAGCGTGGGTTTTTACCCACTTATTTCTAGCCAAGTAAGTTTCTCCACATCATGGATCTGCATCAGCCTTTTTGTAAGCTTTCATAGGGGTTGTGAATCTTACAATTCCTCCCCCACATTATGTATCTCCCTATTCTCTACTCTGTTAAGACCCTACTGCGCTTATTGTCTTTCCAGTTTTTCCTTTGCTCATAGTATAGGATGGGGTTCTGTATAGAGGGGCTGAATGAAGTTATCCTGGAGGATGGGCCATGTATTTTGAGCATATTGCAGGATAGGGCTGTACACAGGGGCCTTACAAGAGATATCTACTGCAGGGTGGGGCTGTGTGTACATAGGGCTAAGAGGAGAGATCTACTGCAGGATAGGGCTGTATACAGGGACCTGAGAGGAGAGATCTACTGCAGGATGGGACCATGTATTCATGGACTGAGATTAGTTGAGCTGTGTTTGTTGCTGACAGATCAGTTTTGTAAAACCACAAGTGCTGCTCCATTAATGCTTATGAAAGACGATTATCCTCTGCCATATGCATCAATAGAGAGGCATTTGCTGTTTCATCACTGATCTGTCTGCAGTAGGCAGCAAGTATATTCACAATTGGATTGCATGCAACAATTGGTTCAAGAGAGTGGGGTGTTACACCCCTCACTAATCATGTGCCATACAGCACATAGATATGCCAGCTGTAGTATGGATTCCTTGCCCCATTCTGTATCAGACGTTTTGATCCTCTCAGGTCTTTCTCAGTACTGTTGCTTCAAGTAAGATACCAGATGGCATCCTATGAGTGTGTATAAAATATACATCAGAAAAGAATACTTTCTCCTACCACCTAAAATACACCTAATAATAAATAAGTCATGGTCAATTTCTGCAAACTAAAAACCTCAGTAAATTGCAGTAAAACCCTTGTGAATTTGCTGCTTATTCTTTAAAAATGTCTGATGCAGATTTTACCTTTACCGTCTCCTCCCCATAAGATGCAAGTAAGGATGAAGCCGCGACCTTGGTCCAAACGTTGGGAACAGGAAAAACACAACATTAAAGGGATCAACTTCGATTACTATCTCCTGGAGAGGCACAAGGCGCGAGCGAAGAAGTCTGCCAAGCCGTGGGAGAAGTTTGACATGCTGAAGATCTACGACACCAGCAAAATAGAAAAGGCGATATTGGAGGAAGTCACCCAAAAACTGACCCAGTCCAAGAGCAGCGCGTGAACAAGGCAGCGCGGAGATTATTATGTGTCCTGTAAATAAATGCTTTCTACCCTACTATTGGTGTCAGTGACTGGATACAGATGTCTTATGGTCATCCATCTTTAATTTGCTGGTAATATCTGCCATACATGTCTGTGCACCTGCTGTACGGCGTGGGCTCCCGAGCAGAGTCTCCTCGTTAATCGCTGGCACAGACCGCTCCTGCCAGCGATTCAGCTGCCTCTGCTGACGTCACATTGCCAGAGCAGAGGATTCTTTTACTCCCTGCTCTGTCAATGGGGAGGGACTGCTGACATCATTCTGATTGACAGTCTGCTCCCCCTTTAAGCAGTGGGAATCCAGGTGTCAATCATCAGAGTGATGTCAAAGTCCCGCCACACACTGTCAGCAGCGGAATCCCCGGCAGGAGCCGTCTGTGACCTCTCTGTGCCGGCGATGAACAGCGCCAGACACACCAGGCAGACACGTAACAATTACCTGCCTGTGAAAAGCTAAAAATGTGCCCAAGCGCCAAGTCCTGGATACACCATTCAGAGGCATAGCACATTTTTGTATTTGCGTTTTCATTGTTACCCTTCCCTTTTTCAAAAAGCCACAACTTTATTTTTCCAGCAATGTAGCCTTAAGAGGGATATATTTTTTCCTTGTCGGACGAGTAGTAGTTTTACATTCGTTCTACCATATAATGTACTGAAAAATGGGAAAATATTGCTGTGAAAAAATTGACTGGCAGCAAGTTCCTTTCAGTAGGTATAATTGCAAAGATACCAAAAGTTTTTTCTTAAGTATCTAAAAAAAACAAACCAAAGGAAAAAAATAAATGGTTGTCACCAGATTACATATAAATATTTTTCTTTTGATATTTACTGTACTTGTGATTTTATATTTTAATACATCAGACTTTTACAAATGTGGACATGGCAAGTGTCGTTTTTTTTTTTTTTTTTTACTGGGGAAAAAGAATGGTGGTTGAATACTATGTTGTTTTTTTTTTCTTTTCTGGATACAATTGGACCACTCCCGACACACTGCGATCAAAGATGATCGCAGCGTTTCGGCGGCTGCAGAGGGGCTGACAACCCCTCTGCTTTTGGATCGTTCCTATGGAGACCAGGATGTCGTCATGACAACATCCAGGTCAAAGAGACTTCCTGACATGCGCTCTGCAGGTCAGGATGTCTCTCAGGTTAGTGCACAAAAGCTGCAGCGCTGCCCGCTTCTATAGCATGCAGACGCTGCTTCATCTGCATGCTATAGAAGCGATCAGGCTGCAGAAAATTAGTGTCCCATAGTGGGACAAAGTGTAAAAGTAAGAAATAATATTTTTTTTTAAATACTTATAAAAATATTTAAAAAAAAATCAATATTATATCAATAAATATTTTAGTGAAAAAAAATTCTAAAAGTACACATGTGAAGGACTAAATTAAGAAAAATCAAAACTGAATGCTCCATTTTGTGTTTGTAACTCCATCTTGTCTTTATGAGATAAATTCTGTTACTAGGCAATAGTTTCTGGCCATTGTAGAGAAGTAGAGTAAAGGTTATGGGCTGTGATAAAACCAGACTGCTCCAGTTTGGACAAGATATGAGACCTTGGGATTTATCACTGTAGAATGCTTTGAGAAATGAGTATGTTATTGTTCTGTCCTATGTTACGTAGACATGACCATATATGTAGTTTCCTATTTTCTTGTATTCTTATAGGTCAATTTTCTTGTATTTTCATTGGTGAAATGTTGTAGGTGTGGTTTTATACCATTGGTTGAAGTACAAGCTCACTAAATACTATAAAAGATGATGATGTAATACATGGGATAGAAATCTTGCTAGATTCTCCAAGACGGAAATACGTGTCTGTTTGGTTATTTATGTTGCTAGCAACGTTCACTTAATTAATTTTGAAATCACTAGGTCAACCGTGAAGGGTCACTTAAGGTACTGCCACACTACACAATCCCGCTAGCGATCTCGTTAGCGTTGCATACTAATGAGATCGCTAGCGGGATTGTTTCTATATCGCTAAATGCTGCCGCATTTAGCGATATAGTTAACGACGCTATCGCCGTTAGCGATCTTCTTAACGACTTTAGCGGTACAAAAGTACCGCTAAATCGCTAAGAAAAGGTGCCACACAGCGATAAGATACTTACCCAGCGGGAGCTCCAGCGATGAAATAGGGTCCGGAGCGATTCCAGCGACGAGCGAGATCACAGCAGGAAGCTCGTCGCTGGAAGCTGCCGCACTGAACAACATCGCTAACGGGATCGCTAAATAGTGACGTTTTTTAGCGATCCCGTTAGCGATATTGTTTAGTGTGGCATACCCTTTAGATCCTACCTTAACACACACATTTGGTTAAAAAAACAATGCTTTATCATCATACCGCCGAACAAAAAATGGAATAACACGCAATCAAAAAGACGGATATAAATAAACATGGTACCACTGAAAAAGTCATCTTGTCCCGCAAAAAACAAGCCCCCGTACAGTGCCATCAGTGAACAAATAAGTTATAGCGCTCAGAATAAAGTGATGCTAAAATATTTTTTTTTCTTTAAAAGTTTTTATTGTATAAAAGCGCCAAAACATAAAAAAATTATATAAATGAGGTATCGCTGTAATCATACTGACCCAAAGAATTAAACTGCTTTATCAATTTTACCACACGCGGAACGGTCAAAAGAAAAGTCAAACGGCGCTCCTTCCCTTACGAGCTCTGCCGTGCGCCCAAACAGTGGTTTCCCCCCACATATGAGGTATCAGCGTACTCAGGACAAATTGCACAACTTTTGTGGTCCAATTTCTCCTGTTACCCTTGAGAAAATAAAAAAAATTGGATCTGAAGTAAATATTTTGTGAAAAAAATGTTAAATGTTCAATTTTTTAAAACATTCCAAAAATTCCTGAGACGCACCTGAACGGTTAATAAACTTCTTGAATGTGGTTTTGAGCACCTTGAGGGGTGCAGTTTTTAGAATGGTGTCACTTTTGGGTATTTTCTATCATATAGACCCCTCAAAATGACTTCAAATGTGATGTGGTCCCTGAAAAAAAAAATGTAAAAATGAGAAATCGCTGGTCAACTTTTAACCCTTATAACTTTCTAACAAAAAAAAAATTGTTTCCAAAATTGTGCTGATGTAAAGTAGACATGTGGGAAATGTTATTTAGTAACTATTTTGTGAGACACATTTCTCTGATTTAAGGGCATAAAAATTCAAAGTTTGAAAATTGAAAAATGTTCTAAATTTACCTTTTTTCCATTTTTTTTCATAAATAAATGCAAGTTATATCAAAGAAATTTTACCACTAACATGAAGTACAATATGTCACGAGAAAACATTCTCAGAATCGAGAAGACCCGTTGAAGCGTTCCAGAGTTCTAGCCTCATAAAGGGACAGTGGTCAGAATTGTAAAAATTGGCCCGGTCATTAACGTGCAAACCACCCTTGGGAGTAAAGGGATTAAGCTATGTGCGCATGTTGAGTATTTGCTTGCAGACATTTCTCTTGGCAGGAAAAATGCTGCGGCAAAAAGATGGATTTTGATAAGACCTTACCTGTAAAATCCTTTTCAGCGAAGGAAGGAAGGGAGACACAGTCATTACTAGTGGGTAGGCGGAGCCCACACAGGATAGAACACCTCAGATTAAAAAAGTGTTGACCGGCCCCTCCAGCTTGGGCTCCTCCTACTCCAGTTCTCCAGTCCGTACACAAGCTAAGGAAGCAAATACCACCAGCGGAGCAACATAACCCCTTCTGAAGAACTTCAGAGAAAAAACAAAAAGACAGGTTATGCCTATAACAGAAAAAAACACACAGTCCCAGGTACTACTCACTGAACCTGACCACTGCGATGAGCTGGCAATGCTGGAACAGAGCCTTAGCGCGCCGGCCTCAGCCCAGATAATCGCTATCAGAGAAGGGTCACGCCGCATCTGAAAACACAACACACTTCTGCCATGGGAGGGATCTGTGTCTCCCTTCCTTCGCTGAAAAGGATTTTACAGGTAAGGTCTTACCAAAATCCGTCTTTCAGCAGCAGATGGAAGGAAGGGAGACACAGTCATTACTAGTGGGACGTCCCAAAGCAGTCCAGAAATTAAGGGTGGGCAAAAAACCAACAGAGGCAGATTCTCAACAACTTAGATAAATGCGCAACCAGCGCTAAACACAAGTTAACAAGAACTTTAAACTACAGCCACCTGCAGGACCCTACGTCCTAAGGCCGCATCAGCGGAAGCACTGACGTCCACCTTATAAAATTTCGTAAACGTGTGGACGGAGCGCTAGGTCACCGCCCGGCAGAGCTGGGCTGCCGAGGCCCCTTGATGAAAGGCCCACGATGAACCCACAGCCCTCGTGGAGTGAGCTCGAATCTTAATCGGGCAAGGTTCGCCCTTGAGTCGGTAAGCCTCTAAAATGGCCGACCGAATCCAACGAGCTATAGAGTCCTTGGAAGCTCGTTGACCACGTCGACGACCTGCTGGAATCACAAACAGAGAATCCGACTTCCGAAAATTTTGAGTAATAGACAAATAGAACTTCAAAGCCCGCACTAAATCCAAAGTGTGCAAAGCCCGTTCCTTCGCATTCCTCGGCTCCGGACAGAGCGAGGGCAACACAATATCCTGGTTAACATGAAATTGTGACACCACCTTAGGTAGAAAGTCACCCCGAGTGCGAAGCACTACGCGATCCGGGTGAAACTCCAGAAAGGGTGGCGAGCAAGAAAGAGCCGCCAACTCAGAAACCCTTCTCAAAGAAGTGACCGCCACTAGGAAGGCAACCTTCCAAGAGAGCAAAGAAAGGCTAACAGAGTCCATAGGCTCAAAAGGCCCATGCTGAAGAGCCTCCAAGACAAGATTGAGGCGCCAAAGAGACACGAACGCCTTCCGCGGCGGAAACTGACGGGTTACTCCGCGAAAAAAGGAACGTACGTCCCTACGCAAAGCGATAGCCTTCCGAAACAGCAAGGACAGAGCAGAAACCTGCCCCTTCAGAGTGCTAACTGCCAAGCCCTTGTCCAGCCCGTACTGCAAAAAGGCCAACAAATTGGGAATGGAAAAAATCCTCGGGTTCCTTGAAGAACCCGAACACCACGAAAAGAAGGCTTCCCAAGTCTTGTGATAAATCCTAGTAATAGCCGGACCTCTGGCAGCTCGCAGAGTGGCAATGACTTCGGCTGAAAAACCTTGACGGGTCAAGATTTCGGTCTCAAGAGCCACGCCGTCAAACGCAGAGACTTCAGGTCCGGATGGCGAACGGGCCCTTGAGTTAACAGGTCCGGGCGAAGAGGGAGTGGAAGAGGAGGCGCTGCCAGAAGCGACACCAGTGTTGAGAACCACGTCCTCCTTTGCCAATCCGGGGCTATCAACATAGCCGGGACTTTCTCCATTCTGATCCGACGCAACACCAGAGGAAGCAATGATATCGGCGGGAACACATAGATTAGCTCGAATTGGTCCACGGGGCCACCAGAGCATCCACCGCCACAGCCTTCGGGTCCTTGTACCTGGACATGAACGTCGGTAACTTGGCATTGAACCTGGATGCCATCAAATCCACTTGGGGAGTTCCCCAACGGGAGCACAGCAGTGCAAAAATTTCCGGATGAAGACTCCATTCTCCGGGATCCATCTTTTCGCGACTGAGGAAGTCCGCCGTAACATTCTGAACTCCAGGAATGTGAATCGCAGAGATGGCTGGCACCCTGGCCTCTGCCCATACCAGGATCCGAGACACCTCCATCATGAGCCTGAAGCTCCTCGTCCCACCTTGATGGTTGATATACGCGACCGCCGTCGCGTTGTCCGTCAGCACTCGGACTGGTAGACCGCTTAAAGGGACCGTCCAGTGTTGGAGGCAAAGGAAAATTGCCCTCTATTCCAGGATGTTGATCGGCAGGATAGACTCTTCCGACGACCATACTCCCTGAATCCAGAGATCGTTTCAGACACCCCCCAGCCCGTCAGGCTGGCATCGGTGGTTATGACCGACCACCTCGGAGGGAGGAAGGACTTCCCCAGGGATAACGCTTCCGGACGTAACCACCATCCTAGAGACTCTCGCACCCTGTGGGAGATGATGATACTGCAATCCAGTGAAGCCTGCGATCGATCCCAACGGTTCAAAATGAGCATTTGGAGAGCCCTGGAATGAAATTGGGCAAACGGAAGTGCCTCCATCGACGCCACCATCAAACCCAGAAGGCGCATACACCTTCGAAGGGACATTGCTGTCGAGGACTTCATAACCTGTACATGTCAAAGAAGACCTGCTTGCTTGTCTGGAGGCAGGGACACCACTGCTCGTACCGTGTCGAAATGCATCCCCAAAAACAGGATCGACTGCGACGGCTCCAGAGACGACTTCTCCCAATTGACCAGCCACCCGAAGTCCTCCAGGAGCTGAAGGGATAGATTGCGAGCCGTCACCGCCTCCTCCTTCGAGGACGCCACAATCAAAAGGTCGTCCAGATAGGGAAGAATCGTAACCCCCTGTCTTCGAAGGATCGCCATGAGAGGTGCCAGAAATTTTTGTAAAAACTCTGGGCGCTGAGGCCAACCCGAATGGCAGGGCCACAAACTGGTAATGGTCCTGACCTATGGCAAAACGAAGGAAACGTTGGTGGGCCCTTCCGACGGGAACATGCAAATAAGTGTCGCGAATGTCGATTGACACCAAAAAGTCGTTCTGCGACAGGGCCGCCACCACCGAGCGAAGCGACTCCATGCGGAATTTCCGGGTGCGGACATGCCGATTCAATCTTTTGAGATCCAGAATGGGGCGAAATTTGTCCTCCTTTTTGGGGACCACAAAGAGGTTGGAATAAAACCCTCTTCCCCGGTCCTCCGGCGGAACCGGTACCACCACACCCTTCTGCAGAAGGGAATCGACCTCCCGCAGTAGAGCGGCAAATAGCTCGGGCTCTGACGGAATGCGAGATTGACAAAAACTGTCCGGGGGTCGAGAAAGAAACTCTATGAAGTAGCCTGCCGACACAACCCGCGTCACCCAGGTGTCCGAAACACGGGAAGCCCAAGTCGATTCGAATTGGAGCAGGCGACCTCCCACTCGAGAGCCCTCGAGTGAGACCCTGGCGTCAGTCCGCCTTAGCTGGCTTTTTGTCAGCTTCCCGCTTGTCTTGACGGAAACTCTGTTTCCAGGGAGTGCGGGATTTCTGAGAGGTCTTTTTTCCCGAAAAAGATGGACGACCCGATCCCCAAGAGGGCTGACCGAACCGTCCCCTGGACCGAAAGGAACGCCGACTATTACCGGCACTAGGCCTGCCAGACGAAGTCACAGCTCTTCCCTGCGATAAAGCCGTTTCTTTTGCCTTTGCCTTGACAATCAGCTCCGTGAGGTCAGATCCAAATAGCTGACCACCCTTGTAAGCTAAAGATAGCAAACCTTGCTTGGAAACCGCGTCCCCGGTCCACTGTCTAAGCCACAGTGCTCTCCTGACTGTGACCGCCGAGGATTGCGCCCTGGACAGCAGTGACACAGTATCCAAACCTGCATCACTGCCATATCGGGCTGCATCCTCCAACAACTTGAAAAGCCCATCTACCTCTGATAGTGGAGATCCATCTTGCCACGCCGTCCGTAGACGGTCCAACCAGCTCAGGGAAACTTTACAAGCACACATGGACCCTAGTACTGCTCTGAATCCATGACCCGCAGCCTCGTAGATGGATTTCGCCGCCATCTCCGTTTTTCTGTCCAGCGGATCCTGCAGACTCGCCTTCCCTTTAACAGGAAGTAATGAGGATTTGCTAAGCTGGGATAAAGGAACATCCACTTCAGGAGAAGGAATCCAATTATCAATCAACTCCGTCAAACATGGATACAGCGTCTCAAAAAACCGTGTCCCCTGAAAACGTTTATCTGGACACAGGCATTCCTTCTCCACTGCCCCATTAAGCTCATCCAGAGATGGTAATGCTGATCGCGACCTATGCGACAACTGAAACATCCGGGCCGACTTACCAGGACGTCTAGTTACCTCCTCCGGTAACTGTAACGCCTCCCTCATGGCTCCAATAAAAGCCTCTGTACGGCTCAAAAGAGAGGCAGAGTGTCCCTGCCGATCCTCCTTATCCGACTCGGACATCTCCCCATCCGAGCTTGAAGGGGAACCCTCCATGCCCAAATCTCTGAGTCGCTACGCGGGAAGATGGCACCGGCCTGTGTCGCTTCCTGCCATGAGAGGATCTAGCTGACACCCAATGACCTAGAAGTTCAGACAGGCCATCAATAGAACGAGCGAGGGCCTCCATTTTGACATCACTGACACCTCCGACCGCTGCGCTTGACGCCATCGAGGTCTGCGTGTCAGATACGCGAGACTGATCCTGTAGCGGATCTGGGAGACGGTCCGCACCTCCTGGACCCTGGTCTGACATGCCCTCACACAGTATATGGCAGGTCAAAACCTGTCAGCAACTAGAACAGTGTGGTTTTCAAAGGCGTTTAAGCAAAAATAATAATTGTATGATATCCTTTGGGATTAGTATGTAATAGCAGCAATAGGATATATTAAAACTTAGCATTTATTAACTAGTAAGTTAAAATTGGACACTCAAATGTAAACGCCATCCTCAAAAAGTGTATAAACAAGGACATATGATATATTCAGAGAGAAAATTTTTAGATTATGAACAAATCAATAATCTCTTTTAAGGAGAATGACTTCAAAGGGGGTAAATATTACTCAACAACCTTGCACCGCTAAAGTTGCTACCCTCACTTAATAAACCATTGGTTTTTTGGATTATAGCCATATATTAACCTCAAAGGGGGTAAATATTATTCATCAGCCTTGCACCGCTAAAGCTGCTACCCTCACTTTGTAAACAATTGGTTTTTTAGATTATAACCATAGCAATAAATGAAAAATTAATTCATTAGAAACACATCATGGGGTCATTCAGAGATAAATTAGAACGCTCTCACCCATAAAGATGTAAGTTTCAATGTCATCTCCTTATTAAAGAATCCGCACGATGTCATAGATTCAGGACATAACAGGCCGTTTCCCAACGCGTTTCCTCCATCATGGATTCATCAGGGGATATGGCGAGATGGACAACAGTGCATCTAAATCATTATGGCACTGATTATAGCTCTCCTAAGGGATTCATATAAACACCTCCTTATATCATTTAGTAAGACACTCCCATTCACAACAAATCACCAACCAGTGCAATAAACCAAACATGAAAACCAATCACCAGCGAAAGTGTTTAATTATAATTATAAAACATCTGTGAGTCGGGTGCACTATTGCGCCGAAAAGAACGCCGCACATGTAAACCCATTCACCTGTATAGTCGGCGATGAGAACGCCTGCCTGAAAGTGACCTCCGCCACAAATGACGTCAGGCACATGCGCAATGTGTTCCAAATGACTCACAAACGTGGAGGAAAAATACTTCCGGTTTAAACAACTAACTATTTCCTGTTTAAATTCAGCGCATGCGCCGTATCAATTCGGATCACCATCTTGGATTCCCCAGACATGCGCCGTTTAATTGAAACACACAACTTAACGCAAAGGGGAATATATTTAGATTTCTATGGACATGCGCAGTTTAACCCGCAAGTACAATATAAATTTTAGCGAGTCAGTTTTAAAATCAACCATAACACGCAATATAGCGTAATTCGAAATATATGTTAACAATTTAAAGTAACATAATTCAAAATTTAATTAAGCAGGAAAAGACGGATTTTGGTAAGAACTTACCTGTAAAATCCTTTTCAGCGAAGGAAGGGAGGGAGACACAGTAATTCATTACTGATGGGTAGGCGGAGCCCCAGATCAGGATGACACCTCAGATCAAAAGCGTGTTGACTGGCTGGCTCCCCCAGCTCGGGCTCCTCCTACTCAGCTCCTTCAGTCGTACCAAAGCTTTAAGGAAGAACCAAGATCACCAGCGAAGCAACATAACCCCTTCTGAAGGAACTTCAGAGAAAAACACAAGAATACAGGTTATGCATGCAAAGTAAGCCAAAAACCACAGAGTTCCAGGTACTACTCACTGAACCTGACTACTGCGATGAGCTGGCGATGCTGGAACAGAGCCTTAGCGCGCTGACCTCAGCCCAGATAATCGCTATCAGATAAGAGTCGCGCTGCATCTGAAAACATCAACACACTTCTGCCTTGGGCGGGATCTGTGTCTCCCTCCCTTCCTTCGCTGAAAAGGATTTTACAGGTAAGTTCTTACCAAAATCCGTCTTTCAGCTGCAGATGGAAGGGAGGGAGACACAGTAATTCATTACTGATGGGACGTCCCAAAGCAGTTCAAAAATAAGGGTGGGAAAAAACCAACAAAGGCAGAAACCCAACAACCTTAACAAGGAAGCGCAACCAGCGCTAAACACAAGTTCATCTAGAAACTTTAAACTACAGCTGCCTGCAGGACCCTACGTCCGAGGGCTGCATCAGCGGAAGCACTGGCGTCCACTTTATAAAAACTTTGTAAACGTGTGGACAGAGCGCCAAGTTGCCTCCCGGCAGAGCTGCACTGCCGAGGCACCTTGATGAAAAGCCCACGATGAAGCCACAGCTCTCGTGGGATGGGCTCGAACCTTAATCGGCAAGATTCACCCCCAATACGGTAAGCTTCCAGAACAGCTGACCGGATCCAACGAGCTATAGAATCCTTGGAGGCTCGTTGACCACGCCGACGACCTGCTGGAACCACAAACAGGGAGTCCGTCTTACGAAAACCTTGAATAATAGATAGATAAAAATTCAAGGCCCGCACTATATCTAAAGTGTGTAAAGCTCGCTCTTTCGCATTCTTCGGATCCGAACAGAGTGAAGGCAACACAATATCCTGGTTAACATGAAATTGTGACACTACTTAGATAGAAAATCACCCCGTGTGCGAAGCACTACCCGATCCGGAAAAAAAAACTCCAGAAAAAGGAGGCGAGCAAGAAAGAGCTGCCAACTCAGAAAAACTCTCCTCAAGAGGCGACCGCTACTAGGAAGGCCACCTTCCAAGAAAGTAAAGAAAGGCTAGCAGAATCCATAGGCTCAAAATGGTTTATGCTGAAGAGCCTCCAAAAACAAGGTTGAGCCGCCAAGAAGACACGGGTGCCTTCCGCGGCGGAAACTTACGAGCTATACCGCGGAAAAGGGAAAGCACGTCCCTACGCGAGGCAATAGCCCTCCGAAATAATAAGGACAGAGCAGAAAACCTGACCTTTCAGGGTGCTAACTGTCAAACCCTTGTCTAACCCATGCTGTAGAAAAAACAACAGATTGGGAATAGAAAACTTTCTCGGGTTCCGTGAAGATCCCTAACACCACGAAAGTCTAAGTTACTTACCGTTAACGGTATTTTTCGAAGTCCATGACAGCACTACAGAGAGAGGGGATCCGCCCCTTAGGAACAGGAAACCTACAGATATAAAAGGGCGGCACCTCTCCCACACATCAGTTGGATTACAGAGCATAAGAGGACATCAAGGTTAAATGGTATACAGCAAAAAAATTTCATGCATCACACAGTAACATTAATCAATTGTTTATTACATGTGGACTACATAAGCGGAAGAAGTGCACATAAAACCTGGGTGGGAATGTAAGGGTGCTGTACCACGTAGCTGCCTTACATATCTGGTCAATCGAGACTTCTGCCCTTTCTGCCCATGAAGTCGCCACAGCTCGAGTGGAATGCGCCCTTAGCCTCTCAGGTGGCTGCTTGCCCCTCGAGGTGTATGCCAGAGAAATTGCTTCCCTAATCCATCTGGCCAATGAGCTCTTTGTTAATCTACGGCCTTTGTTAATTCCTTGAAAAGAGACAAACAATGCATTGTCCCGTTTCCAGGGATCAGTGACTGCCAAATATTGCAGCAGACATCTTCTAACATCTAAAGTATGAAGTTTCATCTCTTTTTGATTAGATGGATTAGGGATGAACGAAGGGAGAATAATTTCCTGTGTTCTGTGGAAAGCGGAAGACACCTTAGGTAGGTATGCCGGATCCGGTCTAAGTATTATCCTGTCATTCAGGACCTGAGTGTAAGGAGATAGTCTAGATAGTGCCTGGATGTCACTTACCCTCCTAGCCGAGGTTAATGCTACCAGGAAAGCGGTCTTAAGGGAAAGAATTTTTATTGATGCTGCTGATATAGGTTCAAAAGGGGGCTCTGTTAAAGCAGTGAGAACAAGATTTAAGTCCCATGGCATGATTCTCACCTTCACTATGGGTCTCGACCTACCCGCAGCTTTAATGAATCTACTGACCCAGTAATTATTTGCGATGTTGCAACTAAAGAGTGCCCCCAAAGCTGAAACTTGCACCTTAAGGGTGCTTGTGGAGAGACCTAAGTCCAGACCCTTTTGTAGGAATTCTAGAATCTGGGTTATCGGTGTTGTGTCCCCTGCTACAACCGCCGAGCTCTGAAGAAATTTCTTCCAAATCCTAGCGTAGATCCTAGTTGTAACCTCTTTTCTGCTTTTAAGGAGAGTATTAATTACATTAGCAGAAAACCCCTTATCTGTCAGCAGCGACCGTTCAAAATCCACGCCGTCAGGTGGAGGCCCGCTACTCGAGGATGGTAGACTGGACCCTGGGAGAGCAGATCGGGAATGTCCGGCAGGACCCACGGGTCGGCTATCGACATGTTTCTGAGACATGAAAACCATGCCCTCCTGGGCCAAAAAGGAGCGATTAATATTATCCTTGCCCTGTCCTTCCTGACCTTCCTCAATACTAGGGGGAGTAAGGACAGGGGAGGGAAGGCGTAGGCTAGATTGAAATCCCACTGTAATAGAAGAGCGTCCACTGCCAGAGGGCGTTCTTTGGGATTCAGAGAGCAGAACTGTCTCACTTTCCTGTTGCTTTTGGTAGCAAAGAGATCTACTTCTGGTAGACCCCATTTCCGCACAATTAGGTCGAAGATGGAAGTCTTTAATGACCACTCTCCTTGGCTCAGGAGATTGCGGCTTAAGAAGTCCGCCTTGGTATTTTCTTCTCCCCTTATATGTAGAGCCGTTAGAGAAAGAAAGTGTCGTTCTGCTATCTGAAGTAGGCGCCTTGCCACTTCCATGAGAGGACCGGAACGAGTACCACCCTGGTGGTTGATGTATGCGACTGTGACCCGATTGTCGGAGAGCACTCAAACGTGGTGACCCTGTAGATAGACAAGGAGTTTTTTAATCGCTAGCTCTACCGCTGCTAATTCCTTCATATTAGAAGACATTTGAATTTGATCCTGCTCCCATGAGCCCTGAACCATAACGTCCCCCATATGAGCCCCCCACCCAGAGGGGCTAGCATCTGTTGTGACTATTCGGGAATGCAGGACGAGAGGGAGCCCAAAAGAGACATAGCCTTCCTAAGCGACATGGAGGGGTTACTGGAAGCGTTTAGGACCTGGTACCGTAAACGAATTAACTTGTCTGACGGTAAACTACAGTTCTGATTTTGTGAATCCAGAATTAGCCCTAGAAATTGCTGAACCCTCATCGGATTCAAACGAGACTTTTTGGTATTTATTAGCCATCCCAGCCGCTCTAAGGTAGAAATCGCTCTTTTCAGTTGCTCTAGACAATGCTCTGCCGTCTTTCCTATAATAAGAAAGTCGTCAAGGTAGGGGACTATAAGCATATTTGATTCACGTAAGTGGGCCATGACCTCCGACATAACCTTAGTGAATACTCGTGGGGCAACCGCCAAGCCAAAGGGAAGGGCGCTAAATTGAAAATGTCGCAGTGATTCCCCCATCTGGATTGCTACTCTGAGGAAACGCTGATGCTCCATATGGATCGGTATGTGGTAATAAGCGTCTTTCAGATCTAACACCACCATAAAGCAATTTTCAAACAGAAGCTTTATTGCTGAGCTGACCGTTTCCATTTTAAATGGGTGAATAATCAGGAATTTATTGAGGGCTTTCAAATTAATAATTGTTCTAAAAGACCCATCCAGTTTATGGATCAAAAACAGAGGGGAGTAAAACCCCTTACCCCGCTCTGCTTCTGGCACCTCCACTAAGACATTCTTAGCGCAAAGCTCCTGAACCTCCAACTCTAGAGCGGCCTGCTCCGATGGGGATGATCTGAGTGGGGTAATTTTAAAGTTATCCCAAGGTACCGAGGAGAATTCTAACCGCAGCCCTGTAGCTATGATGTTAAGGATCCAGCTACTGTTTGAGATTTCCGACCAGGCCGGGTAGAAGGCCTTCAATCTGCCTCCTACCGGCATCGCTAGTCATTGCGAGGGTTTTTTTGTTTCCCTAGGTGGACCTCTAAACATAAACCCTGTACCTCTTCGCCTCTTTTCATCCCATTTGGCTCGTTCCCTGGACGACCTTCGGTAGCTGAACCTCCTTCTGCTGAAAGGTCTTTTATAGGAAGGAGTTGATATACTGGGAAACTTTTTCTTGTCGTCCCCTGCCTTTTCTAAAAGTTCGTCCAGGACCGGGCCAAAAAGATATTCGCCGTCACATGGAATGGAACAGAGGCGACCGCTCTGGCAGCCATTCTTACTGAGTCCGCTGAGGAATCAGCCAGGAAAGCCGCCGCATTCTGAATTATTGGCAAGGTCTTCCGAATTGTCCCCCTGGAGGTTCCATCTGTTAACTGGGAAGCTAACTGGTCTAGCCAGACCATCAATGACCTGGCTGCGCAAGTGGCTGCAACTGCCGGCCTCAGGGCACCTGCCGACATCTCCCATGTGCCTTTCAAGAAGGAATCTGCCTTCCTGTCTAGTGGATCTTTCAAAGACCCCATATCATCAAATGGGATGGAGGATTTTTTAGAAGCCTTCGCCACTGCTGCATCCAGCTTCGGGGCCTTATCCCATTTACCCGTCAGGGGATCTTCAAAGGGATATCTCCGTTTAAACGCTTGGGGTAAGGAGCCTCTTTTTTCAGGCTTCTTCCACTCTCTGTCTATAAGGCCTTGGATGCTACTGTTTAGTGGAAAGGATCTCCGTTTTTTTGGATCTAGACCACCAAACATCAGATCCTGTACTGAGGGCTCTGGTTTCGCCTCTTATACCCCCATGGTGGACCTAACTGATTTGACAAATTTGTCCATCTGGTCCAAGGGAAAACAAAAACGGGTAGCGTCTTCCGTAGAAGACGAGGAGGAAGCCGAAGAGGAAGGCGAGGAGGGTCCTGACACAACTTCACCCCTATCATGGGCGGCAGGCGACTCTGAATCAGATAAAACTGGTACATTTCTACGCCTGGAAAATTCTCCGTGTCTTGAGGACGCTTTCAACTCTGCTCTTATTATCTCCTTCAGGCTTTCGGTGAAATCTGGAGTCTCCTCCGCTATCTAAAAAGGGAAGGGGCATAGGGGGGGTTTACTATGTCATCCCATGCCCTGCCCTTCCCCTTAAAAATGCCCTACCGTCTGTTGCATGCACGGCTGGCACAACCTCTTAGGGCAAGCGTCAGGCAGAGGGCAAGCGCAAAAGGCACATTCCCTGTGCTTGCTTTTCACCGAACACTTCTTCCCCTAGTAACAGACAAAATGGGGAAAAAAACTGTATTACTGGGTATTCTAAATCTGACGATCTCTTACCCAGATTGTACAGCAGTAGGTACCGGATCACGGGGAGGGGGCTTTTTCCCAGCTGCGGAACTTCTGCGGCTGGTGCTCCTGGCCATTGAAGAGGAGCGCTCTGTCTGCTGCTGCTGCTGGCTCTCCTGTTGCACCGAGGGAGCCTCTGCAGTGTCCATCGTAAAAAAATGGGGCAGAAGCGCTTTACCTCTTTCCTAGGCTCCTTATATCCTCCCCCGGATATCCGGATCAGCAGGTCTGGCCAGGGGTCCACCCCCTCCTACTCCCCGCCCCACGGCCCCCCCTGCACCTCCCCGCCGTCCCCACAGCAGGCGCCGTCCGACGATGCAGCCGCCAAAATTTTCAAAAACGCCGGCCGGCGTCTCACTTCCGGTTCCGGTGGTGGAGACTCCGCCCCCTTTTTTCCCCCCCTCGCACGGACCGACGGAGGTAAGCATAATCCCCCGCATCATCGCCCCTCCGAGCGGAGATCTCCCCCGACCCCAGCCGCGCTGCTGCAACAGCGGCGCACGACTGAATTTTCAAAAACCCCGCCGCGCCGTCCATAGCAGTGACGCGCGGCGGGAAATTCAAAACCGCCCGCCGCGCCGTCCATGGCCGTGACGCGCGGCGGGAAATTCAAAACCGCCCGCCGCGCCGTCCATAACAGTGACGCGCGGCGGGAAATTCAAATTTTAAAATTTTTTTTTTTTTTTTTTTTAAATCACGGCTGCACCCTCAAGAGGCCCCCACCATGACAGGACCACAGGAGAGGACAGGGAGAAGGCATCGGGACCAGGGAGAGGGGGGGGAATACTTACCTACCGGCGCTGGCTGGGAGACAGAGATCCACCTGCTCCGCACACTGCCGTGGAATCCTACCCGGACCCACCGTGGCGCTTCCAGGGGCTCCGCACCGGCCGAGGTAGGAGATTCCCTCCCCCGCTACCTGGGTCGACCGGCCGGCCTGGGTCCTCCTGAAGATCTTCATCTGTAGGAAACCCGTCCTTTAGGAACAGGAAACCAACTGATGTGTGGGAGAGGTGCCGCCCTTTTATATCTGTAGGTTTCCTGTTCCTAAGGGGCGGATCCCCTCTCTCTGTAGTGCTGTCATGGACGTTCGAATAAAAGAAGGTTTCCCAAGTTTTGTGGTAAATCCTAGTAGTAGTAGCCGGACTTCTGGCTGAAAAACCTCTACGGGTTAACATTTCGGTCTCAAGAGCTACTCCGTCAAACGCAGAGACTTCAAGTCCAGATAACGAGTGAGTCCCTGGGTTAACAGGACCGGGCGCAGAGGAAGTGGAAATGGCGGCGCCGCCAAAAGCGACACTAGTGTCGAGAACCACGTCCTCCTTGGCCAATCTGAGCTATCAAAATAGCCGGAATTCTCTCCAGTCTGAACCGACGCAGCACCAGAGAAAGTAAAGATATCGGCGGAAAAACAGACTAGCTCGAAATGGTCCCATGGATCCACCAGAGCGTCTACCGCCACAGCCTTCGTGTCCTTGTACCTGAACACGAAGGTCGGTAATTTGGTATTAAACCTGGACCCCATCAAGTCCACTTGGTGAGTTCCCCAACGGAAGCACAGCAGTGCAAAAAAATTGTCGGATCAAAACCCCATTCTCCGGGAACCATCTTTTCGCGACCGAGGAAGTCCGCCGTGGTATTCTGGACTCCTGGAAAGTGAATTGCAGAGATGGCTGGAACCCTGGTCTCGGCCCAAATCAGTATCCGAGACACCTCCAGCATGGGAACTCCTCGTCCCGCCTTGGTGGTTGATATACGCGACCGCCGTCGCGTTGTCTGTCCGCACTCGGACTGGCAGACCGCTCAAGGAGACCGTCCAGTGTTGGAGGCAAAGAAAAAATTTTGCCCTCAATTCCAGGATGTTGATCGGTAGAACCGACTCTTCTGATGACCATACTCCCTGGATCCGAAGATCGTTCCAGACACCCTCCCCAGCCCGTCAGGCTGGCATTGGTGGTTATGACCGACCACTTCGGAGGGAGAAAGACTTTCCCAGGAATAACGCTCCTGGACGTGGCCACCATCCTAGGGATTCTCGCACCCCGCGAGAAATGGTGACACTGCAATCCAGTGATTGCGACCGATTCCAACGACTCAGAATGAGCCTGTGGAGAGCTCTGGAATGAAATTGGGCAAACGGAGGTGCTCCATGGACGCCACCATCAAACCCAGAAGGCGCATACCTTCCGAAGGGACATTGCTGTCGCAGCCTTCATAATCTGTACATGTTGGAGCAGACATGCCTGCTTGTCTGGAGGTAGGGACAACACCGCCCGTACCATGTCGAAAAGCATCCTCAAAAAACAGGATTGCCTGCGACGATTCCAGAGACGACTTCTCCTTTGAGGCCACAATCGAAAGGTCGTCCAAATAGGGACGAATCGTAAGTCCCCGTCTTTGAAGAATTGGCATGAGATTTAGGCGCCAGAATCGTTGTAAAAATTCTGGACGTTAAGGCCAAGCCGAATGGCCGAGCCACAACCTGTAATGTATGTAGTACAGTTCATAGCGTCTTGTGCTTGGGTGCGATGAAAACACAGGAGTCACAGGTTTGATATAGAAAAGTCCTGTATTACTTCATACAAGTTGGCAGAAATAGTCACACAGTTTGCAGACACAGAAACAGGAGACACAGCAGGCCAGAGTAATCCAAGCTCAGCAATCACTCTCCAATACAGATTCAGGATCTTCTTCTCTGTTACCGTAAGTCCATGCAAACGTGGGTCTTTCAAAGAGCAGGGTTCAGAGTCCACAAGTGCTTCAGAGTTCCTCAGTAGGAATAGCTGGAGTTCAAGGTCCAAGGCTTACAGGAGTCAAGTCACAGGTTCACTGCAGGCTAGATTCTGAAGCACTGATTGCTCAGCTGTGGCTGCTTAAGAAGCAAAGGAGAGAATCAGGGCGGGAACATGCAAGCTGAAAACTCCATTTTGACTGAGGGCAAGATAGCTGCAGCGGCTGACGAACAAACTGAGTTTCAGGAATATATACATAGAACCTTACATTACTCCCCCCTTAAGGACAACCTCCGGATGACCTCAGACCAGGCTTGTGTGGGTACCTCTGATGAAACTGACAGAGCAAGCGAGGAGCATTAACGTTATTGACCGGTTCCCATGAGTTGTCCTCCACTGGGTAGCCCTGCCATTTAATCAGATATTGTAACTGATTTCTATACAACCTGGAATCTAAAATCCTTTCCACCACAAATTCTTCCTGACCATCGACTAGCACTGGGTCAGGGCAAGGAGAGGAACGTCCAGGAAACGTATTGAGTGTCGCAGCCTTTAGTAGGGATACATGAAAGACAGGGTGGATTCTCATAGTTCTGGGCAGTTGAAGACGACAAGCAACGGCACTTATAATTTTACTGATTTTATAGGGTCCAATGTACTTATGTCCCAACTTAGACGATGGAATCCTTAACTTAAGATTTCTGGTTGACAGCCAGACCAAGTCTCCTACCTTGAAAGCTGGTGCAGGTTTACGAAATTTATCTGCTGCTTTCTTGTACCTTTCTTGAGCCGATTCCAGATTTTCCTTTAGAAGATCCATATTCTTCTGTAAAGACGTGATTCTTTCAGCCACTGCTGGTAAAGGCGTTTCTATGGGAAATCGTGGTAGAATGTTAGGATGATAACCTAGATTAGAGTAAAAAGGAGACTGTTTAGTGGAGGCACTCTGAGAGTTGTTATACGAGAACTCAGCTAATGGAAGTAGATCCACCCAATCATCCTGTAGGTGGCAGATAAAGCAGCGGAGATACTGCTCCAGGGTTTGATTGGTTCGTTCGGTCTGTCCATTAGTCTGGGATGAAAAGCAGAAGAAACGTTTACTTTAATGTCCAATGCTGCACAGAAATTTTGCCAAAACCTAGAAGTGAATTGCACCCCTCGATCCGAAATAACCTCATCCGGTACTCCATGTAAGCGAAACACATCTTTAATCATCAAATCTGATGTCTGTTTTGCAGTGGGTAAGCCGACACAAGGGATAAAATGAGCTGCCTTTGTTAGACGGTCAACCACCACTAGAATGGTGTTCTTCCCCTGAGAGGTTGGTAACTCCACAATGAAGTCCATAGAAATGGATCCCCACGGGCGGGACGGGGTGGGAAGAGGCTGTAACAGACCAGTTGGTGAGGAGCGAGGTGTTTTGCATCTTGCACAGACCTCACATGAAGTGACATAATTCAAAACATCCTTCCTGCAAGTGGGCCACCAAAAGAAACGAGAAAGAAATTCCTGTGTCTTTAGAATTCCTCTATGCCAAGCTATCTTGGAATCGTGAATGAGTTGCAATACTCTCAATCTGACTGTTTCAGGAATATACAGGCGTTGTCCCTGAATCCACACACCATTCTTAAAGACAAGACTTACGTCCCTTGGGGGTTGTGCCAAAAAGGAATCCGCATGGTATGCTTCCTTGATGTCCTTAAGTAGGTCTTGATTATGAATTACTCCTAGGAATCTAGAGTCAGGAAGAATAGTCTTAGGAGGAGTAATTGGACGTGTCTCTGCTGAGTAAATCCTAGAGAGTGCATCAGCCTTTCCATTGCGCGATCCTGGTCTATAAGAGATGATAAAATTAAATTGGTTTAAGAAAAGATTCCAGCGAGCCTGGCGAGGAGTTAGGCACTTAGCCGACCTGATAAACTCAAGGTTACGATGGTCTGTCAGGACGACTATTTGCTGTGCAGCTCCCTGAAGAAGGTGTCTCCATTCTTTGAAGGCGGCAATAATGGCCAACAACTCTCTAATGCCCACATCGTAGTTCCTCTCAGCCGAAGACAACTGCTGGGAAAAGAAGGCACAGGGATGCAAGACATTCTTCTCACCTGTTCTCTGAGAGAGTATAGCTCCAACGGCACAGTCTGAAGCATCCACCTCTATTATGAAGGCAAGCTCGGGGTTGGGATGTACTAGGATAGGTGCAGTGGTAAATTTATCTTTTAGACGGGAAAATGCTTCCTGGGCTTGGGGAGTCCAGGAAAACCTAGACTCTTTCCGGGTAAGTTGAGTGATAGGTGACACTACCTCAGAGAAATTTCTAATGAAACGTCTATAGAAGTTGGCAAACCCGATGAAGCGCTGTACCTCCTTCACATTTCTAGGACTTGGCCAATCCTTGATGGCTTGGGTTTTGCTTCCATCCATACTAATTCCTTGTGTAGACAGTACATACCCCAGAAATTGAATTTCGGTCCTATGGAATTCACACTTTTCAAGTTTGATGTAAAGATGATTTTGTCTTAGATGTTCCAAGACCATTCTCACATGTCCATGATGTTCCTCTGTGGAGTTAGAAAAAATTAGAATATCATCCAAATAAATTACCACGAATGTATCTAGGAGATCCCTGAAGATGTCATTCACCAAGTGTTGGAAAGTGGCTGGGGCGGTACTCAGACCAAAAGGCATAACTAGATATTCAAAGTGTCCATAGCGTGACCTGAATGCAGTCTTCCATTCATCCCCAGGTCTAATACGGACTAAGTTATAGGCCCCACGAAGATCTAGTTTAGAAAAAATTTTGGCATGTCGCACTCTCTCCAATAACTCAGGGATTAAAGGCAATGGATAACGGTTTCTAATAGTAACCTTATTGAGTTCCCTATAGTCTACGCATGGTCTCAGAGATCCATCTTTCTTCTTTACAAAGAAGATGGGTGCACCTGCAGGAGATGAAGAGGGGCGTATGAAGCCCTTGGCTAGATTTTCATCTATGTAATCCTTTAAAGCCTTTAGCTCGGGCCCCGCCAGGGGGTAGATCTTACCAAAAGGTATCTCTGCTCCAGGCAATAATTCAATTGGACAATCATATGGACGGTGAGGAGGAAGCTGGTCAGCGTTCTTCTTGTCACATAAATCCACATAGTCCTGGTATACAGCTGGTAGTTCAGGGACTGACATGATTCATTTAGGAACAGAGCAAGCTGAAACTTTTGGACTCATCTGTTTCTCTGGAAAGTGTAATTCCTTGGTCTCCCAGTTAATGGTAGGATTCTGAGCCTGCAGCCATGGTAGCCCTAGAATAATGGGAAAGTGGGGAGAAGAGATAAGCATAAAGGACAGTTTCTCTTGATGATCTTTACCCATAAGAACCCTCAAAGGCTCTGTTTCCTGATCCACTGGTCCAGAGGTTAGCAGGGAGCCATCCACAGTTTCCATCTGTACTGGAGTAGCCTTCTTCACTGAACGTATTCCCTGTTTCAGAGCAAAGGAGACATCCATAAAATTTACACTTGCCCCTGAGTCGATCATAGCAGAGCTAGACACCCAAGCTGAGTCAACCCAGAGTTTGATGGAAAGAAAGCAATGAGAATTGTTTTTCTTACAACTCAGCTGGGACACCGCTGAGGAAACTTGAAAAATGGCAGCGTTTACACAGTCAACGTCCTCAGAGGTAACGGAGTTTAAGTCCGAGAAATCAAGATCTGTTGCTGCAGATCTCTCTGGAGCCTGAGGCTCGGACCTGACAGATCCCCTCTCGCAACACTCACAATGAATGAGTGCTGCAGTAGTCTTACGAGAACGGCTGGGGCAGTTTATAATGAAGTGCCCTGACTTACCACAATAGAAATATAGATTCTCCTTAAAACGATGTTCCTTGCGTGCATCACTAACCCGTCGTTGTAAAGAGTCTACCTGCATGGGTTCAGGTTCAGGTTCCCGTGTAATCCTACTCAAAGGTTCCTTAGCTGGAGAGGAAGGTAGGAAAAGGTTAGTACGATTGCTTTCGAACCATCTCTCTTGCCTGCGTTCAGTCAGACGAGTATCAATACGGATGCAGTAGTTAATAAAGTCACCTAACGCAGTGGGAGGGTCGGCACGAGCAAGTTCATCCTTAATCAGTGGAGATAACCCCTTTCGAAAAATAGATTTTTTGGCGGAACTGTCCCAGGTGGTATCAAGGGCCCATCTCCTGAAATCCAAGGCATATTCAGCTACCGAGTGCTTACCTTGGCGCAAAGCTAACATGGCTGCTTCAGCTGTTGCACCTCGATTGGGGTCATCAAACACCTGCCCCATGGCTGAAATAAAATCATCAAGGTGATTCAAACAATCATCCTCAGTCTCAATCAGAGGGTTTGCCCACATTAAAGCCTTGTTGGTAAGCAACATAATTATAGTAAGCACCTTAGATCGTTCAGTGGGAAATTGTGAAGCATGTGCAGAAAAAAAAAGATTGCATTGATTAATAAATCCCCTGAATTTCTCACGTTCACCGCCAAAACGAAAAGGGGGCAACTTGGGAATCCCAGCACTCGGGGCTACGGCAGGAGCCTGGACTCGCCCCTCTAGAACCTCAATCCTGGCTCGCAAATCCTGGGTAGTCTGTCCAACCACTTGCAAATTGTGATTATTGAGGTCCTGTAGATTTGTAAAACGGGTCTTTATATTCTGCAAATCTGCAAGGATATTATCAGTCACTCCGCAAAGTTCCTTTATGCGGGCCTCCATTTTCCAGATCTTTTAAGACAGGATTACTGGAAGAAGAGGAGAGAAAAAAAAACAATAGTGTTCACCTGTGGCAACACTGCAGAGAGAAAAAAAAATTAAGGGAACTGCTCACCTGGAATGGTTGTGAGAAGTCACAACCACTATCATCACAGAAAGTTTCAACCAGACATCTGATATCCAGAGTTACAGCAGACAAAAAAGAGAAAAGAAAGGAAAAAAAAAAACAATAGTGTTTACCTGTGGTAACACTGCAAAAAGAAAAAACTTAAGGGAATTGCTCACCTGGAATGGTTGTGAGAAGTCACAACCACTGTCATCACAGAAAGTACAACCGGACGTCTGATATCCACAGTACAGCAGACACAGCCTTCCAGACCCAGCAGACACTAACGTTTTGGCTTCAGAATCTTGTAATGTATGTAGTACAGTTCATATAGCGTCTTGTGCTTGGGTGCGATGAAAACACAGGAGTCACAGGTTTGATATAGAAAAGTCCTGTATTACTTCATACAAGTTGGCAGAAATAGTCACACAGTTTGCAGACACAGAAACAGGAGACACAGCAGGCCAGAGTAATCCAAGCTCAGCAATCACTCTCCAATACAGATTCAGGATCTTCTTCTCTGTTACCGTAAGTCCATGCAAACGTGGGTCTTTCAAAGAGCAGGGTTCAGAGTCCACAAGTGCTTCAGAGTTCCTCAGTAGGAATAGCTGGAGTTCAAGGTCCAAGGCTTACAGGAGTCAAGTCACAGGTTCACTGCAGGCTAGATTCTGAAGCACTGATTGCTCAGCTGTGGCTGCTTAAGAAGCAAAGGAGAGAATCAGGGCGGGAACATGCAAGCTGGAAACTCCATTTTGACTGAGGGCAAGATAGCTGCAGCAAGACAGAAAGTAAAATGGCTGACGAACAAACTGAGTTTCAGGAATATATACATAGAACCTTACACAACCTGGTAATGGTTGATTCTATGGCAAAAACGAAGGAAGCGCTGATGAGCTCTTCCGACGGGAACATGCCAATAAGCGTCGCGAATGTCGATTGACCAAAGAATCGATCTGCGACAGGGCTGCCATAACGGAGCGAAGCGACTTCATGCTTGGCTCTGACGGAATGTCAGATGTCAGTCCGCCTTGGCAAATTTTTTTTTTTTTTTGAAAAAGAGAGAGAGAGAGACGACACAAACCCCCAGAGGGTTGGCCAGATCATCCCTTGAACCGAAAGGGACTGCCAATAACTATCGGCACTAGTCCTGCCAGACGCAGAAGTCACAGCTCTGCGCTATGGTAAAGCTGTTTCTTTTGCCTTTGCAATCAGCACCGTGAGGTCAGTCAAATAGCTGACCACTTTCTAAGCTAAAGATAGCAAACCTTGTTGGAAAACCGCGTTCCATCCAAGTTACAGTGCTCTTCTGACTGTAACTGCCGAGGATTGCGCCCTGGATAGCAGTGACGCATTATCCTTCAACTAGAAAAGCCCATCTACCTCGATAGAGGGGATCCAACTTGCCTCGCCGTCCTTAGACGGTCCAACCGGCTCAGGGGAACTTAACAAGTACACCTAGATCCTTAATACCGAATCTATGATCCACGGCCTCGCAGATGAATATTGTTGCCGTCTCCGTTTTTCTGTCCAGCGTGTCCTGCAGACTCGCCTTCCCTTTTACCAGGAAGATTTGCTAAGCTGGAATGAAGGAACATTCACTTCAGGAGAAGGGGTCCAATTAACAAACAACTCCGTAGAAAACACGGATACAGTTTGTAAGGTCGTCGCGACCCATGCGACCCTTGCAACATCCGGGCCGACTTACCAGGACGACTAGTTACCTCCTCCGGTAACTGTAACGTCCACATGGCTTCCACAGAAATTTTAGTACGGCCCATGAGAGAGGCAGGGAGTCCCTGCCGAACTTCCTTGTCCGAATCGGACTTCTTCGCTAAGCGAAAAAGGCACCGATTTTGTGTCGCTTCCTTGAGAGGATCTAGCTGACACTCCATAACCTAAAAGGTCAGACAGGCCATCAATAGAAACCAGTGAAGGCCTCCATTTTGACACCACTGGAACCTCCGACCGTGCATGAGTCGAGGTCTGCGTGTCAGATACGCGAGGCTGGTCCGTAGCGGATCTGGGAGAGGGTCTCTGACATGCCCTTGCATAGTATATGGCAGGCTAAACCTGTCAGTAACTAGAGCAGTTCTTAAATAAAAAACAAAAGCTGAAGGGTTAAAGCTCTAAAGAGAGAGCTACCCCAGCTGTCTCCCATTAAGAGTTAACCGCCTAATAAGGGGTTAAAGTAGCAGACTCCCCACAACCTTGATAATGAAAAAGGGTGTGCGAATCTCAGGCGCCTCTTATAAGGTCGCAGCTGCAGGACAGCTATGCCACACTAAACAGAAAAAACGTACTGTAGAGTAGGCGCAGGACACAACATATCCGTAGCGCAGGCACAGGACACAGCACATCCGAAGGACATAGCGAATACATAGCGCAGGCGTCAGGTGAGCAGGCGTCAGTCACCATCTGTAGTACAGGTGTAGGTGCTGGATAGAGCATCTGAAGCGCAGACGTTATGGAAACGTCAATCACAAGCATTTGGACGCTCCTCACACAGTATATGATGGGTTAAAAACTGTCAATAACTTTCTCATATAGCTGAAGGGTTAAAGCTCTTACAGCATGAGCTACCCCAGCTGACCCTTCAAAACAAGGGTTAACCGCCTTCCAAGGGGTTGATGCCGCAGCCTCCCATAGCCTCTGCTGGACGGAGGCGTATTGCAGGAACTGGCTCAAAAAAGACGCCCTGCGCTCCCAGATATATGCGGCACAGCCGCAGATAGGGAATAAAATCAGGAAGGCGCCCTGCAGTTGAAGGGGTTAAGCTTCCGCAGAAGCGACTCACCCTGCTGGTAATAGCTGCCGGGAGGAAAGGGAGAGCGATGACCCCGAGGAGCTTCCAGCTCCTGCATTAATAATGGCCGCCGCGCTGTGTCTCCATGTAGAAGATGCAGGAAATGGAGACTGCTCAGAAAGCGCGCGCTCAGAGTGCCACGAAAATTCAAATAAAAAAGCGGGAACTCCTCTCTCCTCATCGTGACTGAATACATGTACCGGCGGTCGCCGCCGCGACCATTGAATGCACACTGATCATAATTACAGTGAACACATGTAATAACGCTGCCACCGCAGTCATTAAAACACACTGACATAATCACAGTGAATACATGTAATAACGCTGCCACCGCAGTCGTTAAAACACACTGACATAATCACAGTGAATACATGTAATAACGCTGCCACCGCAGTCGTTAAGGCACACTGCCATAATCACAGTGAATACATGTAATAACGCTGCCACCGCAGTCGTTAAAGCACACTGATATCACACAGTGAACACATGTAATAACGCTGCCACCGCAGTCATTAAAACACACTGACATAATCACAGTGAATACATGTAATAACGCTGCCACCGCAGTCGTTAAAACACACTGATAACACACAGTGAATACATGTAATAACGCTGCCACCGCAGTCATTAAAACACACTGACATAATCACAGTGAATACATGTAATAACGCTGCCACCGCAGTCGTTAAGGCACACTGCCATAATCACAGTGAACACATGTAATAACGCTGCCACCGCAGTCGTTAAAACACACTGATAACACACAGTGAATACATGTAATAACGCTGCCACCGCAGTCGTTAAAACACACTGATAACACACAGTGAACACATGTAATAACGCTGCCACCGCAGTCATTAAAACACACTGACATAATCACAGTGAATACATGTAATAACGCTGCCACCGCAGTCGTTAAAACACACTGCCATAATCACAGTGAATACATGTAATAACGCTGCCACCGCAGTCGTTAAAACACACTGACATAATCACAGTGAATACATGTAATAACGCTGCCACCGCAGTCATTAAAACACACTGCCATAATCACAGTGAACACATGTAATAACGCTGCCACCGCAGTCGTTAAAACACACTGATAACACACAGTGAATACATGTAATAACGCTGCCACCGCAGTCATTAATACACACTGACATAATCACAGTGAATACATGTAATAACGCTGCCACCGCAGTCGTTAAGGCACACTGCCATAATCACAGTGAACACATGTAATAACGCTGCCACCGCAGTCGTTAAAACACACTGACATAATCACAGTGAATACATGTAATAACGCTGCCACCGCAGTCGTTAAGGCACACTGATAACACACAGTGAATACATGTAATAACGCTGCCACCGCAGTCGTTAAGGCACACTGACATAATCACAGTGAATACATGTAATAACGCTGTCACCGCAGTCGTTAAAACACACTGACATAATCACAGTGAACACATGTAATAACGCTGCCACCGCAGTCATTAATACACACTGACATAATCACAGTGAATACATGTAATAACGCTGCCACCGCAGTCGTTAAGGCACACTGCCATAATCACAGTGAACACATGTAATAACGCTGCCACCGCAGTCGTTAAAACACACTGCCATAATCACAGTGAATACATGTAATAACGCTGCCACCGCAGTCGTTAAGGCACACTGATAACACACAGTGAATACATGTAATAACGCTGCCACCGCAGTCGTTAAGGCACACTGACATAATCACAGTGAATACATGTAATAACGCTGTCACCGCAGTCGTTAAAACACACTGACATAATCACAGTGAATACATGTAATAACGCTGCCACCGCAGTCATTAAGGCACACTGCCATAATCACAGTGAATACATGTAATAACGCTGCCACCGCAGTCGTTAAGGTACACTGATAACACACAGTGAATACATGTAATAACGCTGCCACCGCAGTCGTTAAAACACACTGCCATAATCACAGTGAATACATGTAATAACGCTGCCACCGCAGTCGTTAAGGCACACTGATAACACACAGTGAATACATGTAATAACGCTGCCACCGCAGTCGTTAAAACACACTGCCATAATCACAGTGAATACATGTAATAACGCTGCCACCGCAGTCGTTAAGGCACACTGCCATAATCACAGTGAATACATGTAATAACGCTGCCACCGCAGTCGTTAAGGTACACTGATAACACACAGTGAATACATGTAATAACGCTGCCACCGCAGTCGTTAAGGTACACTGATAACACACAGTGAATACATGTAATAACGCTGCCACCGCAGTCGTTAAAACACACTGACATAATCACAGTGAATACATGTAATAACGCTGCCACCGCAGTCGTTAAAACAT
>JARQOD010000005.1:22960523-23069243 GCA_033576555.1 Oophaga sylvatica
GCGGTTTTTTTTTGCCTTTCCCCTTGACTACTCCGTGGGGTCAATCCAAATATGACCCCCTTGAGCTAAAGATGCAAACCTTGTTTGGGAAACCCCCCCCGTCCACGTAAAACCAAAATGCTCCCTGCTGTGACCGCCGGGATTCGCCCGGGACAGCGTCACTTCCAAACCTGCATCACTGCCATATGGGGCTGCATCCCCAAAAAATTTGAAAAGCCCATCTCCTTTGATAGTGGGATCCATTTTTCCCCACCCCCGGGGGGTAAAAACCAGCTCGGGGAAACTTTTAAAACCACACAGGACCCTATACTGCTTAAATCCATGACCCCCAGCCTCGTAGAGGGTTTTCCCCGCCACCCGTTTTTTTCCAGGGGACCCTGCGATCCCCCTCCCTTTAACAGGAAAAAAGGGGATTTCTAAGGGAAAAAGGAACACCATTCGGGAAAAGGGGAAACCCAATTATCAATCAACCCGTAAAACAGGATACAGCTTAAAAAAACCGTTCCCCTGAAAACTTTATCTGGACACAGGCATTCCTTCTCCACTGCCCCTTAAGTACCCAGGATGTAAGCTATCGCGCCACACAATGAAACATCCGGCCGACTTACCGGACTCTAGTTACCCCTCCGGAACTGAACCCCCCTCATGGCCCCAAAAAAACCCTCGTAGGGCTAAAAAGAGAGGCAGGTGCCCTGCCGATCCCCCTTTATCCGACTCGGACTCTCCCCATCCGGCTTAAGGGAACCCCCATGCCCAAATCTCTGAGTCGCTCGGGGAAGATGCCCCGGCGTGTCGCTTCCGCCATGAGAGGATCTAGCTGACACCCAAATGACCAGAAGTCGAAGGCCCCAATGAACGAGCGAGGGCCTCCATTTGACTCACTGACACCTCCGACCGCGCGCTTGACGCCCTCGGGTCGCGGTCAGATACGCGAGACTGACTTAGGGGGCGGGGACGGTCCGCACCCCGGACCCTGGTCTGACATGCCCCACACAGTATATGGGAGGGCAAAACCGTCAGAACTAGAACTGGGTTTTCAAAGGCTTTTAAGCAAAAATAATAATTTATATTCCTTTGGGATTAGTATGTAATAGCAGCAATAGGGTAATAAAACTTAGCTTTAATTTAAAATAAGTTAAAATTTACATCAAATGTAAACGCCACCCAAAAGTGATAAACCCAAGGGGCAATGATTTCAGAGAGAAAATTTTTAGATTTGAACAAATCAATAATCCTTTTTTAAGGGGGAAAAACTTTAAAGGGGGTAAATATACTCAACAACCTTGACCGCTAAAGTTTCACCCTCACTTAATAAAAATTTGGGTTTTTGGATTATAGCCAAAAATTTAAACCTAAAAGGGGGTAATTATTATTCCACCCTTTGCCCCGGCTAAAGCTGCTACCCTCACTTTGAAACAATTTTTTTTAGTTTTAAACCATACCCCAAAAAGAAAAATTAATTCTTTAAAGAAACCCCATCAGGGGGTCATCGAGTAATTAAAACGTCCACCCATAAAGATGTAAGTTTAAAGTCACCCCTTATAAAGAACCCGCACGATGTATAGTTCAGGACAAAACACCCTTTTTCCCAACCTTTCCTCCATCGGATTCTTCGGGGGATTGGGAATGGACAACAGGCATCAAATTTTTATGGCACTGTTTAGCCCAAAGGGGATTCAATAAACCCCTCCTTATACATTAGAAAGACACTCCCATTCACAACAAATCACCAACCTGCAAAAAACCCAAAACTAAAAACCCAATCACCGCGAAAGTGTTTAATTTAAATTAAAAAAATCTGTGGTCGGGTGCATATTGCCCCCGAAAAGAACGCCGCAATTAAACCTTTCCCCCTGTATAGTCGCGAGGGAAACGCCTGCCTGAAAGTGACCTCCGCCACAAATGCGTCAGGCACATGCGCAAGGGTTTTTCCAATGATCACAAACGTGGGGGAAAAATATTTCCGGGTTTAAAAACTAACTATTTCCTTTTAAAAATTCACGATGCCCCGTAAAATTCGGATCACCATTTGGATTCCCCAGACATGCCCCCTTTAATTGAAACACACAACTTGCAAAGGGGAATTTTTTTAGATTTCTATGGACATGGGGTTTAAAAACCCCAATACAATAAAATTTAGCGAGCAAAATTTTAAAATCAACCATAACACGCAATAAGGAATTCAAAAATATGTTAAAATTAAAGTAACAAATTCAAAAAATTTTAATTAAACAGGAAAAAACGGGTTTTTGGGAAGAACTTACCTGAAAATCCTTTTTAGCGAAGGAAGGGAGGGAGACACGTAATTCATTACTGGGGGTAGGCGAGCCCCAATCAGGATACACCTCAGATCAAAAGCGTGTTTACTGGGTGGCTCCCCAGCCGGGGCCCCCTACTCACCCCTTTGCGTACCAAAGCTTAAGGAAGAACCAAGATCAACCCGCGAAGCAACATAACCCCTCTGAAAAGGAACTTCAGAGAAAAACCAAGAATACAGGATGCAGAAAGTAAGCCCAAAAACCCAGAGTTCCAGGTCTACTCACGAACCTGATACGGGGATGACGGCGATGCTGGGGAAAGGCCTTTGCGCGCTGACCCCAGCCCAATAAACGCTACAGATAAAGTCGCGCTGCATCTGAAAACACAAAACACTTCTGCCTTGGGCGGGAACTGTGTCCCCCTCCTTTCCCTTTGCTGAAAAAGGGTTTTACAGGAAGTTCTTACCAAAATCCCTTTTTAGCTGCAGATGGAAAGGGGGGGGAGACACGTATTCATTACTGTGGGACGTCCCAAAACGTTCAAAAATAAGGGTGGGAAAAAACACAAGGCAAAACCCAACAACCTTAACAAGGAAGCGCAACCCCCGCGCTAAACACAAATTCATCTAGAAAATTTAAATACGCTGCCCCAGGGCCTAAGCCAGGGGTGCATCAGCGGGGAAACACTGGCGCCACTTTATAAAAACTTTGTAAACGGGGGACGAGCGCCCAATTGCCTCCCGGGAGGCGCACTGCCGAGGCACCTTGAGAAAAACCCCGATGAACCACAGCTTGTGGGGTGGGCCGAACCTTAATCGGCAAGATTTACCCCCAATACGGTAAGCCCAGAACACGACCGGGTCCAACGAGCTATAGAAACCTTGGAGGCCGTTTACCCCGGGGCCCACGACCTGTGAACCCCCAAACAGGGGTCCGTCTTACGAAAACCTTGAATAAAAGAAAATAAAAATTCAAGGCCCGCCTAACTAAATGTGTAAAACCGCTCTTTGCATTCTTCGGATCCCAAAAAAGAGTGAAGGGGAACACAATATCCCGGTTAAAATGAAATTGTGACACTACTTGATAGAAATCACCCCCTGTGCAAGCACTACCCATCCGGAAAAAAAAAACTCCAGAAAAAGGAGGCGGCAAGAAAGAGCTGCCAACCAAAAAAACTCTCCCAAGAGGCGACCGCTACTGGGAAAGGGCCCCCTTCCAAGAAAGTAAAAAAAGGGCTGCAGAACCTTGGCTCAAAATGGTTTATGCTAAAGACCTCCAAAAAAAGGTTGAGCGCCAAAAGACCGGGTGCCTTCCGCGGGGGAAAAACTTACGGCATACCGGGGAAAAAGGGAAAGCAGCCCCTACCCGAGGCAAAGCCCCCGAAATAAAAGGCAAGCAGAAAAAACCTTTTCAGGGTGTTTAACTGTCAAACCCTTTTTAACCCCATGCTGAAAAAAAAAACAACAGATTGGGGAAAGAAAACTTTCGGTTCCGTGAAGACCCCTAACCCCACAAAAGTCTAATTTACTTCCCGTTACGGTATTTTTCGAAGTCCATGACAGCACTACAGAGAGAGGGACCGCCCCTTAGGAACAGGAAACCCGATATAAAAGGCGGCACCTCTCCCACACACATTTGGATTACAGAGCTAAGAGGACATCAAGGTTTTTAAAGGGGTATACAGAAAAAAAATTTCATCATCCACAGAAACATTAACAATTTGTTTATTTATGGGAAAAACAAAGGGGAAAAAGGCACAAAAACCTGGGGGATGTAAGGGTGCTGTACCACGTGCTCCTTACATACTGGTCAATCGAAAATTCTGCCCTTTTGCCATGAATCGCCACAGCCGAGGGGAATGCGCCCTTCCCCCCTCCGGGTGGCTGCTTGCCCCTCGAGGGTATGCCAAGAAAATTGCTTCCCTAATCCATCGGGCCAAGATCTTTGTTAATCTAGGCCTTTGTTAATTTTTTGAAAAGAACAAACAATGCATTGTCCCTTTCCGGGGAAACCGTGACTCCCAAAATTTTGCAGCAGACATCTTCAAACATCAAAAGATGAAGTTTCATCTCTTTTTATTAGATGGATTGGGATGAACAAAGGGGAAATAATTTCCTGTGTTCTGTGGAAAGGGAAGACCCCTTAGTAGGTATGCCGGACCCGGTCAAAGATTATCCTGTCTTTTCAGGCCCTAGGGAAGGAGAAGTCTAATAGGCCTGGTTCACTTACCCCCCCTAGCCAGGTTTTTTGCTACCAGAAAGCGGGCTTTAAGGGGAAAGAAATTTTATTGATCTGCTGAATAGGTTCAAAAAGGGGGGTCTGTTTTAAAACATTTAAACAAAATTTAAACCCATGGGTTTATTCTCACCTTCACTAGGGTCTCGACCTACCCCCAGCTTTAAGAATCTACTGACCCCGTAATTTTTTGCGAGTTGCAACTAAAGGTGCCCCCAAAGCTGAAAATTGCCCTTAAGGGTGCTTTTGAAGACCTAAATCCAGACCCTTTTTTAGGAAATTTAGAATCGGGGTTTTCGGGGTTTCCCCCTGCTACAACCCCCCCGGGCTCTGAAGAAATTTCTTCCTCCTAGCGTAGATCCGTTTTAACCTCTTTTTTGCTTTTAAGGAGAGTTTAATTACATTACAGAAAACCCCTTATCTGTCAGCAGCGACCCTTCAAAATCCACGCCGTCAGGGGAGGCCCGCCTCGAGGTGGTAGATTTGGGCCCTGGGGGAAACAGATCGGGAATTCCGGGGAGGACCCCCGGTCGGGTATCGACATGTTTTTTTTAGACTGAAAACCTGCCCCCTGGGGCCCAAAAAGGAGCGATTAATATTACCTTTTCCCGCCTTCCTGCCTTCCTCAATCTAGGGGAGTAAGGACAGGGGGGGGGAAGGGGTAGGGAATTTAAAATCCCACTTTAATAGAAAGCGTCCACTGCCAGAGGGGGTTCTTTGGGATTCAGAGAGCAGAACGTCTCACTTTCCTGTTTCTTTTGGGGAGCAAAAATCACTTCTGGTAGACCCCATTTTCCGCACAATTTAGTCGAAGATGGAATCTTTAATGACCACTCTCCGGGGCTCAGGAGTTTGCGGTTTAAAGAAGTCCCCCTTTGGTATTTTCTTCCCCCTTTTAAGTGAACCGTTTTGGAAAAAAAAGAAAGTTCGTTCCTATCTGAAGAGGCGCCTTGCCACTTCCAGAAGGACCGGGAAGAGTACCCCCTGGTGGTTAAGTATGCGACTGTGACCCGATTGTCGGAGAGCATCAAAAGTGGGGACCCGTAGATAGACAAGGGGTTTTTTAATCGCTAGCTCTACCGTGCTAAATTCCTTTAATTAGAAGAATTTGAATTTGACCGCTCCCATAGCCCGAACCAAAAAGTCCCCCCCCTTTAGCCCCCACCCAGAGGGGGGTAGCATCGTTTTTACATCGGGAATGCAAAAGAGGGCCCAAAAGAGACATAGCCTTCCTAAGGGAAGGGGGGGTACTGAAGCGTTTAGGACCGGTACGTAAGAAAAAACTTTCTGACGGTAAACTCGTTCTGATTTTTGAATCCAGAATTACCCTGAAAATTTCTGAACCCTCATCGGATTCAAAAGGACTTTTTGGAATTTTTAGCCATCCCAGCCCCTCTAAGGTAGAAATCGCTCTTTTCAGTTGCTCTAGACAATGCCCCCTTTCCGCTTTTCCATAAAAGAAAGCGTAAGGTAGGGGACTAAAGCATATTTATTCACGTAAGGGCCATGACCTCCGACATAACCTTAGTGAATACTCGGGGGGCAACCGCCAACCCAAAGGGGAAAGGGGCGCTAAATAAAAAATGTCGCAGTGTTCCCCCCAAGGATTGCTCTCTGGGAAACGCTGATGCTCCATATGGTCGTATTGGTAAAAGCGTCTTTCAGATCTAACCCCCATAAACCCCATTTTAAAACAGAAGCTTTATTGTGATGACCGTTTCCATTTTAAAGGGGAATAATCGGGGAATTTTTTGAGGGCTTTAAATTTAAAAATTTGTTCAAAAAAACCCATCCATTTATGGATAAAACAGAGGGGAGTAAAACCCCTTCCCCGCTCTGCTTCTGGCACCCCCTAAGACTTTCTTACGCAAAGCTCCTGAACCCCAACTCTAGGGGGCCCTGCCCCGATGGGGATGATCTGAGTGGGGGAATTTTAAAAAATATCCCAAGTACCGAGGAGAAATTTTTAACCGCAGCCCTGTAGCTAGAAGTTAAGGATCCCGCTACGTTTGGATTTCCGACCAGGCCGGGTGAAGGGCCCTTTAATCTGCCTCCTACCGCATCGCATCTTTCGAGGTTTTTTTTTTTTCCCTAGGTGGACCTTAAACAAAACCCTGTAACCTCTTCGCCTCTTTTCATCCCATTTGGCTCGTTCCCGGACACCTTTTTTCTGAACCTCCTTCTGCTGAAAGGGTCTTTTATAGAAGGAGTTGAAAACGGGGAAACTTTTTCTTGTCGTCCCCTGCCTTTTCTAAAAGTTCGTCCGGGCCCCGGGCCAAAAAAAATTTTCGCCCCAGGAAGGAACAGAGCACCGCTCGGCAGCCATTCTTACTGAGTCCGCTGGGGAATCACCCAGGAAAGCCGCCCATTCTAATTTTTGGCAAGGTCTTCCAATTGTCCCCCGGAGGTTCCATCTTTAACGGGGAAGCTAACGGGTGCCGACCAAAATGCCCTGGCTGCGCAATGGCGCAACCCCCCCCTCAGGGCACCTGCGCATCTCCCATGTCCTTTAAAGAAGGAATCTGCCTTCCTGCTAGTGGATCTTTCAAAGCCCCCATATATCAAATGGGATGGGGGATTTTTAGAACCTCGCCCTGCTGCATCCACTTGGGGGCCTTATCCATTTACCCTCAGGGATCTTAAAAGGGTTCCCCGTTTAACGCTTGGGGTAAGGACCCTTTTCGGGCTTCTTACTCTTTTCTAAAGGCCTTGGGATGCTACTGTTTAGGGGAAAGGGATCTCCTTTTTTTGGGGATCTAGACCACCAAACATAAATCCGTCGGGGGCTCGGGTTTTCCCTCTTATACCCCCATGGTGGACCTAACGATTTGAAAAAATTTGCCCATCGGCCAAGGGAAAAAAAAAAAGGGGTAGCGTTTTCCCGTAGAAGAAGGAGGAACCCCGAAGAGGAAGGGCGAGGAGGGGCCCGACACAACTTCACCCCCATCATGGGCGGAGGCACTCTGAAACAGAAAAAACGGTCATTTCTACGCCGGAAAAAATTCCCGTGTCTTGAGGACGCTTTCAACTCTGCCTTTTTTTTCTCCTTCAGGCTTCGGTGAAACGGAGTCTCCTCCGCTATCTAAAAAGGGAAGGGGTTTGGGGGGGTTTACATGTCTCCCCATGCCCCTGCCCTTCCCCTTAAAAATGCCTCCCCTTGTTGCTGCACGGCGGGGCACAACCTCTTAGGGCAAGCGTCGGGCAGAGGGCAAGCGCAAAAGGCACTTTCCTTTGCTTTGCTTTTCACCGAACATTTTTCCCCCCCCTAGAAACAGACAAATGGGGAAAAAACTTTTTTACGGGGTATTCAAAAATCTGAGGGATCTCTTACCCAGATTGTAACAAGGTACCGGATCACGGGGGGGGGCTTTTTCCCAGGGGGGCGGAACTTCGCGGGGTGCTCCTGGCCATTGAAGGGAGCGCTCTGTCTGCGCTGCTGCGGGCCCCCTGTTCACCGAGGGAGCCTCTCAGTTCCATCGTAAAAAAAGGGGGCGAAGCGCTTTACCTCTTTCCTAGGTCCTTATATCCCCCCCCCAACCCCGGATCAGCGGGTCGGCCGGGGGCCACCCCCTTTCCCCCCCCCCCCGGGCCCCCCCTGCACCTCCCCCCGCCCCCAAGCAGGCGCCGTCCGACGATGCAGCCGCCAAAATTTTCAAAAACCCGGCCGGCGTCACTTCCCGGGTTCCGGGGGGGAGAACCCGCCCCCCCTTTTTTCCCCCCCTCGCACGGACCGGGAGGAAGCATAATCCCCCGCACATCGCCCCTCCCAGCGGAGATCTCCCCCGCCCCAGCCGCGCTCTGAAAAAAAAAAACCGGGGCAGACTGAATTTTCAAAACCCCGCCGGCCGTCCATAGCAGTGACGCCGGCGGGAAAATTTAAAACCGCCCGCCGCGCCGCCAAGGCCGGACGCGCGGGGGAAATTCAAAAAACCCCCGCCGCGCCGTCCCCAAAAAGTGCGCGCGGCGGGAAATTCAAATTTTAAAAAATTTTTTTTTTTTTTTTTTTTAAATTTACGCTGCACCCCCAAAAAGGCCCCCCCCCGACAGGGGCCACAGGAGAGGGAAAGGGGGAAGGGGATGGGACCAGGGGGAGGGGGGGGGAAACTTCCCCACCGGCGCTGGTGGGAGAAAGATCCCCCTCCGCACACTGCCCGGGAATCCCCACCCGACCACCCTGGGGCTTCCAGGGTCCCCACCCCCGAGGAGGGATTCCCTCCCCCGCTACCGGGTCGACCGCCGGCCTGGGTCCTCCCGAAAATCTTCTCTGTAGAAACCCTCCCTTTTTGGGAACAGGAAAACCCAAAGATTTGGGAGAGGGGCCGCCCTTTTTTATCGTAGGTTTCCGTTTTCCCAAGGGGGGGGATCCCCCCCCCTCTTAGTCGTCATGGGGGCGTTCGAAAAAAAGAAGGTTTCCCCCAAATTTTTTTGGTAAATCCTATGATACCGGACTTCTGGCTGAAAAACCCTACGGGTTAACATCGGCTCAAGAGCTACTCCGTCAAACGCAGAGAATTCAAGGGTTAACGGGACCCTGGTTAACAGACCGGGCGCAGGGGAAGGGGAAATGGCGGCGCCCCCAAAAGCGACACGGTTCGAGAACCACGTCCTCCTTCCCAATCTGAGCATCAAAATAGCCGGAATTCTCTCCGCTGAACCGCGCAGACCAGAAAAGTAAAATATGGGCGGAAAAAACGACTACTCGAAAAGGTCCCATGGGTCCACCGAGCGTCTACCGCCACAGCCTTCGTGTCCTTTTACCCGAACACGAAAGGCGGTAATTTGGTATTTAAACCTGGACCCCATCAATTTTCCTTTGGGGGTTCCCCCAAAGGAAGCACAGCAGTGCAAAAAAAATTTCGGATCAAAACCCCCTTCTCCGGGAACCATCTTTCGCGACCGAGGAAGTCCGCCCTGGTATTTGGGCCCTGGAAAATGAATTGCAGAGAGGTGGAACCCGGCTCGGCCCCAAAACATTACCAGACACCCCCCACATGGGAACCCTCGTCCCGCCTTTGGTGGTTGTATACCGACCGCCGTCGCTTGCTGTCCGCACTCGGACGGCAGAACCCTCAAGGAGACCGTCCCGTGTTGGAGCAAAGAAAAAATTTTTGCCCCAATTTCCCGGAGTTGACGTAAAACCACTCTTCTGATACCATACTCCCGGTCCGAAATCGTTCCAGCACCCTCCCCGCCCCAGGGTGGGATTGGGGGTTTTTGACCCCACCACTTCGGAGGGGGAAAAAACTTTCCCCATAAAAACGCCCTGGACCTGGCCACCACCTAGGGATTCTCGCACCCCCCAGAAAGGTGACACTGCAATCCAGGATTGCGGGCCCATTTTCCCAAAGACTCAGAATGAGCCTGTGGAAGCTCGGGAAGAAATTGGGCAAACGGAGGGCTCCAGGGCGCCACCAAAAACCCAGAAGGCCCCAACCTTCCCGAAGGGACATTGCTGTCGCAGCCTTCATAACTGTAAAGTTGGAGCAGACATCCTGCTTTCTGGAGGTGGGGACAACACCGCCCGTACCATGCGAAAAGCACCCCAAAAAAAACAGATTGCCGCGACGTTTCCAGGACACTTTCCTTTGGGGCCACAACAAAAGGGTCTCCAAATAGGGCAATCGTAAGTCCCCCTTTGAAGATTGGCAGAATTTAGGCCCCAAAATCGTTGAAAAAAAATTCTGGACGAAAGGGCCCAAAGGAAGGCGAGCCACAACCTGAATTATGTAGTACGTTAAAATTTAGCTCTTGTGCTTGGGTGCGATGAAAACACAGGGTCCGGGTTTGATATAAAAAAAGTCCGTTTTACTTCAACAAGTGGCAGAAATAGTCAACAGTTTGCAACACAGAAACAGAGACACAGCAGGCCAAGTAATCCAAGCTCAGCAATCACCCCCAAATACGTTTCGGATCTTTTTCTCTGTTACCGTAAGCCCATGCAAACGGGGTCTTTCAAAAGAGAGGTTCAGATCCACAAGTGCTTCAGGTTTCCCAGTAGGAAAGCGGAGTTCAAGGTCCAAGGCTTACAGGAGTAAGTCCAGGTTCACTGCAGGTAATTCTGAAGCATGATTTCACTGTGGCGCTTTAAGAACAAAGGAGAGAATCGGGCGGGAACATGCAACGAAAACTCCATTTTGACTGGGGCAAGAAGTAGGCGACGAAAAACTGAGTTAGGAATATAAAAAGAACCTTACATTACTCCCCCCTTAAGGCAACCCCCGGATGACCTCAACCAGGCTTGTGTGGGTCCCTCTGATGAAACGACAGAGCAAGCGAGGAGCTTTAACTTTATTGCCGTTCCCTAGTTGTCCTCCACTGGGAAACCCCGCCATTTAATCAGGATATTGTAACTATTTCTTACAACCGGGAATCAAAACCCTTTCCCCCAAAATTTTCTTCCTCCATCGACTGCAGGGTCAGGAAAGGAGAGGAACGTCCAGGAAACGTATTGAGGCCCCGCGCCTTAGTAGGGATCATGAAAGACGGGGGGATTCCATAGTTGGGGGCAGTTGAAAAACAAAAGCAAGGGCACTTAAATTTTACTGTTTTTTATAGGGTCCAATGTATTATGCCCAATTAACGATGGAATCCTTAACTTAAGATTCGGGGTACACCCCAAACCAAGTCTCCTACCTTAAAAGCTGGTGCGGTTTACGAAATTTATTGCGCTTTCTTTACCTTTTTTTGAGCCATTCAGATTTTCTTTAGAAGACCATATCTTCTGTAAAGAGTGATTCTTTCAGCCACTGCTGGGAACGTTTCTAGGGAAAACGTGGTAGAAGTTAGGAGATAACCTAGATTAGAGTAAAAAGGAGACTGTTTTGTGGAGGCCTCGGGAAGTTTTATACGAAACTCACTAATGGAAGTAATCCACCCAATCTCCTGTAGGGGGCAGAAAAAGCACGGAAACTGCCCAGGTTGATTGGTTCTTCGGTCTGCCCCTTATCTGGGATGAAAACAGAAGAAACGTTTACTTTAATGCCAAGCTGCAAAAAATTTTGCCAAAACTAAAGGAATTGCCCCCCTCGATCCGAAAAAACCTCACCCGGCTCCATGTTGCAAAACACATCTTTAATCATAAAATCGATGTCTGTTTTGCAGGGGGTAACCACAAAAGGGATAAATAGCTGCCTTTGTTAGAGGGTCAACCACCACGAATTGTTCTTCCCTGAGGGGTTGGGAAACTCACAATGAAGTCCATAAATTTGGACCCCACGGGCGGGAGGGGGTGGGAAGAGGCTGTAACAGACCATTTGGTGGGGCGAGGTTTTTCATCTTGCACAGCCCTCACATGAAGTACAAAATTTAAAAACCCCACCCTTCCGCAAGGGGCCCCAAAAGAAAGAGAAAAAAATTCCGTGTCTTTAGAATTCCCATGCCAAGCTATCTTGGAACGGAATAGTTGAAATACTCTCAATCTGACTGTTTCAGGAATATACAGGCTTGTCCCTGAATCCACACACCATTCTTAAAGCAAGACTTAGTCCCTTGGGGGTTGTCCCAAAAAGGAATCCGCAGGTATGCTTCCTTGATGTCCTTTAAATAGGCTTTATTATGAATTACTCCCAGGGGAAACTAGAGTCAGGAAGAATAGTCTTAGGAGAAATTTTACGTGCCCTTGAGTAAACCTGAGGTGCATCAGCCTTTTTCCCTTGCGCGATCCCGGCTTAAGAGATGATAAAATTAAAGGTTTAAGAAAGTTCCAGCGACCTGGCGAGGAGGTTAGGCACTTGCCGACCTATAAACTCAAAGGTTTTGATGGTCGTCAGGACGATATTTGCTTGGGGAGCTCCCTAAGAAGGGTCTCCATTTTTGAAGGCGGCAATAAAGGCCAACAACTTCTAATGCCCACTCGTAGTTCCCCCAGCCCAAAAACTGCTGGGAAAAAAGGACAGGGATGCAAACATTTTTTTCACCGTTCCTGAGAAGGGTTTCTCCAAAAGGCACATCTGAAACTCCACCTCTATTTGAAGGAACTCGGGGTTGGGGGTCAAATGAGTGGTAAAAATTTTTCTTTTTGCGGGGGAAAAAGCTTCCTGGGCTTGGGGGGCCCAGGAAAACCAGACCCCTTTCCGGGGTAAATTTGAGTAAAAGGGGTGACACAACCCCCAGAAAATTTTTTCTAATAAAAAGTTTTAAAAAATTTGGAAAAACCCCAGAAGCGCTGTCCCTTTCCTTTTCACTTTTCTAGGACTTGGCCAATCCTTGATGGTTTGGGGTTTTTGCTTCCACCATACAAATTTCCCTTGTTTAGAAAATTAAATACCCCAAAAATTTTGGAATTTCGGTCCTATGGAATTCAAAACTTTTAAATTTTTGATGAAAAAAAAGATTTTGTCTTAGATTTTCCCCAAGCCCCTTTTCTCAAAATGTCCATAAAGTTCCTCTGGGGAAATTTAAAAAAATTAGAATATAACCCCAAATAAATTACCACGTTTTAATCTGGAAATCCGGGAAGATGCCCATTCCCCCCAAGTTTTGGGAAAAAGGGGCTGGAGGGGGTCCCAAAAACCCAAAAAGGCATAACTAGATTTTAAAAATTGCCCATACCCGGGGCCCTAAGGGGCAGTCTTCCATTTAAACCCCCCCAAAAGGTCTAAAAACGGCCCCCCTAAGTTATACCCCCCAAAACGAAGATCTAGTTTAAAAAAATTTTAAAAAATTTGGAAATTCGCCTCTCTCCAATAACAGGGATTAAAGGCAAGGGAAAAATAACGGTTTCAAATAGAAAACCTTTTTGATTTCCCCAAAAGTCTACGCGGTCTCAGAAAACCACTTTCTTCTTTACAAGAAGAAGGGTGAAACCTCGGGAATGAAAGGGGCTTTTTAAAGCCCTTGGCTAATTTTCATCTATGAACCCTTTTAAACCCCTTTAGCTCGGGCCCCCCCGGGGTAGATTTCCCAAAAGGTATCTCTGCTCCAGGAAAAATTAAAATTGGAAAATCTTTATGGACGGTGAGGGGGAAGGGGCCCAGCGTTCTTTTTGTCAAAAATCCCATAGTCCTGGTATACAGCTGGTAGTTCAGGGACTGACGGGTTTCATTTAGGAAAGAGCAAGCTGAAACTTTTGGACTAAATCTGTTTCTCTGGGAAATTTTAATTCCTTGGGCTCCCCTTAATTGGGGGATTCTGTGCCTTCAGCCAAGGTAGCCCTAGAATAAAGGGAAAGTGGGGGGAAGAATAAGGGAAAAAAGGGGCAGTTTTTTCTTGATGTTTTTTACCCATTTAAAAACCCTCCCAAAAACTCTGTTTCCTGATCCCCTGGTCCAGGGTTAGCAGGGAACCATCCACATTTTCCATCGGTACTGGAGTAGCCTTCTTCACTGAACGTATTCCCTGTTTCAGAGCAAAGGAGACATCCATAAAATTTACACTTGCCCCTGAGTCGATCATAGCAGAGCTAGACACCCAAGCTGAGTCAACCCAGAGTTTGATGGAAAGAAAGCAATGAGAATTGTTTTTCTTACAACTCAGCTGGGACACCGCTGAGGAAACTTGAAAAATGGCAGCGTTTCACAGTCAACGTCCTCAGAGGTAACGGAGTTTAAGCCCCGAGAAATCAAGATCTGTTGCTGCAGATCTCTCTGGAGCTGAGGCTCGGACCTGACAGATCCCCTCTCGCAACACTCACAATGAATGAGTGCTGCAGTAGTCTTACGAGAACGGCTGGGGCAGTTTATAATGAAGTGCCCTGACTTACCACAATAGAAATATAGATTCTCCTTAAAACGATGTTCCTTGCGTGCATCACTAACCCGTCGTTGTAAAGAGTCTACCTGCATGGGTTCAGGTTCAGGTTCCCGTGTAATCCTACTCAAAGGTTCCTTAGCTGGAGAGGAAGGTAGGAAAGGTTAGTACGATTGCTTTCGAACCATCTCTCTTGCCTGCGTTCAGTCAGACGAGTATCAATACGGATGCAGTAGTTAATAAAGTCACCTAACGCAGTGGGAGGGTCGGCACGAGCATGTTCATCCTTAATCAGTGGAGAATAACCCTTTCGAAAAATAGATTTTTTGGCGGAACTGTCCCAGGTGGTATCAAGGGCCCATCTCCTGAAATCCAAGGCATATTCAGCTACCGAGTGCTTACCTTGGCGCAAAGCTAACATGGCTGCTTCAGCTGTTGCACCTCGATTGGGGTCATCAAACACCTGCCCCATGGCTGAAATAAAATCATCAAGGTGATTCAAACAATCATCCTCAGTCTCAATCAGTGGGTTTGCCCACATTAAAGCCTTGTTGGTAAGCAACATAATTATAGTAAGCACCTTAGATCGTTCAGTGGGAAATTGTGAAGCATGTGCAGAAAAAAAAAGATTGCATTGATTAATAAATCCCCTGAATTCTCACGTTCACCGCCAAAACGAAAAGGGGGCAACTTGGGAATCCCAGCACTCGGGGCTACGGCAGGAGCTGGACTCGCCCCTCTAGAACCTCAATCCTGGCTCGCAAATCCTGGGTAGTCTGTCCAACCACTTGCAAATTGTGATTATTGAGGTCCTGTAGATTTGTAAAACGGGTCTTTATATTCTGCAAATCTGCAAGGATATTATCAGTCACTCCGCAAAGTTCCTTTATGCGGGCCTCCATTTTCCAGATCTTTTAAGACAGGATTACTGGAAGAAGAGGAGAGAAAAAAAAAACAATAGTGTTCACCTGTGGCAACACTGCAGAGAGAAAAAAAAATTAAGGGAACTGCTCACCTGGAATGGTTGTGAGAAGTCACAACCACTATCATCACAGAAGTTTCAACCAGACATCTGATATCCAGAGTTACAGCAGACAAAAAAGAGAAAAGAAAGGAAAAAAAAAAACAATAGTGTTTACCTGTGGTAACACTGCAAAAAAAAAAACTTAAGGGAATTGCTCACCTGGAATGGTTGTGAGAAGTCACAACCACTGTCATCACAGAAAGTACAACCGGACGTCTGATATCCACAGTACAGCAGACACAGCCTTCCAGACCCAGCAGACACTAACGTTTTGGCTTCAGAATCTTGTAATGTATGTAGTACAGTTCATATAGCGTCTTGTGCTTGGGTGCGATGAAAACACAGGAGTCACAGGTTTGATATAGAAAAGTCCTGTATTACTTCATACAAGTTGGGCAAGAAATAGTCACACAGTTTGCAGACACAGAAAAGGAGACACAGCAGGCCAGAGTAATCCAGCTCAGCAATCACTCTCCAATACAGATTCAGGATCTTCTTCTCTGTTACCGTAAGTCCATGCAAACGTGGGTCTTTCAAAGAGCAGGGTTCAGAGTCCACAAGTGCTTCAGAGTTCTCAGTAGGAATAGCTGGAGTTCAAGGTCCAAGGCTTACAGGAGTCAAGTCACAGGTTCACTGCAGGCTAGATTCTGAAGCACTGATTGCTCAGCTGTGGCTGCTTAAGAAGCAAAGGAGGAGAATCAGGGCGGGAACATGCAAGCTGGAAAACTCCATTTTGACTGAGGGCAAGATAGCTGCAGCAAGACAGAAAGTAAAATGGCTGACAACAAACTGAGTTTCGGAAAATATATACATAGAACCTTACAAAACCTGGTAATGGTTGATTCTATGGCAAAAACAAAGGAAAGCCTGAGGGCTCTTCCGGGGGAAATGCCAAAAGCTCGCAATGTCGTTTGCCCAAAAGAATCGATCGCGACGGGCTCCCATACGGAGCGAAGCGACTAAATTGGCTCTGACGGAATCAGATGTCGGTCCGCCTTGGCAAATTTTTTTTTTTTTTTTGAAAAAAGGAGGAGGGGACGACCAAAAACCCCCCAGAGGGTTGGCCGATCATCCCTTGAACCGAAAGGGACTGCCAATACATCGGCACTAGTCCTGCCAACGCGAGTCACAGTTGCGCTAGGGAAAAAGCGTTTCTTTTGCCTTTTGCAATCAGCCCCCGTGAGGTCAGCAAAAGCTGACCACTTTCTAAGCTAAAGATAGAAAAACCGTTGGAAACCCGGGTTTCCCATCAATTTTCGTGCTCTTCTGACTGTAACTGCCGAGGATTGCGCCCGGAAGCAGGACGCATTATCCTTCAACTAGAAAAGCCAACTACCTCATAGGGGGGATCCAATTTGCCTCCCCGTCCTAGAGGGCCAAGGGCTCGGGGGAACTTAACAAGTACACCTAAAAATTTAATACCGAACATGATCCACGGCCCGCAGATGAATTTGTTGCCGTCTCCGTTTTTCGGGTCCACGTGTCCTGCAGACTCCCTTCCCTTTTTACCAGGAAGATTGCTAAGCGGGAATGAAGGAACTTCCCTTCAGGAGAAGGGTCCAATTAAAAAACAACTCCGTAAAAAACAGGGATACAGTTTGTAAGGTCGTCGCGCCCCCTGCGACCCTTCAACACCCGGGGCCCGATTACCGGACGACTTTCCCTCCTCCGGAAAACGTAACGCCCCCACGGTTTCCACAGAATTTTAGTGGCCCTGAGGAGCGGGGACCCCTTTGCGAACTTCCTTGTCCGAATCGGACTTCTTCGCTAAGCGAAAAAGGAAAGTTTTGTGTCGCTTCTTGGAGGATCTACTGACACTCCAAAACCCTAAAAGGTCAGACAGGCCATCAAAAGAAACCATGATGGGCCCCCATTTTGACACACTGGGAAATCCCCGTGCTGAGTCGAGGTCTGCGGTGTCAGATACGCGAGGTGGGCCCTACGGATCTGGAGAGGGTCTCTGAATGCCCTTGCTAGTATATGGGAGGGTAAACCCGTAGTAACTAGAGCAGTTCTTAAAAAAAAAAAACAAAAGCTGAAAGGGGTTTAAAACTTAAAGAGAGAGCTACCCAGCTGTTTTCCCATTTAAAAGTTAAAACCGCCTTAAAAAGGGGTTTTAAATACCCCCCCCCCCCACAAATTTATAATGGAAAAAAAAGGGTGTGCGAAACCCCAGGCGCCTCTTATAAGGTCGCAGGGCAGGGGAAACTATGCCCCCACTAAACAGAAAAAACGTACTGTAGAAATAGGCGAGGACACAAAAAATATCCGTAGGCAGGCACAGGGAAAACAGCACCGAGTCGTAACACACTGATAACACACAGTGAATACATTAATAACGCTGCCACCGCAGTCGTTAAAACACACTGACATAATCACAGTGAATACATGTATAACGCTGCCACCGCAGTCTTAAGCACACTGCATAATCACAGTGAATACATGTATAACGCTGCCACCGCAGTCGTAAGGCACACTGCATAATCACAGTGAATACATTAATAACGCTGCCACCCGCAGTCGTTAAAACACACTGATAACACACAGTGAATACATGTAATAACGATGCCACCGCAGTCGTTAAGACACATGCCATAATCACAGTGAATACAGTAATAACGCTGCCACCGCAGTCGTTAAACACACTGATAAACACATGAATACATGTAATACGCTGCCACCGGCAGTCGTTAAAACACACTGACATAATCACAGTGAACACATTAAATAACGTGCACCGCAGTCGTTTAAACACACTGACATAATCAAAGTGAAACATGTAATAACGCTGCACCGCAGTCTTAAACACACTGATAACACAGTGAATACATTAATAACGCTGCCACCGCAGTCGTTAAACACTGCATAACACATGAATACATGTAATAACGCTGCCACCGCAGTCGTTTTAAGCACACTGATAACACATAATACTGTAATAAGTGCCACCGCATCGTTAACACACTAAACACACAGAATACATGAAAACGCTGCCACCGCAGTCGTTTTAAAACACACGCCATAATCACAGTGAATACATGTAATAACGCTGCCACCGCAGTCGTTATAGCACACTGCCATAATCACAGTGAATACATGTAATAACGCTGCCACCGCAGTCTTAAAACACACTGATAAATCACAGTGAATACATGTAATAACGCTGCCACCGCAGTCGTTAAAACACACTGACATAATCACAGTGAATACATGTAATAACGCTGCCACCGCAGTCGTTAAACACACTGCATAATCACAGTGAATACATGTAATAACGCTGCCACCGCAGTCGTTAAACACACTGATAACACACAGTGAATACATGTAATAACGCTGCCACCGCAGTCGTTAAACCCACTGACAAATCACAGTGAAACATGTAATAACGCTGCCACCGCAGTCGTTAAAAGGGGGCACTGCATAATCACAGTGAACTACATGTAATAAAAGCTGCCACCGCATCGTTAAAACACACTGCATAACACAGTGAATACATGTAATAACGCTGCCACCCCAGTCTTAAAACACACTGATAACACACAGTGAATACATTATAAGCTGCCACCGCAGTCGTTAAAACACACTGAAACACACAGTGAATACATGTAAAAACGCTGCCACGCAGTCTTAGGCACACTGCCATAATCACAGTGAATACATGTAATAACGCTGCCACCGCAGTCTAACACACTGCCCTATCACAGTGAAACATGTAAAACGCTGCCACCGCAGTCGTTAAACACACTGCATAATCACAGTGAATACATGTAATAACGCTGCCACCGCAGTCGTTAAGCACACGATAAACCCCAGTGAATACATGTAATTTAAAGCTGCCACCGCAGTCGTTAAAACACACTGACATAATCACAGTGAATTCATTTTAAAAACGCTGCCAAACCCCAGTCTTAAGGCACACTGCCATAATCACAGTGATACATGTAATAACGCTGCCACCGCAGTCGTTAAGGCACACTGCATAAACACATGATACATGTAATAACGCTGCACCGCAGTGTAACACATGAACAGTAAACGTCCGCTCACCACGATAACACAGTGAATACATGTAATAACGCTGCCACCGCAGTCTTAAGCACACTGCCATATCACAGTGAATACGAATCGTCACCCTGAAACACACAGTGAAACATGTAATAACGCTGCCACCGCAGTCATTAACACACTGCATAATCACAGTGAATACAGTAATAACGCTGCCACCGCAGTCGTTAAACACTGATAACACAGTGAATACATGTAATAACGCTGCCACGCAGTCGTAAGCACACTGCCATAATCACAGTGAAACAGTAATAACGCTGCCACCGCAGTCGTTAAAACACACTGATAACACACAGTGAATACATGTAATAACGCTGCCACCGCAGTCATAAACACACTGACATAATCACAGTGAATACATGTAATAACGCTGCCACCGCAGTCATTAAACACACTGAAAACACAGTGAATACATGTAATAACGCTGCCACCGCAGTCGTTAAACACACTGACATAATCACAGTGAAACATGTAAAACGCTGCACCGCAGTCTTAACACACTGATAACACAGTGAATACATGTAATAACGCTGCCACCGCAGTCGTTAACACACTGATAACACACAGTGAATACATGTAATAACGCTGCCACCGCAGTCGTTAAAACACACTGCATAATCACAGTGAAACATGTAATAACGCTGCCACGCAGTCGTTAAACACACTGCATAATCACAGTGAACATGTAATAACGCTGCCACCGCAGTCATTAAAACACACTGATAATCACAGTGAATAATGTAATAACGCTGCCACGCAGTCTAAAACACACTGATAACACAGTGAATACATGTAATAACGCTGCCACCGCAGTCGTTAAGCACACTGCCATATCACAGTGAATACATGTATAACCTGCACCGCAGTCGTTAAGCACACTGCAAATCACAGTGAATACATTAATACCTGCCACCGCAGTCGTTAAAACACACTGATAACACACAGTGAATACTGTATAACGCTGCCACCGCAGTCATTAAACACACTGATAACACAGTGAATACATAAACGCTGCACCGCAGTCTAAAACACCTGATAACACACATGAATACATGTAATAACGCTGCCACCGCAGTCGTTAAACACACTGATAACACAGTGAAACAGTAATACGCTGCCACCGCAGTCGTTAAACACATGATAACACAGTGATACATGTATAACGCTGCCCGCAGTCTTAACACACTGACATAACACAGTGAATACATGTAATAACGCTGCCACCGCAGTCGTTAAAAACACACTGACATAATCACAGTGAATACATGTAATAACGCTGCCACCGCAGTCATTAAAACACACTGACATAATCACAGTGAATACATGTAATAACGCTGCCACCGCAGTCATTAAAACACACTGACATAATCACAGTGAATACATGTAATAACGCTGCCACCGCAGTCATTAAAGCACACTGATAACACACAGTGAATACATGTAATAACGCTGCCACCGCAGTCGTTAAAGCACACTGCCATAATCACAGTGAATACATGTAATAACGCTGCCACCGCAGTCGTTAAGGCACACTGATAACACACAGTGAATACATGTAATAACGCTGCCACCGCAGTCGTTAAACAGCACATAGTGGTACATGTAATAGCGCTGCCACAGCAGTCACTAAAGTACACACACTTATAAAAAGGAATGTGGATGTACTCACCAGCTTAGCCCAGGAACCTCAGGATTTGGCGCTTGTGCCCATGCTTCCCCCCAGGGCGAGGAACGCAGTGACCGCAGTGTATTTGTGTCCCCGCCAGGGAAGCTCTCCTCATCCCCAGGGCCGCAAGATTCTGCAGGGACCATAATGTAATAAGATCCGCCGAGGGAGGGTTGGGGCACAGCAGCCGGTACCTGAGACCTCTAACCACAGTGATCCAAGTCTCTTGTCGATATAAATAAATCTTCTGAGGAGCTGCATTAGCAGCGACATCTCTGACCTCAAATCTTGACTGAAGGAGCTGAGTAGGAGGATGCCGAGCTGGGGAGCAGCCAGTCAACACCTTTTGATCTGAGGGTCATCCTGATCTGGGGCTCCGCCTACCCATCGTAATGAATTCCTGTGTCTCCCTCCCTTCCATCTGCAGCTGAAATAGCAATTGAAATGTATATAATCTGACGGAGAACAATACAAAGAATAATGTTATTTAGCCTAGGGACTGTCAATAATCCTAGGACTATTATTGCACGGAATTGACCGGGAGTAACAATTAATGGTGTCCCAAACAAACTACCATTAGTAAAATTTTTACAAAAATGGAAATATAATTACTGGAAAAATCCAGAAAAACAAAAATAGACTTCGGCTGAACCAAACACCACCAGAAAGAAAAGAAAAAATGCGAGGAAATACTGTTATTATATAAATTAAAATAGGTAGATAAACTCAAAAGAGGTGGGAGGGAAATTTATTTTTTTTTTATATTAGTGGGGAAGATGAAATGAGAGACCAGCACCTACAGATCATAAAAAGGGGGGGAAAACAAAGGAAAGGAAAAAAAGGACAATGAAAAGCCTCATAATTTCCCTAGTTATCCCTAAATTAAATGCACCCTTCCTAGCAGCAGAGGTTGGAGCCCTAAAGACCTGAGCAGGTGGCCCCCCCCCGGTCAACGACGGCTTTCCCTCGCTAAATGACCATATTAAACCCTTCAGATATCAAAGAAAGCAAGCAAAGGAAAGTTGTTCATTCAATCCCTTCGGGGATGTAGAACCCAGACGATGAATCCACCTGGTCTCGTGCTGCAATATCAATCTATCCCAATCACCCCCACGAATTGGTTTAGATACTTTCTCAATACCCATAAACTTGATCTCATTAGGGTTACCATTGTGGTTGGAATTGATATGTCTAGCAATTGGTGTATCCATTTTTCTTGCAATGTCTCTCATATGTTCACCCACTCTCCTTCTCAGTTCCCTCTTCGTTTTACCAACATAAATCATGTCACATGTACAAATGGCTCTATATACAACTCCCTCACTCTTACAGTTAATAAAGGATCTGATCTCAAATACATTTGATTTATCAGATGACAAATTTTTTTCCAACTTCAATGTTCTTGCAGGCAATACAACCACCACATCTATAACAGCCAGTGATATTAGATTTTAACCAAGTTGTACCTTCAGTACTTGTGAAATGACTCTTCATGAGTCTATCTTTTAAAGATCTCCCTTTACGGAAGGTAATCTGTGGATGTGGTGGTAGTAAATCACCTATATCCTGATCCATTTTCAAAACCGGCCAATGATTTTTAAGAATTTGCCGTAAGTCATTTGCTCCATTATTAAACGTAGTAATGAAGCGAAGGCCCAAAAATTCATCATCTTTTGTGGAGGATGAAGTCAATAATTCAGTTCTATCTTTGATTTTGATATCATTATAGGCACGTCTCAACACCGGATCAGGATAACCTCTATCCAGGAATCTATTACGCAGATCATTGGCCTGATGTTTGAAAGTGTTTATATCAGAGCAATTTCTACGAATCCTCGTATACTGACCCCTTGGTATACCTTTTTTTTGGGCCAGGGGATGACTACTCTCCCATCGCAATAAGGAGTTCGTAGCCGTAGATTTCCTGTAGGTGCTGGTGCTCAATGTTCCATCCTCCATTTTTTCAATCAGAACATCGAGAAATGAGAGTTTAGATGTATTCCACTCACATGTAAAGTGAAGCCCAATGTCATTGATATTAAGACTCGTGACAAAATCAGTAAAGGTAACTCCTGTGCCTTTCCAAATGATGAAGACATCGTCTATAAAACGTAACCACAAAAGAGCATTTTCAGCTCCAGCGATGCTTCTTTCACCAAAAACAATAGTTTCCTCTCACCAGCCCAGGAGCAAGTTTGCATAGGAGGGGGCACAAGGGCTCCCCATCGCAGTGCCCCTGAGCTGGTGGTAGTACCTGTGATCAAACACAAAAAAATTGTGTGTTAACAAGTAACGCAAACAGTCACATGTAAATTTACTGTGTTCTTTCAGATGTAGACCTCTACTCCTCAGGAAATATTTAATCGCCTCCAATCCCTTTTCATGCGGAATTGATGAGTAGAGGGCTTCAACGTCAATACTCGCAAGAATAGTGTCGGGTTCCATTATGACTCCCTCTATTTTGCTCAATAAGTCAGTGGTGTCTCTTGTATAAGAGCTCAGAGCTAGAACAAAGGGATTCAAGATTCTGTCCAGATACACCCCCAAATTTTTGGTTAAACTTTCAACACCGGATACAATAGGTCTACCTTTCAATGGGGTCAGACCCTTATGTACCTTTGGGAGACAATAAAAAGTTGCCAAGACTGGAAATTTTGGTACAATAAAATCAAATTCATTCTTGTCTATGACTCCCATTGATAAACCATCCGATGCAATATTTCTAAGTTCGTTTAAATAATCCACCGTTGGATTAGAGGACAGAACACAGTAACATTCTCTATCATTCAAGATCTTAAGACACATTTGTTTATAATCAGGAGTATTCATCACCACAACGTTACCACCCTTATCTGATGTTTTGATGGTAACGCTGCAGTCATTTTCCAATCCATGTGTGTCCATTTGGGACACACATTGTTACTCCCTGGTCAATTCCGTGCAATAATAGTCCTAGGATTATTGACAGTCCCCTAGGCTAAATAACAATTATTCCTTTGTATTGTTTCTCCGTCAGATTAATAATACATATCTCAATATGCTATTTTCCTGCTTAATTAAATTTTGAATTATGTTACTTTAAATTGTTAACATATATTTCGAATTATGCTATATTGCGTGTTATGGTTGATTTTAAAACTGACTCGCTAAAATTTATATTGTACTTGCGGGTTAAACTGCGCATGTCCATAGAAATCTAAATATATTCCCCTTTGCGTTAAGTTGTGTGTTTCAATTAAACGGCGCATGTCTGGGGAATCCAAGATGGTGATCCGAATTGATACGGCGCATGCGCTGAATTTAAACAGGAAATAGTTAGTTGTTTAAACCGGAAGTATTTTTCCTCCACGTTTGTGAGTCATTTGGAACACATTGCGCATGTGCCTGACGTCATTTGTGGCGGAGGTCACTTTCAGGCAGGCGTTCTCATCGCCGACTATACAGGTGAATGGGTTTACATGTGCGGCGTTCTTTTCGGCGCAATAGTGCACCCGACTCACAGATGTTTTATAATTATAATTAAACACTTTCGCTGGTGATTGGTTTTCATGTTTGGTTTATTGCACTGGTTGGTGATTTGTTGTGAATGGGAGTGTCTTACTAAATGATATAAGGAGGTGTTTATATGAATCCCTTAGGAGAGCTATAATCAGTGCCATAATGATTTAGATGCACTGTTGTCCATCTCGCCATATCCCCTGATGAATCCATGATGGAGGAAACGCGTTGGGAAACGGCCTGTTATGTCCTGAATCTATGACATCGTGCGGATTCTTTAATAAGGAGATGACATTGAAACTTACATCTTTATGGGTGAGAGCGTTCTAATTTATCTCTGAATGACCCCATGATGTGTTTCTGATGAATTAATTTTTCATTTATTGCTATGGTTATAATCTAAAAAACCAATTGTTTACAAAGTGAGGGTAGCAGCTTTAGCGGTGCAAGGCTGATGAATAATATTTACCCCCTTTGAGGTTAATATATGGCTATAATCCAAAAAACCAATGGTTTATTAAGTGAGGGTAGCAACTTTAGCGGTGCAAGGTTGTTGAGTAATATTTACCCCCTTTGAAGTCATTCTCCTTAAAAGAAAAGAGATTATTGATTTGTTCATAATCTAAAAATTTTCTCTCTGAATATATCATATGTCCTTGTTTATACACTTTTTGAAGATGGTGTTTACATTTGAGTGTCCAATTTTAACTTACTAGTTAATAAATGCTAAGTTTTAATATATCCTATTGCTGCTATTACATGGTTTTCAAAGGCAAAACGAACGCTGAAGGGTTAAAGCTCTTAAAGAGAGAGCTACCCCAGCTGTCTCCCAATAAAGGGTTAACCGCCAAAGAAGGGGTTAATGTCACAGACTCCCCACAACCCTTGTTTAATGAAAAGGGTGTGCGAGCCCCAGGTGCCTCTTATGAGGTAGCAGCTGCAGGACAATGTGCCACATTAAATAAGAACGCCTACGAGATCGCTAACATATTGCGCTGATTTGTAACACATCGCAATAACCGCCCAAGTCGCTAAATAGATCGCTAACCACTTATGCGTTGTCAATGAGATCGCCCACTGTGGCAGCTACTAGCGACATTAAAACGATCACAAAAAAACAATCGCATTAGTATGCGTCGTTATTGTGATCGTGAGCGGGAGCGTTCAGTTGGCAGCACCTTCAGAAAGGTGCCCTGCGCTGTGGGGGTGAAGGGGTCAAGCTTCTGCCCTCAGAAAGGTAGAAGCGACTCACCCAGCTGGCCGCGGTGCAGTTTGTTCCTTTCGGTCGGTCGGGGGGAGCGGAGAGGAGCCCGACAGTAATGGCCGCCGCGCTTGAGGAGAGGAGCCGGAAGAGAAGAGGCAGGGTAAAGCGCGCGCTCAGAGCGCTTCCTGCCCGCGAAAGACGGGAAAACATGAAGCCACGCCCCCCCGCCGGCTCAAAAAAACGGCGCGCGACTCACTCTGCTCCCCGCTCCCATGTCCTGCAGGCATCCACCTGCGGACAAAAGGACACAATCACCACACTGAAAGCTGTAACAGCGGCTGCCGCAGCAGCCGCTGAAGCACTCAAACACATCAATAAAATGTTGAGTACTCACCCAGCTGAGCGCCACAGGGACCCCCAGGGATTTGTGGCGCTGTGCCCGTAGCTTCCCCCCAGGGCGGGGAACGCAGTGACCCCAGAAGTGCGGTTTGCGTCCCCGCCAGGAAAGCAATCCTCATCCCCCAGGGACGGCAGGGTTCTGCAGGGACCACCTTACAGGGTAATACAGATCCGCCAAGGGAGAGGTGGGGGTCCAGCAGCGCTGAGACCCCTGAGACCTCTAGACCACGGGGGTCCAAGTCTCTGTCCGATAAAAATAAAAAAAATCTTCTGAGGAGCTGCTTCAGCAGCGACTATCCTCTGTGACCTCAAATTTTAGACTGGAGAGCTGGAGTAGGAGGAGCCCAATCTGGAGGGGCCGGTCAACACTCTTTTTAATCTGAGGTGTTCTATCCTATGTGGGCTACGCCTACCCACTAGTAATGACTAGTGTGTCTCCCTTCCTTCATCTGCTGCTGAAATTTTTTTTTTTTTTTTTTAACAGCACATGCGCCGGCAGATGAGACTACGTCTCCCATCTGTGGCACCTGATGTCACTTATCAGTGACAGCAGATGTAGCCCGATGGGAGCAGTAGTCTCATCAGCCCACGCCTGCTGACCTGCGGTAAGCTTTTTACCAAGGGTCACAGTCCCAGCATGTGCACGACCCTTCAGGATTGTCATTGAATTAGCTTGCATAAGGATTCCTTAGCGTTTTTTGGCCTCTTTCCACATGGAAAAAACTCAGCTAAAACGCATCAAAAACACAAAGTGTGCACACAGTCTTAGATTATTTCCCAGTATCTATTGGATATTATCCAGAGAGGAATATGACAATAGATCAGGGAATGAAGTTGCAATTTCTTCTTCAAAAGTGTAGGATACAAGGAGAACAAAACCCACAAGATGGCCTCCAGGCTCAGATCCAGTAGGTTTAGTAATTTTACAGTGTTCTGAGACCGAACCAGGTTCGTGTAAGGCTACGACCGCTAGTCTGGAAATGCTGAACGGCGTAAACCAGGCACTCGGTCAAATAAATGATGTAGGGTAGATTCATAGCTTTTTACTGTAAATTTTGGAGCTGATCTGCTTCAAAATCCACTTTAATCAGCTGTGTGTAAATCTATGGTACAGGAGCTCTCCAGCTGTAAAAGTGGGAGTACATTTCTAATGAAAGCTATTTAGAAAGTAGCGTAACTTGGCATATAAGAAGGAAATTACAAGAAAAAAAAATTATACATACACACATGTAATCCTTTCCTGGTCACAGCTCAGTAATGTACACAACCACGGAGTAACCATAAAAATAATGTTTTGGATAAATCAATGATGAACTCACTATTTAGAAAGAAGCATTTATATAAAAGTATTTATTATTTTACAAATGTAGAATCAATAGATGATAGATACCAGAAAATATTTTTATTTTTTTCCAAAATCTGTCTAAAGATTTCCCAGTATAATAAATTAATCCCATTGTGCTCAGTCGCGGGACCACGTGGAAAGAAGACTTAAGAGGGTTGTCAACTCCTAGGACGACCCCTTCCTGATCTCCATGTTTGGCGCCGATACAATAAAAATCTTACACTCCCCTCCAGTGCCGGCAGGGAGTATAAGCGCTTTTTATTTTATTAGGGCCAAGCGAGCGGCATGAGATGGGGGTTGTCAGAGTAGGGGACAACTTCTTCAACAAAATGTACTTTAAAATTGTGCAGTAATCCATACGCTGAGATATGATGGAGGATACAGGTCCAGGGCAGGAGCTGGTGGTAACACGGCCAGACGACTGTCATCAGACAGGATGCGGATACTGTTGTACTGAAGGTCTCCATGCTAAGTCTGCACCCATCACAAATAAGAAGACGTACCATCCCTAAGCTCGGTCTTCCACCACCGATCCTGCACTTTTATCAGATCTTCTATTTGAGAGGTATTGGACAGAGCGGGAGATCCTGTACTCTTGTATATACTGTGCTCTATGGTGCAATTCAGTATATGGAAGACGCCATTTTTTATTATTGACAGAACTGAAAGAAAGCCTGCGAGTCCCCCTGAACTCCGCCCACACACAGAAAGCCTGATCTCCGCCCACACACAGAAAGCCTGAGACCTGCTGAGCTCTGCCCACACAAATCCTGCGAGTCCTGCTGAGCTCTGCCCACACACACAAAGCCTTCAAGTCCCACTGAGCTCCACCCACACATAAATCCTGCGAGTCCTGCTGAGCTTTGCTCACACACAGAAAGTCTAGGAGTCCTGCTGAGCTCCACCTACACACACAAAGCCTTCAAGTCCCACTGAGCTCCACCCACACATAAATCCTGCGAGTCCTGCTGAGCTCCGCTCACACACAGAAAGCCTAGGAGTCCTGCTGAGCTCCACCTACACACACACAAAGCCTTCAAGTCCCACTGAACTCCACCCACACATAAATCCTGCGAGTCCTGCTGAGCTCCGCTCACACACAGAAAGCCTAGGAGTCCTGCTGAGCTCCACCTACACACACAAAGCCTTCAAGTCCCACTGAGCTCTGCTGACACACAGAAAGTCTGTGAGTCCTGCTGAACTCCACTCACACAGAAAGCTCGTGAATCCTGCTGAGCTCCGCCCACACAAATCCTGCGAGTCCTGCTGAGCTCCACTCACACACAGAAAGCCTACGAGTCCTGCTAAGCTCCACTCACACACAGAAAGCCTGTGAGTCCAGCTGAGCTCCGCCCACACACAGAGGAAACCCGCAAGTCCGTCTCATCCCAGCCCACACACAAAGTCTGTGAGTCCTGCTTCCTTTAACCATACAGAGTTAATCTCCTAGTGTCATACCCCATACATGTAGAACTGCCAAGCACCGTGTATGCGCAGCTTCACCATGAGGGTAAGTATCAATTAATTTAACATTTTTAATTCAAAATGTTGATCACATCCTATAAAACAGCGTTTCCTCCTCTATTCTGCGCTGCCCTCATAAGGAGACAAGGCACAATCACTGGAAAGTGGTCCTATCTCAGCATGGACGCTCAAAATCTGCCAAAAACAGGCATGAGTCCTAATGGAAAGCTGTCCTCTTGCTTCCTGCTTTTCAAAAGTGCAAACAAACCCCAAAATATGGACAAGAATAGGGATGATATTCTGGGCGTGTGACGCCGGTGGGGCAGGTTATGGCAGTGTGTGGTATGATGACAGGAGACGGGTCCCTGAGATACAGACACTGCTCGACGCTCCATTCTTCTGGGATGCTGCCGATCATACACTGATGCTGCGTCCCTCCATACCATACTGTGCAATAATGTCCTCTGCGAGATTCTGGGCTCTGATCCTCCGCAACTGAGAGATAAGATCCTCCATACTTTCCCTGGAAGAGCAGACAACAGGTAAGTAACTCTCACTGTTTCTTTTCTCACTGCAGAATGAGTGAACTGAGAATCCATCAGTGAGCTTGTAACCCTTATCTATCTTTAACTCCTCTGTGCTAATTTAGGACCAAAGACCACATCAAAGTAGAAAACGATCTTTGATGTGGTCATGAATCAGCTGAGAGGAGCTCAGGAAAAGACAGATAATAGAGTTACAAACTCCCCATCAGAACGAGCTCACAAGAGCCTTTAAAAGCCAAACTGTATCAAATTTTTAATAAGGTCTACATGCAAAAAAAATTTTAAAGCTGTTTTCCAGCTCAATTTTCTGCAGCCACTGTCACGATTCCAAATCTGCTGTCAGATTTCAATTAGTTTTCGATGAGCACACAACCAGGACTGTCCTCTATATCCAGGGAGAGGGGGCAGTCAGGTGAGCGCGGGTATACAATTTCATTTCATCAGCTTATCTCCCAATGCCATACTTGGCATGACAAAATGCCATCAGGGAAATCCTGACAGTGTGCACATTCGGCAGTCAGCAGGTACACAGAGTGACTGCAGAGATTTCTCCTGAGCAGAGGATGTCAGCAGGTAGGAGGCGGTTGGCGCGGCTCTGGTTGTAGCCGCTGGCCCAGGCTCCTGCACACAGATTTGCTCATCTCTACTACATAATTGAAAAAAAAGAAAAAGGAAACACTACGCCCCATCTGTCACTCACCTGTCATTTAGCTTGTGCAGCATGTGGACGCAGTTTACCAAGTGTTTGCTGAAATTTTCCAACCGAGGTAATGTTGCACCGCTGCCGAGATCCTTAAACCAGCTCAGAGGTAAATACTCGACTATCTGTGGAGGAAGAAAACAGAGTGACCCACAATCAGCAGCTTCTCTTCCAGCGTGTGTCGATGACGCGCCTTCCTCCACCCCCGCGCATGCCAGCGACGCGCCTTCCTCCACCCCTGCGCATGGCAGCGAAACGCCTTCCTACACCCCCGCGCATGGCGATGACGCGCCTTCCTCCACCCCGCGCATGGCGGCGACATGCCTTCCTTCATCCCGCGCATGGCGATGACATGCCTTCCTCCACCCCAGCGCATTGGCAGCGACGCGCCTTCCACCCGCACGGCGATGACGCGCCTTCCTCCACCCTCGCGCATGGCTGCGACGTGCCTTCCTCCACCCCCGCGCATGGCTGTGATGCGCCTTCCTTCACCCCCACCCATGGCAATGACGCGCCTTCCTCCACCACCGGCATGGCGATGACGCGCCTTCCTCCACCTCCAAGCATGGCGATGACGCGCCTTCCTCCACCCCCACGCATGGCAATGACGCGCCTTCCTCCACCCCCACGCATGGCGATGACGCGCCTTCCTCCACCCCCACGCATGGCGATGACGCACCTTCCTCCACCCAGCGCATGGCGATGACGCGTCTTCCTTCACCCCTGGGCATGGCGATGACGCACCTTCCTCCACCCCCGCGTATGGCGATGACACACCTTCCTCCACCCCAGCGCATGGCGATGACGCGTCTTCCTTCACCCCTGGGAATGGTGATGACGCACCTTCCTCCACCCCCGCGAATGGCGATGACGCACCTTCCTCCACCCCAGCGCATGGTGATGACGCGTCTTCCTCCACCCCCGGGCATGGCGATGACGCACCTTCCTCCACCCCCGCGCATGGCGATGACGCACCTTCCTCCACCCCCGCGCATGGCGATGACGCACCTTCCTCCACCCCCGCGCATGGCGATGACGCACCTTCCTCCACCCCCGCGCATGGCGATGACGCGCCTTCCTCCACCCCCGCGCAGATATTTATATTAAACACAAAAAGAACTTAATAGGATACAGCCAGCGCAGCTGTGGGATAGGTTATAGTGACTACAGTGTGGTGTTCGGAGGGGCTTGTAAAGGGATATACGATGGGCACACACCAGAAAATCCCCATTTGCAGGTCCTGGAGCTAGTAGCCATGATAGTGTAAAGGCCCCATTTTAAAGCCTCCTTCCTGCAAGAATTTCCAATGACTCTTCTGATTAGTAGGCCACGGTACGACGCCATGTGTGCATCCATGATGTTGTGCTTGACGTACTAATCAGGAAAGAAGCTGGGGAGGAGGTTCGCAGGATTCTGGACTAGCAACCATGGTCCCGCAGATCATTTTGCTCAACTCTTCGTACATCATGTGTCCCTGATCAGAACCTATCAATCATGGCTGCTCAGCTACCCTATACAGGAGCCTAGGCACCGCATGTTACCTTGTGACACTTGTTCACCAGCTCCACGCCCGGCTCTGCGTTGAGAAGAACCAGGAGGAGGTAACGATTCAGCAGCTTCTCCAGGCTGAGCTCCTGCAAAGTTTCTTCCTGAAGGAAACCGTCCCACTGTAGAATATTCCCAAACAGCTAAAAATGAGAAAGACGGAAGAAACGTACAATAAACTCATCTGATCGTGGACGACTGGCGGATCTCATCTAAAGCGGACACTAACTCCATTGCCAAAGGTAAGGCTAATTTCTTGAGTGAGGAGCCATCCTTTTTATTTGCATTATTTAAGGGTACATCAGATCTTCTGAATAGGAGGTGGAGGTGCAGTACCTGGCTGCAGCCACTATCCGAAGATGGAGCACATCCTCCGACACTGAGAACAGTTATCGGCGGGGGTGCCGGGTGTTGGACCCTGACCGATCAGACACTGATGACCTCTCCTAAGGACAGGTCATCAATAATAAAGTAGTGGACAAAATCTTTACTTACCGATCACCATCTTCTCTGTTCTGATACCACGTGACCAATTCAGACTCACCGACTCGTGCAGCTTTATTCAGATATTCAACTAATTATTAATACTTTTTTTTTTCAATACCTGGGGCTAAATTACGATGTCACTTTTATACTTTGTGGGTTGTGGAGGGGGGAAATATTAAATAAGTGTTTATTTTTCACAATTTTTTTTATTTTTATGACCACAAAGGACAGCTTAAATAAAATAAAATTGTGCTCCCCTTTCTGTAGAGATTGCTTTTATATATTGGATATATTTATGTTTCAATGGGGGCGGGTTGGAAACAGCAATTTCTGGCAGTGTCTTTTAGTTTCAGTTTAGTTAGATTTTTTTTTCCCTCCATTTTATTTTTGCTTTTGTATATTTCTTTATTTTTCCATATGCAAATTGCCTCTTCAAACAAAGAGGACTTGTACTCTATAGCGCCACCTATTGGAAGTAGCAATCCTACAAGTCACAATCAACCCTTTAACGAGTCTTGTAATATGACTTAGGATAAAAGCCAAATCAGAATCTCCATTTGCAGACACGGTGTTTCGGACTGTTTTTTCCATTTATTTCACGCATTGTGTCCCCATGAAGTCTTAAAAGACCTTTTGGGTGGAGGCATTTTACCATATTACATTCTTTTTATTGCGGATTTTCCCTGTAACAAAGACCCTTATATTTGCCCAAGTTACAGGGGAATTTCTGCCTACATTGCAGAGTTGTCTGTGTCTCGTAGAACCCGGAACTACTGCGCTCTGCGTATAATCTGTGATCACATGACCCTGGGTCCGGAGAAGGAAGCACAGTCAGTGCATCCTAATTAGTGATGAGTGAGCGTGCTCGGATTACGTGTTATGCAAGCAAGCTCGTGTCCTAATGGACTATTTTCGGCCTGCTCGAAAAATATGCTTGAGACTCTGCGGCTGCATGTCTCGCAGCGGTTCGACAGCAGGGATTGCCTGTTTGTTACACAGCGCTGAGTATAAAAAGATGGGAGAATTTAAACATGGTAATAAACCAGGTTTATTTTCTCTGTGGGATGTTTGGCTATGTTTCTTTTTTCGGAATACAAAGGGAAAAAAAATTATACAGGCAGGATACATTGGTGGTATACAGGCAAGGGGAAACCAACAATATAAAACTGCCGACTACCTACTACAGACGTTATGGCATCACCAGCTCCACCTCAAACCACAACACATACTTAGCCCTAGGATTTGCCAGCACACGGGTTCAGGCTATGACCTCACTACTAACCTTGTCCATGTTTTAGAGAGGATACTAAGGTTGTACACAGCAGATGAAAGTGTAGGGAGGGGATTAAGCATCTAAGTTATCATGATGGGCAGATCACATAGGCAGTGGATAAGGAGGAAAGCACATACAAGTCAGTAAGAAGTAAGGCGAAATCTTTCAGGATGTGAATCAGAATAGAAAGAATGCAGAACAGACGTGAAACTCCGTGGAGGAGGAAGAGGAATCACTTTCAGCTTCAGTGTCTCCCACATGAGAGAAAAAAAATCCCTCATGAGATATAGGAAGGATCTCTCATGTGGCAATACAGAAGAGCTAGTGAGGACAGCAGTGCTCCCATTACACACACAGCGCACATCCAACCTATATTACTGTGAGAGAAAATCCAAAGTTTCAGTTTTTTTTTCCCTCAGATCATGGACCAGGCTGCAAACTGCATATGAGGGTCTACAATTGAATGAAGACTGCAGCCTCAAATTTAGTGAATATTTTAACTAAAGGTGCCCGCTAATACATACAGAAATATTACCCCCCCATGTGAAAAGGTGTCCATAGCCTCCAATGCACACGCTGCGTGTAGACGATAACACAGTAACTTACTTTCACTGCCGACCAGAACCGTCTCTCCTGAAATCTGTAATGTGGATTATTCCTGTCCTCCAATAACCTGAAATAACAAAAAGCACTGAAGCTCAGTGTGTGGTCACAACCCGAATCCTGAGAACAGCTAATCTAGGACTAAATCGTCACACATCCACCCAATCACAGGCAGCCATGGAACTTAGATGTGAACCTTTGAACATTTAGCAGTTATCATGTGGACAGATGATAAAGGGGTTAATCCTTAAAAAAAAAAAAAAAAAAAAGCCCTAATGTTAAGAAGTGCTGGAACGTTTCAATACACGATTATTAGTGTGTTGCTGCTTGATGTCAGTCTGGTTTATGCTCAGTGGCTGAAAACCAGTAGATACCCAATACCTGTCACCGATGGGTGGCTTGTCACAATCGTACCCCTCCCCGGCATCACTTCTTGTAGGTACATTTGTACTTGCAGGTAGTTTATAAAGGAACTCTGCACTGAGCTTGTTCCAAACATCTTGGAGAACTGACCCCAGATCTTCTGTGGATGTCGCCTGTGCGAATCCTTCTACCGCTTTGTGTGATCCCAGACTGACTGGATGATGTGGGATCCCCAACTCCATTTGCTCCACTGTTCCTGCAGACCCTCATTATTGTGCTGCTCTCCAGGACTTCAGTGAGAAAAGTGCCTTTCTCTTACAGCTAAATATTTCACAATTTTCATTTAAGCATCCAGAGCCCCTGCTGCCATTTTACTACACCCTGATCCTTGGTTTTTGTGCACAGTTGAGTCACTTCACCTTTGTTTCCAATTCTTTCATAAAGACCCCACTAGTTGCTACCAGTTCTGGGCTGATGGCACTGCTGGGCATCTCCCGATTGGAAGGGAAGTAAGCAGGGTGTGTAATTCATCTGCTGCACTAAGTTTCTTTGAACAACCCCTGCTTCTACAGTCCTCAATGTGGCGATTTGAAGAGACAGAAAGAATTGCACAAGTCACATCCACCGAACACCTGGGGTCAGTTCTCCAAGGTGTTTGGAAAAACGATTGTCTAAACCAGTGTTTCTCAACTCCAGTCCTCAGGACCCACCAACAGGTCATGTTTTCAGGATTTCCTTAGTATTGCACTGATAATTGATAATTTTATCACCTGCTCAAGCATTAATTCCACCACCTTTGCAATACTAAGGCCTCTTTCACACTTCAGTCGTGCGACGTCAGTCAAAATCCGTCAAAATGTGAAAAAAACGGATCCGCCATTTTTTTTTGGCGGATCCGTTTTTTTCCCATTGACTTGCATTAGTGACGGATTTTGACGGATGGTCGTCCGTTAGGTCCGTTTTTTTGTCCGCCAAAATGGCTTCTATGGGCGGCGGATCTGCTGGCATCCGTTTTTGACGGAATTCGCCCACGGATCCGTCGCCTCCATAGAAAACCATTGAAAATGCTGACAACACTGTCAGGGGTCTCTCTCTCTCTCTCTCCGGACTTGCATTACATTTCCGGAACGAAAATTTCATCATTTCCAGGTGAAAACTTCTTGGCGGATCCGTCAGAAAAGTGATCCGTTTTACATCCGTTTTTACACTTTTCTGACGGATCCGCCATTTTCACACTTCGGCGGACGTCACACGACTTAAGTGTGAAAGAGGCCTAAGGAAATCCTGAAAACATGACCTGTTGGGGGTCCTGAGGACTGGAGTTGAGAAACACTGGTCTAAACGAATAACAAAATATACAAATATTTAGCTCATATGGTGAACTGAAGGCCAAAACGGGAAAAAAAATTCAAAATTAGTTTTGTGACGTAACCTCCCCAAAAAATGAAATAAAAAGATCAAAATTGTAGCTCACGCAGCAAAAAATATACGTTATACTGCATGTTTGTGTCATAGATATACATTCACACGCACGCACGCACGCACGCACGCGCACACACACACACACTATGGGGCAAAAAAAAAAAAAAAGAAAATAGAAAAGTTACAGCTCTTAAAGAAGGGAGGAACAACAAACAAAAAATGTCTGCATCTCCAAGGATTTAAAAGGTAATTTCAAGGACTTTAACATCCTTAGGATAGGCAAACTATACTAGGAAAGTGGGGTCTGACTCCCATCACCTGCACAGGAGGCTGAGTGAAGGGGCTGCGGCTCTCCAGCGAGCACCATGTCCCATTCTACGGTTACCGGCTCATGTTGCACTCCAGCGAACGCCATGTCCCGTTCTGCTGGTTACCGGCCCATGCTGCACTCTAGCGAGCGCCATGTCCCGTTCTGCGGTTACCGGCCCATGCTGCACTCCAGCGAGCGCCATGTCCCGTTCTGCGGTTACCGGCCCATGCTGCACTCTAGCGAGCGCCATGTCCCGTTCTGCGGTTACCGGCCCATGCTGCACTCCAGCGAACGCCATGTCCCGTTCTGCGGTTACCGGTCAATGCTGCACTCCAGCGAACGCCATGTCCCGTTCTGCGGTTACCGGTCAATGCTGCACTCCAGCGAGCACCCTGTCCCGTTCTGCGGTTACCGGCCCACACAGCACTTCTGGACACACTGGATATTACCGCTCAATCCCAATCACATGATTAGACATTAGAAGCAGAGGGAGCAGTAATATCGGCAACAAGAAATGTGCGTCAGCCCCCTCTGATGTAATAAGGATAAGCCATCGATATTGTATCCCAGGAAGACCCCTCATAGAAAAGTTTCTATAGATCTACACTATGTTCCAAATTATTATGCAAATTGGTTTTAAGTGTCATAGCGTTTTTTGTTTTTTTTTGTAAATAAAACCCATTGATGGTATTGTGTCTCAGGGTTCTTTGGATCACTGAAATCAATCTCAGATACCTGTGATAATTAGTTTGCCATGTGAGCCCAATTAAAGGAAAACTGGATGTTCCACACTATTAAGCAGGCCAGAGTTTTCAAGTAACATGGGAAAGAAAAAGGATCTCTCTGCTGCTGAAAAGCATCAAATAGTGCAATGCCTTGGTCAAGGGATGAAAACATTAGATATTTCCCAAAAACTTAAGCTTGATCATCGTACTGTTAAGAGATTTGTGGCTGATTCTGAGCCCAGACATGTTTGTGCTGATAAAGGCAGAATGAGGAAGGTTTCTTCCAGGCAAGTTCATCGGATTAAGAGAGCAGCTGCTACAAAGCCATTACAAACTAGCAAACAGATATTTGAAGCTGCTGGTGCCTCTGGAGTCCCTCGAACCTCAAGGTGTAGGATTTTTCTAAGGCTTGCTGTGGTGCATAAACCTACTATTCGGCCACCCCAAAACAGTGCTCACAAGCAGAAACGGTTGCAGTGGGCCCAGACAAACATGAAGACTAATTTTCAAACAGCCTTGTTTACTGATGAGTGTTGAGCAACCCTGGATGGTCCAGATGGATGGAGTAGTGGATGGTGGGTGGATGGCCACCATGTCCCAAGAAGGCTGCGACGTAATCAAGCAGGTGGAGGAGTCATGATTTGGGCTGAAATCATGGGGAAACAGCTGGTAGGGCCCTTTAAGATTCCTGAAGGTGTGAAAATGATGTCTGCAAAGTATATAGTGTTTCTGACTGACAACTTTCTTCCATGGTATAAAAAGCAGAAACGTGCCTTCAGGAGCAAAATCATCTCCATGCATGACAATGCACCATCTCATGCTGCAAAGAATACCTCTGAGTCATTGGCTGCTATGGGCATAGAAGGAGATAAACTCCCCTGACCTCAACCCTATAGAGAACCTTTGGAGTATCATCAAGCAAAAGATCTGAGAGGGTGGGAGGCAGTTCACATCAAAACCGCAGCTCTGGGAGGCGATTCTGACTTCATGCAAAGAAATACAAGCAGAAACTCTCCAAAAACTCACAAGATCAATGGATGCAAGAATTGTGAAGGTGATATCAAAGAAGGGTTCCTATGTTACCTGTAACTTGGCCTTTTACGATGTTTTGGAGTTAAGTAGCTTTTTTGTTCAGTGAATGTGACCTCCTAATGCTGCAAATTCCACAAATGAGCATTTTCAGGTTAAAACAGATCAAATGTTCAGAAATTCTACTGTGCCTAATAATTTGTAACAGTGTATTCTGAGTTTTTTCCCATTTTGGAGATTATACTGTTATCATTGTGAGGTTTTTTCAATAAAATTTGATGTATACTCTAATGGGTGATGACTTTTATTAGACTGACTGTCATTTGCACCGACCACTTAGGAAAATCAGAGAAAAATATCATTTGCATAATAATTTGGAACATAGTGTAGATGTTATCTGCTCCTACCTCTTCGGGTAGAGGGGAATAAACACATCGTCTTCTATGACTTTCTTTATTCTTGAAACCAGACAACCAACAAGCTCCTAAAACAAAAAAAAACAAAAATCACCAACCTGCATACACTTAAGATTTACGGACACGATTTATGCAGGACAGACCAGCCAGGAGCAGAACCAATAAAAGCCCCCTTCACATGACTGAGCTGCACACGGGCACTGACACATGAACTACAGGTTCTCCTCCTTCGCAGCTCTCCCGTTGTCATGTGCTCCCCAATCAGCAGCCATTGTGAAGACATGAGACCCGTGAGGAGGGAAGGGGAGAACCTGGAATACTAATATATTAGTAAGTGCCACAAAATCTGGCCCTCGACACATCTGAGGTGGTCAACACCTTTAGGTGCATCACCAGAGGGTCATTCTAGGTGCGCACAGGACGGCATCGGTGCAGACGACCCTCTATACTGACTGTTGCCACCAATCCACATTGCAAGGATTACACAGGACTATTCCCATCATCTCACCTGCACAGATTTGCTTTTTTCATCTCCCAGAACATGTGTTTTGCAGAAATGCACCAGCCTTTCAGTCTGAGCAGATGACATCGGATCCCACACATGATCTACAAGTCCTGAAAAACATCAATTACACAAAGCCTGAATACATCACATTCATATAGCACCAATCTCTGCAGTGCAGATCACGCTCTCACATCCATCACAATCCCAGAGGTGATCCAGGTCCTCCACGTTAGGTACATACAGACAATAGGGCGAACGCTAATCACTAATCCTGTACTGATCCTGAGTTACCGTATTTTTCGGATTATAAGATGCACTTTTTTCTCCAAAATTTTGGGGGAATACGGGGGTTTGTCTTATAATGAGGATATACCTTAAAGGCCGCGGTGGAGCAGGGTCCCAGAGGCGCTGCTGGAGGAGGGAAGAGTGGAGCGTTGCTGCAGGCCGCAGGCTGGGATGAGGGGGCGTTCCGATGTGCGCCACTGCGGGTGTTCGTGCGGGGGCTCTGCCGACATTTTGTGAAAGCCTAGAGCTCTCGTAAACCATGTAAGTGCGAGAGCTCTAGGCTTTCACAAAATGTCGACAAAGCTCCAGCACATCGGAAAACCCCCTAATCCCAGCCTGTAGCAATGCTCCACTCTTGCCTCCTCCAGCAGCGACCCAGCTTCACTGCAGCCACCACCCCCTGTAAGCAATAAGACGCATGGATTATAAGCACCAACATTTTATTAAAAAAAAGTTTTTTTTCCTATTTTTCTCCTCAAAATTTGGAATGAGTCTCATAATACGCAAAATACAGTACATCCTGTATTATACCCCAGAGCTGCACTCACTATTCTGCTGGTGCAGTCACTGTGTACATACATTACATTACTGATCCTGAGTTACATCCTGTATTATACCCCAGAGCTGCACTCACTATTCTGCTGGTGCAGTCACTGTGTACATACATTACATTACTGATCCTGAGTTACATCCTGTATTATACCCCAGAGCTGCACTCACTATTCTGCTGGTGCAGTCACTGTATACATACATTACATTACTGATCCGGAGTTACATCCTGTATTATACTCCAGAGCTGCACTCACTATTCTGCTGGTGCAGTCACTGTGTACATACATTACATTACTGATCCTGAGTTACATCCTCTATTATACTCCAGAGCTGCACTCACTATTCTGCTGGTGCAGTCACTGTGTACATACATTACATTACTGATCCTGAGTTACATCCTGTATTATACCCCAGAGCTGCACTCACTATTCTGCTGGTGCAGTCACTGTGTACATACATTACATTACTGATCCTGAGTTACCTCCTGTATTATACTCCAGAGCTGCACTCACTATTCTGCTGGTGCAGTCACTGTGTACATACATTACATTACTGATCCTGAGTTACATCCTGTATTATACTCCAGAGCTGCACTCACTATTCTGCTGGTGCAGTCACTGTGTACATACATTACATTACTGATCCTGAGTTACATCCTGTATTATACTCCAGAGCTGCACTCACTATTCTGCTAGTGCAGTCACTGTGTACATACATTACATTACTGATCCTGAGTTACATCCTGTATTATACCCCAGAGCTTCACTCACTATTCTGCTGGTGCAGTCACTGTGTACATACATTACATTACTGATCCTGAGTTACATCCTGTATTATACCCCAGAGCTGCGCTCACTATTCTGCTGGTGCAGTCACTGTGTACATACATTACATTACTGATCCTGAGTTACATCCTGTATTATACTCCAGAGCTGCGCTCACTATTCTGCTGGTGCAGTCACTGTGTACATACATTACTGATCCTGAGTTACATCCTGTATTATACTCCAGAGCTGCGCTCACTATTCTGCTGGTGCAGTCACTGTGTACATACATTACATTACTGATCCTGTACTGATCCTGAGTTACATCCTGTATTATACCCCAGAGCTGCACTCACTATTCTGCTGGTGCAGTCACTGTGTACATACATTACATTACTGATCCTGTACTGATCCTGAGTTACATCCTGTATTATACCCCAGAGCAGCACTCACTGTTCTGCTGGTGCAGTCACTGTGTATACTCCAGAGCTGCACTCACTATTCTGCTGGTGCAGTCACGGTGTACATACATTACTGATCCTGAGTTACATCCTGTAATATACCTGTTGTGAAAGTTTTGGAGACGACTTCAGAGCTGAAGCTCCCTCTGGTGGTTGCTGAGGGTATTGAACCTATGTTAAAACACCAAGAGTCCTACACCTGCAGATAACGAGTGGTTGTCAGGTGGTACTGACAGGCCTGATATAAGTGAGCTGACCTCCCATGATCCTCGCTGGTGATCAATTGTTCTTCCTGGTCTAGGTTGGAATTCAGCTTGCTTCTCTGCTGTCTCCTGCTTGCATTCAGATAAGTCACTTTCAGTTTTTTTTTACTGTGGTTTGAATTCCTTGCTTTTTGCTGCATTGCTTTTTGTCTTCAGCCGGGTCCCCTTTGGGGGGCTTTGGCTGGTCTCTGTTCATTTTTTTATTTGTTCATTTGCTCAGTTCTTGTGATATTTTACTGCTGGGTTGCTACGTGTTCACACCAGAGAATCTGATATAGGTGGTCGAGACCGTGTGGTCTCAGCATTTCTGTAATCAGAAGTGTTGGAATTTTTCCTAGGGTTTTTCTGGGGCCCCAGCGTTTGCTTAGTCTATTTTCTGTCTGTGTTCGTGTTTTCATCTTGTCTAGCCGCCATTATATGTCTGGGGGCTTCCTACTCTATTGGGGTCTACTCCAGGGCAGTTAGCTTTCCTATTTCCATCTTCAGGGATAGCTATCTCTCCGGCTGTGACGAGGCATCTAGGGCACCGCAGGAATGTCCCACGGCTACTTCTAGTTGTGCGGTTAGTTTAGGGTCTGCAACCTATTCGTTTCCAACCTCTCTGGTGTTCGGCTGCCTATGCGGTTTTTTGCTCCTGCCTCCTCAGCTACCTAAACGTAACATATACCCCAGAGCTGCACTCACTATTCTGCTGGTTGTTAATGGAAAGCTTGTTGAGAGATACACCCTGGAACTGCGCTGAAGCTCTGAAGCTGCAGAGTGCTGAATACAGCCCTATTTTCTCACCTGAAACTTTGGGAATCACAGTCTTCTCAATGACAGCGGTCAGCACTTTATGATCCGGGTCGCCTTCCATGTTATTTTCATGCTCATTTTTGCTGAAGCAGAAATCATCCGTGTCACGATACCATGACATTTGCTCCAGCTGTGTGCTGTTCTAGACCAAGGAATACAAAGATATCAACCACAAGAAGTCATAGGCATTGAGGCAACTAGAGATTTAATGGATATGCAAATGAGGTTTTGAGCTCTGTGTGTGGGAGACCACTTCCCGAGCCTCCGCACTAGCACTAGCCCAGCACCCTTAGCTTGACTGTGGTGTCACTGTGTGACGTCATCAGGCGATACACAATGAAATCAAGACCGTGAACTATCAATCAAGCTAAGGAGACTTTTCCTGGGCAGAAGTTCGGGATGTGCTCGGCCTCACCCAGAACACTCAAAAACGTATTTGCATGTGAATTAAAGTTCTAATCACCTGGGAATGCAGCAACAAATAAAAGATATAAAGGTGTTAATAAATTTAGCTTTCAAAGACCTGCTAGCCCATACTGTATATATGGTTTGATATTACAGACAGATTGCCTTGAAAGGATCCCTCCACTCATACACTTTATTATGCTCGGTGCAGATCCTCAGGGGCGGAGCTTGACAATATATGTGGGGTTCTCACTATTTCTGTGTGGTGCTTCTTCCCCCGAGACCCAGCAATAGGCAGAACACAGTATGAGTTTTGCCTTACAGTAATCAGACCCACACAGACATCTTCCTACATATATTGAGGGAAATTTTTTGCTACCTGCAGAGGGTTCCAGCCTATTAACTCCGTCCGCACCAGAGGGCTCAGCAGCTTGGGAATACATAGACTGATGTAGGCGTCGTAATACGTTTCGGGGTACCGCTCCCTCCACTCATGAAATTTCGACAGGATGTTTTTGATATGGCAGAAATCCTCATGGACGTCGTCAAAGATGGGTTTACTAAGGAGGAGGACGTCCTCTGCAGAAGGAAGACATTAACGTTATTTAGACTTATTCCTAATTTTGTTAAAGGCGAAATGTACCTGACATTCATAATTCACACTGGACAGGAACTTTAAAGGGCTATTCTCATCACCAAGATCCTATCCCAATATGTAGCAGGTTTAATAATATTAACTAATACTTCCAATTGCAAATGTAGTATAGTTCTTCTGATTAGCTGTGTTGCTTACTCCATCTCCAGTGCATTCAAGCAACTTAGATATCCATGGTTATGACCACTAACAGACAACTGTCACTGTACGATTGGTCGTAACCATGGACATCCAAGTTACTGCAATACACTGCAGATGGAGTAAGCAACACAGCTAATCAGAAGAACTATACTATATTTGCAATTGGAAGTATTTGCTAATATTATTATAAATTCTACTACATACTGGGATAGGATCTTGGAGATGGGAATACTTTAACTTCTTCCATTCGCAGTCAATTTTCTTTTCTGTGCTTATTTCCTCCTCAAACAGCAACCATGTGTGTAACATTATTTCACATTTTATGAGAACACTCTTTTGATGATCTGGTGTTGCTGAATGTACTTATTTTCTTAATTTCTTTTATCTTGTATTGGGAAAAAGTTGTGTGAGGGGCAACTCAAACTTTGTCTTTTTTTTTTTTTTTTTCCATATTTTCTATCCATTATATCTGCTCGTTTATATGGCGCCATTAATTCCACAGCGCTTTACAGACATTATCATCACTGTCCCCATCGGCGCTCACAAGCAAAATTCACCATCAGTATAGAGGTACATAAACCTACAATCCAACATCAGCATTGTATAGCGCACGCACAGCAGACACATAAATATATCTATACATTTCTCTAGGCAGGTTTCTCACTTGTATGTAAAGTTCACTACATCTGGCCACTAAGTTGTGCGTTTTCATTCCTCCTGCTGTCAGTGAATGGAGTCATTCTGGATTACATCCAGTGGCTGAAATCAGCCCCTAATCACCGCGTGCACAGGTCAATGTATTGGTTGTGGTGGACACAGAAGATTTGCTGCAGATTTTTCTACAACTGTCCTATTTATCTGGATGGGCATTGTAGAGATCTCTGATTGAATGGAATTGATGGAACTTTCTACAATAAACCTGTTGTGGACATCCCCTTCGAGGCAGCTCTGATCCTTACACCTGGATAGACATCGGCTCCAATGTACAGATGCGGCAGAGTCGAGCTCGTGAATGAAGCAGAGGCCGGACAGACATCAGTCTGAGATGAGTTAGTGACTCCTGCATTAAGCAGGGGGTTGGACGCGATGACCCTGGAGGTCCCTTCCAACTCTAACATTATGATGCTATGATTGATTTTGCATTTTGCAGCAGTCACTGTGATGGCCTGATGTGCAGTTTATGGCTTTCTCAGCGAGCGTGCAGACACACAGTGATGCGCCTCCCCCACCCCGATTACCTTGATTTTGCTTGTATTCTCGTTCTTGGTCGGGCAGCAGCTCGTCGTCACTGGACGTTCCTTCGCTGTGGTGTTTCTGACCAGAATCCTCACGATTCTGCCGTCTTCTAGTTCTGTACAGGATAGAATAGACCTGATTTAGGTTTGTGAGCTGGAGAATCCCTGCTGGACATTATGGACACTGTACTGAAATCGTACCCAAGGCACAGACAATAAACGTGACTCCGATTATGTTCCACAATTGGAGTTTCGTGGTTGTCACCATGTTCAGAGCCACTATAGGAGATATTCGGACCTTACAGGTTTTATGCTGCACAGTAATGTTTGGGTCCTGGAGGTGGGACCCGCATCTACCTCCAGAACAAGAATCTCCTGACCCCAGTCCCATCTAGCATGGTGGCTGATGCATCCAGGTGAATTAATAGAAAGGTGGACACGCGTGTACACAGAGTAAGAGGGGTATTCCTACCCATAAGCCAGTGGTGGAGGAAGGGTGGAAGCCAAATTTGGTACTCCACTTTTTTTTCAGGCAGAGCAATGGGTGAGCACGTGCACTCCGCTGCATTACGACAGGCCTGTTCTTGTGATCCAGAACCTCATTCCTGGGATCGCTGGATAAAGCATAAGATTCAACCGTGGAAATAACCCTTTAACCCCTTCATGACCCAGCCTATTTTGACCTTAAAGACCTTGCTATTTTTTGCAATTCTGACCAGTGTCCCTTTATGAGGTAATAACTCAGGAACGCTTCAACGGATCCTAGCGATTCTGAGATTGTTTTTTCGTGACATATTGGGCTTCATGTTAGTGGTAAATTAAGGTCGATAATTTTTGCGTTTATTTGTGAAAAAAATGGAAATTTGGCGAAAATTCTGAAAATTTTGTAATTTTCAAATTTTTAATTTTTATTCTGTTAAACCAGAGAGTTATGTGGCACAAAATAGTTAATAAATAACATTTCCCACATGTCTACTTTACATCAGCACAATTTTGGGAACAACATTTTTTTTTGTTAGGAAGTTATAAGGGTTAAAAGTTGACCAGCGATTTCTCCTTTTTACATCAAAATTTACAAAACCATTTTTTTAGGGACCACCTCACATTTGAAGTCACTTTGAGGGGTCTATATGGCAGAAAATACCCAAAAGTGACACCTTTATAAAAACTGCACCCCTCAAGCTACTCAAAACTACATTCAAGAAGATTATTAACCCTTCAGGTGCTTCACAGGAACTAAAGCAACGTGGAAGGAAAAAAATGGACATTTTAATTTTTCCAACAAAAATTTTCTTTTAGCATCAATTTTTTCATTTTTACATGGGCATCAGGATAAAATGGATCCTAAAATTTGTTGGGCAATTTCTCCTGAGTACACAGATACCTCATATGTGGTCATAAACCACTGTATGGGCGCACAGCAGGGCTCAGAAGGGAAGGAGCGCCATTTGACTTTTTGAATGGAAAATATGCTGGAATATTTAGCGGTTGCCATGTCGCATTTGGAGAGTCCCTGTGTGCCTAAACATTGGAGCTCCCCCACAAGTGACCCCATTTTGGAAACTAGACCCCCTAAGGAACTTATCTAGATGCATAGTGAGCACTTTGAACCCCCAGGTGCTTCACAAATTGATCTGTAAAAAAAAGAAAGTACTTTTTTTTCACAAAAATATTCTTTTAGCCTCAGTTTTTTTCATTTTCACATGGGCAACAGTATAAATTGGATCCTAAAATTTGTTGGGCAATTTCTCCTGAGTACACAGATACCTCGTATGTGGTCATAAACCACTGTTTGGGCGCACGGCAGGGCTCAGAAGGGAAGGAGCGCCATTTGACTTTTTGAATGGAAAATATGCTGGAATATTTAGCGGTTGCCATGTCGCATTTGGAGAGTCCCTGTGTGCCTAAACATTGGAGCTCCCCCACAAGTGACCCCATTTTGGAAACTAGACCCCCTAAGGAACTTATCTAGATGCATAGTGAGCACTTTGAACCTCCAGGTGCTTCACAAATTGATCCGTAAAAAAAAGAAAGTACTTTTTTTTCACAAAAATTTTCTTTTAGCCTCAGTTTTTTTCATTTTCACATGGGCAACAGTATAAATTGGATCATAAAATTTGTTGGGCAATTTCTCTTGAGTACATAGATACCTCATATGTGGTCATAAACCACTGTTTGGGCGCACGGCAGGGCTCAGAAGGGAAGGAGCGCCATTTGACTTTTTGAATGGAAAATATGCTGGAATATTTAGCGATTGCCATGTCGCATTTGGAGAGTCCCTGTGTGCCTAAACATTGGAGCTCCCCCACAAGTGACCCCATTTTGGAAACTAGACGCCCTAAGGAACTTATCTAGATGCATAGTGAGAACTTTGAACCCCCAGGTGCTTCACAGAAGTTTATAACGCAGAGCCGTAAAAATAAAAAATCATTTTTTTTCTCAAAAAATGATTTTTTAGCCCACTATTTTTTATTTTCACAATGGTTACAGGAGAAATTGGACCCCAAAAGTTGTTGTCCAGTTTGTCCTGAGTACGCTAGTACCCCATATGTGGGGGGGAACCACTGTTTGGGCACACGTCAGGGCTCGGAAGGGATGTGGTGACGCTTTGAAATGCTGACTTGATGGAATGGTCTGCGGGCATCTTGTTACGTTTGCAGAGCCCCTGATGTGCCTAAACAGTAGAAACTCCCCACAAGTGACCCCATTTAGGAAACTAGACCCCGCAAAGAACTTATCTAGATGTGTGGTGAGCACTTTGAACCCCCAAGGGCTACACAGAAGTTTATAACGCCCGGGCATGAAAATAAAAAAATCATATTTTTTCCACAATCAGGATCTTTTAGTCCCCAATTTTTTTATTTTCCCAAGGGTAACATGAGAAATTAGACCCCAAAAGTTGTTGTCCAATTTGTCCTGAGTATGCGGATATCCCATATGTGGGAGAAATACGGATTTTTGTGTTACTCACCGTAAAATCCTTTTCTCCGAGACGCTCATTGGGGGACACAGGACTGTGGACTGTGGGGTGTATGCTACTGCCGCTAGGAGGCTGACACTAAGTAAACATAAAAAAAGGTTAGCTCCTCCTCTGCCGTATACACCTCAGCACTGGCCGCAGGCAAACCCAGTTTAGTGCAAAAAGCAGTAGGAGGCTAAAAATAAATCAAGAGTTAACACAGATACAGTATATCCAGAAGAAAAAACTGCTGATACCAACTTAAGGAGAATAGTTAACTCAATATAAAGCCAGCCGGCTATAAGGGAGGGTGCTGTGTCCCCCAATGAGCGTCTCGGAGAAAAGGATTTTACGGTGAGTAACACAAAAATCCGTATTTCTCCTTCGTCTCATTGGGGGACACAGGACTGTGGGACGTCCCAAAGCAGTCCCTTGGGTGGGAAATCGATTCCACAGTGTAATTTATAACAGGCATTGCCTATAGGTGCGCAACCGCGCCCTGAAGAATCCTTCTACCCAGACTGGCATCTGCAGAAGCCTGGGTATGGACATTATAATGCTTGGAAAAAGTATGCAGACTGGACCAGGTTGCTGCTTTACAAACCTGTTCCACCGAAGCCTGATGCCGAAGGGCCCAGGAGGCACCCACCGCTCGGGTGGAGTGAGCCTTGATCCCTGCGGGAACTACCGTGCCTCTGATGCGGTAAGCCTCCTGAATGGCTAACCGAATCCACCTAGCCAAGGTTGATTTAGAGGCAGCGAGTCCCTTCCTTCGACCCTCAGGGAGAACAAACAGCGTGTCCGTCTGCCGAAAGGACGCCGTCCGAGAAACATATCTCCTGAGTGCTCTCACCAGATCCAGCGTATGGAGAGCCTTCTCCACTCGGTGCGTCGGAGCTGGGCAAAATGAGGGCAAAACAATGTCCTCATTAATATGAAAAGAGGACACGACTTTAGGCAAAAAAGGTGGTGTTGGTCTGAGCACCACCTTATCCTGATGGAAAAGCAAGTACGGAGCTCGACAAGACAATGCGGCCAGCTCCGAAACCCGCCTTATGGATGTTATGGCTACCAAAAACACCACTTTGACAGAGAAACCTCCTGCAAAGGTTCAAAAGGAGACTCCTGCAGGACTCCCAGGACTAGATTGAGATCCCAAACATCTAAGGGAGCCTTGTAGGGGGAACTATATGGACAACCCCTTGAATAAAAGTCCTAACCTGAAAATTAGACGCGATTCTTCGCTGAAAAAGCACTGATAAGGCTGATATCTGGCGTCTAAGCGTACTTGGTGCTAGACCTGAATCTAGGCCTGCCTGGAGAAATGACAGAATATTTGGAATTGAAAACCGAAGCGGGGAACAACCATGTTCCCTGCACCAAGCAAAAAAGACCTTCCAAGTACCGTGGTAGATGCGAGCCGAAACGGGCTTTCGGGCGTTAGCCATCGTTGCGGCGACCTTTTTAGAGAAACCAGCCCTGGTCAGGATCCAAGATTCAACGGCCAGGCCGTCAAACACAGGACCGCTAAGTTCTGGTGGTAAACTGGGCCCTGGGAGAGAAGGTCCACGCGCTCTGGCAGTCGCCAAGGAGCGTCGGCGAGCAATTGTACCAGCTCCGCGTACCATGAGCGGCGCGGCCAATCCGGAGCGATTAATATCGCAGGAACCCCCTCTATCCTGATCTTTCTGATCACCCTTGGGAGAAGGGCTATTGGTGGAAACAAGTATGGAAGATGAAACTGATTCCATGGTAGGACCAGAGCGTCTACTGCAAATGCCTGCGGATCCCGGTACCGGGAGACGAAGTTGGGCACCTTGGCATTTATCTTGGAAGCCATCAGGTCCACATCTGGGGTTCCCCAGCGTCGGCATATATGCTGAAAAATCTCGGGATGAAGTGACCATTCCCCTGACGCTATGCCGTGACGGCTGAGAAAATCCGCAGCCCAATTTTCCTCGCCCGGAATGTGGACCGCTGAAATCACAGAGTGATTTACCTCTGCCCAAGTCAGAATCTGTTTTACCTCGTGCATGGCCCCCTGCTGCGGGTACCTCCCTGATGGTTTATGTATGCCACTGCCGTGGCATTGTCCGATTGTATTCTGACTGGGTGGCCCGCCAGATGCTGGTGAAAATGCCTCAGAGCCAGCCGAATAGCTCGGATCTCTAAAATATTGATCGGAAGAGTCGATTCCTGCTGAGACCAAGTTCCCTGGGCTGTGTGGTGACGAAACACTGCTCCCCATCCGAGCAGGCTGGCATCCGTTGTGACAACCAACTAGAAATTTGGAGGAAACAACCGACCCTGTCGAAGAGTGGTGTTCTTCGTCCACCACATTAGAGTCTGTCTGACCTGCAGGGACAGACGACACCGAAGATTGAGGGAGTAAAGGCTCCCGTCCCATACTGCCAAGAGTGCATGTTGAAGGGGGCGAAGATGAAATTGGGCAAATGGAATCGCCTCGATTGCTGCCACCATCCTTCCTAGGACCCTCATGCAAAACCGGATGGTGTGAGGAATTGGTTGGCGAAGGATCCGTACCTCTTGACGGAGAACCAAGGCCTTGTCTTGAGGAAGAATTATCAACCCCTGAGCGGTGTCGAAATTCATCCCTAAAAAGGTAATCTTCCGAGATGGCACGGGAGATGACTTCTTCATATTCACCAGCCACCCCAGGCGAGCAAGGGTGTCTAACGTAATGCTGACACTTTCCTCGCAGGTCTGAAAAGACGGACCCTTGATGAGGAGGTCGTCTAAGTAAGGCAGGATGACTACCCCCCTGGAGTGCAGAATGGACACAACAGCAGCCATGACCTTTGTGAATACCCTGGGGGCTGTGGCTAGCCCGAAAGGCAAGGCTGTGAACTGAAGATGAAGTTTGCCGACAGCAAACCAAAGAAATTTCTGATGAGGAGGAAATATGGGGATGTGAAGATAGGCATCCTGAATGTCTATTGATGCTAGAAATTCCCCTTTTTCCATGGCTGCAATGACAGAACGGAGAGACTCCATTCGGAAATGACGAATTCTGACAAACCGGTTCAGTCGCTTTAGATCCAGAATGGGTCTTACGGTACCGTCTTTTTTGGGTACGATGAACAGGTTGGAATAAAACCCCTGACCTTTTTCGATTTCCGGAACAGGTACAACAACCCCGCTGTGCCGAAGAGACTCGACCGCCCTGAATAAGGCGCGAACCCGAGATTCCTCCTTGGGAAGGCGCGAGGGAAAAAAACGATTTGAAGGAAGGCTGGTAAATTCTATCTTGTACCCCGAGGAGACTACTTCTCTGACCCACTCGTCGTGAGTAATTGATAGCCAAATGGGGCGAAACCAGAGTAAGCGGCCGCCTACTCTGGATAAATTGACCGGATTCTGCCTCCAGTCATTTGTCCGAATATTTCTGGAGTTTGCCTCTTGATCTTGGTTGTTGAGATCGCCCTCTTCCCAAAGGGTTGGTCCTGTAGGAGACCTGACGATCTCTGGCTTGATTAGGCCGACCTGAACCGCTGGAGGTAGCTGGCGCGGCCCAACCTGGGTTACGAAAGGCCCTAAAGCGAGGCTGAAGCTGTCGGCGAAAAGGCTGCTTAATCTTTTGCTGAGGAAGGAAACTGCTCTTCCCTCCCGTCGCATCAGATATGAGCTGATCCAACCTTTCGCCAAATAACCGACCACTCTGATATGGTAAGGATGTAAGCGATTTCTTTGAGATTGAGTCTGCTCGCCAGGTTCTCAGCCACAAAGATCTTCTGATGGCAATAGCATTAGCAGCAGCTAGGGCTGAGCAATTTGCCGCATCCATGGACGCATTAATTAAGAAGTCTCCTGCCAGCGCTATCTGATTAGAAATCTCGGTTACTTCAGACGGTACCTCTATACCATGAAGAGCTCTATTTAGAGACTCCGACCAGGAAATCATGGCCTTAGCAACCCAAGTCGCAGCAAAAGAAGGAGAGAGAGCAGAACCCGATGCTTCAAACACCGAGCGGGCCAAACTCTCAATCAGACGATCCGTTGGTTCCTTGATCGAGGAACCGTTAGGAAGGGAGAGGAGCGTCCTAGACGCCAAACGCGACACAGGAGGATCAACCGCAGGAGATTCCGCCCACTTTTTAAGAAGCTCAGGAGCAAAAGGATATCTAGTATTGAGAGCCTTTTGTCCTGCGAAGCGCTTGTCCGGTTTCTCTCTGTGGCGCTGCACTAGTTCCTCAAACTCAGGATGAGCCCCAAAAACCTTATGAGTTTGCCTGGCTCTCTTGAAGGACACCTTATGACCGGAGGTCAAGGTGGACTCATCGTCTATCCCCAAAGTTTGATTGACAGCTTCAATCAAACTGTCAATTGTGTCCTGACAATTTGGTGCCTCAAAATTAAGGGACTCTTCTGAATCAGAATCCGAATACTGATCACTTGCCAGAGGTGAGGGAGAACGAGAGACGGAACTGAAAGATGCCGAGGCCCTGGACGGCAAAGGCGACGCAGTGTGGGTTCGCTTCCCCTGCGTCTGCCTGGTGAGAGCGCGGCCCCTGCAGGCCGGAGGTTCATGAGACTTGCCAAGACGGGTGAACCACTGTCCCTGCTCCTATCGGGAGCTTGAAGGGACTCGATCGCTTTTGTTAATGACGCCACAGATTGAGTCAGGGACAAGGCCCACTCAGGGGACCTGACGCACTAGGCTCAGCTATAGGAGCGGGTTCCTGAGCCCGTTCAGAGTCACAGGCTTCACAGACCCGAGAAGTCTGGGCGTGCGGAAAAGGGGACCTACAGGCAATGCATGCGGTATACAGCACTGTATGAACCTTAGATCTTCTGGACATTCTGGATCTGTCACAGAGTCCGCAATGAACTGGATGTGACGGTCAGCAGAGAGGCGAAAAAAGAGTGCGGAGTAAAGAGGAACAACCAGGCTGGAGGTAGTAGCAACCCCTGAGCGGTGTCGACTTACCCCAGTCCTGTATCCCTTGCGTCCTGAAAACAGCCACAACAGAGCTCCAAAATTTTTCAAAAAGGAGCGCTCCTCTGTCAGGGAGGCGTGCTCATGTAGACGAGCCTCTCAAGAGGCGCCTCCCACCTGCTTCCGGCCGCGGCCTAGTCTCCAGCAAAAGCCGGGGACTAAATTTGAAGCCGCGGCCTAGCGCCGGCCGAAGCCGCGGCCTAAATTTCCGGCTAAGGCCCTAAAGTCGGAGGGCGGTCCACCGGAAGGAGACGCCGCCGGGGCGGATCTCCCTTGCGATAGCGGCCCACCCCCCGGCTGACGCCGGACACAGAATTCCGGCCCGCGGCCCAGTCCCCGGAAAAAGCCGGGGACTAAATTTTAAAACCGGGGCCCAGAAGCCGGGCGAAAGGAGGTCCCCAAGTCAGAGGGCGGGTCCGCCGGAAGGAGACGCCGCCGGGGCGGATCCCCCTCCCCCTTACGACCGCGGCCCACCCTCCGGCTAACACCGGACAGTAAACACCGGCCCGCGGCCTAGTCCCCGGGAAAAGCCGGGGACTAAATTTTGCAAAGGCCTAGCGCTGACCGCGACCCTCGCGGCTGTCCAGGCGGGAGGCGGACGCCGACTTCATCCATCTGTGGAGAAGGGGGAACGAACAGCTGGAACCCCTGAGCGTGTGTTTCCTACCCGCTCCAGTAATCTTGGCCACACGTCCTTGGAGGTAAGAGTCTTCAGGCGATGTGTGATCCCACAAAATTCCGTCATGTAGGTAAAAATGGGGGCTCCATAATAAACTAAGGTAGGACGGTGCAGGAACCCTAACTCCATCACCCTTTCAGAGGGTGAGGAGAGGGACCGTCCGCCTCCTTGCAGCACCGCAGTCTAGCATTGGTGGTGCAGTGGGGGCCGCACGGACTAACTCTTGCCTCTGTACAGCCTAGGGTTTCAATACCTTAGGGTGGTCAGGGCTGAGTCCGGCATTCATGTCCCACGTTGCGGGAGAGGATACGTTGGAGGCTTTACTCCACGTGCTCGCCCGTTGATGGTTTGGGGAGATCGGACCCTTTCAATAGGATCCGTCGTCCCTATCTCATCTTCGTGGGAAAAAAAAAAAAAAAAAAAATGGTCTGGAAAAATAACCAGACGTGTGCCTCCATCAGACACTAAGCAAGAACTGGGTTTGCCTGCGGCCAGTGCTGAGGTGTATACGGCGGAGGAGGAGCTAACCTTTTTTTATGTTTACTTAGTGTCAGCCTCCTAGCGGCAGTAGCATACACCCCACAGTCCACAGTCCTGTGTCCCCCAATGAGACGAAGGAGAAAACTACTGTATGGGCACACGTCGGGGCTCGGATGGGAAGTAGTGACGTTTTGAAATGCCCACTTGATGGAATGGTCTTCGGGCGTCATGTTACGTTTGCAGAGTCCCTGATGTGCCTAAACAGTAGAAACTCCCCACAAGTGACCCCATTTTGGAAACTAGATCCCCCAAGGAACTCCTATAGATGTGTGATAAGCACTTTGAATCTCCAAGTCCTTCACAGAAGTTTATAACGCAGAGCCGTGAAAATATAAAATCATTTTTTTTTCCACAAAAATAATTTTTAGTCCCCAATTTTTTTCCCAATGTTAACAGGAGAAATTAGAACCCCCAAAGTTGTCGTGCAATTTTTCCCGAGTACGCTGATACCTCATATGTGGGGATAAACCACTGTTTGGGCATACGTCGGGGCTTGGAATAAGGGGAGCACTGTTTGACTTTTTGAACGCAAAATTTGCAGGAATCAATGGTGGCGCCATGTCGCGTATGGAGACCCCCTGATGTGCCTAAATAGTGGAAAACCCTCAATTCTAACTCCAACACTAACCCCAACACACCCCTAACCCCAACCCTAACCCCTACACACACCTAACCCTAATACAAACCCTAATCATAACCCTAACCCCAACACACCCCTAACCCTAATCCCAACTCTAACCAGAAACCTAACTACAAGCCTAACCCTAATTCCAACCCTAACCCTAATTCCAACCCTAACTCAAATTCCAACCCTAACCGTAATTCTAACCTTAACCCTAATGCTAACCCTAACCCTAGTTCTAACCCTAAGGCTGGGTTCATATTGCGTTTTACCAGCCCGTTCAACACGTAGCGTTGACCGGTTGGTAACGGTATAGCATAACGCGATTGCGTTATGCTATACCCGCTAGCGCAGATGAATCAGCAGATAATCAGCCGCGGATCCGCAGCAAAATCAGTCGCGGATCAGCAACAAAATCCGCCGCGGATCAGCAGCAAAATCCGCCGCGGATCAGCAGCAAAATCAGCCGTGGATCAGCGGCGAATCCGCAGTGGATCAGCAGCGAAATCCGCCACGGATCAGCAGCGAAATCCGCCGCGAATCAGCAGCAAAATCAGTTGCGGATCAGCAGCGAAATCCGCCGCGGATCAGCAGCGAAATCCGCCGCAGATCAGCAGCGAAATCAGTCGCGGATCCGCAGCGGATCAGCAGCGAATCCGCCGCGGATCAGCAGCGAAATCAGCCGCGGATCCGCAGCGAAATCAGCCGCGGATCCGCAGCGAAATCAGCCGCGGATCAGCAGCAAAATCCGCTAGGAAAAAAAAAAAAAAATATTTTTTTTATTATTTGTCCCTACCTATGACGGGGGGGGGGTTCATTTACTTTTTTTTTTATTTTGATCACTGTGACAGTTTATCACAGTGATCAAAATAAATTTTTTTACAATGGAGGGCGCACTGGGCATGCGCCGGCCGGCGGGCGCACTGCGCATGCGCCCGCCATTTTCCAAGATGGCGGCGCCCATGAAGAATCCCGGGCAGCCGCCGGGACGGATCCAGGGACATCGGTGGACCGGGAGAGGTGAGTAGGGGACGTCGGAAGGTGAGGGGGGGGGGGGATCGGAAGGTGAGGGGGGGTGATCGCAGGAGCAGGGGAGCAGACAGCAACGGCGGTGACCGATCGCTGCCATCTTTCGATGGCGGCGGCCGATCACCGCCGTGACATGGTGTGGGGGGGGTCTGATCGCGGTCTCCAGCCATGGCAGATGCTATTGCAGCATCGGCCATGGCTGGATTGTAATATTTCACCAGTTTAATTGGTGAAATATTACAAATCGCTCTGATTGGCAGTTTCACTTTTAACAGCCAATCAGAGCGATCGTGGCCACGTGGGGGTTAAGCCAACCCCCCTGTGGTGATGCAGTAAGGGTCCTGTTACTGCGGGTCGGGTGACCTTTCAGTGACCCCGGACCCCCGACCCGCAGTAACATGATTTATAGCATGCCGCCTACGTCGGCGTCATGGGTCGGGATGGCACAGGTTTTCATGACGCCGACGTAGGCGTCATGGGTCGGGAAGGGGTTAAAAGGGAACCTGTCATGTCAGAAACCGCCACTTACCTGCAGATATAGGGTTAATAAGCAGGTTAACAGCGTTCCTATGCAGCCCGGCCGCCGCAGGAGAAGCCAAGCTCATTTTATCCCAGGAGCCTTGCGCTCAATACGGCAGCCGTGCACCTTTCTAATGCCATATACCTTCAGATTAACCCTATATTTACAGATAAATAGCTTTATCAGATGTGACAGGTTCCTTTAAGGAAACAGCCAAACATGCAGTATGACTACCTAATCGCAGACAGGTTTCACACGCTTTACACCTAAAAGCAGCCATGTTTTTCTAACCCTGTAGAGTCCCTTTAAAATGTTACATTCGGGCTAAACTGTGCACAATAATGGGGCGGTGTGGCCGGCTTTCTTACATCCTCTGTAGTGTAGGGTAGATGGGGAACGGAAATTGGTTACACCTTATAATTTTGGGGAAAGGAGAACTACTAAAGCAATGTTTGCCCTGGTGCCCACTAGTGATGAGTGCGCGCGCTCCGATAACGTCTTATCCGGGCATCTGGGCGTGCTCGTACTGGCGCGTCTCACAAAACTAAAATATCATCAAAAAGTTAATTTATTTCAGTTCTTCAATACAAAAAGTGATACTCATTATATAGAGTCATTTCACACAGAGTGATCTATTTCACGTGTTTATTTCTATTAATGTTGATGATTATTTACAGCCAATGAAAACCCAAAAGTCATTATCTCAGTAAATTAGAATACTTTATATCACCAGCTTGAAAAATGATTTTAAAATCCAAAATGTTGGCCTACTGAAATGTATGTTCAGTAAATGCACTCAATACTTGGTTGGGGTTCCTTTTGCATCAGTTAGTGCATCAATGCGGCGTGGCATGGAGTCGATCAGCCTGTGGCACTGCTGAGGGGTTATGGAAGCCCAGGTTGCTTTGATAGCAGCCTTCAGCTCATCTGCATTGTTGGGTCTGGTGTCTCTCATCTTCCTCTTGACAATACTCCATAGATTCTCTATGGGGTTAAGGTCAGGCGAGTTTGCTGCCAATCAAGCACAGTGATACTGTTGTTTGTAAACCAGGTATTGGTACTTTTGGCAGTGTGGACAGGTGCCAAGTCCTGCTGGAGAATGACATTTCCATCTCCAAAAAGCTTCTCGGCAGAGGGAAGCATGAAGTGCTCTAAAATTTCCTGGTAGATGGTTGCGCTGACTTTGGATTTGATAAAAAACAGTGGACCTACACCAGCAGATGACATGGCTCCCCAAACCATCACTGATTGTGGAGACTTCACACTAGACCTCCAGCAGCTTGGATTGTGGCCTCTCTTCCTCCAGACTCTGGGACCACAATTTCCAAATGAAATGCAAATTTACTTTAATCTGAAACAACACCTTGGACCACTGAGTAACAGTCCAGTTCTTTTTCTCCTTGGCCCAGATAAGAAGCTTCTGGCGTTGTCTGTTCGTCATGAGTGGCTTGACACAAGGAATGTGACACTTGTACCCATGTCCTGGATACGTCTGTGTGTGGTGGCTCTTGGAGCAATGACTCCAGCAGCAGTCCACTCCTTGTGAATCTCCCCCAAATGTTTGAATGGCCTTTTCTTAACAATCTTTTCAAGGCTGCGGTTATCCCAGTTGCATGTGCACCTTTTTCTACCACACTTTTTCCTTCTACTCAACTTTCCATTAATATGCTTGGATACAGCACTGTGTGAACAGCCAGCTTCTCTAGCAATGACTTTTTGCGGCTTACCCTCCTTGTGGAGTGTGTCAATGACTGCCTTCTGGACATCTGTCAAGAAGCCTACTTCTTGTGGAGCCTACTGAAACAGACTAAGGGACCTATTTAAACGCTTAGGAAGACTTTGCAGGTGTTTTTTGTTAATTATTCTAATTTACTGACATAATGAGTTTTGGGTTTTCATTGGCTGTAAGCCATAATCATCAACATTAACAGAAATAAACACGTGAAATAGATCACTCTGTAATGACTCTATATAACATAGGAAAGATGTGTATCTTCATATTTATGTTAATCCCTCTGCCATAATGACAGTTCTGCTTCACGTCACTTGTGTTACCTATTGCATTATTCCCGTGTCCTCTTGTGTATAAATATGTGATTCTTCAGCTTTTGTTTTAGTCTTTGCCTGAGGAAGAGACCTGCGTAGTCTCGAAAGCTTGCAATTTGTTACCATCTTTTCAGTTAGCCATTAAAAGGTATCAACCACTGAGGACTCTCAAGTCTAAATATTTTTCTATATAACATAAAATTTAGAATAGCAATATGGCTTTGGAATATAAGGAAAAATTTGAGACGCTTAGTATAAACATTTGGCCAAACATTTCAAAGCCCACCAACCATCGTCAAGGTGGTCCCAATACTGGTGAGTCCCTGACCTAATGTGAACATACCTCTATTAGGCTGATATCTGAATTTCTGGGTGAATATGCACCTCTGTCAGCAATGCCTGCATTTATGGGTAAAGTAGGGACCTGGTGTAATTAAAATCACCACCTGACTGGCACATCCAGACTAATGTGAACTAGGTGCAAACCAAGGGAAGCTATTGCTATTCTAAATTTCATGTATTCCATATTGTCATGCTTTAGTATGCTTGAGTGCAGCCTTTTTTTGTATGTTTTACATGGGGGTAGCTTCCCTTGGTTTGCACCTAGTTCACATTAGTCTGGATGTGCCAGTCAGGTTTTTTTGTCTATTGAATGTTAGCTTGCTGACCGAGCACTCCGCCCCCACCAGGTGGTGATTTTAATTACACCAGGTCCCTACTTTACCCATAAATGCAGGCATTGCTGACAGAGGTGCATATTCACCCAGAAATTCAGATATCAGCCTAATAGAGGTATGTTCACATTAGGTTAGGGACTCACCAGTATTGAGACCACCTTGACGATGGTTGGTGGGTTTTGAAATGTTTGGCCAAATGTTTATACTAAGCGTCTCAAATTTTTCCTTATATTCCAAAGCCATATTGCTATTCTAAATTTCATGTATTCCATATTGTCATGCTTTAGTATGATAGAGTGCAGCCTTTTTTTGTATGTTTTACATGGGGTAGCTTCCCTTGGTTTGCACCTAGTTCACATTAGTCTGGATGTGCCAGTCAGGTTTTTTTGTCTATTGAATGTTAGCTTGCTGACCGAGCACTCCGCCCCCACCAGGTGGTGATTTTAATTACACCAGGTCCCTACTTTACCCATAAATGCAGGCATTGCTGACAGAGGTGCATATTCACCCAGAAATTCAGATATCAGCCTAATAGAGGTATGTTCACATTAGGTCAGGGACTCACCAGTATTGAGACCACCTTGACGATGGTTGGTGGGCTTTGAAATGTTTGGCCAAATGTTTATACTAAGCGTCTCAAATTTTTCCTTATATTCCAAAGCCATATTGCTATTCTAAATTTCATGTATTCCATATTGTCATGCTTTAGTATGCTTGAGTGCAGCCTTTTTTTGTATGTTTTACATGGGGGTAGCTTCCCTTGGTTTGCACCTAGTTCACATTAGTCTGGATGTGCCAGTCAGGTTTTTTTGTCTATATAACATGAGTTTCACTTTTGTATTGAAGAAATGAAATAAATTAACTTTTTGATGATATTCTAGTTTTGTGAGAAGCTCCTGTATATTATGTTCAAGCCTCCACGGCTAATATGCGATTGTTGGACAGACACAAGCAGTGATTGCCTTTTTGTTAGGCAATCCCCACATGTGCTGTCGCCATCTAACAACCGCAAATCATGCAGCTGCAGGGACGAGAACATAATATACGAGCACGCCCAGATGCTCGGATAACACATTACCTGAGCATGTTCGCTCATCACTAGTGCCCACCAATGTAATGTGGCACGGATATGTCACCTTCTCAGCTCCATGTCCTGCAGGCGCCTCGTCACTTCCTCATCTGCTGCCACCTCATCTGCATTACCAGACCCTGAAAGTAAGCGATAGTCAGTGAAAAGCATCTGTGATGTGAGGAGTCACGTATATATACACCCACCGGCTAATTTCTGGACTGCAGCACACTCGACTCGGAGATCGTCCTGTCTGCGCTTCAGCAAAGTACTGCTGTGACCTTCCAGGATCTGGGACATGTCCGACTCCAGCTGAGAAATCTCTTGTACCTAATGAAGACGTGTCACATCGTACAAGCGTCAGAATAATTAAGGAGCGAAGTTTGTGACTACGGCAGCAGTTGCGGTGGACATCTTACTTTTTCATTGAGGCAATCCACAAAGTTCTCCACGTAAACCTTCATCTCCTTGAAGAACTTGTAGCTTTTTTCGCTAGATGACGTCTCCAGCTTCTGAAGTGTGTTCTTGGCATTTTCAAGCTCATGGGTGTATTTTTGGCTGTCTAAGATGTGCGCTCTGTGCACCTCTTCAATGGAGGCCATTCTGGGTACAAGGGAGGATAGGAAAACCTTTTGTTCAGGAACAAGGAATAAGAGGAGCCTCGCTGCTTTATAACAGACGTTGTTTAACCCCTTGGAGACACGACCATGTTTCGAGGATTTGGTATTTTTATGTTACACTGGGGAATACAGCGTTTAGGAAGAGTCTGTCCAAGAAGTGGAGAACCCAAAGAGAATGAGGGATCCCAGCAGCTCCTCTCAGGTGTCAGATGTATGACACGAGAATCACGTGAGCGGCCCCAGTGGATAACAAATTGGTCTATGTGCGCGTCTCATTAATGTAACTGGTGAGTCTGGAACATAAGAACAACAGATTTTTAAACCTATAGTTAACAGGATTGTCCATTACTGGAAAACCACCCTGGAGGGGTGCATGAAATAAAGACTTGACATCTACCTCCTACACCGGCGATATTCCTCCGAGGTCAGCGCCAGTCGCATGAAATAATGTCACATGCGACGGTTGCAGCACTCAGACTTTCGCTTGTACTAAACTGTGAGATTGGCAGCCGTCACAGGGTTATGTTATATGGCCGCCAGGGGACCCGCTGCTGACACTGGAGGAATGGTGTCAGTCAGGGAATCAAGCACTGATATTTTTTTTTATATATATTTCACACTACAGCCCGGGATATTAAGAAAGAATGGACAATCTCTTTAACCACTTCACGCCATGACCGTTTTTGTTTTATTCCTCCCCTTATTTTTTTTTTCCCCGTTGATATGGCCGTATGAGGCTTCAAGTTGTACTTTTGAATAACATCATTGATTTTACCATATAGTGTCCAAAACAAAAGAAAAAAAGGGCAAGTTTACAATTGCTTTTTTATTTACTTATCTTGTTCACTATATGGTAAATCTGACCTGGCAATATGATTCTTCAGAGCAGCACGATTACACAGAATCCAAACTTGTATAGTTTTTTTTTTTTATTATTTATGTGATGAAAAAAAATTCGGAAATTTGAAAGAAAAATACATTTTTCTCGTCGCCTTTTTCCGAGACCCATAGCGGTTCCATTTTTCCGGATCTGGAGCTGGGTGAGGGCTTTTTCTTTGCGTCCTGAGCCGGCATTTCCATTGACACCGTTTTGGGGTAAATACGATGTTTTGGTCGCCTCTTATTGCTATATCGAGGTGACCAATAAAAGGTAATTCTAGCGTTTAGATTTCTTTTCTCGTTACGCCGTTTACTGATCACATTAATTTTATATTTTGATAGCTCGAACGTTTACAAATGCAGCGATACCAAAATGTGTGTATTTTTCTTAATGGCTTTATTTTAATGAGGCATAAGTGGGGTGATTTGAACTTTTTTTTTTAAATTTTTATGTTTTACATTAATAGTCCTCTCAGAGGACTTGAAGCTTCGACCATCTGATCGCTTGTGCTAAACTTATCGGTGCATCAGCACTGCTGTGTATAGAGAAAAATCACGATCTTCTATGAACGGGTTTTCAAACGCGGCTCGTTAAAACAGACACAGTTGTTGTCAGCAGAACCCTGGCCATCATGCCAACCCATCAGGGACATGCGATCACATCACTTTTTTATACACACACACAAAAAAAAAAACGTTGAAAGATCCCATTTGGGTAACCATAACTTTGCAGGGCCCTAATGGCTATTGAATGGGATGCAGTGTAACGCTTCTTGTACCATTCAGGTCTACCTGTGCTACTACCTTGTTGCCAGCCTTTTTCTAACATCTTCCATGGTCACCGCTGGTGTAGAAAACTTGGGTTCAACATTTTTTTCACACGAGGGGGGCTCAGTCCGTGCAACAAGTCGCTGTTCAAAGTCTATAGCAAAAATAAATACATATATTTTATATATAAACGTATACACATTAATATTCATCTTCTGAGTACATTTCTTGTCCCTTTAACATCCAGCACATTGATAATAAAACATAACGTAACTCTGGTTGGATTAGGGGCCATTAATGGTCACCCATATGCCAAGTAACGGGATACATTTGTTAAACCAAAATCCACCAGGTGCAAACAATTCATATTAATGAGCACCCAGAGATCATGATCGTGTGGTCCTGAGGTTTGCCCTGGCAATTCACGGCCAAATAACGGCCTTAGAGTCTGCCGATTATAGAGCCCTGTTCAGAAGTTAGCGACATTCAGGTGGTAAACAGACACTTTTTTTTATTATATGTTGCATTGTGAACATTTGCCCAAGATATATTGATTATTAACATGTTCTTGTCAGACACTGTGTTGCATGTTTGCACTTTATGTGGATGTCAGCCCTGCTCTGTATTGTCACCATCTTTTAAAATGGTCTGTCTGCACATTAATAAAGTTAGCTACACTGTAAGCACCAGAAACACCAAGTGTTTTCCTCCACGATTTAACGGGATAAATTTGCCTAACCCAAAAAGCCTCATCTACAAGGTCCCACCTGATCCCCTACTGCAAATGGCAAGCTCATTACTGCTGCAGATTTAGCACGGAGAAGTGGACGTTCAGGAAATCAACAGATCCGTGGCTGAATGTAATCACCCTTCCCTGCAGCAGGCAGAATGACACAGGGAACCAACATTGCACAGAGTTTCCCAGAGCTGAGCTCTGACTTATATAGGTGATTCTGAACAGGGGGATCCCTTTTTGCCATTTATATGCTCTAAAAAGGTTCTAGTACAGGGGTGACACCAAGGGAACAGCAGCTCCTCTACCAGACGTCATCACAGAGTATACAGACCTGTGGACGCCTGATGGCTTTTCTAATCTGTTGCTCTTCCCACTTGGCCTGAATGTCATCCTCTTCTTCATCGTTGTCATCTGAATCGCTACTGGAGGCTAGAAATGAAACAAGAAGAGGGACGATCGGTACTCCGATTATGAAGAAACAACAATATGAGCTCGATAGGGAGATGGGAACTATCTGATCTATTGGTACATATTAATGACATTCTTTACAGGCATTTTGGAAGTTCCAGTGGAAAGAGTGGCCAGGCCTTCACCGTACTGCACTAATAAAAAGCCCTTTAAAATGCCACATACATTTAAAGAAAAGTAGAAAAAAAGTGCAAATGTATCTAATAGAAGAATCTTACACGCTTCCTCGGCCATCTGCTCTTTCAGGGTTTTCACCCCTGGGGCAAATTGAATCCTCTTCTCGTGATCGTCGAGCTCACTGTCACTTTCTGATCGGCTGGAGTCTGACTGTTCATGAGAGACATCGAGCGCCATGTAATCTCGCTGAGCTCGGGCCAGCTTCCTCCGTGTGCGAGCTGCTCGGATCTTCTTAGCATCTGGGATTTCATCTGTGCTGAACAACATGTCAATAACGCCTGGTCAAAAGAATTGTGTTTTCATTTCGCTTATTAATAAGATCATTACTGCCCATATAATAATAGCTCTGTCCCGGGACAGTTCTTCAGTTCTTCCTGCTGGGCATCAGTACAGTGGACCATTTTCCTTTATACCTGGATACCCAATACTTCTCATTTCTGAGGTTTTAAGAAAATTCAATACAGTCTACACCTCCCCCCCACACAAATTTGACAGCGGATTTGATGTGCAGAGATGTTCAGCCTTGGGATGGAAACAAGAATGTTCACCCTGACTGACAGCAAGCAGAGATCTTAGACATGATGTGAAAAAAAAGAGTCAAATGTCACAATGCATCAAAGCTTTCAAGGCAGAATACTGACAAAAAAGCTTTAATAAGGTCGAAAAACTTAGGTACAACTCGGGAGTTGTGCCAAAATTTTGCCAATTTTGATGTTTTTACATCAGTGTCTCCAAGCTCTGGCAAAATGGACCTCTTCATTAATCAGAAAGGTCTGACTTCAGCACACTTCTTCATCACCATCGTATATAAAATGGAAAGTTGCCCAGCAAGTATCCTGAACATAAGAGATTGTGAATGTAGGGGTCAGTGGTAATAAGAGCACTGAATTAATAAATGCATGTATGTATATATGTAAAATATGTGTCATTTTTTAAGGGACTCTGTCAGTAGGCCCAATCCTCTTAAGCCGTCTATAGGTCATAGGAAGCGGAATAAAATTACACCATGATATCTGCCATCCGATGTCTTATTCTAGAGAAATCCAAATTTTTATTGCACTGATAATAGACCCAAGTATTACCTTACCAATCGCTAACGGGTTACTAGACAATGGAAATGTCAGGACAGATACTGTGAACCTTGTATAACAAAACAGAGGAAAAGATTGGTATACAATGACAACTGTCATGACCGACCTGCCGCTGATGAGTGATGTGCAGGAGCAGACGCCGGGTTGCTGCTTGCAGGGCTGGAATATTCTTCCCTCTCTGAAAGATCCACGTTTTCTTTGTCACTTTGTTCTGACTCTGAACTGCCGTTCGCTCCTAAAATGTGAGCAATTATATTTAGTTTACTGATTGACAGGATGCCGATGTGAGGTCTACAGCAAATCCTGAATATTCCACTTCTGATTAAACAGAACTGCGGTGATGATGCCGCGCCAGCCCAGGAGATCAAGAGGAGCCGCAGATGCCAGCAGCTAACAGGCAAATGTCAGGGCTCTCTGAATACTGATGTGGCAGCTGGACTGGGGCAAATCCATCCTCTAATGAACAGATCATATGTACACTATACATCACATGGGAAGTACCGGATTATTCAGAATATAAGAAGCACCTTCCCCCCCCCCCAAAATTGGGAGGAAAATAGGAGTGCGTCTTACAGTCCGAATGAAGCTTATCGGGAGGACGGCGGCGTAGTGGGGTCACAGGAGGTAGAAGCAGGGTTGCCGCAGTAGGCAGCCGGCGGCAGGAGTGGTTCGATGCTCGAGGCTCAGAGGAGGGGGGAGTTCCGGCCATGCGAGGCAGGAGTGGAGTTGCCGCTGTGCACATTGACCTTATGGTGGGCTTCAGGAAAGTGGCGACTGTTGTTGGTGCATGCGCAGATCTCAGCTCAATGACGATCCAAGATCTCAATCTGTGCATGGGCCGCCTCTGGTGCCATTTTACTGAAGACTGCCGGGAGATCACAGACAGCAGCAGCGACTCTGCCTCGAGCCGCCAGGACTCCTCCCAGCACAGGGCCCGCAGCATCACCTGATTCCTGCTGTCAAAAAACGTAAATGTGACCCCATTCTAGTGCTGCCAACTTCTCCCACCACCCGGTAAGCTACATTCAGACTGTAACCGGTGACCCCTGACATGCCTGATCCTGATGAAAGGTTGATTTTTTTTTTCTAATCCTATTTTCCTCTGCTAAATATATTGTCACGACTCTGCTGTCGGGTGTCCCAAACGCTAGGGGCGCCCTAGCTCACCCTGTTCCCGGATTACATTGGATGGTGAAGACGCTTGCGCCATGTACCTTGCCTTAGTTCCTAAATCTGCATTAGTCGGTACCCTTCCCCCACCCAGGGAAGAGGGGAGTAGTAGTGTACTGTAATGCACTAACAAGGTAATACAAAAAGGGGAAAAAGGAAAATACCAATCACACAAATATATTCACACACACAACAAAGGTAAACACCAGGGAGCGGAGGATGGGGTTAAACCAAATTAGGAAAAAAAAGGGAAATATCCCACACTCAAAACCTAGCAACAATCACAGAAAAATCCACCAAATGCCTTCTCCAATAACAACCACCAACAACCTCCAGTCATGCAGCATAAGCTAGCTCTGACAATAAGTGCTAGCCAGAACCCAGATTATATAAGAGATGGGAGTGGCTAACAGTGCACAGCTGAGAGCCTTAATGCAGGAAAGCTTCCAGGAGCTCTCAACTGTGTGGATTTAACCCCTGTACTGCTAAAAGAAACCTGCACCGTTTACTATGAAGGTGAAGTGCTTCTAACCAGTGCAGGAGTAGGAGAATTCAGACAATGATGTCTTCTGGTTCCTCTATGTTGAGGTAAACCCAAGACACATGGGGTGCTTATGGTCAGGTGCATCTTATGGTCAGAAAAATATAGTAAAAATACTGTATTTTTCAGAAAAATATATATATTCCATTACTTTTTATTTTCCGTTCCGCAGTTACCCACCTTTTTCCTTAGGATCGCTTCTGTGCTCAGTGTCTGCCTTTTTCTGCACTCTGAATATGACGGAATTAACTGTGGGCTTCTTGATCTTAAAGGAAACATCTTCACCTGTAATTAATAGGGAAAAGAGCTAAAAATCCAGGGTGGATAAAAATCATGATTTTTTAAAAAAAATCAAAAAAATCGGATTTTTTGATTTAAATCGGATTTTTTTTGATTTAAATAAGATTTTTTAATCAAGTTGTACACAAGCAAAACTTTGTCTTTTTGCAAATCAAATTATTTTACACAAATAAAAATATTAAAACAGTTGATGATTATGAAACCTAATAATTTTTATTTGCACTATTAAACAATCAGAATTGAACTACAGAGAGTAAGTACTTTTTAACAATAGCCTATCTCTAACGTTTGAAGTAAGCAAACATCTTCAGTGAATACATCAGTCCTTTAAGCCTACTGTTTATTTAGGACTTTTAATAGGAAAACTAGTTGTCCTGCTTTAGCAGTTCCTAAGCGGTTTCGGACTGTTGTGTGCATAAAACCAAATGAAGAAAACAATCTCTCTACTCCTGCCGATGAAGCCGATGCAGTCAGTAGCTGAGTAGCTACATTTGTTATCTTCGCTGGAAGAACAAGTGATTGCGACTTCCACCAGTCCAGTGGTTTTAGTTCATTAACGACGTTATCTGCAAACATGTATTTTTGAAATGGTGCAGATTCACACTTCAATTTCAGCACAGTTGCCACAATGTCATGGTTAGTATTGGCGAGCCACTCCATTGCAGAGTTGATTTCCGCCTCAGATAGTTTTTTCCCTCTGTAGATGGGATGCAAGATATTGGCTAAATAGTGTTCTTCTTTTAATGCTTGGTCCTTGCGGTGGTGTATTGCAACCTTTACATTGTTTGAGAGGTTCAAGTGATCTAGCGAACCTTCTAAATCTTTCCAAACTTCTGTGGCATCAGCTATGGTTGCAGTATCTTTCTGCATTTTATCCAACGCAATAGATATTGGCTTTAACCTTTCCAAAAGGTCCTCGGCATTTCTCTTCACACCAAGATTTAATACTTTGCTTCGTATACTAGCATCAATTTTATCCCGATGTGTTTCACAAATGGACACTAATTTTGACCAGTTGTTAATAAACAGTTCCAAGCATTCAGCCAAGGTATTCCATCTAACATCTTGTGGTAGAACCAACTTCAGTCCTCCCATTTCCTTGTAGGTTGCATGTGCAAAATGATTATTGCGGAAAAGGGTCATTAGACCTACCGCTAATTAGGTTTCCAGGAGTCCATCCTGACAGCACCATGGGACGTCCTCCTCTTTGCTGGGACAGGAAACACACAAGAGATTAAAAGTCCCCTCCCCGCCCCCTTTTCCTCAGTGTTGTATCAAGAACCATGACATGTATAATGCACAAAACACTTTAATTATTGAAAATCATATTACAGCATATGACGTATTGAAGAGGGAGGGAGCTACCAGTGCTGTCAGGATGGACTCCTGGAAACCTAATTAGCGGTAGGTCTAATGACCCTTTTCCAGGACGTCCCTCCTGACAGCACCATGGGGAGTACCAAAGAAAGCTCCTTAGGGTGGGATCACTGCCTGCAGAACTTTCCTACCAAAGGCCGTCTGCCGGTTAGAAAGTACATCTATCTTATATGTTTGCAGAATGTATCAATTCTAGCCCATGTTGCCGCCTTACAAATTTGTTCCAGAGAGGCGCCTGCCCTCTCTGCCAAGAGGCAGCTAATGCTCTGGTTGAGTGGGCCTTTAGGCCCGCCGGAGGTTCTGACCCTTCAGCTAAATAGGCCTCTGAAATTAAAGAGGTAATCCATCTAGCGATGGAAGGTTTAGACGCCTTTTTCCCTTTACTGATTCCTCCGTAGAGGACAAATAGGTTCGAATCTATACGCCAGTCTTTAGTTGCATCTATGTAGTCTAGTACCACCTTTCTGACATCCAACGAATGGAGCCTCAGCTCCTTTTCGTTGGAAGGGTTATCACAGAAAGAAGGTAAGATAATCTCCTGATTACGGTTACTATCTGAAGCAACCTTGGGTAAGAAAGCAGGATCCAACCTTAACAGAATGCTGTCGTCCCTAACCTGAAAATATGGGTCTCTAGTGGATAGAGCCTGAATTTCACCTATTCTTTTAGCAGTGGTAATTGCTACCAGGAAAGCTGCTTTCCTGGTAAGCAAGGAAATAGGCATTGTGCTGTTATTACGGAATGAATCATTACATAAAGCCCTGAGTACCAGAGTAAGGTCCCATATTGGGAGACACTGTCTAATCGTGGGCCGTAGTCTCTGAATAGCTTTAACAAATCTTATCACCCATGGGTGAGAAGCTAGTGAGTAGTCTAAGAAGGAGCTTAATGCAGCGATCTGAACTTTTAGGGTACTGGGTCTGAGTCCCATGTTGAAGCCTGACTGGAGGAAATCTAAAATCTTAGGAATGTCCGGAGTGCCTGTCACCAAGTCGGACCCGCCACTCACTGTATAGAAGCGTTTCCAGATTCTGAGATAGATAGCCGATGTGACTGGCTTTCTACTGGCCTGGATTGTGGTTATGACCTGGTCAGATAAGCCTTTGGCCTTCAAGGTCACCCTCTCAGGATCCAGGCTGAGAGATGTAATCTCTTCAGGTCCGGATGATGGATCGGACCTTGATGAATTAAGTCCGGATTCAGAGGCAGCTCTAAGGGGTTTTCGATTGACATGTCTGTTAGTAGAGAAAACCAGCTCCTCTTTGGCCAATAAGGGGCGATCATTATTACTGTAGCCCGATCCTCCTTGATCTTCCGTAATACAGCCGGGATGAGCGCTAGAGGTGGGAATGCATATAACAGATGTTCTTCCCATTTCTGGCTTAAGGCATCCAATCCCTCTGGATCGTCCAAGGGGTTCAGGGAGAAAAACCTGGGAATCTTCGCATTTCTTCTGTTTGCAAATAGGTCTATTTGAGGTGTTCCCCACCTCCGACATAGATCTCTGAAGATATCCTGGTTTAGTTCCCACTCCGTAGGACTCACTTTCTTTCTGCTCAGGTAGTCTGCTATTACATTCTGGGAACCTTCCAGGTGGACTGCCGTTAAGGAAAGGACGACCTGCTCTGCCCAGGTGAATATCATCTCTGCCAACTGTTGAAGGGGTCGATGTCTGGGACCTCCTTGGTGATTCAAAAACGAAACTGCTGTGATGTTGTCCGAGTAAATCCTGATATGCTGATTTTTGAGTTCGGATTGGTTCCTTCTTAGGGCTTCCCATACAGCGTAGAGCTCCTTGAAGTTTGAGGATCGATACTGGATTTCTTCTGGCCATCTGCCCTGTAGTATTCTGCCCTTCAGATGAGCTCCCCAACCCCAGGAACTGGCGTCCGTGGTAACTTTTACATAAGGGGAGGTCGACCATCTTACTCCTAACTTTAGATTGTCTGGCTGCATCCACCAAAGGAGAGATTCTTTTACCGTCTTTGACAGATGTAATGTCCTGTCTATCGAGCTGTAGTTCCGATTCCATGACGAAAGAATCTCTTTCTGAAGGGGTCTTGAGTGGAACTGTGCCCATCTGACGCATGGAATGCAAGCCGTCATCTGACCTAGAACCTTCATGGCGGATCTTATAGAGGGCTGGTGCTTCATTAGAACCTTCGTTACATCCTGTATGGACTCTCGCTTCTTCCGAGGTAAGAAAGAGATTCTTCGACTTGAATCCAGTATAACACCCAGGAAGACTTTCTTTTGTTCGGGAACTAGATCTGACTTTTCCCAATTTATTATCCAACCCAGATAATTGAGTATGGAAATGCAGCGATCTCTGTGTTCGACCAGCGCCTCTTCTGTTCGCGCCACTATAAGAAAATCGTCCAAGTATGGAACAATAATAGTACCTCTGCTTCTTAGAAAGGCCACAATCTCCGAGACCAATTTTGAGAATATTCGGGGAGCCGAGGCCAGCCCGAAGGGTAGGCATTGAAACTGAAAGTGGCAGGTCCGGGTCGGTAACTGCACTGCAAACCTGAGAAGACTTTGTGATGAGTGATGAACTGGGACATGGTAGTATGCACTCTTCAGATCGAGAGTGCACATGAACGCGTCCTTGTCTATAAGGTGGGTTGCAGACCTGATTGATTCCATCCGGAACCTCTTGTATGTGACCCAATAGTTTAGGGGTTTCAGATTTATTATAGTACGGGATTCTCCGGACGGTTTTAAGATAGTGAAGAGGGAGGAATAGTGACCCTTGCCTAACTCTGCCCGGGGAACAGGAATTATGACAGAAAGCCTTAGTAGGTCCTGGAGATCTGTCCACATGACCGAGTCTGTGGAGATCACCGTAGGGGGAACATATCTTTCGGGTGGCGGAGCGCAACACTCTATCCGATAACCTTCCGCTATAGTTCTGCGAACCCACTGATTCTGAGTAACCAGTTCCCAGTTTGTTGCAAAATAACGGAGTCGTCCGCCAATAAAGTATGCGTCATTGTCTCCTAGTTCTATGTGAGGAGCCAAAGAACGTATTCTTGTTCTTTCCTCCCTGGGAATGGTAACTCTTATATGATCCTCTGCTTGATCTTCCCTGACCTCTAGAATCGAACTGTCTTCTAGACAGGGAACCTCGCTGAAAGGATTGAGCTCGGCGGGGTTTATCCTCTGGGAAACCCTTCTTAGCGTCTGATACTGATTCTAAGATAGTATCCAGAGCTGGTCCGAAGACCCTAAGCCCTGAAAATGGAATGGAACATAATTTCATCTTAGAGGCGTTATCTCCGGACCATGATTTTAGCCAGACAGCTCTCCTAGCTGCATTAGATAAGGAGCTGTTTCTAGCAGAAAATCTGACCGATTCTGCAGACATATCAGCCAGGAAAGCCGTGGCTGAATTCATAACCGGCAGAGAGGCTAAAATCTCAGCTCTAGGAGTCTTATTGGATAACTGATCCTCCAATTGACTCATCCAATAAACCATGGATCTGGCTACAGAGGTGGCAGCAATATTAGTCCTAATAAGGGCCGCTGAGGTTTCCCAGGCTCTTTTCAGGAGAATATCGGCCTTTCTGTCCATAGGGTCACGTAGGCTAGAGGAGTCCTCAAATGGGATGGCAGTCTTTTTTGTGACTCTAGCTATTGGGGTATCGATTTTCGGAACTTCTTCCCATAATCTAACATCTTCAGGTTCGAACGGTAGTCTTCCCCCGAAGTCACGTGACAAAACTAGACGCCGTTCCGCACTCTTCCATTCCTCCAGGATCATTGTTTTAATGTGATTGCTAACAGGAAAAACTGTCTCTTTCTGAGACGTAAGTCCCCCGAACATCAAATTCTGTCTAGATTGTGTTCTGGGAGTTTCCTCGATCTCCATGGTGTTCCGTACAGATCTAATCAGATTCTTAGTATCCTCAGGTTGAAATAGAAATTTCTTTTTCCTATCCTGAGTGTCGGGGGGAAGTTCTCCTTCTTCCTCTGAAATAGCTTCTTCTAAATCTGATCTATTTTCAGAGCTTAAATCCTGTTCTCTTGAATCCGTTTCCCATCTGGGCCGCTTACGACTAGAGCCAGGACTACATGGCCACTGCTGAGTAAGTGTGGATATAGAGGCCTGAACCTCCTCAGAAATCATGCGCCTCATTTCAGAAAGCAATGAAGGCTGTTCATCTCTCATAACCTTAGAGGTACAAGAAGAACAAAGGGTTCTGTCATAGCCATCTGGCAGTTTGCTGTGACACACCGGACACCTGGCTGATTTTGCTAAGGCTTTACCAGCCTTTTTTGTAGTTATGGGAGCGGACGAAGTTCCTTTGTTCTATAGAAAAGACAGGAACTTAATTAGGTCGGATTCCTGGGTGGCTGTCAGGTTATGGCTGGGTTTTTTGCGCCAAGCGCACTTACCCCACCGCCATCTGCCGCGTCTGTATCCATGAGGAACAAGGTAGGCTGCTTGACCAAATTACTGCGTCCTGCTGATAGGGGAAGCGGCGATATGTCACCTGTCTTGGCGTGTCTCTAGATCACACACCCATACTCACGATTAGGTGCTGTAATGGTCTCCACCAGCTCTCGTCGTTCCAGGAAGCGTCTGCTCCCCATGCGGTGAGCGTCTCCCGGATATGACGTCACCGGAAGTGAACCGCTCCCCCGGACGCTGGTCACAGCCGAGGTATGGAAAGTATCCACCGCAAAGCACTCGCCAGGCTGCGGGATGCTGTCCTACCAGGAACCGCCTTGCACCCCTCAGTATGAGGTCCCGGACGAGAGCCTCCCACCTGGAGGAACGTCCGCAATTCAGGGCCTGCCGCACCTGGTCTTTGGAGCTGAGGGACTCCCCACTGGAGAGTTTCAGCCCTGGGCTGCTTCACAGGGGGAAGGATCTGGCGTGGCCTCACGATCCCCCTGAACCCGGTAAGTCTCCTGTGTGTCCCTCCATGCAGGGACAGGAAACACACTGAGGAAAAGGGGGCGGGGAGGGGACTTTTAATCTCTTGTGTGTTTCCTGTCCCAGCAAAGAGGAGGACGTCCCATGGTGCTGTCAGGAGGGACGTCCTGGAAATATTTAACAATTTCTACAACATGTTCCTTGACACCCGAAATATGCAGGTCTTTTGCCAAAAGATGCAACAAATGGGCAGAACAACCGTATGTAATGACATTTGTGTCATCCTCATGTGCCAGTTCCGCTCGCATTTTTGCCACATTGCTTGCGTTATCAGTAACTAAGCTCCTTACTTTACATCCAAACTGTTCTTGGCATTGGTGAATTGAGTTCTTAGCAATTTCAAGTAAATATTCAGCAGTATGTGAATTTCCAGATGTGTCGATTGTGTCTGTAAGGTAAGTTTCACCATCTTCTGTTGTGACACAAGTGCAAATTATGGGGTCGTTGTGGATGTTGCTCCAACCATCCAAGCTCATGTTAACAACTTTGTCTTTCAAATATTTGTACAAGCCGCTCTTTCTTTGTCGTATACAGCCTGAAGATGTTTTCCTGAGATATCAAATCTACTTGGTGGTTTGTAGCCTGGTCTTATTCCTTCGATCATTTGTACAAACAATGGGTGTTCAACTAGTCGGAAAGAAGAATTGGTTGCAAATATGAATTTAGCAATTAATTCATCAAAATGTTCTTTCTGGCTCGTCGTAGTCTTTAAGAGGAATTTTTCTACACTTTGCACGCAAAGTTTTTTGTTGGGCTGCTTTGTTGAAGTTGTACCCAGATATTGATTGTCACGTGCAGCACAAGCCATATTTGACCCTGAAAGCACAGTAATTAAAAAAATAATTCGACTGCGTATTTGAAGAAATATAACGAAAATATTTTGAAACAAACTTTTTGAACAATGTAATGGTCCTCGTCCTATAAGGGCTGTCTCAAAAGTTATGCTACTCAAGTTTCCGGTGAAGTTGCTGTAATACTAGTAATATCAGAGCAACTGAAAAAAATTATGTCACAAAAGTTTTAAAAATGTTTTTTTAAAAAAATGGTCAATTTGGCAGACTTCAAAAGTGAATTGTAGCCTACAATAAAAAAAAAAAAATAGGCGTATACACACTTTTATTTTTACTTAACGTTAATCTTCTGTGAAATATTGCCTTAACATAAATTTAAATTCTATACTCCAGAACTAGAGCTAGAAATTTTTCTTTTCATAGACTTTAACCATCCCAGTAAAACGTCTGTTAAAATAGGTTGTAATTGCCAGACTTACCACTAGTGCTAGGGTCCTGGTGCATAAGAAGCTGTGGGGTTCATTGACATTAGTTGTATCACTATCAACATCTTCATTTCCCTTCTGGTTGCAGTTTTCATAATGTGATTTCAAACGGCAAACAAGTCCTTGGATATCCTTTTGACAGTATTTGCACTTTGCTCTCCCACCTTTCTTTCCAAGCTCTGCTGGCATCTCAACAAAATGAACCCAAATAGGGTCTCTCTTATGACCTGCCATGGCTCACGCAGATCACTTCTGAAGTTTGATTGTTACTACAGCCAAGTACTGCTGACTGACTATCCAACAAGTTTGGGCATGTCAACTAAATGGAAAAAGAAACTGAAACCAAGCTACAGAAAGTGAAACCAAGCTAGAAGTGTGGAGTTAATTGAACAATGATTGAAAGTTTTAGATTTTAATCGTGATTTATATTAAAAAAATCTTTTGATTTAAATCAGTGATTTAAATCATGATTAAAATCACGATTTAAATCGATCTGATTTAAATAGAGAAAAATCATTTGATTTAAATCATGATTTAAATCGTTGATTTAAATCGGCGTGATTTAAATCAATCCACCCTGTAAAAATCTAAGTAGTCCAGAATGCGGGTCCGTACAGTGGTCCTGTGCAGAGAGATGGCACTGGTGCAGATTCACTCTTGTGCACTTTTTGTGCTCACATCATTTGATATCTACACACATCCTTATGACTGGGCCATAAAAAAATGTGAGGGTCCAAGTGGTTCATCAAGTCTCCAATATATAAAAGGCGCCTCCACTGAATCTGTCACCCAATTCACCACAAGGTGTGAACAGGAGCTGAATACTGGGCAGCACCGAGTTAGGCTGGGATCACACAAGCGAGAAACTCGCACGATTCTCGTGCGAATCTCTCACATGAACACCCGGCATTCGGACCGGAGCGTGTGGCTGCATGTACTTCTATGCATGTATTTCTATGCAGCCACACGCTCAGGCCCGAGTGCAGGCGGCAGCGCCGAGTGTTCATGAGGGAGATTCGCACGAGAATCGTGTGAGTTTCTCGCTTGTGTGATCCCGGCCTTAGTGTAACGATAGACAGGTTTTATACACACATTATTTTGTATACGGCCCACGCTCCCTCATATACACACTATTCTGTGTACGGCCCATGCTCCCATATATACACACTATTCTGTATACGACCCATGCTACCACATATACACACTATTCTGTATACCGCCCACGCTCCCACATATACACACTATTCTGTATATGGCCCACGCTCCCTAATACACACACTATTCTGTATATGGCCACGCTCCCTAATACACACACTATTCTGCATACGGGCCACGCTTCCTTATATACACACTATTCTGTATACGACCCATGCTACCACATATACACACTATTCTGTATACCGCCCACGCTCCCTCATATACACACTATTCTGTATATGGCCCACGCTCCCTAATACACACACTATTCTGTATATGGCCCACGCTCCCTAATACACACACTATTCTGCATACGGGCCACGCTCCTTCATATACACACTTCTGTATATGCCCACGCTCCCTCATATACACACTATTCTGTATACGGCCCACGCTCCTAATACACACACTATTCTGTATACGGCCCACGCTCCTTCATATACACACTATTCTGTATACAGCCCACGCTCCCACATATACACACTATTCTGTATACCGCCCACGCTCCCTAATACACACACTATTCTGTATACGGCCCACGCTCCCTCATATACACACTATTCTGTATACGCCACGCTCCCTCATATACACACTATTCTGTGTACGGCCCACGCTCCCTATATACATACTATTCTGTATACGGCCCACGCTCCCTCATATACACACTATTCTGTGTACGGCCCACGCTCCCTTATATACACACTATTTTGTATACGGCCCACGCTCCTTATATACACACTATTCTGTATACGGCCCAGCTCCCTATAAACACACTTTCTGTATACGCCCACGCTCCCTCATATACACACTATTCTGTGTACGGCCCTGCTCCCATAATACACACTATTCTGTATACGGCCCACGCTCCTCATATACACCTATTCTGTATACGGCCCAGCTCCCTAATACACACATTCTGTATACCGCCCACGCTCCCTATATACACACTATTTGTATACGGCCCACGCTCCCATATACACACTATTCTGTATACGGCCCACGCTCCTCATATACACAAATTCTGTTACGGCAACGCCCTATATACACACTATTCTGTATATGGCCACGCTCCTCATATACACACTATTCTGTATATGGCCCACGCTCCCTCATATACACACTATTCTGTATATGGCCCACCTCCTCATATACACACTATTCTGTATATGGCCCACGCTCCCTCATATACACACTATTCTGTTACCCACGCTCCTCATATACACACTATTCTGTATACGCCCACGCTCCTATATACACACTATTCTGTATATGGCCCACGCTCCCTCATATACACACTATTCTGTTACGGCCCACGCTCCCTCATATACACACTATTCTGTATAGGCCCACGCTCCCTCATATACACACTATTCTGTAAGGCCCACGCTCCTTTCACATTGTATACGCCCACGCTCAAAAACATTCTGTATACGGCCCACGCTCCTATATACCATATTCTGTATACGGCCCACGCTCCCTATATACACCTTCGTATACGGCCCACGCTCCCTATATACACACATCTGTATCGGCCCACGCTCCTATATACACCTATTCCGTATACGGCCCACGCTCCCTTATATACACCCCGTATACGGCCCACGCTCCCTATATACACACTTCTGTATACAGCCCACGCTCCCTCATATACACACTATTCTGTATACGGCCCACGCTCCCTTATAACACACTATTCTGTATACGGCCCACGCTCCTTCATATACACACTATTCTGTATACAGCCCACGCCCATCCCTCTATTATACACACTATTCTGTATACGGCCCACGCTCCCTATATACACACTATTCTGTATACGGCCCACGCTCCTCATATACACACTATTCTGTATACGGCCCACGCTCCCATATAACACACTATTCTGTATACGGCCCACGCTCCTCATATACACACTATCTGTATAGGCCCAGCTCCCTATACACACTATTCGTATACGGCCCACGTCCCTAATACACACACTATTCTGTATACGGCCCACGCTCCATTATCACACTATTCTGTATACAGGCCCACGCTCCCTCATATACACACTATTCTGTATAGCCCACGCTCCCTAATAACACACTATTCTGTATACGGCCCACGCTCCTCATATACACACTATTCTGTATACATGCCCACGCTCCCTCATATACACACTATTCGTGTACGGCCCACGCTCCCTTATATACATACTATTCTGTATACGGCCCACGCTCCCTCATATACACACTATTCTGTGTACGGCCCACGCTCCCACATATACACACTATTCTGTATATGGCCCACGCTCCTATACACACACATTCTGTATACGGCCCACGCTCCTCATATACACACATTCTGTATATGGCCCACGCTCCCTCATATACACACTATTCTGTATAGGCCCACGCTCCCTAATAACACACTATTCTGTATACGGCCCACGCTCCTTCATATACACAGTATTCTGTATACGCCCACGCTCCCTATATACACACTATTCTGTTACGGCCCACGCTCCCTTATATACATCCATTCTGTATACGGCCCACGCTCCCTCATATACACACGATTCTGTATACGGCCCACGCTCCCTATATACACACTATCTGTATATGGGCCACGCTCCCTAATACCATCCCTTCGTATACGGCCCCGTCCTTATATACCATTGTATATGGCCCACGCTCCCTATATACACAATTCTGTATACGGCCCACGCTCCCTAATACACATGCCGCCCGGTATACGGCCCACGCTCCCTTATATACATGCCGCCCGGTATACGACCCACGCTCCCTTATATACATGCCGCCCGGTATACGGCCCACGCTCCCTTATATACATGCCGCCCGGTATACGGCCCACGTTCCCTTATATACATGCCGCCCGGTATACGGCCCACGCTCCCTTATATACATGCCGCCTGGTATACGACCCACGCTCTCTTATATACATGTTGCCCGGCATACGGCCCACGCACATCCGCACATGAAGCCACCATGCGTAAAGTGAGCGCTTCATGTGCGGATGGTACCAGGAGAGGAGACTCTCCTCCAGGCCCTGGGTACCATATTCCTGTAAAAAATAGAAATAAAATAAAAAATATGGATATACTTGCCCTCTGTCGGCCCCCGGAGTCCTCCCGCTCCTCAGCCGGCATCGTCCGCTCCCAGGCGTGCTTAGTGACAATGACCTTTGTGACGTCGCACAGGTCATATTTGCTAGGCACGCCTGGGAGATCGGGGGATGCCAGGAGGTGAGTATATCCATATGTTTTATAAGTTTTAACATTGATCAGCAGTGAACAGTTGGTCACACTTGTCAGCACTATGCGTGACCAATCTGTCAATCAGTTTTCCAAGCGATGCTACAAATCACCAGCATTCTGCAAACTAAAAACACTTGTGTTTTGCAGGAAAACGCATATGAATTCCCTGTGCGTTTTACCCGCGCCGGGGAGTAACGGACAATTCCGCAGCATTTCTGCACCGTGGGCACAAAGCCTTACTATAGATAGGGCAGGGTCGCTGCACATCATCACCTTCCTTCTCCTCGCTGAAGCTGAGGGCGCTGTGAGGGCCGGCAATCCGGGAGGAGACCGGCTCAGGCTCCGGAGCTGCAGTGTCGTCCTCACCGGCTGACCGCTGCCCGTCACTGTCCGGCTCCTCCGCCGCCTTCTGCCTTCTCTTGGTCCCGCAGGTCAGTCCTCTCCCGCCGGCTCTCTTCGGCCGCTCCACCTTCCCGTGCTCCTCCTCCTCCTCGCTGGACGCAGCTCTCCGGACCCGCAGATTACGAGTCGGTTTCCTAAACATTCTCCAAACGTGAACAGTCGCCCTATTACTACGTCACTACCGTGCGCCGGCGAGCGGCAGCGTCTAGAGTGGAGGGGATTTTCTGAGGGAGTGATGTCACCGGAAGGGGCGGGGCTTCATTCAGTCCAGTAAAGACACGATAGCAGGAAGCAGCTCTGTGCTTAGTCGGGGAGGAGAGAGGGAATGGGGACACAGGACTCCGTGGGAAGGGTTGATCATACTTGAGTAGGGCTGCATAGGGACGATAATGAGGGGCTGTGTGGAGAAGGGAGGAAGATAGTGAGGGGCTGTGTGGAGAAGGGGAGGAAGATAATGAGGGGCTGTGTGGAGAAGGGAAGAAAGATAACGAGGGGCTGTGTGGAGAAGGGGAGGAAGATAATGAGGGGCTGTGTGGAGAAGGGAAGAAAGATAACGAGGGGCTGTGTGGAGAAGGGAAGAAAGATAACGAGGGGCTGTGTGGAGAAGGGGAGAAGATAATGAGGGGCTGTGTGGAGTAGGGGAGGAAGATAATGAGGGGCTGTGTGGAGAAGGGAAGAAAGATAATGAGGGGCTGTGGGGAGAAAGATAATGAGGGGCTGTGGAGAAGGGGAGAAAGATAATGAGGGGCTGTGTGGAGAGGGGGAGGAAGATAATGAGGGGCTGTGTGGAGAAGTGATGAAAGATAATGAAGGGCTGTGTGGAGAAGCAGAATGATGAGGGGCTGTGTGGAGAAGGAGGGTCATGATGAGGGGCTGTGTGGAGGAAGGAGGAGGAGGATGATGGGCTGTGTGGAGGAAGGAGGAGGATGATGAGGGCTGTGCGAAGGAGGATGATTATGGGCTGTGTGGAGAAGGGATGATGAGGGTCTGTGTGTAGAAGGGGGATGATGAAGTGCTGTGTGGAGCAAGAGGATGATGAGGGGCTGTGTGGACAAGGAGGATGATGACAAGGGGCTGTGTGGAGAAGGAGGATGATAAGGGGCAGTGTGGAGAAATAGGATCATGATGAGGGGCTGTTTGGAGGAGGATCATGAGGGGCTCTGTGGAAAAGGAGGATGATGATGGGCTGTGTGGAGGATGATGAGGGGCTGTGGAGAAGGAAGATGAGGGGCTGTGTGGAAAAGGAGGATGATGAGGGGCTGTGTGGAGAAGGAGGATGATGAGGGGCTGTGTGGAGAAGGAGGATGATGAGGGGCTGTGTGGAGAAAGGATGATGGGGCTGTGCGGTGAAGTAGAGTGATGGGGAGCTGTGTGGCAAAGGAGAGTGATGGTGGGTGGCTGTGCGGCGAAGGAGAGATGGGGAGCTGTGTGGAGAAAGGATGATGTGGGCTGTGCAGTGAAGTAGAGTGATGGCCGGGGTCTGTGCGGCGAAGTAGAGTGATGGTGAGCTGTGCAGCGAAGGAGAGTGATGTTGGGGGGGGGGGGCTGTGCAGAGAAAGGGGGATGATGTGGAGCTGTGCAGGGAAGGGACTCATGAGGAGGAGGAGGGGCTGTGTGGGCAAGGGGGTGATTTAACACTAGGACTACTGGACTCGTGACCCCGCCTAGAACTACTGAAAGGAGTCATTTTGACTCCTTGCTTGTTTTCGTTTATTTTTAGAGTTTCATTTGTGGTTATTTATTAATAATTATATTTTTTGTAATGTATTATTATTGTGAGATCCAACAGTAATGCTTTTGATTGTTTTTTTTCTGCTTTTCTTATTTTTCTACAGAAAATAACAATAATTATAATAGACGTTTTTCAAACATTTTTTTTTATTCAAGTGCACACATATAAACAACAACTGAAGAACAAAAAGCAGAGAAAATGTAGGTGGAGGAGCATAAAAATGAAAATATGGCGCAGAATTCACCTTCTAAACATTTGGTGTTTCGCATTTTAGGCATTGCCTTTGATTTATGGCAGTACATTGCCCACACAAAGACTTACCACAAGTCTTACAATTGCCGACAGATCTATTTTTCTTGCACTTTTCTTTGATCTGGCAAAATTTTGTTTGAACCATCACTTCTGAGCATGTAGAAACTTGGGACGTGGAACCCTTTTCCCTATCTGTGACATAAGGACCACTCAACTCTCTCACAAGCGTTTGCAAAAATGCCTTGCATGACATTTTTTGGTGGGTTATCTCATTGAATATTATCCATGCATTTATACCCGCAAAGTCTAAGGCATTTTCAAATGCATGAACAGGCCATCTCCTGTGCATGTTCGTGTGGTATATTTTCGTGCCATCTGATCCACTACATCTACTCCATATTTTGTTTCATTGTAAAACTTTACCGTTTCTGGAGTTTTTTTAGCGGAATCAGACGCAACAACAACATCTGGATGGACGGAACTCAAAATGACAACATTTTTGTTGGGCTTTCCTTGATATACTGTAAGTGTAAAATTGTCTTCATTTCTAAACACTTTAGTGTTGTACAATTCCTCTTTCATGGATTTTATTTCTTTAGGCACTTCTCGCCTTATCTTGTTCAGTGTTCCCACGATGGTTGTTCCTTTGCTTTTTAGCTGTTTAGCTAATTTTACTGAAGTAAAATAATTATCGGTTGTAACATTGCGACCTTTTTTCAAAAACGGGTCCAATAACTTCATTACCACATGGTCAGCTAAACGGTCCTCAGCACGGCGTGTGTCATCTTTGCCTAGATAAGGGAAGCCATTTGCCAGATATTTGCTCTCCTTATCAACAGCTAGCCAATATTTGTGGCCATATTTATCTGGTTTGGAAGGCATGTACTGCGTGAATGGACACCTAGTTTTGCTTGGGAAAAGTTGCTCATCCACCGTTATGTATGGGCCAGGTTTGTAACACGCAATACAATTTTCAATAAACCTGTCCCACACAGTAGAAAATAGAGCAAACTTGTCCGTTTGCAGTCTCTCCGATCGAGTAGATTTCTCATCAAATCTGAGAAACCTCATAATTTCAACAAAGCTGTCTCTAGACATTGTCGCTTTGCAAAACGGTATTCCCCAGTCATTACACCAAATACTGCTAATCGAGTGACGGTTCGTGCCAGATATTCCACGAGCATAGAATATCGCAATGAATGCATCTAGCTCCTCATCAGATAGAGTAAACTGTAAATTATTGTTCCTGCATGCTTCTGCAAGCGTACAGTTCTTTATATGTGTCAATATATATGAATCAAAAATTAGCATAAGATAAGAGCCTAGAGTAAACAAGCGATTTTGTTCAGCATTACACAGTAATACAAGCAGGTAAAACACAAGGAAAATGTGAAAAGTTGACATGTAAATTGAACTACATCTATATGAACATCAGGGTAAATAAGACAGAGTGAAAAAATTATGCACAAAACTTTATAGCAACATTTAGTGACAAAAAGACCTCAAAATATAGTAGGGAGTCAAAATGACTCCCTTCAGTAGTTCTTGGTAAATTTTGAAAAAAAACGCGGAAATTTTTCACCAAAATTATTTATTCTCATAAAATCTTTTTTCACATCATATTTGAGGAAAAGTCACCGAGTTTCAAGCCGGAATTCTGAAAAATGTAGTCACAGAAGAGAAATAAAAAACGAAAGGAGTCAAAATGATTCCATCAGTAGTTCTAGTGTTAATAGTTTAGATAAAATAGAAAAAAATCAGCTTACCCAAGCTGTAGGCGCGCAGAAGCACGGAAGCCCTGGGTCCAAATGTGAAGAAAATCCAACTACTTGGAAACTGCAAAATGTATTGCTAAATAGATTAAAAAAAATCAGAACATGGTGAATTGCAGAGACATTATAGCGTTTCAAGCGCACATGACGCCGTGCGCTGTCTGCAGTTTTGCATGTTTTGATTTTTTTATCTAGTTTTCAATAAATTTAGCAATTTCCCAGAAGCTGGACTTTCTTCCCATTTGTCACTCCCTTGCGGCTGTCTGGAGGGGTAATGTCACTCTCGTGAGGCTGCATGTTGTGGTGGGGGGAGGGTGACGTCACCCCTGGGCTTTATGTTCTCGCTACTTATCTCTATCGTTGCTTAGTTCTACGTATTGATTTGTAAAGTTCATTGTTACAGACTTTATGTATAAATGTATTTATATCTTTCTCCTTTTTGTTAGACTTATTTATTTGTGTTGTAATAAAACCATGAACTATGGGTTGAATTTTCATTTCTTTATTTCTATTGCTCGGGGGATGTTCACACATTGCAGTTTGTTGGGGAAACGATCTGCAGCAAAGTCCTCACCAGTAGAGCCGCACTGAACCTTCAGATCTCACTTTCTTGTCCTCAGCAGCATTTAGCATATCTTTCAGACTGTAAAGGTACTGCCACACTAAACAATCCCGCTAGCGATCACGATAACGACGCATACTAATGCGATCGCTAGCGGGATTGTTTCTATATCGCTAAATGCGGCCACATTTAGCGATATAGTTAACGACGCTATCGCCGTTAGCGATCTTCTTAACGACTTTAGCGGTACAAAAGTACCGCTAAATCGCTAAGAAAAGGTGCCACACTAGCAATATATACTTACCCAGCGGGAGCGCCGACGAGAAAATAGGGTCCGGAACGATTCCAGCGACGAGCGAGATCACAGCAGGAAGCTCGTTGCTGGCAGCTGCCGCACTGAACAACATCGCTAACGGGATCGCTAAATAGTGACGTTTTTTAGCGATCCCGTTAGCGATATTGTTCAGTGTGGCATACCCTTAAGGCTGTGTGCACACGGTGCAGTTTTGATGCATTTTCGCATCCCATTTGTAGATCTGGATCGTCATAAAAGATGGCGGTCTGTCCGAGATCGTTTTATAACGTTTCATATGCAGCAATCGAAGAGTGGGACCTCATCACCATCCAAAAATAAGTTCCACTATTATCATCAACTGCTCTTCACTCTCACGAGCCGAACATTACGGAGGTGCGCTTCTAACATTAATGATAAATTATCTAATATATATATTGCCTTAATGATGAAGCCTTTGTATCTATTGTTTACACGGCATTGAAGGGAACATGGAAAGTACACCGCCTGAAGACGGGATTTGCCGTTCACGATCATTCCAGAATCAGAAGGGGATATAACTGGTTCTACAGCTGCAGCCAGTTCTGGGACTACAATTACCTCCAGCGCAGCCTATCCCGAGGCCAGAACTTAACCCAAAAAACAAGGAAAAAAAGAATATAGAGTCTGACATAGATCACCTGACCACAGAGACATTAGATCTCATTAGAAAATCAACTATAGAGGATGAATTTGACCATTTTGGGTCTACTGTATCCAGGATTAGAGTATCGCCTCGGGATAGGCAGACATCTTTTATGGCTGCTGTATTATCCATGCTAGGTGCCTATGAGTCCCCGTCACCAATTTCTATTCTTGGGGGATACAAAATGTGGTTCACCTAATCCCACAACCAGCAGCAGCTGCACTTCAGCATCATCACCTGCCGGCACATTTTCAGATCCTGAGGCTGGTGATGGTAATCACGGATACTATCAAAACTCTCTGCACCATTCACCTGTCACACAAAGGCCTGGACCCGCTCCTAACTCCAGCGTGAGCTCAGAAGGTCCGCCAGAATACGGTTATTCACCATTGTATTAATTAAGACTTTTAATTTACTGACATTTAAAGAGAACTTGTCAACAGTTTTGGGACAGAAAAATTACGGCCAGCAGCTATAGACCCTTATATACAGCATTCTGGAACTGTCTATAACACAAATAAGACCTTTATTAGACTCCCCTGCACTGCGCTCCGGTCAGATGGACGTTGCTGCTTTTGGTTCGCCGCCTCCTCTCTTCTTGCCATGTCCTCCTTCATGTGGACGATGCGTTTCTCCCCTCAGAAGAGCAAAGAAGTGCGCCTGTAATGCAGGACACGTTATCCACATGAAGGACAGCAACTGCAGGGATGGAAGAGGCGCCGGAGCATGTGGCCATGTGAGGGCTTGTTTTTTGCAGGACAAGTTGTACTTTTCAATGATATTATTGATTTTAACCCCTTCACCCCCAAGGGTGGTTTGCACGTTAATGACCGGGCCAATTTTTACAATTCTGACCACTGTCTCTTTATGAGGTTATAACTCTGGAACGCTTCAACGGATCTTCGCGATTCTGAGATTGTTTTCTCGTGACATATTGTACTTCATGTTAGTGGTAAAATTTCTTCGATATAACTTGCGTTTATTTTTGAAAAAAAACGCAAATATGGCGAAAATTTTAAAAATTTTGCAATTTTCAAACTTTGAATTTTTTTTCCCTTAAAACAGAGAAATATGTCACACAAAATAGTTAAGAAATAACATTTCCCACATGTCTACTTTACATCAGCACAATTTTGGAACCAAAATTTTTCTTTGTTAGGAAATTAGAAGGGTTAAAAGTTGACCAGTGATTTCTCATTTTTACAACAAAATTTACAAAGCCATTTTTTTAGGGACCACCTCTCATTTGAAGTCACTTTGACGGGGTCTATATGGCAGAAAATACCCAAAAGTGACACCATTATAAAAACTGCACCCCTCAAGGTACTCAAGACTACATTCAAGAAGTTTATTAACCCTTCAGGTGCTTCACAGGAGCTGAAGCAACGTGGATGGAAAAAATTAATATTTAACTTTTTAGCCACAAAAATGATCTTTCACAAACTTTTTTTTATTTTCACAAGGGTAAAAGGAGAAAATGGACAGATAAAGTTGTTGTGCAATTTCTCCTGAGTACGCCAATACCCCATATGTGGGGGAAAACCACTGTTTGGGCACACGGCAGAGCTCGTAAGGGAAGGAGCGCCGTTTGACTTTTTCAAACTAAAATTGGCTGGAATTGAGAATGGACGCCATGTCGTGTTTGGAGAGCCCCTGATACGCCTAAACAGTGGAAACCCCCCACAAGTGACACCATTTTGGAAACTAGACCCCCTAAGGAACTTATCTAGATCTGTTGTGAGCACTTTGAACCCCAAAGTGTTTCACAAAAGTTTATAATGCCTGGGTGTGAAAAAAAAAAAAAAACAATTTTCCACAAAAATGATTTTTTAGTCCCAAATTTTTGATTTTTCCCAAGGAAATTGGACCCCAAAAGTTGTTGTCCAATTTGTCCTGAGTGCGCTGATACCCCATATGTGGGGGGAGGAAACTGTTTGGGCGCACGGCAGGGCTTGGAAAAGAAGCAGTAACGTTTTGGAATGCAAACATTGATGGGGGTCATGTTCCGTTTGTAGTGCCCCAGATGAGCCTAAACAGTGGAAACCCCCCACAAGTGACCCCATTTTGGAAGCTAGACCCCCTAAGGAACTTATCTAGATCTTTGGTGAGCACTTTGAACCCCCAAGTGCTTCACACAAGTTTATAATGCCCGGGCATGAAAATAAAAAATCCTATTTTTTTCCCACAAAAATTATCTCTTAGTCACTAATTTTTTATTTTCCCATAGGTAACAGGAGAAATTGGACCACAAAATTTGTTGTCCAATTTGTCCTGAGTACGCTGATACCCCATATGTGGGGGGGAACCACTGTTTGGGCGCATGGCAGAGCTCGGAATGGAAGGAGCACTATTTGACTTTTTCCAACCAAAATTGGCTGGAATTGAGATTGGACGCCATGTTGCATTTGGAGAGCCCTGATGTGCCTAAACAGTGGAAACCCCCCACAAGTGACCCCATTTGGGAAACTAGACCCCCTAAGGAACTTATCTAGATCTTTGGTGAGCAATTTGAACCCCAAGTGCTTCACACAAGTTTATAACGTAGAGCCGTAAAATTAAAAAATTATATTTTTTCCACAAAATTGATCTTTTCACCCCAATTTTTATTTTCCCAAGGGTAATAAGACTCCAAAAGTTATTGTGCAATTTGTCCTGAGTGCGCTGATACCCCATATGTGGGGGTAAACCACTGTTTGGGTGCATGGCAGAGTTTGGAAGGGAAGGAGCGCCGTTTGACTTTTTCAACGCAGAATTGGCTGGATGCCATGTCGTGTTTGGAGAGCTCCTGATCTGCCTAAACAGTGGAAACCCCCACAAATGACACCATTTTGGAAACTGGACCCCTCAAGGAACTTATCTAGATGTGTGGTGAGCACTTTGAACCCCAAAGTGCTTCACAGAAGTTTATAACGTACAGCCGTAAAATAAAAAAAATATTTTTTTTTTTTTACAAAAATGATTTTTTAGCCCCAATATTTTATTTTCACAAGGGTAGCAGGAGAAATTGGACCCAAAAGTTGTTGTCCAATTTGTCCTGAGTATGCTGATACCCAATATGTGGGAGTAAACTACTGTATGGGCGCACGTCGGGGCTCGGAAGGGAAGTAGTGACGTTTTGGATTGCAGACTTTGATGGAATGGTCTGGGGGAGTCATGTCGCATTTGGAGAGCCCCTGATGCGCCTAAACAGTGGAAACCCCCACAAGTGACCCCATTTTGGAAAATAGACCCCACAAGGAACTTATCTAGATGTGTGGTGAGCACTTTGAACCCGAAGTGCTTCACAGAAGTTTATAACGTACAGCCGTAAAAATAAAAAATCCTTTTTTTTTTACAAAAATGATTTTTTCGCCCCCAATATTTTATTTTCACAAGGGTAACAGGAGAAATTGGACCCCAAAAGTTGTTGTCCAATTTGTCCTGAGAACGCTGATACCCAATATGTGGGAGAAAACTACTGTATGGGCACACGTCGGGGCTCGGAAGGGAAGTAGTGACGTTTTGGATTGCAGACTTTGATGGAATGGTCTGGGGGCGTCATGTCGCATTTGGAGAACCCCTGATGCGCCTAAACAGTGGAAACCCCCCACAAGTGACCCCATTTTGGAAAATAGACCCCACAAGGAACTTATCTAGATGTGTGGTGAGCACTTTGAACCCGAAGTGCTTCACAGAAGTTTATAACGTACAGCCGTAAAAATAAAAAATCCTTTTTTTTTTTCCAAAAATGATTTTTTCGCCCCAATATTTTATTTTCACAAGGGTAACAGGAGAAATTGGACCCCAAAGTTGTTGTCCAAATTGTCCTGAGTACGCTGATACCCAATATGTGGGAGAAAACTACTGTATGGGCAAACGTCGGGGCTCGGAAGGGAAGTAGTGACGTTTTGGATTGCAGACTTTGATGGAATGGTCTGGGGGCGTCATGTCGCATTTGGAGAGCCCCTGATGCGCCTAAACAGTGGAAACCCCCACAAGTGACCCCATTTTGGAAAATAGACCCCACAAGGAACTTATCTAGAAGTGTGGTGAGCGCTATGAAGCCCCAAGTACTTCACAGAAGTTTTATAACATACAGCCGTAAAAAAACAAAAAAATCATTTTTTTTTTTACAAAAATGATTTTGTCGCCCCCAATTTTTTATTTTCCCAAGGGTAACAGGAGAAATAGGCCAAATTGCACAATAACTCTTGGGGTCCAGAGTATGCTGATACCCCATATGTGGGGTAAACTACTGTTTGGGCGCATGGCAGAGCTCAGAAGTGAAGGAGCACCATTTGACTTTTTCAACGCAGAATTGGCTGGAATTGAGATCAGACGCCATGTCACATTTCGAGAGCTCCTGATGTGCCTAAACAGCTGGAACCCCCAATTCTAACTCCAACCCTAACCCCAAACACCAATAACCCTAGTCCCAACCCTAACCACAAACCTAACCCTAACACACCCATAACCCTAATCCCAACCCTAATCCTAACGTTAGCGCCAACCCTAACCCTAATACTAACGTTAGCGCCAACCCTAACCCTAACTTTAGCCGCAACCCTAACCCTAACGGGAAAATGGAAATAAATACATTTTTTTAATTTTATTATTTTTCCCTAACTAAGGGGGTGATAAAGGGGGTTTGATTTACTATTTATAGCGGGTTTTTGTGATTGGCAGCTGTCACGCTAAAAGACGCTTTTTATTGCAAAAAATAGTTTTTTGCATCACCACATTTTGAGAGCTATAATTTTTGCATATTTTGGCCCACAGAGTCATGTGAGGTCTTATTTTTTGCGGGACGAGTTGACGTTTTTATTTGTACCATTTTTGAGCACGTGACATTTTTTGATCGCTTTTTATTTCGATTTTTGGGTGGTTAGAATGAACAAAAATCAGCAATTCATGAATTTCTTTTGGGGGAGGCGTTTATACCGTTCCGCGTGTGGTAAAATTGATAAAGCAGTTTTATTCTTCGGGTCAGTACGATTATGGCGATACCTCATTTATATCATTTTTTTAGGTTTTGGCGCTTTTATAGAATGAAAACAATTTTATATAAAAAATCATTATTTTTGCATCGCTGTATTCTGCGAGCTATAACTTTTTTATTTTTCCGCTCATGATGCTGTGTGACGGCTCGTTTTTTGCGGGACAAGATGACGTTTTCAGTGGTACCATGTTTATTTATATCGGTCTTGTTGATCGCGTGTTATTTCACTTTTTGTTCGGCGGTATGATGATAAAGCATTGATTTTTTGCTTCGTTTTTTTTTTTTTTTTAAGGGGTTCACTAAAGGGGTTAACTAGTGGGACAGTTTTATAGGGGGGGTCGTTACGGACGCGGCAATACCAAATATGTGTACTTTTATTGTTTTGTTTTTTTTATTTACAGGAAAAAATGAATTTATTGGGGAATATTTTTTTTTTTTTTATGATTTTTTTTTACACTTTTTATTTTTACTTTTTTTGCTTTTTTACTTTGTCCCAGGGTGGGACATCACAGTATTTTATCAGATCGCTGGTGTGACAGTGTGCACAGCACTCTGTCACACCAGCGATCGCTCTGGCATCGCTGCAGGCTTCCCCAGCGCCTGCTCTCAGCAGGCACTGAGGAAGCCGCCTCCCTGCAGGACCCCGGCGCCATCTTGGATCCGGGGACCTGGAGGGAGGACGGACCCTCGGAACAGCGCGACACATCGCGCTGCTCTGAGGGTCTCAGGGGAGCGCGCAGGGAGCCCCCTGCCTGCGCGATCCTCCCCTGTGCCCCGGGTACACCGCGATCATGTTTGATCGCGGTGTGCCAAGGGTTAATGTGCCGGGAGCGGTCCGTGACCGCTCCTGACACACAGTCACGGGTGTCAGCTGTGATAATCAGCTGACACCCGGCGGCGATCAGCTGCGCTCCCCCGGGAGCGCAGCTGATCGCCCATGACGTACTATTCCGTCCATGGGAATTAGGTCCAGGGTCACATGGACGGAATAGTACGTCTGATGGCAGAGAGGGGTTAACAGTGTAGTGGAAAACGGGGGAAAATTCCAAGTGCGATGAAATTGAAAAAAAAAAGTGCAATTCCACAGTTGTGTTTTGTTTTTGTTTCACTAAATGCTAAAAGTGACCTGCCATTATTATTCTCCAGGTCATTACGAGTTCACAGACACCAAACATGTCTAGGTTCTTTTTTTATTTAACCCCATTACCCCGAGGGTTGTTTGCATGTTAATGACCGGGCCAATTTTTGCAGTTCTGACCACTGTCCCTTTATGTGGTAATAACTCTGGAACACTCCCATGGATCCCACTGATTCTGAGATTGTTTTTCCATGACATATTGTACTTCATGATAGTGGTAAAATTTCTTCAGTGTGACTTGCGTTTATTAGTGAAAAAAACAAAGTTGTCGAAAATTTTGCAAGTTTCAAACTTTGAATTTTCATGTGCTTTAATCAGAGAGTTATATCGCACAAATTAGTTAATAAATAGCATTTCCCACAGGTCTACTTTAGGCTAGTTTCACATTAGCGCTGCACTGACCTGCGTCGGTCAGCGCACAGCTGCCGCTAAGCTACGCCCCCGGCCGTGCCTCCTCCCGAACGCTCCGCCTATGGGCGCATGACGCTGCATGCGACCTGCGTAAACTATCTTTAGCATTGGATACGCATGCCATGTGCAGGTATGCGTTTGCCGGCGCATGCGTCCTTTTGACGGTGCGCTGAGCACACCAAAATGCAACACGATGCGTTGGGTGCGGGTCGGCGCACTGTCAAAAGGACGCATGCGCTGGCAAATGCATACCTGCTAAAGATATGGTGCGCAGGTTGTATGCAGCATCATGCGCCCATAGGCGGAGCGATCGGGAGGAAGCGCGGCCAGGGGCAGAGCTTAGCGGTGGCTGTGCGCTGACCGATGCAGGTCAGTGCAACGCTAATGTGAAATCAGCCTTACATCAGCACAATTTTGGAATCAAACTTAGAAAACTGTTTTTTTTAAGAGACCACATCACATTTGAAGTCACATTGAGGGGTCTATATAAATGAAGATACCCAAAAGTGACACCATTCTAAAAACTGCACCCTCAAGGTGCTCAAAACCACATTCAAGAAGTTTATTAACCCTTCAGGTGCTTCACAGGAATAAAAAAAAAATAACTTTTTTTCGCAAAAAATTGAATTCAGATCCAATTATTTTTATTTTTACAAGGGTAACAGGAAAAAATGGACCCCAAAATGTATTGTGTATTTTCTCCTGAGTTCACTGATACCCCATATGAAGGAGAATACTATTGTTTGGGGGCGTGGCAGAGCTCGGAAGGGAAGGAGCGCCGTTTGACTGTTTGAATGCAAAATTTGCTGGAGCAACTGTCGCATTTGGAGAGCCCCTGAAGTGCCTAAACAGTGAAAATTCCCCACAAGTGACACCATTTTGGAAACTAGACCCTCAGGGAACTGATCTAGATGTGTGATGAGCACATTGATCCCTCAGCTGCTTCATAGAAGTTTATAACGTTGAGCCATAAAAATAAAAAAAATAATCAAATTTTCCCCACAAATATGTTTTTAGCACAAAATATTGCATTTTCATACAATTGCACCATACAAATTGTTGTGCAATTTCTCCTGAGTACACTGATACCCCATATGTGGGAGAGTACTACTTTTTGAGGTACAGCGCAAACCTCAGAAGGGAAGAGGCGCCATATTGGAGTTCTTCAGATTTTGCTGGAACGGTTTGAGGGTGCCATGTCACATTGGCAGAGCCTCTGAGGTGCCAGAACAACAGAAACCCCCTATATGTGAACTAATTTTACAAACTGCACTCCCAATAAATTCATCTAGGGGTGCAATAATCATATTGACTCCACATGTGACTCACAGTTTTATACCACTGAGCGGTGAAGAAAGAATAATTACATTTTTACCACTAAAATGTTGTTTTAGCCCCAAGTTTTTAATTTTTCTAAGGGCTAATAGAAATTTTTTTTACAACAAACTGAGGTCTATTTCTTCCTGAGTGTGCCAATACCCTACATGTAATCGGGAAATATTTTTCAGGCACAGTACAAAGCTCAGAAAGCAAGGAGCGCCAGATTTAACTGTTATGGTTTGCAGGTCCCATGGCCCACTAGGAGATCCCATGAGGTGCCAGAACAGCAGAACCATGAGTGACCCCATTTTACAAACTACACCTCTCAATAATTTCATCTAGGGGTGCAGTGATCATATTGACACCATGAATTTTATACCATTGAGCAGTGAAGACAAAATAACTACATTTTTACCAGCAAAATTTTGTTTTAGCCTCAGATTTTTAATTTTCGCACAAGTGGGTAAAACTGACACCAACATTTGCCCCACAATTTCTACTGAAAGTGGCCATACCCCATATGTATCTGTACAGTACTACTTTGTCATACGGAGAGACTCGGGAGGGACAGAGCGCTATTTGCCTCCTGGAGCGCAGATTTTCCTAAAACATTTTGCGGACTCCATATACAGAGCCCCTAATTGCTAGAAGAGCAGAATCCCCCCTCAAGTGACCCCAGTTTGGAAATTATACCCCTTGGGGAATTTATCTACATGTGTAGTGACAATTTTTAATCCATGGGTATTTTCCAGAAACAAGCAGCAGTGAATGTTGTCGAGTGAATATTGCAAACTGATGTTGCAGTCACCAATACGTTATGCCCAGCCCGTGCTTCTGGAGGCAGGCACCCGTAAGTTATATGAGCTCTCATCGCTTCAGACATGCCAAACGTGGATGCAACATGTGGTTTAGGTACACTGTGGGGCTCAGAAGGGAGGGGGGCATTTGGATTTGGGAGCGGAGAATTTGCTGAATTTCTTGTGGGGGCGAGGAGCCATTTCGCTTTTCCAACACCTTTGTGGTACCAGTAATGTGGAAGCCCCCTATATTTCCATTACCAGATGACAGATGTGAGTGGGGACTTGCTTTTTTTGTGGATTGAGTTGAAGCTTTTAATGGGAACATTTTACATAACGTTTGGGATCACATTTATCCGGCGCTCTACGCTGAGCACTTACTTTGGGGTTTCCATCTAAATCTCCGAGTGATGTGATTCAGATGAAACCCCGAGGGAGCCATTCACTATAGTGAGGCAGCAGAGTTACTTTGGACTCCGTCTGGCCTCTGTTCCATGGTTTTCTTCTTTTCAGAAGTGCACAAAACCGTGGCTAACCGCTCTTTAATGCAATCCTAAAAAGATGGACACCGCCTGATCACAGGTCACACGGTGTCCACAGTGCCTCCATCTGCGCCATTATAGGGAATCTTCTGCCAGAGGTTCCGTCTGAATCACGTATTTCAGAGATTTACATGGAAACCCGGTATAAGAGCTCAACAGCGAGCGTAGAATAAATGTGCGCCGAGCCTTACTGCGATCTTGGGGAGGCAGAATGAAAAATGAACAGTATGTGAAGAATTAGTTTTATTTACCGTATATACTCATGTATAAGCCGACCCGTGTATAAGCAGACCCCTGTTGTGAATGGGTTTGAGATGAGTTCTGAGCAGAGGCTCCCTCTGGTGGTTACAAGCGGTACTAGTGAGGATTGTGAGGACTGGGAATCAGGTGTTACTGATTGGTCTTTTATAAGGGAGTCATTTTCCCATCAGGGTTGCCGGTGATCAATTGTTCTGGTCTGAATCCTTCTTTCCAGTTTCCCTTGTAGCCTGCTGTGTCGTGTCTGCATCTCCTGCTATCAGATAAGACAATTTCTTGTTTTGTGTTTTTGCTATGTTTTTGCATTTTGTCCTGCACTTCTGTGGGGGCCTTCAGGGTCCCCTCCGGGGGCTTCTGCCCTCTCAGTTTAGTCCAGCCACTGTGTTTTGTACTTTTGCTTTTTCCAGTTTTTTCAGTGGCTGCTGTTTTGTTTTTGTTACACCAGAGAACTAATTTAGGTGGTAGAGGTCGTGTGATCTCAGGTGATTTTGAAATTAGTAGAGTTGGTGTTTTTTCGGGGTTTTCTGAGATTGCAGTAAGTGCCCTTCCTATCCTTTTCTATTTAGATAGTTTGGGCCCCAGCGTTTGCTCATACTATTTTCTTTCTGTGTCAGTATTTCCTCTTGTCTAACCGCCATTACATGTTTGGGGGCTTTCTATTATCTTTGGGGTTCTGCTCCGGGGCAGATAGCTTTCCTATTTCTATCTTTAGGTGTAGTTAGTTTCTCAGGCTGTGACGAGGCGTCTAGGACCAACGTAGGAACGCTCCACGGCTGCCTCTAGTTGCGGTGGTTAGTCAGGGTACTGCAATCTCATAGATTCCAACTGCTCTGGTGTATTTCCTCTTTTACCTGCACTCCTCAGCTACCGTAACATAACAGTATCACCGGCCATAAAAATTGTATGGTACTCACAGAAGGGAAAAAATATTTTGAAGGAAGAAAAGTTGTCAGAGATATTTTTCTGTTTGTTGCAATTTTTTTTTTTCCCTCTGTATCTCTGGGTGCTGGGGAGGATCTTTTCTCCCAATGGAGTTTGCACAGTTGTCTGGCCGTGTGGATCAGCTTGCCACTGAGGTTCGGAGTATTGCTATCTATCTTGCTAGGTTGCCTGTTGTGGAACCTAGGATTCCCATGCCAGATTTGTTTTTAGGGGATCGAGCTAAGTTTCAGAATTTCAAAAATAATTGTAAATTGTTTCTTGCCTTAAAATCTAAGTCCTCAGGAAACGCAGCGCAGCAGGTTCAAATTATCATCTCTCTCCTGCGCGGCGATCCTCAGGATTGGGCTTTTTCCCTGATACCTTGGGATCCTGTTTTGAGTGATGTTGATGCATTTTTTCAGGCTTTGGGGTTATTGTACGATGAGCCTAATGTCACTGATCAAGCTGAAAAAGCCTTGTTGGCATTAAATCAGGGGCTTGATGACGCTGAGTTATACTGTCAGAGATTCCGTAGGTGGGCAGTCCTGACCAAATGGAATGACGACGCTTTGGCGGCCCTTTTCCGGAAGGGTCTGTCGGATAATGTAAAGGATGTTATGGTGGGATTCCCTGTCCCCTCTGGTCTCAATGATTCTATGTCATTAGCGATTCAAATTGACAGACGTTTGCGTGAGCGGAGAAGTATGCGTGGAGTGGTGTTGCCTTGTGAGCCAGCTGCTGAGCCCATGCAGTGTGATAGAGTGGTGTCTGGGGCACAGCGTCATGAGTTTCGAAAGCGCAATGGGTTATGTTTCTACTGTGGTGATGCCTCTCATGCTATTTCAGTCTGCCCTAAGCGGGGAAGACGTTTTGCACGCTCAGTTGTCTTGGGTAGTGTTCAGACTAAGTTTTTATTAACTGTTACCCTGATATGCTCTCTGTCCTCATTTTCTGCTCAGGCTTTCGTTGATTCTGGAGCAGCTATTAACCTGATGGATTATGATTTTGCTAAACGTTGTGGGTTTCCCTTGATACCCCTACAGAAGTCTATTCCTTTACTGGGGATCGATTCTACCCCTTTGGCTGAGAATAAACCCCAGTTTTCTACTCAGGTGATAATGAGGGTTGAACCTGATCACCAGGAGTGCTGCAAATTTTTGGTTCTATATAATCTGCATGACATTATAGTGCTGGGTTTCCCTTGGTTACAGTCTCATAATCCTGTTTTGGATTGGAAATCTGTGTCTGTAACCAGTTGGGGTTGCCAATGTGTTAATACCAACACTCCTGTTTTTTCTGCCTCCCTCCAGGCTGAGGATGTTCCTGACTTTTTGTTTGATTTTTCTGATGTGTTTAGCGAAAGTAAATCTGCATCCTTGCCTCCCCATAGGAGCTATGACTGCGCTATTGAATTAGTGCCAGGTAGTAAATTCCCTAAAGGTCGCCTTTTTAACTTGTCTGTACCTGAACATGACGCTATGCGGTCTTATATCAAGGAATCATTGGAGAAGGGTCATATCAGACCATCCTCTTCACCCTTAGGTGCCGGTTTTTTTTTTTGTGGCCAAAAAAGATGGTTCATTAAGGCCGTGTATTGATTATCGTCTCTTGAACAATATTACTGTGAAATATCAATACCCGTTACCCTTGATTTCTGACCTGTTTTCCAGGGTGAAAAACGCTACTTGGTTTACCAAGCTTGACCTCAGGGGGGCGTATAACCTTATTCGCATTAAGCACGGGGATGAATGGAAGACGGCATTTAACACCCCTGAAGGGCATTTTGAGTACCTTGTGATGCCCTTTGGGCTCACTAATGCTCCTTCCGTCTTCCAGTCCTTCATGAATGACATTTTCAGGGATTTTGTGGACAAGTTTCTGATTGTTTATTTGGATGATATCTTGATTTTTTCTAATGACTGGGACTCTCATGTGAAACATGTTCGAACTGTATTCCAGATTTTGAGAGAGAATGCTCTGTATGTGAAGGGATCAAAGTGTCTTTTTGGCGTACAGAAGATCTCATTTCTGGGATTCATTTTGTCCCCATCTGTTATTGAAATGGACCCGGTCAAGGTTCAGGCCATCTGTGATTGGGTCCAACCTACTTCATTAAAGGCTCTTCAGAGATTTTTGGGTTTTGCCAATTTTTATCGTAAATTTATTGGTAATTTCTCGGTTATTGTTAAACCATTAACTGATTTGACCAGAAAGGGTTCTGATGTGGTGAATTGGCCTCCTGAGGCAGTCTCTGCGTTTCAGGAACTTAAGCAGAGATTCACTTCTGCTCCTGTTCTACGGCAGCCTGATGTTTCTCTGCCATTTCAGGTGGAGGTTGATGCCTCTGAAATTGGGGCAGGTGCCGTTTTGTCCCAAAAAGATCCAGAGACCTCTAAAAGTAACCCTTGTGCCTTTTTCTCTCGAAAATTTTCTCCTACTGAACGTAATTATGACGTGGGTAATCGGGAGTTATTGGCCATGAAGTGGGCTTTTGAAGAGTGGAGACATTGGCTGGAGGGAGCCAAACATCAGGTGGTGGTCCTTACGGACCATAAGAATCTGGTCTATCTGGAATCTGCCAAGCGACTCAATCCTAGACAGGCCAGGTGGGCCTTGTTTTTCACACGTTTTAATTTTGTGGTTTCCTTTCTTCCTGGCACTAAGAATGTTAAGGCGGATGCCCTCTCGAGAAGTTTCCTTGCGGACTCTCCTGAGCTATCTGATCCCTCTGTTATTTTGAAGGAGGGTGTAGTTCTTTCCGCCATCTCGCCCAATTTGAGACTTGCTCTGGAGGGGTGTCAGGAGGATAGGCCCGAGCGCTGCCCTGTTGGAAAATTGTTTGTCCCGGACCAATGGAAAAAGAGTGTGATGTCTGAGATTCATTGTTCCGCATTGGCTGGGCATCCCGGAATTTTTGGTACCAGAGACTTGGTTAGTCGGTCCTTTTGGTGGCCTACCTTGTCTCGCGATGTCAGGGAATTTGTGCAGTCCTGCGGGACTTGCTCTCGCTCCAAGCCTTGCTCTCGCTCTAGTGGTTTGTTGATGCCATTGCCTGTGCCCAAGAGACCATGGACCCATATCTCTATGGATTTCATTTCCGATCTTCCTGTTTCTCAGAGAATGACCACCATCTGGGTAATTTGTGATAGGTTTTCCAAAATGATACATCTTGTGCCATTACCTAAGTTGCCTTCCTCCTCTGAATTGGTGCCATTGTTCCTTCAGCACGTGGTTCGTTTACACGGCATTCCTGAGAACATTGTGTCTGACAGAGGAGTCCAGTTTGTTTCCAGATTTTGGAGGACTTTTTGTTCTAAACTGGGTGTTCAATTGTCTTTCTCCTCGGCATTTCATCCTCAGACCAATGGTCAAACTGAGAGAACAAACCAGACATTGGAGACTTATCTAAGATGCTTTGTGTCTGCTGATCAGGATGACTGGGTCTCTTTTTTGCCTTTGGCTGAGTTTGCTCCTAATAATAGGGCTAGCTCTGCCACTTTGATGTCTCCGTTTTTCTGTAATTCTGGGTTTCACCCTCGATTTTCTTCAGGACAGACGGAGGCTTCTGTCTGTCCAGGTGTTGACTCTGTTGTTGAGCGTATGCAGCAGATTTGGGACCAGGTAGTGGAGAGGTTGTCCCTCTCTCAGGAGAAGGCCCAGCGGTTTGCTAACCGGCATAGGACTGATGGTCCTCGGTTTAAAGTGGGGGACTTGGTCTGGTTGTCCTCAAAGAATATTCCTATGAGAGTAGCATCTCCTAAATTTAAGCCTAGGTTCATTGGACCTTATAAGATCATGGAGATTATTAATCCTGTTTCTTTTCGTTTGCTTCTTCCAGGGACATTTAAGATCCATAACGTGTTCCACAAGTCCTTGTTGAAGAGGTTTGTTGAGCCAGTGGTTCCTGCTGCTGTGCCTCCTGATCCTGTTTTGGTTGAGGGCAATCTGGAGTATGTGGTTGAGAAAATATTGGATTCTCGTTTTTCTAGACGAAGACTCCAGTATTTGGTTAAATGGAGAGGTTATGGTCAGGAAGACAATTCTTGGGTGTTTGCTTCGGACATCCATGCTAGGAGACTTATCCGTGCGTATCATAGAACTCATCCTGACCGACCTGGTTGCTCAAATGAGGGTTCGGTGACCCCTCCTCCAGGGGGGGGTACTGTTGTGAATGGGTTTGAGATGAGTTCTGAGCAGAGGCTCCCTCTGGTGGTTACAAGCGGTACTAGTGAGGATTGTGAGGACTGGGAATCAGGTGTTACTGATTGGTCTTTTATAAGGGAGTCATTTTCCCATCAGGGTTGCCGGTGATCAATTGTTCTGGTCTGAATCCTTCTTTCCAGTTTCCCTTGTAGCCTGCTGTGTCGTGTCTGCATCTCCTGCTATCAGATAAGACAATTTCTTGTTTTGTGTTTTTGCTATGTTTTTGCATTTTGTCCTGCACTTCTGTGGGGGCCTTCAGGGTCCCTCCGGGGGCTTCTGCCCTCTCAGTTTAGTCCAGCCACTGTGTTTTGTACTTTTGCTTTTTCCAGTTTTTTCAGTGGCTGCTGTTTTGTTTTTGTTACACCGGAGAACTAATTTAGGTGGTAGAGGTCGTGTGATCTCAGGTGATTTTGAAATTAGTAGAGTTGGTGCTTTTTCAGGGTTTTCTGAGATTGCAGTAAGTACCCTTCCTATCCTTTTCTGTTTAGATAGTTTGGGCCCCAGCGTTTGCTCATACTATTTTCTTTCTGTGTCAGTATTTCCTCTTGTCTAACCGCTATTACATGTTTGGGGGCTTTCTATTATCTTTGGGGTTCTGCTCCGGGGCAGATAGCTTTCCTATTTCTATCTTTAGGTGTAGTTAGTTTCTCAGGCTGTGACGAGGCGTCTAGGACCAACGTAGGAACGCTCCACGGCTGCCTCTAGTTGCGGTGGTTAGTCAGGGTACTGCAATCTCATAGATTCCAACTGCTCTGGTGTATTTCCTTTTTTACCTGCACTCCTCAGCTACTGTAACATAACAGACCCCCTAATTTTGCCACAAAAAACTGGACAAACTTATTGACTCAATACAAGAAAATCCCATAATAACATTAGAATAATGCCTAAATTGTGGATCAACATGTCCACACCAATGCACCCACTCGAAATGATTATATAACACAGGAGAAAAAACAAGTCATTAGGTGATATACATCAACATTTTTATTAAAGATCAGTATCAAAAAGCGACATAGCAATAGTATTACACAACATATACATAAAAAGACAAGTTGCAGGAAAAAACCTCAGGAAACCCAGAGCGAAAACAGTTCCCCAAAAAAAGACATCAAAATGTAAAAATATGTATCACAAGAACATGTGTTCAAGATATATAAAGTGAATAAAGTTGATATCTAAACAAATTAAAACTGGCAAGTAGTGTTGAGCATTCCGATACCGCAAGTATCGGGTATCGGCCGATATTCGCGTTATCGGAATTCCGATACTTAATTCCGATACTTTTTCAATATCGTATACCGGAATCGGAAGTTCCCATAATTCTTTGAGAGGCAATATGATTTTAGTCAGCCAATGAGGAATCCTACGAAGTGTGGGCACATCCTGTAATGATGCGGTCATCTTAACTAATGGCATGGCTGTGATTGGCTGCTGAAATGATGTCAGAATGCACTATAAAAGGCGCCGCAGCCATTTTAGCGTCACTGTGCTGTGAACTCAGTTAGGGACAGAACGCTGCTGTGCTGACTCTGAGGGACAGTTAGATATTGCGATTTTGTGTACTACTGTGCTTGAGGCAGGCTAGTTTACCAACCGCTGTGTAAAGCTTCATTTTGCCAGTGTTGTTTTAACAGCTCTGTGCAAGGTGTGTGTGTGACAGTGCAGGTGACGCTGCAGTTTGCTCTGCATCCACCGCTGTTTGTAGGCATCTGCACGTGTCACTGACTCTTTTTTTTTTTTATTTTATTTAGTGGAATTGGTGCAGCTCCATTATATTAGAAAAAAATCAAATCTATTAGTGTGACGCGCTTCCATCCGTATACAATACATTGGTTGCAAACACTATAGAAGTACAGAAAGGAGCTTTTCACAGATAGTGAATAGTTGTGTTTCAGTGTTCACTGCAGTCTGTGAGGTTTTGATTTTTTGAGTGCAGATCACGCTCCAGTTAGTTCTTCAACCACTGCTGGTTGTAGTCTGCTGAGCGTGTGTCACTGCCTCATCCTTCACATTTTTCTCTAATTGGTGCTGCTCCATTTTAGTGGAAAAAAATCTAATCTATTAGTGTGACGCGCTTCCATCCGTATACAATACATTGGTTGCAAACACTATAGAAGTACACAAAGGAGTAGCCTTTCACAGATTGTGGACAGTTGTGTTTCAGTGTTCACTTCAGTCTGTGTTTTTTACTTTTTTGAGTGCACATCACGCTCCAGTTACTTGTTCAAGCACTGCTGCTTGTACTCTGCTGAGCGTGTCTCAGTGGCTCATCCTTTTCATTTATCTCCAATTGGTTCTGCTACATTCCATTTAAAATAAATCTAATCTATTAGTGTGACGCGCTTCCATCCGTATACAATACATTGGTTGCAAACACTATAGAAGTACACAAAGGAGTAGCCTTTCACAGATTGTGGACAGTTGTGTTTCAGTGTTCACTTCAGTCTGTGTTTTTTACTTTTTTGAGTGCACATCACGCTCCAGTTACTTGTTCAAGCACTGCTGCTTGTACTCTGCTGAGCGTGTCTCAGTGGCTCATCCTTTTCATTTATCTCCAATTGGTTCTGCTACATTCCATTTAAAATAAATCTAATCTATTAGTGTGACGCGCTTCCATCCGTATACAATACATTGGTTGCAAACACTATAGAAGTACACAAAGGAGTAGCCTTTCACAGATTGTGAATAGTTGTGTTTCAGTGTTCACTGCAGTCTGTGAGGTATTTTTATTTATTTTTTTTTTAAAATGCAGATCACGCTCCATTTACTTCTTCAACCACCGCTGCGTGTACTCTGCTGAGTGTCTGTCACTGGCTCATCCTTGTCATTTTTCTAAAATTGGTGCTGCTTTATTCTATTTAAAATAATTCAAATCTATTACAGTGACGTACTTCCATCCGTATACAATACATTGGTTGCAAACAATATAGAAGTACACAAACGGGCCTTTCACAGCTACTGAACATGGGTTTTTAATTTTTAACTAAAATATGTATTTTTTCAAATGACACAAATATAAGTAATGTTGAAGAGGAATAGTCCTACATCCATTGTTTGCACAATATTACAGGTGTACATCATGTCCCTTAATCAACAATGTATTATTATATTTACTTGTATGCTTTTATTTAAAAGCCAAGAACACAGAAGGATAACCTTCGCACTGCAGCTGTTGTCAAAGTTCAACCCACATTATGCACTTCCAACATTGCAGCATTTGAGGCATGATGTGAGTTGGATTGGTCAAAGTTATGGAGTGAGAAGGTTCACCATCAGTACCCTATAGCATAAGTATGCTTTTGTGTTAGCATTTGTGTTAGACATGTGGATATCTGCCATAATATGTCACAATTATTTAGTTACAGATTTGTTACCAACACTAATCATTGAATGGTTTTAAATTTGACGTTTCACTTGTTTACAGCTTAGAAATAAGGGTGTAGCCTGATATCTATGTGTAGCACTAGCCACTTTAACATGTCATGTTTTTTTCAACATGTGTAGCTAGGTAGCAGTAATTTTTGCCGGACACACAGCAGGGGAACAGCAGGCGTTACTGAACCCCACTATCACTATAGCTTGTGTATTGGTCTGTGGACACGACACTTCTGAGCAGCAACTGGCAGTGTTGTGGCCCAGGGAGTATAGCTCAGGTGGTAGAAAGATGAACATAACAGGAGACATGGAAAACGTTGCCAACCAGTTAGTTAATCTGAAACCGGACAGGCAAATTCAGGCGAGATCCATGCCTAGTTCATTTTCAGAAAAGTAAGCCGTTCTACATTATCGTAGGATAGTCGCATGCAACGGTCTGTTAGTACACCACCTGCAGCAGTAAAGACGCGCTCCGATAATACACTGGCAGCAGATCAAGCCAGCACCTCCAATGCATACTGGCTAAGCTCTGGCCATGTATCCAGCTTAGAGACACAAAACTTGAATGGGGAAGAGCCATCTGAGAGTACACTGAGAGGGCAAGACATGTAGTCTGTCACCATCTTACGGAAATGTTGCCTCCTGCTGACTGGAGCCGTCTCGGATGGTGTAGACATTGGTGGCGCTGCCACAAAACTTCGACACATTTGGAACATACTGTTCTTGCCCTGTGCAGAGGCGCTGCTTGTGCTCCCTCTTGTTGCAGAGCTGTCTCCACTGCCTCGACGCACAGAGCTGCTTTGTAAATCAGTAGCAGCAGCAGTGCTCTCGGCTGGAATGGAGAACATTATGGATTGCACCAGTGTGTCTTGGTACTTCCGCATTTTACGCTCCCGGTTCAACGGTGTGATGAGGCTTTGTAAGTTGTCCCGGTAGCGAGGGTCTAGGAGGGTGTACACCCAATAATCAGACGTGGTGTGAATGTGTTCGATGCGGCGGTCGTTTCTCAGCCACTGCAGCATGAAATCAACCATGTGCTGCAGACTCCCAACTGGCCAAGAAACGTTGTCCCCTGCAAGAGGCGTCATCTCCGCCTGCTGTGCATCACCCCACCCTTGGTCTACATACTGACTAGAGCATTGTCTACCTCCCTCTGGAGCGATGTCTTCCTCCTCCATTGACTCCTCCTCATCCTCCTCACAAAGTCCTTCAAATACATATAAATTTACAAAATTTAAAACTCAAAATTTTAAAACTTTGTATCATAATTCTGTAACATCAGTTTATGGAAACACAATAGCATTACAAAAGGATAGACAAAAAATGTACATTATGTGCTTTGTAAATACATTAAAAGTTTGTAATGGTTATGAAAATATAGACAGCGACTCTGGAGGTTCAATTGTTGATACAGCATGGTACTTTGAAAGTCCTCCAGCCCTTTGTGAGGAACCACGTTGCGCTGACTGTCCAGAAGGTGATGGAATTTGTGACTCCTCATCCTCCACCTCTTCCAAAACCTCATGCCTTAGTGCTTGCAGTGTTTTTTGAAGCAGGCAGATAAGGGGGACAGTCAGGCTGACTAGTGCATCATCTGCACTCGCCATCCGCGTTGACTCATCAAACGCACGCAAAACGTGGCAGATATCCTTCATAGAGTTATTCGCCACTCATTACACTGGCAGTGGCTGCCCATTCATTATAGGATCCAATTCTAATTACTGGTTCTCACCAACAAAGCTCTCCACAGCGCAGCACCCCCCTACATCTCCTCCCTTATTTATATTTATCGGCCTAACCGACTGCTGCACTCTGCAAACGACCTTCGACTAACCTCTGCACTAATCCGTACCTCCCACTCCCAACTCCAAGACTTCTCCCGCGCTGCGCCAATCCTCTGGAATGCTCTACCCCAAGAAATTCGGACTATCCGCAATTTGGATGGTTTCAGGCGCTCCCTCAAAACACATTTGTTCACAGTGGCCTATCACATTCACTAATCAAAGTCATTCTATGTGTAATTCTGTGTGTGTAGCCCATTCACTATCTCCATGCATCCCTCACTTCCTTAAAATGGCTGGACCATCATTGTAAAAACACCATTGTATATAAACACCTGTACTTTGTATCTCCCCCACCTCATTGTAGATTGTAAGCTTTCACCAGCAGGGGCGGCTGATTTTGCTTTAATTATTGTATTGTTAACGTTGTTACTTATGACTTGTGTTTTGAAACTGTTAAACTGTAAAGCACTGCGGAATATTATGGCGCTATATAAATAAATAATATTATTATTCTTATTATAGAGGCCCACTCAGTAGTGGTGAAGTGTGAACGGCGCAAATTGCGAGTTGACTGCGCCTGATGCAGCTGATACTCCATTACTGTTGGCTGCTGCTCACACAACCGCTCCAACATATGTAACGAGGAATTCCACCTGGTGGGTACGTCACATATGATGCGATGTTCATGAAGGTGAAATCTGCGTTGCAGAGCTGCAATCAGCGATCTGGCCATGCTGGAACGTCGCAAGTGAGCGCACTCTAGGCGGACCTTGTGCAGCAGTGCATCAAGATCCGGATAGTCCCTCAAAAAACTCTGCACGACCAAGTTGAGCACATATGACAGACATGGTATGTGAGTGAGGTTGCCAAGGCCCAGAGCTGACACCAGATTTCGGCCATTGTCACACACTACCAAGCCTGCCTGTAGATTCTCTTCCAAAAACCACACGTCGCTCTCCTGCTTTACGGCATTACAGAGCTCCTGCGCTGTGTGGCTAAGATTCCCCATGGAAATTAATTTCAGGATGGCCTGTTGACATTTGGACACGGCTGTGCTCATATCGGTCACAACAGGTAAACGTTCACGGGTCCATGTGGAGGTAGACCGTGACGGCTCCTGCAGCGATGATTCTGAGGAACTGGAATAGGAGGAGGAATCAATGTGTACAGACTTGATTCCTGCAATCCTTGGAGTTGGCAGAACACGTACAGCGCCACTCGCAAGATCAGTACCCGGCTGCACAACATTGACCCAATGGGCAGTGAGGGAAAGGTATTGTCCCTGGCCATGGGTGTTAGAACCCTCTTGTTAGGTTTTGTTTCAGTTTGCTGGTCACATGACCTTTTTTTCCCTATTTAGTCTGGCTCCGCCCTTCTGGCTTTGCTTGACTTCATTGTATTATCTACTGTTAAGCTAGCCGGGTGCTTAGGTGCCTTAATCTGTCAGTTTTGCTTGATGTTAGGATCACAAAGTATTTATTTTTCTGTTTAATTATCCATGCTACAATTTATGTTAGGAGGTGTCCACCTTTTCTCACAGTCCCTAGATCTTGTAGGGATTACTCCCTCGCAACTATAGGTCTTCGTTCACACTAGATGAGGACTTTAGCGGGTCTGGTCGCAGGATCAGGTTCCCCGTTACATCGTAGGGATTCAGCTTAGTTGTATTGTAGGGACAGAATTCCCTTCTTTCCTTACTGGTTGTAGCAGATCATAACAATGGGTACTGGTCCACGCATCGGTGGTCAGGTGGACCTTGCTACTGAGGGCTTTTAGTAGCGCATGTTTAATTTTTCCCTCAACATGCTTTTGCAGACCAGGGACGGCTTGCCTGCTGAAATGAAATCGGCTTGGCACATTGTATTGTGGGATTGACAATGATATTCAGTTACGGAAACTGTCTGTCTCCACCAGCCTGAATCACAGCATTTCAAGGGACAGGAGTTTTGCAATGCCAGCATTCAGAGCCTGTGCTCGTGCATGGTTTGCGGAGTATGGCCGTCTTTTATCCCATGCCTGTGCTACCGATGGCTGTTTTGTGGCCTGGGAGTGTGAGGATGACAGGGAACTTGCTGCTGTGTGTGGAATAACAGTTTGTCTCTGGACAACAGTGGCCGAGGTTCTTCCATGGCGATCCTGTGAGAAAGCATAACCAGCTGTGTGTGAGCTCGATGAAGAGGCTTCAACACAACCTGAAGATGTAGGTGCTGCTGTAGGTTGGCCTACATCTCTAGTGTGTCTTTGTAACTCAACTACGTGCTTTGTCCGCACATGTTTCCACATATTTGTGGTATTGAGGTGACTGACACTTTTAGCTATTTTTAATTTTTGATTACACAGCTTGCATTTCACATAGCAAATATCATGTGCAAGTGTGTGAAAAAAGGACCACGCAGTGCAAGTCCTGGGAGCGCACGTTTTGACTTTTGGAAGACAACTGCTCCGAACAGGTGCCAAACTGGAGGCTACAGGCAACCGAGTCTGCAGCCTAACTCTCCCTCCTGTTTGTACCGTTGGGGCAATGTCTTCCTCTATCTTCCTTCTATCACTAACCATTTCTCTAGGCCTCTCCCAGCTTTCAACCAAAGTACTGGTTCTCACCCACAAAGCTCTCCACAGTGCAGCACCCCTCCTACATCTCCTCCCTCATTTCTATCTATCGGCCTAACCGACTGCTGCGCTCTGCAAACGACTTTCGACTAACCTCTGCACTAATACGTACCTCCCACTCCCGACTCCAAGACTTCTCCTGCTCTACGCCAATCCTCTGGAATGCTGTACCCCAAGAAATTAGGACTATCCACAATTTGCATGGTTTCAGGCGCTCCCTCAAAACACATTTGTTCAGAGCGGCCTATCACATTCACTAATCAAAGTCATTCTATGTATTCTGTGTAAGTGTGTGTGTGTCTCTAGCCCATTCACTATCTCCATCCCTCAGTCCCTTAAGATGGCTGGAACATCATTGTAAATGCACCATTGTATATAAACACCTATACTTTGTATCTCCCCCATCTCATTGTACATTGTAAGCTGTCACGAGCAGGGGCGACTTATTTAGCTTAAATTATTGTATTGTTAACGTTGTTACTTATGACTTGTGTTCTGAAACTGCTAAACTGTAAAGCGCTGCGGAATATGATGGCGCTATATAAATAAATATTATTATTATTCCTCTGAGCTGCTCCCACCACCTTCCTGTTCCTCATGCCATGTTGGGTCTTGGACCTCATCATCTCCACTACCCTCTTCCAACACCTGCTGTTGGGTGGTCTGGCCAGCACCATGCTCAACAGAAACTGGCACCTGGGTCTCATCATCATCAGATGCGTTCTGCGGTGTGCTGACCATCGGCACTGTCTCACCCGCCTCTTCAGATTCAGAGAGACACAGCTGTTGCGCATCACTGCATACTCCCTCTTCACATTACAGAATGCTGCTTGGCTGGCCCCTGTTTGCAAGCCAATAGATTCTGAGAACAGAAGCAGACACTCAGCTGGCTCCTGTACAGAACTCTCTGACTGCCTGGGCAATTTGCCAGGCGGTGAAGAGACAGATGGTTGCCCAACAGTGCTGTGGTCCTGAGAGGAGGTGGAAGCAATTGAAGTCGATGCATTGGCTGACATCCAAACAACAACGGCTTCAATTTGTTCTTCCCGCAGCAGGGGGGTACTCCGAGCTCCTACAAAAGTGCGCATAAAGGAACGCTCACGGGGAAAACTGGTGGATGCTGTGTCACTGGGGGCCGCAGCAGCCACAGAATCCCCACGTCCTCTCCCTGAAGAAACTCCACGACCACGTGCCTTACTCCCTGCCTTCTTCATCTTGGTAGATTGATAAAGAAAGTCTGAAAAGTTATAAGGTCTAAGTGTGGTTATTCCGCAGAGACTGCAGTGAACACTGCACACAACTGTTCACTACCCAATGCGTCTCAGCAGGAAGGCAGTCTGTGCGTCAAAACAAAGGCACAAGCATACATCCATGTACCCTGTTTATAAAGCTATATAAAAAAAATTATGTAGTAGTGACGCACACTTTATTGAGGTACAGTATTACATCGCAATTCACCATCTGTGGCTATGCAGTCTCATCTATATATACCTTATCTATCTGTTGTCATGCTTCCAAGTCGACAGTCACAGTCAGCCATAAATAGCAATTTTCACTATGCACTATGCACTTTTTAAAGGTTATGTTTGTTAATAAAAATGATTATTGCCACATATTATGAGTATTACATGATGGAAATTGTATAATTTTGTATAAAATATTTAGTGACATTATTCAGCAAATGGAACATTTTAGTAATATCACAGATAACTTGTAATGCTGATGATGTTTTGAAGTCAGACATTCATTGTCTATACAATAAAAATGGTGTACATACTGTTACTTATCCATCATTAATGGATTCAGATATGTACTTGTATGCTTTTATGTACAACCGTATAGCAGATTCCTTAACTAATTTATTTTGTGGTTTGCATTGCTGTTCAACATGTTAATGTATGTGTTTATGTTTGTCAATTCTTTATTTATCTAGATATTAGTTTAAATGAAATCATCATCTTATGGTAGTAAAGGTTATCTTTCTCTTGTTTGAAGTATAGACATTTAAAATTGACAGGTAACAAGGAAATTACTTGATCTAGTATTTAAACATCCTCCTTGACCCTGGGCTCCAACACCGCCAGTTGTTGCTCGGAAGTGCTGTTAGCACAGTCAACACTTGCTCCTGTGTTACTGGGGTTCAGTAACGTCAGCTGGTCCTCGGTTGTGCCATTGGCTCTTTTCCTTCTGCTGCCCCTCCGGGTTCCAGCACAGTCAGCTGGTCCTCGTTACTTGCATTGGCTCTTGTACCTTCTGCTACCCGTCCGGGTTCCAGTACCGTCAACTGGTTCTCCGCAGTGCCTTTGGCCTAGGTGCCTCCATCTCGGTATCCGAGTTCCAGCAACGTCTGCTGGTCCTTGGTAGTGCTTTGGAGCACAGGTACCTCCTGCTTAGTAACCGTGTCCCAGTAACGTCAGCTGGTCCTCGGTTGTGCCATTGGCTCTTTTCCTTCTGCTGCCCCTCC
>JARQOD010000005.1:23069343-23173015 GCA_033576555.1 Oophaga sylvatica
TTTTCCTGGCCCTCAGCCCCCTTTAATAGAAATAAAAAAGGAAAAAATTGGGAAAACAGGCTTTTTAGACACGGGGGCACACACAAATTTATCATAAAAATATAAAACTAAAAATTAATTGTTTAGCTGATGAACGGGGACATTTCCCCATTTTGCTCCTTCCCTTTAAAAAAAAGATAAAAGGGGTGTAGACATAGGGGGCCCCCTCAAATGTGAAATTTTCCAGTCTATGCTCCTTTTCCCTTCTCTAAGCACCATTTTTTTCCTGTGGTTTTTTCTGTTTTTTTAATTATAAATTGTTTTTTAAATTTAAGTGTTGGAAAAAAAAAAAAGAATAAAAGCTCTGAAAAAAAAGTTTTTTTTGCCTTAAAAACCCCCAAAAAAAAAAACAAATTTTTATAGAGTTTTTTTTTTTTTTAAAAATGTTTTTTTTTTTCACAATGAAACAGAGGCATAAAAAAATTTGAAATAAGGGGAAATTTACAGCTTAGTATGCATGGTAATCTGCCCAATAACACGATGACCCCGACCAAGGGTTTTTCTCCAGTTCAATTTAAATGGACAAAGCAAGCCAGACACGAACAGAAAGGGGGAGAAAAAAGGGCACTTTTCCCCAACCCCTATACATAAACCACCTCCACCACCAATTTCATTGCGGTTCACATGCCCTGTCACCCAGCAAACTGCCCGGGGCGAGCAGGGTGATCAAACACTGGAAGGGCCCCATCAAATGCGCGGGGGGGTGGGGCAGAGGGCCGAACGCGATGGGAGGGACACTAAATAGCAGAAAGTAAAAGGACCTGCGATATGTGACCAAGGGGGGGGCTTCGTCCTGCTGTAGAGTAATCGGATTTCAGGGACTCTGGATTAGTAAAGGGGGAAATGGGTCAAAAAAGGGGGGTTCATCACAGAGGCGGCGGTACAAAGGGGGGCAAAAAATAGTCACAACTAACCGGGGATCATACACGGGAAATAAAATGCAGTACGGAGGGATAAGCAGAGAGTTGTCAGGACAAACAGGGGTCAACAAAAATAGCAAGCTTTTACGGGGGGGCGGAAAAAAACCTTTAAGGGGAACAAAACCAAGTAAAAACCCAAAAGCAAAAAGAACCCAAACCAAAAGAAAGGGTCACACACACTGGCCAAGGGTCAAAGTATAAGCGACGGAATGGCTCCAAAATGGGCTATAAAAGCCCCCCAACCCAAAAAATGAGGCCGTCCGATTAACCCTGAACTACCAAATCCCCAAACAAGCACTCATGACGTCCCCCCCCCCCCCCCCCCTCAAGGGGGCCCCCGGGGCCCCCCCGGTTCCCAGGATCCCGGGGCATGGAAGCAAACCCAAAGGGGGTCGCGGTCGTCGGGCTGGTACCCAGACCCTCCCCCCCCATACCCCCTCCAAGTACCAAATTTGAAAAGCCCCCAAACCCCCGCCGGGAAACCCAATTGTTGTACCCAAAACCCCATTTTCCCTCAACCAAACTGGAGGGGAGCTTTTTCAGTCTCCTCCCTCCCCCCCCCCAAGGGGTTTTTAAAGAAAACCATGAAAAACATTAGGGTTTTTTAAAAGGAAGGAAGGGAGGGGTGGTACTTTTTCCTACTTCAATGACCTAAAGGGGGACCAAAAATTTGGCCCCATTTTGCGGGGGGCAATCAAAGTTTTTTTTTTTTGGGGTTAACCCCACCCTTACCCACAAAGCAGGTCGGGCAAAGCCCCTTTTTTCTATCCAAAAAATTTTAAATTTTCCCCCTGACCTTAAAAATTTTTAAAAAAAACCTTTGCCAAAGTCCTTAAAGATTGCCCCCTCCTCTGCCCCCGGGGAACCAAAAACTTTCGAAAAACGCCAAATGAGGGTTCATCCCATAATTTTTAACAAAAATGGTGACCTACCGTAGGTTTTTTACCGTTGTTTAAGGGAATTTGTAAAGGTAAGGCATCCCCAACCCCTTTTCTTTGCAGGGGGGAAAACAAGCACCGAAAATTTTCAAGCGCTGGTTGGTGCGCTCCTTTGTCCTTGGTCTCAGGGGGATACGCTGAGGAAAAAACAGAATATCCCCCTTTTTCAGAAGGGCCCCCCGAAAATTTGACACAAACGATTCCCTCTGTAAAAAATTATGGGAACCCCTGTAAGGCCACCCGGGGAAAGGGAAAAACCTAGAGAGCGTTCTCTGAGGGGGAAAATTTCATGGTACCCCAAAAAATGCCAAAAAAAGAAACCGTTACCCCTCCCAAATTACAGTATTCCACGAGATGTGGAAGATTGGAATTAATCCTTCAATGGGCCGGCCTTCCCGGGCTGGCAAAGGCAAAACCAATTCCCCGGCCGGCCCCGGAAATAACCCTTGGAAAGGGGCATTACCACGCTCGAATGTTTCTTGAATCGAAGTCCCTTAAAGGGGCCCCAGAAGACCCCTTTCCACTGCTTTTTCCCTGTGGGGTATCCGGGTGCACTCAACCGAATCTGGGAAATCCCACGGGTTTTTTGCCAAAGTGCGGGACAAACAATTTCAACGGTTTTTTTAATTTGACCAAGTTGAGCTCCTACGATCTCTCGCCCAATTCCCCCCCCCCCCCGGGCAACCCCGAGACGGGTTAAGAAGGGGGTTTGGTGGGGGGGGATAACGGCCAAAACTATGATAAGGCATCGCCTTTATGTTTTAGCCCTGCCGAAAGGTAATAAAAATTGAAACCTGGAAAAAAAAGTGACCCCGGGTTTCCCGGGCAGTCTTTTTTTCAGATTTTTATTTTTTTCCAAATTCTTATGGTCTGATAACCTAATAGATGGGCCCCCCCCCAAAAAAAGCCTCCCCCTTCTTCGAACGCCCCAATTTTTAAAACCAAAGCTCTCTGTTGCCACGCTAATTTTTTTCCGCCAGAGAAAATTTTTAGAAAAATAGGCACAGGGCCTAATTATCGAAAGCGGACCTTGCGACAAAAATGGGCCCCCCCCCCAACCCCAGAAAATCCCCCCCAAACCCAAGGCTTGGGGAAGGGGCCGGGTGGACCAGGAAACAGATAAAAAAATTTTTTTTAACGTAAAAATGTTGTTTAGCTAACGGACCGTTCTGACATTGCCCCTTTTCAATCAGGTCCCCGAAAGGCTTAGTCACCTGAGAAAAACCTTTAATGAACTTGCGATAATAATTCGCAAATCCCAAGAAGCGCTGGATCCCCCTAAGGTCCCTGGGCTGGACCCACTCCACAATAGCTTGCACTTTCTTGGGATCCATGCGAAAACCCTGAGGTGAAATTATCAGACCTAGAAATGACAACTCCTGAACAAAAAATGAACATTTCTCGAGTTTGACATACAATTGGTTTTCTCTTAGCCTCTGAAGTACAGTTTAAACATGCAACAAATGGGAAGCTCTATCAACAGAATATATCAGAATATCATCTAGGTATACCACTACAAAACGGCCTATGAGATCCGAAAATACCACATTGATAAAATTTTGAAACACTGCAGGTGCGTTGGTGAGCCCAAATGGCATTACTAGATTCTCAAACAACCCCTCAGACGTAAGGAAAGCCGTTTTCCACTCGTCCCCCTCTCGTATTCTTATTAAGTTATAAGCCCCCCTCAGATCCAGTTTAGAAAACCATTTAGAACCAGAAAGCTGATTACAGAGATCAGGAATCAACGGTAGGGGATATGTGTTCCTGACAGTAATTTTATTTAGTTCACGAAAGTCGAGGCAGGGACGTAGGCCGCCATCTTTTTTCTTAACAAAGAAAAACCCCGCAGCTACCGGGGAAACTGAGGGTCTTATGTGCCCCTTACGGAGACTTTCAGAAATGTACTGTTTCATAGCAAGGCACTCTGGACCAGACAGATTGAACAGGCGAGCTTTAGGCAATTTGGATCCAGGAATCAGATCGATGGCACAATCAAATGGCCTATGAGGGGGTAACGCCTCAGCCTCGCTCTCAGAGAACACGTTCTCAAAGTCTCTCAGGTACTCCAGAATACCCTCCAGACTAGTAGAAGACACACAGACAGATTTAGCAATTTTCATACAACAAATAGATTTATGATAACAGTCAGCACACTTGGACCCCCACTTAACAATCTCCCCAGATTCCCAGTCAATCACTGGGTTATGGCACCGAAGCCACGGCATTCCCAGTACCAGCCCTGAGGGTAATTTGTCCATGACAAAACATTCAATTTCTTCCATGTGGGAAGAACCAATTCTCAACATAAACTTTTCAGACACAGAAATGATCCCAGTTCGGGTAAGAGGAAATCAGTCAATGGCCACGACTTTAAGTGGTGTAGGAAGCCTGACTGTCCCTATCTGGTGTTGGGAAACGACATCAGAGCTGATCAGGTTAAGTGATGAACCACTGTCCACCAGTGCTGTAGAGAAAAAACGGACGTTGTCTACCAACAGTTCAACCCTTAAAAAAACTTTAGGACATGAAGAAGAAAGTACCTGAAGGTCTGGGCAGCCTCCTCGACCACTACCCAGACCTAGTCGTTTTCCCGTCGCTTTAGAGGACGATGGGCACGAGGGACAATCCTTTTTCCAATGACCAGCCTCCCCGCAATAAAAACAGAGCTGTTTTTCCCGGCGGCGTTTCCTCTCCATCTCCTTGACCGAAGTGACGCCAATCTCCATGGGTTCAGGAGCGACACCGATCTCTTTGCTGCTGGAGAATAGGGACATCTCGGAATGCATGACACCCCTAGCCCGCAGCCTGCGGTCCATACGCACAGCCTGAGTAATGGTATCTTCCAAGGTGTCAGGTGGTGGATGGAGGGCCAGAGCATCTAGGAGACGTTCGGATAGGCCTCTGCGGAATAAGCCCCGAAGGGCGGCATCACTCCATGAGACCTCCGCTGCCCAGCGTTGGAACTCCGCACAAAACCACTCAGCCGAGCGTTTACCCTGGCACACACTCATGACCTTATCTTCAGCCATACGTACTCTGTCAGGCTCATCATATATGCGGCCCAGGGCCTCAAAGAAGGCATCGACTGTCATTCTCTCGGGGGCGGTGGAAGACAAAGAGAAAGCCCAAGCTTGAGGGGCACCACGCAGTAGAGAAATAACAACCCCCACCCTCTGAAATTCGTCCCCAGAGGAACAGGGCCTTAAAGAAAAAAAAAGCTTACATCCTTCCTTGAAGGACCTAAACTCCTCTTTATCCCCTGAAAAGAGATCAGGCAATTTGACCGGAGATTCAGGGGATATCACAGATATGTCCCAACTCCCGGAACCTGGAGACCCTGTCACAACGGCCCCCTGCACGGTGTCCATCAACTGCTGTTGGGTATGGACCATACCTCCCAACCGTCCCGATTTGGCCGGGACAGTCCCGATTCTGACCCCCTCCTCCCGCTGTCCCGGCGGGACACTATGTGTCCCGCAGTGAGCTGAGCCGCCACGCCCCCCATACACCCTATAGTTGCCTTCCAGCGCTTCACTTTAGCTTCTCACAGCAGAGCAATGACCTGCTGAGCAGTACTCCTCTGTGTGCACACAGGACCTGTGATGAGGTCACAGGAGGGGAGGAATTGGGTGTCACATGGCCAGGCTCCTCCGTGTACAAGTCTGCTGTGCTGGTTGTCATGGGTGCTGGCTGCAGTGGCTGAGGGTAAGTTTATGTGAGGGGTCAGGAGGGATTTACAGTGTGGATGTAGCAGAGTCGTGTGTGTACGAGGTGTATAGAGCGGAGCCGTGTGTGTACGAGGTGTACGGAGCGGAGCCGTGTGTGTACGAGGTGTACGGAGCGGAGCCGTGTGTGTATGAGGTGTATGGAGCGGAGCTGTGTGTGTACGAGGTGGCTGTAGCAGTACAGTGTGTGCACGGAGCTGAGCCGCTCATCTCCGTACACACAGGGCTCCGTGCTTGAGCCGTGTGTGTACGGAGCGGAGCAGAGCCGTGTGTGTACGGGGTGTAGAGAAGTGCAGCCGCGTGTGTATGGAGCGTTACCGCATGTGTACGAGGTGTACGGAGCGGAAACGCATGTGTACGAGGTGTACGGAGCGGAAACGCATGTATACGAGGTGTATGGTGCAAAGCCACATGTGTACAAGGTTTACGGAGCGTGGCTGCGTATGTACGAGGTTTACGGAGTGAAGCCGTGTGTGTACTGAGTGGAGCCATGTGTGCGCGAGGTGTACGGAGTGGAGCCGTGTACGGAGCGGAGCCGTGTGTGCGCGAGGTGTACAGAGGGAAACAGTGTGTGTATGAGGTGTGCAGAGCCGTGCATGTACAAGGTGTATGGTGGGGAGCATTCATAACTCCCAACAGTCCCGATTTTGAGAGAGGGTCTGCCCCGCTGTCTCGGCTGGCAGCTTACTTTCCCCGTGGACACAGGAGTACACGGCGGAGCCCCGAGGAGCACTTTAAAACTCTGCTCTTTCTTTCTTTTCCTCAGTACCAGTCAGTGTGCGCACAGTACCAGCCACTGATCCCATAATGCCAGCCACTGTGCCCTCAGTACCAGTCCGTGTGATCAGCGGGGCTAAATGGGTGTAGTTGGGGCGTGGACATGGGTGTGATTAGTTGTGAAATGGGTGTGGTCAGGGGCGTGGCCTAAAATTTTCCGCGGCGCGCTTTCCCATCTTCAAAAGTTGGGAGGTATGGTATGGACCATCGTGCACTGTTCCACATTGAGCTTTTGGAACATTTGGGTTAAATGCTTGACCTGATTGGCCAAACCCTGCAGGGGATCCATGCTGCAAATATGCTCAGAAGACCCATACAACTATCCCAAGAAAAAAAAAATGTGCGGTCGCTTATAATATCATGCTCCTGTCAGCGCCAGCGAACTGCCACGGCTGAGCAGGGTGACTCACCAACACTGTGGAAGGGCCCGGGGTCAAATGCCGCAGGGGAGGCTCAGGCAGAGGGGACCTGAACAGCGATGTGAGAGGGGACACTGAAGATAGCAGTAAGTAAAAGGACCTGCGATCATGTGACCACAGGGGGCGGGGCTTAGCGTCCTGCTGCTAGAGATGAATGCAGGACTTTACAGGGACCCTGGATTAGTAAAGAGGGAAACTCAGGTCAGACAGACGGGGTTCATACACAGAGAGGACGGCGCAGTACAGAAGGGGCGAGCAGAGAATAGTCACAACATAAGCCAGGAGTCATACACGGAGATAGCAATGCAGTACAGGAGGGATAAGCAGAGAGTTGTCAGGACAAAGGCCAGGGGTCATACACAAGATAGCAACGCAGTACAGGAGGGGCAGGCAGAACTCGTAATGGGAACAGAACCAAGTCAAAACCAAGCAAGCATAAAGTAACACAAGCACAAAGCACAGGGTCACACACACTCGGCCAAGGGTCAAAGTATAAGCGACAGGGAATGGCTCCACAATGAGGCTATAAGAAGCCTCCCAGAATCCCAAAATGAGGCCGTCCAGATTAACCTCTGAACTACCAAATCCCACAAACAAAGCAGCTCATGACAGGTTCCTTTGTACCCGGTGTGTGTCCCAGAAAGTCCGTATCTGGATTATTCAGAAGAGCTGTGAAATGTTCTGAACTTCGCTAGTCCTGAATGCAGGCATGTAACTCGTTATTAGTGATGAGCAAGCATGCTCGGATATAGCATCATCTGAGCATGCTCATGTGCTAACCAAGCGTCTTCGGTGTGCCCGAATAATACGTTCGAGTCCCCGTTGCTGCATGTTTCGCGGCTGTTCGACAACTGCAATACATGCAGGGATTGCCTAACAAATAGGAAATCCATGCATATGTTGTGGCTGTCGCACAGCTGCAAAACATGCATTAAAGCACGCCGAAGACACTTGGTTAGCACGCGAACATGCATGGATGACGCTATATCCAAGCATGCTCGCTACTCGCTATTTGACAGAGATTGAGTCAACTTCCACTTACAGTCTATGTGGAGCAAGAGTTGTCAAACTTTATGGTTAATCTGAAATGGCGGGATATTCGGTAAAAAATATTTAGGATTAAGTGGTATTTGTAGACCCAAAACTGTTAGAAATTGTGGAACTCCTAGAGTGAACCCGCTGGGCCGCGACAATGAACCTCCCTCGGGCGAGCTGACCTGGTAAACCACCCCCTATACAGGGAGCGTCTGGGGCAGGCCCAGGGGAGACTGGTACCCAGGGACGGACAATAGGAGACACAAGCGGTAGACAGGAAGGACTAGCAAAGAGGCAGGCACGACCGAGACACTGGCAGGGAAGCACGGCTGAGACACTGGCAGGCGGGCATGACTGAGACACAGGGACACAGGCAGGACTGAGACACTAGCAGGCGGGCACTAGGAGAGCACACAGAGAGGGACCTGGGTGAGGACTGAGAAAAAGGTAGCAACAGCAAAAGACAGGATGGAGAGCCAGAGGACAGAGAAACCGCAGAGAAGGGTGGGGCCCAAATCAAAAGTAAGACACTAATGATAGTCAGGCACAGCCTAGAGGAAGAGGCTGCCTGATATGCAGAGCGCGCCGCGGGACTTCCTGGTCAGGGTCCTCCCGGGGCATAGAGAGGACGGGAAGGAGCAGCCAAGGTCAGTTAGAGTGATGTGCGCGTGTGCCGCTGAGCCTAGCACGAGAGACGCACACGCGCACCCAACAGGAGCCAGGAGCCGACCGCGAGACCGGAAGAGAGGACGCCGAGTGAAGCGCACCAGCATAGGGAGTGCACCAGGATGTCGTGGACAGGTAAGCATGCCAGGGCTCGGAGGGAGGCAGGGCAGGCGGCGTGCCAAAAACCTTCTAAATAAGAGTTTTATCTAACCAAGATAGTGTTTTGTCCTGGCAAAGGACCATGTAGGTCTGAAACATGTTGCATGGGAGCTCAGCGGATATTTCTTTTCTATCTTTTAGATTTTCGAGCTATTGTGTTCAACCATTTTTTGTGTCTTTTATACTATAGGATCCATAAAGCAAATATTTTCACTAGACGTAGTGCTGGCTGTCATTTGGACTGTTGCTATTATCAGGTTATATTGGTTTTCTGTAAGACATGTGGAAGACTTAGTTGCATTCTTCCAAACTCCCTGCCATGTACAAGGTGCTAGAGATTCTACGAGAAAAGTTTCCAAACTTACTCATGTATGGGTGTTTTGGAAGATCTTCTATATATGGGTTAACTCCTTCACTAACAGGGCCATTTTTCTTTTTTCCTCCCTTCTTCCCAGAGCCTTAACTTTTTCATTTTTCAGTCAATTTTCCATTTTTTGCACAGGAATTTAGGATTTCCTCTGTTTTGCACAGGTGATGCAATTATCACCTGGGCAATACTAAGGAAATCCTGAAAACATGACCTGTTGGTGGGCCTTGAGGACTGGAGTTGGGGAACCCTGATCTAGAGAATGTTCTAAGAGCAGACCAAGCAGGAATGTGATGTATTTGGGTTGCCCAGTTGTGACGCTGGGTCACTTCTCATGGACAAGCCGTGAGTCAGGGTATGTAAGGAGTCCAAGGTCAATAGCCAGGATGATACATCATATAAAGAGGGAAGAGACAAAGGCGTAGTCAGGTCACTGTCCGGAATCACAATTCCAAGGTCAGAGTACATCAAGGCAAAAGAGATAATACAAATTGGTAGTCAATAGGCAAATTCAGGGTCCGGCAAAAGAAGATCAGAATGTCTGAATTCAGAGTGTAAAGCACAGAGGACAAACCACACACAGCTGAAACGTACAACTGGCAGAGATCTGGGACAGACAGTATAGCTAACTATCTGGGTAATCAATTGGAATAGGGAACACATGAAGGAAGCTCAGCACCTTCCAGTCCCAGATTAGGCCGACTGACCTGTCAATCAAGCTACCGACAGCTCAGCATGCCCCTGCACTAGACTGGGCTACTGAGCTGTCAATCAAACTACTGACAGCTCAGCAATCCCCTGCACTAGATTGGTCGACTGACCTGTCAATCAAAATACTGACAGCTCAGCTCGCCCCTGTACCAGATTGGCCAACTAAGCTGTGTTCAAGACACAGTAAGTGGGGGAATTGTGACACCATTAATATTTAGTCACATCTGGAACACCTAGCCCCCCTTTCTTTACTTGTAAGATTTAGTTTTTAATTCTATGCCATTTATGAGCCCAGATATATTGGGGAATGGATGACTACAAGTTTCTTAACTTCCTATATGGAACAGCAAGAGGTAAAGATTCCAATAAGTCTAGAAGTTTGGAGAGTTTGGTCATTTTGACTGCTGAGATTCTTCCACACAGATGATAGAAGATTGTTCCATTTATTAAGTAGTTGTTTGAGTCCACTAATAACTGAGGGAAGTTACGTTGAACGACGAGTTGTTACCTGGGTTCGTTGAACCCCGAGATATCTCAGAATCATATTACCATCTTTAGGTGTAGTTTTCCATTAGCAAATGTAGTGAAGCGTTGGATCTATTTTTTTAGGGGGGCCTTAGAGATAGCTAAGAGGGCATGTAATTTGGGGCTGAGGGGGGTGATATGTAATTGGGTGAATGTCAGTAAAACATCATGAGCTTAAATTCCTTGTCTCTTACCATCATCCCGTGAATGTAGGGATTGAGGTGTATTGCAGCAGCGGGGGCCGCTATACACATTGCGAAAAGCAGTGGGTACAATTAAAGAGTCCATTATAGGCGCATTTTCACATTCAAATGAAAGTCTTTTGAATATTTTTGTAGATTTTGGCACGGGATCCTCTCCAAAAAAATCAAGTAAAAAAAAACTCTACTGAATGAATTAAAGTAGAACAAAAAAAAAACTGAACTCAAAAAGACGCATAAAAAAGAGTTTTGCTGCCAAATAAAATTCCATGTTAAAAAAAACTCCCATGTGAATAGCATCTATGAGAAAGTTCAGGAGGTGGGAGCTAGGACCCAGCGTGGCATCTGGGTGCACAGGTAGAGTCTGCTGCAGTCTGGATCCATTCATTGCCTGGGAAGGGAGGATATTGAATGCTCCTCTGCCCTGAGCGATGGGACAAGCACAGTGTGAGGCTACTCCTTCTTCCCCCAGGAGAGGATTGCTCTAGGGACCTGTCGGATGTGGACGGACCTCTCAGGATGGGATTCTCCGGCGCTGTTCACATTGGCGCAGTGGTAATAGTTTACATTGCGGCTTTGGGAAACCTGGCGGCGACTTCATCCGAGTTTTCAGGTAGGAGAAACACATGGGAATGTGCTGGGATCCTTTCCCCTGCTGTCTCTGTGCAGCTCATCGCCTATAGAAAGTGATCCTATGTGAGAAAACTGCTTAGAAAGCAATTCCCTAACGTGTACGTATTACCGCGCAGCACGGACACGCTCATAGCAGGGACAATAAACTCCCAATTGTCCAATTCCCCTCTCGTCCCATAGTACAGACTACTGCAACGGAGAGAATAAAGTCCCTTCTTCTGCGCCGTCATCAGTATATATTATGGAATTGCCATTTAAGCCATTTCTGGTGTAAGTATCAATGACCTCGCTCTGCACCCCATACAGAAGGGCTTAATAAACTTTTGGACTATTCGTATGATACTTTGGGAAGCTTTGCTGGTAGCAGTGGTACTGATGATGAAGAAGGCTCTGGATCAGATACAGGAAAGCTGCGTTCTGATCCCATTCACTGACAGCAAGCAGAGGTTATCTGGCTTTTTTTCTTCCTATTGATTTAAAGGGTAAATAATGCCGAAAAGAGGCTTCTCTCTGATTGCTGTCAGTGAGTAAAAGCTTCGTGAACAGATCTTAGAGTAGCGACACACAGAAGGTTTTTTAATGTGTGTTTTGGCTAAATCCACGTGAAAAAAAAAGCTGAGGCGCGTTTTAGGTTTTCAGCTTTTTTCTGCTTGCTGAAACTAAAAAAAAATGTAAATAGATGAAAAAATTAGTGCCCATGCCTGTTGAGCATTTCAGGGCAGACACCTGCAAAGAAAATGGCAGCTTTTTCAGGACATGGAATATGCAATAAAGTCCATGGAGCAGTGTGGGGGGCTCAGAAGCCTTCACATATGAAGGACCCCCTGCCTGAACTGTCAGAGTGGTGGAGCTTTTGATGACCTCAGAGGACATGCTGGTCACCAGTCCCAGGCCAGGACCATCACAGTCTCTCCATGTATAGAACTTTTCAGAAATGTCTGTGCAGATAGTGAAGATGCTCCAATCTGGTTGATACAATCACTGCAGATTTTCTACTATTCTGATGTCCATGTTTGTCAGCATCAGAACAAGTGCTGATACTTGTCCCTGGAGTTCTCAGGCTCAATAAAAGTGATGTCAGAAGACAGTTTTAATGCAAACCCAGCTTACTCCCCAGAAATCTGAATGACAATGTATGAAAATGCCTAAATGATAGTCTTATGTGGTGTGTAATGCGTAGTGGGGCCAGAGAAATCCCAGGACTCCGGCAACTCGCGACGTGAGCGTGCCCCAGAATTTACTGTTCCTCTATACTGTCCTGAAAAAAGTCTCTGTGAATATTCACCTTATCTGTTCCTACAAGAGCTCAAGACCTAAATGGCCACCAATACAGCTCCAGATGGGGTTGTCCCTGAGCTTTCCTGAATCCCTGACCGACAGGCTGGCCTAGTTATATTGTGATACATCTCCATCCAGCAGAGCTATGGGGGCAGAGGTAGCAGTCACATGTATGCTATGGTACCTAAAAGTGCCAAACCTCCAGAGCTATAACTAATCCATGTGAGGAATCTGTGTGGAGGTACTGAAGGGTCTTCATACTGTGTGGGGGAACTGAAGGATCATCATATTGTGTGGGAGCATTGTATGGGGCACCATGCTGTGTGGGGATACAGTAAGAGCAGCATACTGTGTAGAGGTACGGAAAGATTATCATACTGTGTGGTGGCACAATAGTGGCATCATAAAATGTGGAGGTACTGTAGGGGCATTGTACTATGTGGGGGCACTGAAAGGGCATTATATTATGTGGAGTAACTGTAGAGGCATTGTGCTGTGTAAAATTATACTGTGTGTTGTGTTGGCACAGTAGGGGCATTGTACTGTCTAAGGGCACAGTATGGTCATCATACCGTGTAACGGACCTGAAGGGACATCATACCGTGTGGAGGTAATGTAGGGGAATTGTACTGTGTCGGGGCTCTGAAGGGGCATCATACTGTGTTGTGGCACTAAAGGGGCATTGTTGTCACGGGTGTGTCGCTGCGAAGATCGTCGCGATTGCACACCCTGACTTCTCACAGGTGAGTTCTGGTGCTGGGTGTTTTTTTGGCAAAGAGGGAGTTAATTCTTCCTCTCTCTGTGCTGGACTAGACCAGCCTCGCTCAGCTGCAATTAATGTTGTGGTAATTGGTTTCCTTCAAATACCTGCCTGTCTGCTGGGGAAGTGTCGGTGAAAGCATTCATGCAGACCTGCAGAGCGGATCGTTGTATGGTGAAGGCTGAAGTTAAGAGTACCTGTGTGGTCTTTTTTCCCCTCCTCGCTTTATCATTTATCTCCGTACCCGTTGGTGTCCCCTCTGTTTCCTGTGGTATGACTTTTGTATGCAAGGTGGATTTTAGTTTACCCCTTGTACTGTCTCGTTCGTTTATTACTGTGTTTAGGCATATACCTACCAGTCCCCGGTGTTGTGATCAGGGTCCTTCTCAGGACTGGATCACTGAGGTTCAGGGATCCTCAGGAGGTAGGGATTACACTGGCGGCCTGGACCTCTGTACCATCAACAGTACCTCCAGGTAGAGGGATTAGTCAGGACCCCAGCTTAGGGTCAGCATAGACCCCAGACCTCCTGTATGCAGTGACAGCGTGACATTTTCACCGACCACTAAAGATTTTCTCCAGTCACCATGGATCCAGTAGTCAGTCTAGCTCGGCAGTTGCAGAGTTTGTCCATGGAGCTGGCGGACGTTAAGTCCAAGGTTTTGTACCCCCCGGAGCAGGCCGGACCTGAACCTAAAGTAGCTCTCCCTGACAGATTCACTGGGGGGGCGGGACAAGTTTTTTGCTTTCCGGGAGGCATGTAAATTGTACTTTCGGCTGCGACCTCGGTCATCTGGGAGTGAGGAGCAAAGGGTGGGGATTGTCATCTCGCTCCTACAGGGAGACCCCCAATCCTGGGCGTTCGCTCTTCCCCCGAGCTCCCCAGCTCTCCAGTCAGTGGATGGGTTTTTTACGGCTCTGGGTCTTGTGTATGATGACCCGGATCGGGTCTCCCTTGCTGAATCTAAGTTACGTAGGATCCAGCAGGGAGATCGTCCGGCAGAGGAATTCTGTTCGGAGTTCCGTAGGTGGGCCACGGACACCCAGTGGAATGACCCGGCTCTTAGGAGCCAGTTTTGTCAAGGTTTATCTGACAAATTAAAGGATGTGCTGGCACAGTATGACCCTCCCACGTCACTGGAAGCCGCTATGGCCCTTGCTATTCGTATTGACAGACGTCTTCGGGAGAGGTGCGGGGTAACCTTGCCCCCTGTGATGACTCCACCTTCCTCAAGGGTCCCTTATATGGAGCTTCCCCTGGCCAGTCCAGAGGAGCCTATGCAATTAGGAGGGACATCATTCCGGGGGAGGGGATCGGTGGGGCGCCACAAAACAGGAGGTTGTTTCTTCTGTGGAAAAAAGGGACATTTTATTAGGGGTTGTCCATCCCGTCCTTTGCAGAGTGAGAAGTCGCCGGAAAACTATTGATCCCAGATTGTGTGGTGGACGGCAATCTGGGAGTAAGTATTTCGTCCCTAAGTTCGTCTCAGTTTCTCATACCGGCGGAGGTGGTGGTGGGTGCGAGAACTGAGAGGATATCTGTTCTTCTGGATAGTGGGTCCGGGGCTAACCTGGTGGATGCTCGCTTTGCCCGGGTTCAAGGTATGCGATTGAGTGTGTTGACTAAACCCGTCCCCATATTCTCGATCGACGCCAGACCTCTCGGTCAGGGAAGTTTTTTGCAAGCAGTGCATAACATAGATCTTCAAGTGGGGGCGTTACATAAAGAACTGTTGTCTTGTTATGTGTTGGAGGGTCTTCCCACTCCTATAGTGCTGGGCCTTCCTTGGTTAACTAAGCATAACCCGTTTATTGATTGGCAATCCAGAGAGATAAGCCAATGGAGTGAATTCTGTAATAAAAACTGCATGAATACGGTCATTGGGGCGGTCGCTCCTAGGGCCTTACCTCCATTTCTGGTGGACTTTGAGGATGTATTCTCGGAGAAAGGGTGTCAAGAACTACCTCCTCATCGCGAGTATGACTGTTCTGTTAACTTGCTCCCTGGGGCCAAGTTACCGAAATCTAGGTTGTATAATCTTTCTGGTCCTGAGAGACAGGCCATGAAGGATTATATTTCAGAGAGTCTGGCTAAGGGGCATATTAGACCTTCATCTTCCCCGGTGGCCGCGGGGTTCTTCTTTGTGAAAAAAAAAGATGGAGGCCTACGCCCTTGCCTGGATTTCTGTGAGCTTAATCGGATTACGGTCCGAGATCCGTATCCGCTCGCACTTATTCCCGATCTCTTCAATCAGATCGTGGGTGCCAAATGGTTCTCTAAGTTGGATCTCAGGGGGGCGTACAATCTGATTAGGATGAAGGAGGGGGATGAGTGGAAGACGGCGTTTAACACTCCGGAGGGGCATTATGAGAACCTTGTCATGCCATTTGGTCTGAGTATTGCCCCGGCGGTGTTTCAACACTTTGTAAATGACATCTTTCGCCACCTAATGGGACAGTTTGTGGTCATATATCTGGATGATATCTTAATTTACTCGCCGGATCTTGTGTCTCATCAGGAGCATGTTAGGCAGGTGTTACAGATCTTGCGGGATAATAAACTGTACGCCAAATGGGAGAAGTGTGTGTTCGCCGTACAGGAACTTCAGTTTTTAGGGTTCCTGGTGTCAGCATCCGGTTTTCGTATGGACCCTGGGAAAGTGCGGGCAGTTCTTGAGTGGGATCTGCCAGAGGATCTTAAGGCATTACAACGTTTCCTGGGGTTTGCTAACTACTACCGGAAGTTCATTCGTAATTTTTCGTCCATAGTTAAACCTCTCAGACATGACTAAAAAAGGGACGGATTTTTCAAAGTGGTCTGAAAAGGCTTGTCAAGCGTTTTCCTCTTTGAAAAATGTTTTGCTTCAGCACCCATACTTATTCAACCTGATGCGTCACAGCCGTTCATTGTTGAGGTGGACGCTTCCGAGGTAGGGGTGGGAGCAGTATTGTCACAAGGTTCGTCCCCTGGTAAATGGCATCCGTGCGCCTTCTTCTCTAAAAAATTGTCGTCCGCTGAGAGGAATTATGATGTCGGCAATAGGGAACTCTTGGCCATTAAGTTGGCTTTTGAGGAGTGGCGTCATTTTTTGGAGGGGGCAGTCCACCCGGTCACCGTCATTACCGATCACAAAAACCTGCTATATTTAGAGTCCGCTAAACGTCTGAATCCCAGACAAGCTAGGTGGTCGTTGTTTTTTACCAGGTTTAATTTTGTCGTCACATATCGTCCTGACTCAAAAAATGTTAAGGCGGATGCCTTATCTCGCTGTTTCCCAGGGGCTGGGAATACGGAGGACCCGGTTCCGGTCCTTCAGGAGGGGGTGGTGGTGTCGGCAGTATGCTCTGAGCTTGAGGATGAGGTATTGGAGGCTCAGGGGGACGCCCCTGTAGGACCTCCAGGGAGACTGTTTGTTCCAAATCAGTTGCGACAAAAGGTGATCGAGGCACACCATAATTCAGCTTTGGCAGGACACCCAGGGAGTAAAGCAACTGAGGATCTCCTCTCGCGCCGGTTTTGGTGGCCTAACTTACATAGGGAGGTGGTAACTTTTGTCGGGTCCTGCGAGGTTTGTGCACGCTCTAAGACCCCACATACCCGTCCGTCGGGGACCCTCTTACCTTTGAAGATCCCGGAGCGTCCGGGGACTCATCTGTCTATGGACTTCATTACGGACCTCCCGCCATCTTCGGGTAAAACAGTCATACTCGTTGTAGTGGACAGGTTCAGCAAGATGGCACATTTTATCGCTCTTCCTGCTCTTCCTAATGCTAAAACTCTTGCGCAGGTGTTTATTGGGGAGATTGTAAGGCTTCACGGGGTACCCTCCGATGTGGTGTCGGATCGGGGGTCTCAGTTTGTGTCCAAATTCTGGAAAGCATTTTGTACACGGCGGGGGATGCAGTTGTCATTTTCATCGGCTTTTCACCCGCAGACCAATGGTCAGATTAAGCGTCTGAACCAGAGCTTGGAGACATATCTCCGGTGTTTTGTGTCAGAGAACCAGGAGGACTGGGCTTCTTTCTTGCCTCTGGCGGAATTTGCTCTAAATAATAGGCGGAGCGAGTCCACTGGTAAGTCCCCGTTTTTTGGGGCACATCATACTGTGTGAGAACACCATACTGCATGGGTGCACTGTAGAGACATCATTCTATGTGGGGGATTGTGGAACATCGTATTGTAGAGCCACTGAAGGGTCATCATAAACATCATACTGTGTGTGGGTACAATGTGAGCTTCGTATTTTATACTGTGGGTGAATTCATGTGTCATGTTTCAGCCTTTTAGTCCATACGCTCCCTCTTAGTCTCTGTGCTCCCTCTTAGGCCTTACTGTGATGTCCGTCCACTGCAGGTCTGACCTTCAGGTAAGACAGCACCCCGAGAAACCCCGAGACCCTTTACCCCTATTCAGGGATCTGGAATTATAGCGAAGCCCAAGGGGTAGCTGCCTATGAGAGCAGTGGACCGGAGTAGGAAGGACGCTAGGAAGGGAATAAAAAGCGAGACCAAATGCGTAGTCAGAAGTCCAAGGGTCAAAACCAGGAGGGAGCAAAGGTACAAAATCGGCAGGCAGTAGAAGGGTCAGAAATTCAGGCTAAAGTTAAAGTCAAAACCAGGTGGGCAGCAGAGGTACAAAATCGGCAGGCAGTAGAACAGTCAGAAATCCAGGCAAAGGTCAGAAATACAATAGCAAAACAAACTAGCACACTGGGGAAACCAAGACTATATCTGGCGGCCTACAAGCCAGGCTCCAAGGCATTTGAAGGGCATGGCTACCTCTCACAGGCTCACAGTCTGATGACCTCATCTGGACCGCCCCTAGAACCAGGCCAGATGGTGATGCATGACTGACACCAACCACTTCACCTCTGACAGAAGAGCGAAGCCTACGCCCACCAGACGCCTGCGCAGGGACCCCCTCTCTGTCACCAACAGTACCCACAGGCGAAACATGGCGATGTGCAGCGACAGAGGCTGGCGTCAAAGGAGCGGAACCATATGAGGATACCGCTCTCCTATCACCGGCACCACCAGCCGAAGGAGTCCGGTGCCTCCCAGCGGCCGAGGCAGGAACACCAGCCACTGAATCCAACGGCGACGTGACACTTACATTCCCACTTAGGCCCTGCACTCCCTCTTACTTCCTGTGCTCCCTCTTAGGCCTTACATTCCCTGTAAGGCCTTACATTCCCTCTTAGAACTTACATTCTCTCTTATTCCCTGCACTCCCTCTTAGTCCCTGCGCTCCCTCTTAGGCCCTGCACTCCCTCTTAGGCCCTGCGCTCCCTTTTAGGCCCTGCACTCCCTCTTAGTCCCTGCGCTCCCTCTTAGGCCTTATGGATCGCCCGCCAGGGCAATGGGGTACTCGGTACTGGGCCGCTTCTTAAAGGGGAAGTGTCACAGCGGCAGTAACCCAGTCCGTGGCCTGGGCGTCCAATAAAAGGGGTAATAAAGTGTAATAAAGTGTTCGTGACGCCACCTGTGGTTTCTGGTCAGAGGTGACCAGCGCTGCAGTGCAGATCCTCTGGGACTGATGGTGATGCAGCAGAGTTGGTATAGCTCTCCACAGGCAGAGCTTGGTCCCACACAGCGGGATGCAGTTTCCAAAGCTTTACTCACAGTTCTGGTGTGTACAGGTGCCCACTTCATCCTGTGTACTCCAGGTGAGGGGCTCAGCAAACACCCAGGTAGATCAGGATACACATTTCCAGGACTCCTTTCAATATGTTCCTTCCTCAGTCGTCTCACTGTGCTGACTTTCCACTTTTCCTTCCTGTCCAACACCTTGCAATCAGTGTCCCAAGCCAGTAGCCGTGGACCTTGGCGGATAACCTCCTCTCTGCGTTTCCTTGCTCCCTTATGGCTACCTTTTCGGAGAAGATAATTGCAGTTCAGTAGCTGAGGCACCTAAAGACGCCACTGCCTCCGGCTTGCTAGCTGAGTCTTAGAGTTCTCCACTAGGCTAGGGGCCGGTGTCCCTTCTGCGACCTGGTCCCTTCACTATTGGATCGGGCCCCACGGATGGATCACTCACTATCCGTGCCCCTAGGACACCTTCTGACCTTCTAGAAGCTTCTCTCTCGGTTCCTTCTTATCTAGCTTTCTCCGTCTGGGGACCAGCTGCTACCAGCTACAGGTGCCCTCCTATTCTTCTGACTCTACAGTCTCTTTCCTTCTGCAGCTCCTCTTGACAGGGAGCTGCTTCACCACACGTCTGTTACTTTCACTTTCTCCTGACGTCTCCTTCACTCTCTCTGCACTGTTATTTCCCGCTCTCTAAGCTTCATTTCCCCTCCTTCTTACTTTCTCCACCCACCTCTCAACACTCTTTCCTACCCAGCCTGGGATGAGACCATCCTCCCTTAGGGTATGTCCAGGGTGACCGGCTGCTATAGTGTATGTGTTGGGTGCAGGTGTTAAGAGTCGTGGGTGGTGCTCCCTCCTTACCTGAGAGTGGGGTATCAAACCGCTGGATGAGGTGCAATACCTCTGTGGCGACCGAACCCTCAGGGGCGCCACACTTACATTCCCTCTTAGACATTGCACTCCTTCTTAGTCCCTGTGCTCCATCTTAGGCCCAACACTCACTCTTAGGCCCTGCGCTCCCTCTTAGTCCCTGCCTTCCCTCTTAGGCCCTGCACTCCCTCTTAAGCCCTGCGCTCCCTCTTAGTCCTTGTGCTCCCTCTTAGACCCTGCACGACTTCTTAGGTCCTGAACTCCCTCTTAGTCCCTGAGCTTCCTCTTAGGCCTTACATTCCCTCTTAGACTCTGCACTCCCTGTTAGGCCCTGCACTAGGCATGATACAGTGGATCAGTTTTGATTGAAAATTCCCCTAAAATTATGGAATCCTTTAAGAAATTACTGTGAATGTGGGCCTTTGTCTAATCACAAGGTTTTACTCTAAATTTTTATGAGCCTCACCAAGATTCCACTACCACACACATTTCCATTGGTAACGGTGTGTGCCCACTGTAGATGAGGTCAGGGTTATGTTTGTTTTCCACTGTTATTATCAGCTGTATATTTCTTGATGCTCTTGGACACTGTAGAAGTCTGCTTTGGTGTCATGTAGCGGGTTATGTCATAGCATGCTGGCTAAAACCTCATTTACCAGCAGCGAGACCCTCGTAAGAGACCGCAGTGATAGCGACAAGGCTTATTATCCTCTCATAAAGAAAGTTATTTGTAAGGGAATTAGCGGTTCCCAAGAATCACAACAACTTGGGCTGCACAATGACCCCATTACTGGGCTATGGAAAGAGGCAGCATCTGCAGGATTCTGGGAGATCGCTCCGCACCCGTAAGGATTTTCTAAAGACACAAAGATTAGAATTCTGCACTCGTAAAGAATTGGTGATTGTAGTCCGTCAGTAAAGAGAGGGCCATGCCTTAGATCCTGGGAGCAAAGTCCATTCATTGTGGAGGTCATTGTGTAGGGTCCACAGCGGTAATGTGTCCTGTGTACTAGGGCTCCTGCCTGGCCAGCAGTCCTAAGTGACCTGTCTATAATGATAGCAGGAGGACTGAGGGGGGCAGGAAATGGTCTATCTAATACTATCTATCGTGGCAGTGTCCAAGTATAAGTTCTGCTCCATTCAAAGTGTAGTATGAGGACACCTTCTTGTTATTGACGCGGTTCCAAGCTTTCCTCTGGTACAACCCCTGGTCTTGGTACAACCCCTGTTGAGCTGATTTTGGAGTATTTAAAGGGGTTTTCCTATTGTCATTATAAAGTCCCCAAATTTTGTTAGACACATTAACTTTACTTTCTCAAATTGAGATTTGACGGGCCACAGTTTAATAGATGAGGGTATCACAAATTCTCTCCGTCTGTGTCCCCTGTGTACTTAAAATGTAAATCCATAGAGTCTACTATAAAGACACAAATCAAACACAGATGAGGGATTGATCAGGTAAAGGACTACCATGACCCACACTGACCCCGAGAATGGTTGGTATGAAGTGGGCGCTGGGCAAGTGCATCACTGCTACATACATTGTTTATGGGACCATTGGTCAAAGCCAATTTCTGTGCTAAGCTTTCTCCAAAATCCTGTTCAAAAACTGTTCAAAAACTCCTATTAATTTTTAAGGGGAAATCTTATTAATGTGAGAAGTTTTTTCAACTTTTTATTATTTTTTTTGTTGGTAAAGATGTATTGAAATCTGTTGGAAGGAAAAAAAAGAAAGTGAATGTCACTTCTCTGAAGTAGATCCTGGAGGAACGCTCTCCAGACAAGCTACTCACTGTCCAGTCAAAAGGCAGCAGAGAACACTTCAGGAAAAAAAACCTTTCCAAAACTTCTCGAGGAAAAGAATAACTTTCCCAAAAACTCCAAAAAAAGAGTGTTTCATTAAGTAGTTCCTGTTTGAGAAAAGTCTAAAAAAAAAAACTCCAAGTGAACGTTACCTTAGGTTCTCTGGATTTAACAGATGATTTCTTGTGCTCAGGACCTCCCTCCATCTTTATTAAGCCCGAAAGTAGACCTCTATTTAATGAATGTATTTTGAGGATTGTTCAAAAATGTCCAAAAAAAAGTTAATGAAAGGTTCCTCTGGAGTTTTGATCCCGTGGTAGGGAATGTTTAGGACTCATGATAGTAACAATGCATCACCGGGCTAGATGACCTGCATTGTTCTAGATGCCATGCAGATGACCAGTGAACTGTGGGCCGTGCTGTCAATGGTTGTCTTTGATCTCTCCGGAGACTGGAGAACATATCCACACAGTGATGAGACTGATGAAAGAAGCCAGGGAATGTGCTCTTGCCAATGAGCCTGTAAATAAAGCCTCTCCCACAATGGTGGAGGAACCCTCACCCTTTCTACAGATGACTCCATAAATCAAGCTATATGGAAATACTGCCTGCATGGCCAACATTACTTTCTCATGATCACTGAATGGGCCATACCATGTTAGACTATGGTGGGGGTAATAGTTTTTAATGAAATTCCTATTTATTCCTATGATAAAAAATTTAGAAGGGGTATAGGCCCACCTTTGTACCACCAACCCTATCCCCAACCTCACTAAACCGGAGACCATTGAAGATTTTGGAGTTGTAGTCAACACGTACCTTCGTGTTGAACAATGGTTTGGCTTTTCTGAATAAGGCCAATTGTTAAAAGTCTCCAAAACTTTCTTCATTGGGAATGTTTTGCTAAACTCCTACAATGTCTGTACTATGTCGAAGATTTAGATTGGGGCTGTTACTTGTTTTTGTATTCGAAGGTAAAAGGTGAATGTTGTACAAGGTTTAAGAAAAAGTCTGCTTTTTTCCAGTAATGGCGGCACACCAGGTCCATGAGTCGCGTCTAATATTGCAGCACATGATAGCTTCACCTTTTGGTAACTCTTAGTGTATGAGTACATGGTGCCTTATAGATGCCGCAGTATTCACATATTTTTGAAGCTGAACATGCTTCAAGAAAACGCCGCTGGTGTTTTTCTTGAAGTACCTTCTTAGGTACAGTTTTCGTCGGTTTTGCTGCCACTTTAGCACTAATGTCTTTTCTATATATTGTGAGACAGTGAAGGAATATGTGTTGAATGGGGTGTACATTTCACCTAGGTATAAGGGAAATGTGTGGCTTTGTAAACCTAGTGGTAGAGAAAGGTCACTACACCTTACATTCATTACACACTTGCAGCTCAGGCCTGAAACTACTCAGGTCTTAATTAGGAGACCAGAAGTAGGTGTCTGCAAACACAGTCAGAGAGCTGTCTTTAGTCTGGACACAGGGAGGTGTCCCGGCACAAGGAAGCAGTCTCCGGGATTGGGAGCTGTCTTTAGTCTGGACACAGGGAGGTGTCCCGGCACAAGGAAGCAGTCTCCAGGATTGGGAGCTAGCTTAGCCTGGACACAGGAAGGTGTCCCGGCACAAGAAGCGTCTCCAGGAGTATGAGCTATCTCAGTCTGGGTGCAGGAGGTACCCCGGACACAGGAGTAGTCTCAGTGAGAATCCGTGCGAACAGCGGCTGAATAGGAGTGGATCTCTCTCAAGTCTGGACGTTGGATGTGCCTTCAGACACAAGGAGGAGTATCTGTGAAACTCCATACTGGTAACATATATGATATGTGTTGTGTTGGGCCAGGCTGGTAGAGCCGGGACCCGGTTAGACAGGGCAATCTATCTAAGTGTAATTAGTGGCTAGACAAGCCCAGGTTTTCTGTTTATGATTTGTTTTTTTATCTGTTTGCTGTGGACTTTAATAAAACTGGTTGCGGCCGGTTTGCACCAGAACTGCTGTCTGAATGAACTGTTTTCGTGCCATTCTGTCTACCCAGACAGCGATCCTAGAGCTATACCCCCTGGAAATGTTACAATTGGCGGAGAATGCTGGGGCAGCGCAGTGGCTGATACAGTTAGTGCTGGAGTGTGCATGCAGCACAGAGGCTTAGAGACAGCAATAAAGGTGAAGTCTGTGGAAATAGCAGCAGAGAAAAAAAAAAAAAAAGTGTGTCAGCAGAAACGTCTGTTTGGAGCAGTCTTGGAGAGACAGTGGCCCTGATAGGGTCTGCAGAGAGAAAATGTATGCACAGCAAAGCTGAACTTGTTGTGAAAATGACTGTGGAATGTGCAGCAGCAAAAGAAAAGTCTGTGGAGCAGTCTTAAAGAGACAGTAGCCCTAATAGACTTTGCAAAGAAAAAAAAAAAAAAAAGGGTCTGCACAGCAGAGCTGAATTTTTTCTATGGAAAAGACTGTAGAGTGTGTATGTCTTGAGTGAAGACTGCCGTTGTTAAGACAGAGAAGTCTGACAGCATGGATGACAGCATGGAGTCGCGGTTTGAACAAATGGCGCAAGTTGGTGTGCAACATAAGACTGCCGTTGTCAAGACAAATAAATCCGGCAGTATGGAGGAGCTTGTTAAGAAACACCTGCAGAGCATGCAGCAGGTCTGGCAGAGCATGCGGAGCTGGCGGCACCAGCAGCAGGAGGCTAACCGGTTGTTTCTTGAGGAGATTGCAGCACTAGAAAAACCTCTCAGCGCCTCGTCCCCGAGTAATGTTGTAAAGGCACCTGCGTTGCCTACAGGAAAGAAGGAGTGCGAGTCTGCTGTCAGCAAACCTGGTCATGGAGTTGAAGAGGTGATAGTGGACCACTACACCCAAGCATGTCCTCCTGAGGTACAGCCGTCTGAGAGGTCGTTACTTCAGAGTTCCCGGACGCCGAACTCTCCCGGTAAGAGCGTTCCAGCTGTTGGGGACATGGGGTATGCTGATAAGCGGGTTCAGGCCCGAGGGGACATATGGGAGGGTGATTGTGGTGGACAGTGTTGGAGATGTCGTGAAATTGCAGCCGGCTGTTCACTAGAGGGGGAGCCTATGTGCCGTGATGTTGGCAGGTCTCTCTCTCCCTGCGCAGAACCTGTGTGTGTGTCCACCTCAGCCGAAGAGACTGGACCACAGGGGTCCCCGGTGGTAGTAAATGACTGTCCAACACAGGCCCTCTTGGACTCAGAGAGTCCAGTGACTTCCGTATGTGACAGCCTGATTGATAGGGACTTCATCCCTGATAAGCACCTGAGTGTGGTGTGCATCCATGGAGACACCAAAGTCTACCCAGAGACTGCCGTGGACTTGGTCCCTAAACTCGGGGAGGTTTCATATGAAGTCGGGGTAGTGAAGAGCCTGGTGCACCCCGTCATATTGGGTAATGACTTTCCCCGATCTAAGGATCTCTGGAGGAGAAATGTTTCTGATGGACAGTGTGATGAAGCTCCTACTGAGGGTGCGCAGTCCCGAGGGGCGGAACACAATGCTAGTGGGACGTTAAACTTATGTGATAATGATGATGACCGTGATAATGATGATGATGATCATGATAATGATGATGACCATGATAATGATGCTGATGCTGATAATGATAATGATGATGATCATGATAGTGATGATAATACTGATCATAGTCATGATAAGGATGTTGATAATAATGGTGACTGTGATAGTGATGAAATTCCTTTGCAGGTGATGTTGGGAGACGAGGATGGTGGTTCTCGGGAGCCGAGTGTCCCTGACTTGCCTGTGTCCTGTGACAATTTTGAGAGTGAGCAGTGGCGAGACCCCACTCTTAAAACGGCACAGGAAAATATAAATGTTCTAAATGAGGTTTCCCAAGAGCCTGGCTCTGAGGAGAGGTTTCCTCATGCTGCCATGAACAATGACCTGTTGTGTGGAGACACTGAAGTCCAGGGAGAGGTCGTGATTCAGCTCCTAGTACCTGAGCTATATAGAAGTATAGTGCTGGGGTTGTCACATAGTCACATACTTGAGGGACCAGATGGTGAAGTTAATGTTGTGGATGACATGTTAACTAAGGTTCCAGATCAGGATGTGAATGAAAATGAATTGTATAACCCTGACAGTGGGCAGGATATGAATGAAAATGAATTGTATAACCCTGACAGTGAGCAAGATGTGAATGAAAATGAATTGTATAACCCTGACAGTGAGCCAGATGTGACTGAAGAAGTAGAGTATAGGACGAACGGTAGGGCGTCTGGGCATGTCCTGCCAGAAGAGCCTGAAGGTGGGGAACTGGAGAAAAGTGAAAAACCCCCTATGCCTTCTGTGATAGTTGGTGACACATGGTCAGTGCACCAGGGACAGGAGGTGTGTGAGTTTCTGGGAAGAGTCAGCAGAGGTGTTCTGATGTGCCGGGTCGTACTTCTCTGGCCAGGCACTATATCGAAACTGAGTCCGGCCCTAAGGTCAAGATGAAACCGTGCAGGATACCCGAGGCCCGCAGAGAGTATAGGCCTGGGAGGGTACAGGGTAGTGCCGATGCTTCAGATGAAGAGAAAGCTGATGTTGGCTATGACTCAGGTGAAGATACAAATGACAGTGGTGAAGATGAAGCTGATGAGGGCCATGACTGGTCCAGAGTTCACTGTCTCTGTTGGAATGTTGACCAGCCCTCCGGTCTGGAGAAGAGGGAGGGGATATGTGAGACAGTGAAGGAATATGTGTTGAATGGGGTGTACATTTCACCTAGGTATAAGGGAAATGTGTGGCTTTGTAAACCTAGTGGTAGAGAAAGGTCACTACACCTAACATTCATTACACACTTGCAGCTCAGGCCTGAAACTACTCAGGTCTTAATTAGGAGACCAGAAGTAGGTGTCTGCAAACACAGTCAGAGCTGTCTTTAGTCTGGACACAGGGAGGTGTCCCGGCACAAGGAAGCAGTCTCCAGGATTGGGAGCTGTCTTTAGTCTGGACACAGGGAGGTGTCCCGGCACAAGGAAGCAGTCTCCAGGATTGGGAGCTAGCTTAGCCTGGACACAGGAAGGTGTCCCGGCACAAGAAGCGTCTCCAGGAGTATGAGCTATCTCAGTCTGGGTGCAGGAGGTACCCCGGACACAGGAGTAGTCTCAGTGAGAATCCGTGCGAACAGCGGCTGAATAGGAGTGGATCTCTCTCAAGTCTGGACGTTGGATGTGCCTTCAGACACAAGGAGGAGTATCTGTGAAACTCCATACTGGTAACATATATGATATGTGTTGTGTTGGGCCAGGCTGGTAGAGCCGGGACCCGGTTAGACAGGGCAATCTATCTAAGTGTAATTAGTGGCTAGACAAGCCCAGGTTTTCTGTTTATGATTTTTTTTTTATCTGTTTGCTGTGGACTTTAATAAAACTGGTTGCGGCCGGTTTGCACCAGAACTGCTGTCTGAATGAACTGTTTTCGTGCCATTCTGTCTACCCAGACAGCGATCCTAGAGCTCTACCCCCTGGAAATGTTACAATATTTATAAGATAGCCACATTCCACCTGGAGAATGGACTAGTCACTTATATTTAAGACCTGTCAATTTCGACATTGCGGTTCATTCTTTTTAGCATTTTTTTTACCCCTTTTCCAGGTGGGTTTCAAATGGAATCCGCATGAAAAAGAAGCCGAGTGCATGTACCCTTAACATTCATTTTTAGGCTTACATTTTGTGCTTGATGATCCAGGATGAAAATGCTCATACTCAGCAGCAGGCTGTCACCGCATCATGGAGAGCTTACGCATCCTTCTTATAGCATCGGCACAGCCGGTGTAATGCATGGCCAGGGCCTTGGTCTAAAGGGTATGCCACACTAAACAATATCGCTAACGGGATCGCTAAAAAACGTCACTATTTAGCGATCCCGTTAGCGATATTGTTCAGTGCGGCAGCTTCCAGCGACGAGCTTCCTGCTGTGATCTCGCTCGTCGCTGGAATCGTTCCGGACCCTATTTCATCGCTGGCGCTCCCGCTGGGTAAGTATCTTATCGCTGTGTGGCACCTTTTCTTAGCGATTTAGCGGTACTTTTGTACCGCTAAAGTCGTTAAGAAGATCGCTAACGGCGATAGCGTCGTTAACTATATCGCTAAATGCGGCAGCATTTAGCGATATAGAAACAATCCCGCTAGCGATCTCATTAGTATGCAACGCTAACGAGATCGCTAGCGGGATTGTTTAGTGTGGCAGTACCTTAACAGTGGAGATCACAGAAACATCTGATCTCTGATAGTCATCCCTTTGTGTAATCAATGCTGATCATCACTTTCACAGGGACAGACTGGGGAGTGACCCCCTTTTGACAGCAACAAGATAAATCATTTTTCAAATAGAAAAGAGGAAAGTATAAGGGTCTCTAGTGCCACCTATTAGAAGCAGCAATAATAAAAGTCAATATTGACCCTTTTTTAAAAGCCTTGAATTAATTTTCTCCATTAGGAAAAGAATTCCATTTGCAGACAGCTGTTTCAGGGTTCTTGATCCCTCATCAATGCAAAGTAGGCAACAACTTGACTGGGTGAGAGGTCTTGGACACATGGTCAAAAGGGTAAAGTTTCTCCTTGAGGAGAGCTTCAAGATTTTGTACACATTAAAAAAACTGCCGTAAGAATGATTATTCAGTTCATGACTATCTCTCCCAACTCTTATACTCCCATACATAAGAGGGTCGGCTCGGCCGAGTACTCCTGTGTGCTCTATGAAACACTTTTTTATCAGGTGCTGAAGTTTCACAGACTGTTTCCTTCTCTATTACAATACTATCTGTCGGGAGTGAGTCAGGAGGCCCCCATGCACATTAGATTGTTGGCCTATCTTGCAAATATCTCTCCTTCTGTACTTGTGTGTCCCTTGTCTTACACTTGTCTATTGTACTTGTCTATATTTCACCTTTTCACATGTAAAGCGCCATGGAATAAATGGCGCTATATAAATAAATGATATAAGAGAAATGGGTGTGCACTCCAGGTCATATACAAATAAAGGTGCTGGTGAATGTGGACCTATACGGACCAGATACTATAGAGGTATGAAATTCACCGCACACACTATAGACTTATGGTTTTTGCAAAAATGATAATTTTATTGTGTTCCACAAAGTTGCTGAAAAGTGCCTTGTAAAATAACAAAGATATTCCTACATTCAAATATACCCGACGTTTCGACTCTATATGAGTCTTAATCATGGGGTACTGAGAAAAGAAGAAAAAGACAATAAGGTAAGTATATACAAGCAAAAAACAACGGTATGTATAAGATAAAACACAATATAGCACACAATATATACAATATATACAAGGATAAGTACAGAAATTCACCAGGTATAGATTACATGTAGACGTTCAAATATAACATACTAGCTGTTAGTATTGGGGCTTAGAATAGCATATTGCTAATCATAGGAAAGAACACGGACACTGCGCAAGAGATAATCACAGGGACAACGGAAGAAAAAAGAAAAAAAGAAAAAAGAAACAAGGACAAAGAGAAAGGCAGGAGATACCTGAATGCTGGATAATAAGAAACCTAGGCACTTGTAACAATAATGCAATAGGGATAATGCTCTGTAAAAAATGGGACAAACAGAGTGGAATGTATAGCAGCCTATCCCAGTAATATTAGGTAAAAGGCAAAAAGTACTGAAGGGTTACCTGTATAACAGTTTTGAGTAGGCCTGATCGGAGGCTAGTGAGTGAAAGAGAGGCAAAATAGACATTAATATCTCATAGAATAGAGGGAATGGGTAGTAGCATGATGGTAGTCGCATTTGGAAAAGTGGGGAGGTTTCATATAATTACCTATATAGAGGTAGGTGTCTGTATGGCGGCGCTCCCGCGCCCTGCCACGGCAGCTAAATGAGGCTGTGAGAAAAGTGTGAGACAGCCTGCTTTTTATGTTAGCAGCGTGCATCGCCAGACCGGAAGTATACGCTCCCGGACCGGAAGTGACGTTAGCGTTAGTATCAGTGGTACTGCGCATGCGCAGTGGGTCAGGTATCGCCATTTTGGAAGTTGGAAAGGAAATAGAGGGCGTGTGTGTACAGGCAGAATAATGTAAGAGTCGAGGAGGCTGATGTGAGGGAATGAGATAATTGGCTGGGAGAAAAGCCGCAAAGAAGGGCAGAGAGGAGAGGGAAGAGGTGAAAGAAAGATGAAGGGTAGAGAGATAAACTGAGGAGGGAAGGTGGAGGGTGATATATAGAAAGTAGTAGGAGTTGCTGAAAAAATGAAATAAATAAAATAAAAAATGGAATGAAAAATAAAAAATAAAAAATAAAAATAAAAATAAGGAAAAATAATCAAGATGAAAAAATGGAAATAAAAAGTAAAAAATGAGAATAAAAATAAAAAAGTCACAAATTGAAGGGTTGAAAAAAGAAAATGAAAAAATAAAAAATAAAGTATGAAAAATAAAAAATAAAAATGAGAAAATGGAAATAAAATGGAAATAAAATGAAAAAATAAAAATAAAAATAAAATAGAGGTAAATAGAAAAATAAAAAATAGAAAATAACCAAAAAATGGTGAAAATCATCTTACCAGTATGGAGTGTAATTCAGCGATTCTAGAAAAAATGGAATAAGAAAATTATAGGAGCATTGTTAAAGCAGCCAATTAATCTCCCTATTGAGGCCTTTAGGGAATAAGGTATCCAATCTGTGGATCCAAAATGTCTCCCTGAGTTTTAGTCGTCTAATGTGGTCGCCACCCCTTCTATGTCTCCTCACTTGTTCAACCACCTGAAATTTTAATTGGGCTACAGAATGATTATACTGAACAAAATGTTGTGGTACAGGTAGCCACGTTTTGTTAGTCCGTATCGTTGATTTATGGCTCGCTATTCTGTCACGTATATGCTGGGTGGTCTCCCAACATATAGGAGACCACATGGACATTTAATGACGTATATCACATTATTGGACTCACAGGTAAAAAAACCCTTTATGGGAAAGGATTTTCCTGTGCGTGGGTGGGTGATGTTATCAGATTTGATAACGTTAGAGCATGAGGCACAACCTAGGCAGGGGAATGTCCCGTGTCGTCGTGGTGCTAAAAGGCCTTGTGAAGGTCCAGGTTGTGTACTCCCCATGTCTGCATGAACCAATTTGTCTCTTAAGTTGGTGGTCCTTCTGCTGCACATGAGGGCCGGAGATGTGAATGCCTCAATGGAAGGGTATGCCCGTGTCAGGAGCGGCCAATGTTTACGGATGCTCATGTGTACTTTGGACATCAGAGGGTGGTATGTATGAACGAACGGAATCCTCTCTTTCTTGGTGATAGATGGAGGTGGGGCAGGTGGTGACAAGGCACGAGTTACTTCGTTTTTGATGAGACTTGTTGGATAGTTGCGCTCTCTAAATTTATGTGATGTCTCTTCTAAACGTGTTTTTAATAAGTTAGAATCGGAGACAATTCTAGAGACACGTGTGAACTGCGATCTTGGAAGACTATTTTTAGTAGATTTAGGATGACTGCTTGAGTAATGAAGAAGGCTGTTACAATCTGTAGACTTAACATAGAGATCAGTAGACAGAATACCGGCCGAGTCCTTTAACACCTGAGTGTCTAGGAAAGAGATATTATTGGTATTATAATGGATAGTGAACTGCAGATCTGGATCAATGGAGTTAAGATAGGTATGAAAGGAGAGTAATGATTCCCTTGGGATAGCTCCCCGGAATCATTACTCTCCTTTCATACCTATCTTAACTCCATTGATCCAGATCTGCAGTTCACTATCCATTATAATACCAATAATATCTCTTTCCTAGACACTCAGGTGTTAAAGGACTCGGCCGGTATTCTGTCTACTGATCTCTATGTTTAAGGGTATGCCACACTAAACAATATCGCTAACGAGATCGCTAAAAAACGTCACTATTTAGCGATCCCGTTAGCGATATTGTTCAGTGCGGCAGCTTCCAGCGACGAGCTTCCTGCTGTGATCTCGCTCGTCGCTGGAATCGTTCCGGACCCTATTTCATCGCTGGCGCTCCCGCTGGGTAAGTATCTTATCGCTGTGTGGCACCTTTTCTTAGCGATTTAGCGGTACTTTTGTACCGCTAAAGTCGTTAAGAAGATCGCTAACGGCGATAGCGTCGTTAACTATATCGCTAAATGTGGCCGCATTTAGCGATATAGAAACGATCCCGCTAGCGATCTCATTAGTATGCAACGCTAACGAGATCGCTAGCGGGATTGTTTAGTGTGGCAGTACCTTAAGTCTACAGATTGTAACAGCCTTCTTCATTACTCAAGCAGTCATCCTAAATCTACTAAAAATAGTCTTCCAAGATCGCAGTTCACACGTGTCTCTAGAATTGTCTCCGATTCTAACTTATTAAAAACACGTTTAGAAGAGACATCACATAAATTTAGAGAGCGCAACTATCCAACAAGTCTCATCAAAAACGAAGTAACTCGTGCCTTGTCACCACCTGCCCCACCTCCATCTATCACCAAGAAAGAGAGGATTCCGTTCGTTCATACATACCACCCTCTGATGTCCAAAGTACACATGAGCATCCGTAAACATTGGCCGCTCCTGACACGGGCATACCCTTCCATTGAGGCATTCACATCTCCGGCCCTCATGTGCAGCAGAAGGACCACCAACTTAAGAGACAAATTGGTTCATGCAGACATGGGGAGTACACAACCTGGACCTTCACAAGGCCTTTTAGCACCACGACGACACGGGACATTCCCCTGCCTAGGTTGTGCCTCATGCTCTAACGTTATCAAATCTGATAACATCACCCACCCACGCACAGGAAAATCCTTTCCCATAAAGGGTTTTTTTACCTGTGAGTCCAATAATGTGATATACGTCATTAAATGTCCATGTGGTCTCCTATATGTTGGGGAGACCACCCAGCATATACGTGACAGAATAGCGAGCCATAAATCAACGATACGGACTAACAAAACGTGGCTACCTGTACCACAACATTTTGTTCAGTATAATCATTCTGTAGCCCAATTAAAATTTCAGGTGGTTGAACAAGTGAGGAGACATAGAAGGGGTGGCGACCACATTAGACGACTAAAACTCAGGGAGACATTTTGGATCCACAGATTGGATACCTTATTCCCTAAAGGCCTCAATAGGGAGATTAATTGGCTGCTTTAACAATGCTCCTATAATTTTCTTATTCCATTTTTTCTAGAATCGCTGAATTACACTCCATACTGGTAAGATGATTTTCACCATTTTTGGTTATTTTCTATTTTTTATTTTTCTATTTACCTTTATTTTATTTTTATTTTTATTTTTTCATTTTATTTCCATTTTATTTCCATTTTCTCATTTTTATTTTTTATTTTTCATACTTTATTTTTTATTTTTTCATTTTCTTTTTTCAACCCTTCAATTTGTGACTTTTTTATTTTTATTCTCATTTTTTACTTTTTATTTCCATTTTTTCATCTTGATTATTTTTCCTTATTTTTATTTTTATTTTTTATTTTTTATTTTTCATTCCATTTTTTATTTTATTTTATTTATTTCATTTTTTCAGCAACTCCTACTACTTTCTATATATCACCCTCCACCTTCCCTCCTCAGTTTATCTCTCTACCCTTCATCTTTCTTTCACCTCTTCCCTCTCCTCTCTGCCCTTCTTTGCGGCTTTTCTCCCAGCCAATTATCTCATTCCCTCACATCAGCCTCCTCGACTCTTACATTATTCTGCCTGTACACACACGCCCTCTATTTCCTTTCCAACTTCCAAAATGGCGATACCTGACCCACTGCGCATGCGCAGTACCACTGATACTAACGCTAACGTCACTTCCGGTCCGGGAGCGTATACTTCCGGTCTGGCGATGCACGCTGCTAACATAAAAAGCAGGCTGTCTCACACTTTTCTCACAGCCTCATTTAGCTGCCGTGGCAGGGCGCGGGAGCGCCGCCATACAGACACCTACCTCTATATAGGTAATTATATGAAACCTCCCCACTTTTCCAAATGCGACTACCATCATGCTACTACCCATTCCCTCTATTCTATGAGATATTAATGTCTATTTTGCCTCTCTTTCACTCACTAGCCTCCGATCAGGCCTACTCAAAACTGTTATACAGGTAACCCTTCAGTACTTTTTGCCTTTTACCTAATATTACTGGGATAGGCTGCTATACATTCCACTCTGTTTGTCCCATTTTTTACAGAGCATTATCCCTATTGCATTATTGTTACAAGTGCCTAGGTTTCTTATTATCCAGCATTCAGGTATCTCCTGCCTTTCTCTTTGTCCTTGTTTCTTTTTTCTTTTTTTCTTTTTTCTTCCGTTGTCCCTGTGATTATCTCTTGCGCAGTGTCCGTGTTCTTTCCTATGATTAGCAATATGCTATTCTAAGCCCCAATACTAACAGCTAGTATGTTATATTTGAACGTCTACATGTAATCTATACCTGGTGAATTTCTGTACTTATCCTTGTATATATTGTATATATTGTGTGCTATATTGTGTTTTATCTTATACATACCGTTGTTTTTTGCTTGTATATACTTACCTTATTGTCTTTTTCTTCTTTTCTCAGTACCCCATGATTAAGACTCATATAGAGTCGAAACGTCGGGTATATTTGAATGTAGGAATATCTTTGTTATTTTACAAGGCACTTTTCAGCAACTTTGTGGAACACAATAAAATTATCATTTTTGCAAAAACCATAAGTCTATAGTGTGTGCGGTGAATTTCATACCTCAATATAAATAAATGATAATAATAATATCTGCGGGTTCAGATGACTTTGGTCTAATGTGTATGATGGTCTTCATAGAGATTCTCTGTGATGTGATAAGGTCCTAATACTAAGTTTTAGCAGAAAGCCCAGGCTATCATAAATCCCACCAGAGTCCTGACTAGTGATAATCGAGTACTGAATTGGTCAAGTGCTTGGGACTCAAATCGAGCATGTCGGACGCTCAGACGTGCTCGACTCGAGTAGTGAGCATAATGAAATTGAATAGGAAGCTCGAGCATTTTTCCGGAGGATCCCTCTCACTCTCTCTCTCGTTTGCTCACCAATCGCTAGTCCCGGCAACTAATCTACCGCCATACAAATAAGATGCTAGTATATTATAGCTAAAAATATATACAAGGAAAAATTGCTGTAACTTTTAAAAGAGATGGTTGACCATACTGAAATTTGGACTGCAGATACTTTAGTTTATGAGAAGTGAGAGTGCAATGAACCTCAGCCACATTGTTGAGAAACATCCTCATGCTAAGTGGTCTCCCCAACTTGTTGCCCCAGCGGTCATCTCCACTATGAGATAGACTTCCGCCATGCCTTTTTGCGTGTCGGTAGTTGATGAGTGATGCTTGCATTTCACTCCTGTTGAATTCCTTCTTCATTTATTAACAATGTACAGATACAGTCTAGAGGAGCAAGTTTTCATTGTGAAAACTTATTGGAAAACGGAGTCCTTACAGAGGTGGCAAAGGGTGTTTCTAAAGAATTTTGGAGGTCGAAATCCTTGGTCCAAACTGTGTATTCTGTCATTGGTGAATGAGCTGGAATGTAAAGGAACATTGCTCTAAAGGAAGGATGGAGATCATCTGAAAATGTCTGAGGAAACAATTCAAGATGTAAAACAGCAATTTCTGGCATATCCACGTAAATCGTAGCCGAGACTTTCCTAATAGACAGGCATGTTGTATTCCACATGTCAATGAGCTGCCAAGAAAGGTCGCGTTCTCCCGTACAGAGTCACTATCATTCAGAAATTGAAAGGGCTCGATCAAGAGAAAAGAATTCGTCATTGAAGGATTTTTTCCTTTGGGTCCATTTGATAGTTCGGGTGTACAGTAACAAGCCACGAACATTACAGGAACTCCGAGAGAACATACAATGAAAAATTCAGGCTATGACTCCAGACTTCCTGCAGAATACTTTCAAGAATATGGAACGGCGCCTGTAGGCGTGCATGGATGCAAAAGGTGGACATTTTAAAACATTAGTTTCTCACGGACCAAGACATGCACAGTCCAAATTTCAGTACAATAAATCATGTCTTTTAGAACTTAAAGCATTTTTTACAGGTTAAGCAGCGAATGAATCACCCTGAATATCCCTGTGATAAAAATAATAAATTAAATTTAAAAAAAGTGATGAAAATAAAATATTGAGTCCTCCAAGGGGTTAATTTATGTTTTTTAGATTACATTTGAAAGAGAGGGAAAAGTCATTTGCATATTTGAAGATTCCAAATTAGATTGCAAGGTTCCACGGGTTACAACACTCTGTTTGATTAAATATTAAAAGGAATAATCTGTGAACTTGAGATACACTGGTGGGCAATGGCGTGATGGATCTGCTTGACTGCGTGACTATTTTTGGAGAGGAAGAGATCAGTGGAGTGAGAAGAAATTCATATTGGATGTCTTTTGACTTTGCTTCATTCTTGGAATTTGTAGCAGAACTCCCAGACACTTGACACCATCCTTGTTCCAAATCAATGCTTGTACCTTCCCATTATTTATGATTTGAGAGCCAAAGTTGAACATTATTATATATGAGTAAAGATGCTGTGAAGTAAGTAGGTGCTGGAGAATTATTAACTTTACCCCTACGGGGCCTTATGTATCTCATCTGGACTAGAAAAATAAAGAACATGTTTGCTAAAGGCAGGAAAAACCATATTTTTACTAAGAAAATTTTGACATATGTGTTATCATGGATGGATCTAAGTTCTCCTGTACTAAAAAATTTGCCATCATTTCTCAATCACTTTACTGAATATTTTTTTTCATAAACACAGCCCCTTTTTCAATAGACCATACTTTATTACCACCAACTCAATGTATGCCTGGACTCTGGCACTGAGTCTTATGACATAGCATCTCGGCATTACAGGTAAATAGACATTGGGGAAGGGCTACTTTGTAGAAGGATGTGTACAAGTTATAGCTAAACTGGGACTAGACATTGTGTCAAGCACGCGGATTGTGGATCCACTGCACCACAGGCCAGGCTTACCCTAAAAAGACATGGCTAATTGTTGGCAGCAGATTATTCAGGATACTCTCCAAGCGTGTGACAACAGAGCTCCTTTGTTCAGGAACAATCAGGAACAATATATGATAAGCTTAATAGATCAGGAATAAATCATTTGTGTGTCTCTATCTCTGCAGCATCTACAGCAGGCTGCTTCTCTCATACACAGACACAGGAAAACAGGAAATACAGTCACATGCTCTCCCTGTGTGAGCCTCTGGGAGGTTTTTTTTTTTGTTCTAACTTTATGAACAGCATACAAATCTAACAACTAAACACTCATAGACAGTAATGGAGTTGTTCTAACACTAATCCGCTGCCTGGTTTTCGCTAGATCTCCTGATGGTGGAGTTAGGTTTGATATGCAGGTAACACCACTCCAAGGGCAGTCCCAGATACTGTGGCAACTGATGCCAAAGGTTAGGGTCGCAGTCACGGTCATGGACTCTGAGTCCAAAGCAGAACAGACACTGGTTCTGGCCCAGATAGTGCAGATTCTGGAATACAAGGCAGGACAGACACTGATGCTGGTTCAGGTACCGCCGGAGCGGTTGCAGATTCAGGTACCGCTGGAGCCGGGAGAATTGCATAACATCTGAAGGCTCAGGGGAGCAAGACCTGGGAGGGAGAGAAACCATGCAGGGAAGCCGGCATTGGCACTACACATTGGTCTTACAACATAAATGTGGACATTTCGGATGGTGGTGCTTTGGTCTTCAATATAATCCTACTCCAAAGGCAAAAGATCAGCGATTACAAAGAGAACTTTCATATGAGTAGAAAAATAACACCCAGGGTTGACGTTCACAAATCCTGCGGGAAACCCAAAAGTATGGTCTGTGTGACGCTTGTGATTTTATTTTTCATGATCATGCCCCTTTTTTACAAACTTCACCCTTGCTTACCACTGCTTCCTGACACCTGAATATGCCCCTGTATGCCAGGGCTTAGTCTGATGAGGAATCATCCTGGCACCACTCACAGGAAACCTTCCATGAGTGTTGCTTACAGGGAGGTTTCATGGGCATTCGGTGGTGCCCACAGAATTTGCCAACTGACGTCACTCACACTGTCATATGGCAACATATTCTGTTTTCCTTGATAGTCAACACGTAAATATGCTGCTAACAAGTGAACTATTGGATCTCATTGAAGAGATGTTTGAAGACGTATTTACTGGCAATGCGTCTTGAGGAAAATATGCAAACGAGATCTCCTCCAGAATTAAACAGTCTTTTTCATATCAGCCGAGCCAGAGCCTCCTCCAAAAGGAAAATTGACCCAACCATAGACAGCTGTTTTCAAAACTCTCTGATTTGCAGGATGCAACATTATCAAATCATAACGTGAACTATTGCATGAGTTGACCACCAAAAACATGAAAAATATTCCTGGGACCGAGCAAAGCCTTTAGTGAGACTACTGAAATGGCCACAGAGCTTCAAAGGGCTTCCAACCCAGTTATTTCCTAGCTTCATGGTGTGAACATTTTATGTGTCCTAATAGGTGGCTTTCATTGTCCCCTGGGCGCTAATTGGCTTTCTCTGTTTATCTGTGCTGATATGTGCTAGTTTGGGTGTGGGGGACCTTTCCCTTGTAGGTAAACTCTTTTCAGACTTTTATAAAGGCACTTAGTTTGACAAGTCCATTCAGGGGCTTATCAAGGACATCTATATGCTAACACATCCTGAATGAAGCTTAAATAGACTTTAATGTTGAGGTGGGACATGGTAATGGGCTTGGTAATGAGAGAAAGGAGGTCTATTATAGCAGAGTTCAATCTATAGACATTGTATTGGCTGCTCAAAAATAAAAGAATTAGCTGCGTCTTGAACGCGAGTGTTAAAGAAGAGTGCCCTGGAATAAGATGCGGCAAATTCAGGCATGCATACCTTTCAGCTGCTGCAAGAAATGTAATAAGTGATCGGAGCATATTTCTCTACCAATTTCTCTGCCAATTTACCTAACCATTACACCATGTGTTACCCAAGCTCGTCCCACTTTTCTAAACATTGGCAGAGCTGGCCGGGTCTGGCATAAAAATGGCAAAGGTCGTTAAATTTTTGCACAACTTTGAGTTGCACAAAAAATTCGAAAACTTCTGGGACAAAATGCTTGTTGAATGGAACCAATCGTCTTTAAGAAGGTTGGCATAAATGGGCAAGGAGGCCTTCTATTTTACCTGTATTTCAATCCTTTCTCTAGACCAGGGATGTCAAACTCAAATACACAGAGGGCCAAAATTAAAAGCTTGGACAAAATCGCGGGCCAACCTTATTTATTAAAAAATGTTTACAATTGACAAAGTTTTCCCTTATCAAATATAACAATGAACTTTTTCATATGTAAAAAACCTTGAACAAAACATATAATAAAGTATGATGCTAACAAAAGTGCCCCCAAACACAGTATGATACCACCACAGTGAATTCCTCCACAATACCGTCCACACGCAAGGTATGAAGACCACACTGTATTCCCCTCCCTCTCACCCACAAAATATAGTGACCCCATCGCAGTATGATTCTCAAACTGTAATCCCCTCATAGCCCTCCATACAGTATAATGGCCACAAAAAGTGCCCATACAATATAATGGGCATCACATTGTGCTCCATGCAGTATAAAGGGTCCCACATTGTGCTCCATAAAGTATAATGGGCACTATATAGTGCTCTATACAGTATAAAGGGCCCCACATAGTGTTCCATACAGTATAAAGGATCCAACATTGTGCTCCACACAGAATAATGAGCCCATATATTGCTCCATACAGTATAAAGGACCCCACATTGTGCTCCATACAGTATAATGTCCCCATATAGTGCTCCATATCGTATAATAGCGAACAAAGTGTGCTCCATGAAGTATAATGGTCTCACATAGTGCTCCATACTGTATAATGGGCCCCGCATAGAGCTCCATACAATATAATCATTACCACATTGTGCTCCATACAGTATAATGAGCACCACATAGTGCTCCATACAGTATAATGGGACTCAAATAGTGCTCCAAACAGTATAATAGGCCCCACATAGTGCTCCATACAGCATAAAGGGCCCCACATAGTGTTCCATACAGTATAAAGGACCGACACATTGTGCTCCATACAGTATAATGGCCTCACATAGTGCTCCATACAGTATAATGACCACCAAAGTGTGCTCCATGAAGTATAATGGAACAGTATAATGGGCACCACACAGTGCTCCATACAGTATAATGGGGCTCACATAGTGCTCCAAACAGTATAATAGGCCCCACATAAGTCTGACCACTCATGGTCCATAAAAGATCAGCTTGAATACTGTTGGATAGGTAAATAATTATTCATTTATCCCTTCATGGTTCCTTCACCACCAATTGCTAAGGTTCTTATACGGATCTAATACTTATTCCCTATTTGATTCCACTGCCATCCATTACACCTATTTAGAGATCTCAATGTAGGGCAGGTGGACATGTATCACAAAAGTGTAATAGAATCCATTGCTTCCTACAGCTCCTCTGTTAAATATTACAGATATATATATATATATATATATATATATATATACAGCCTAATGTCTTCTGTCTTAAATAATCTACAATGGACTCCATTATGTCTCTCAAGTTCCTCATATGCCACCAATATCCATCATACATCTGATCCAAAATGCAGGTTTAAAGTCGGATCCATAAATTTAGTCCTCCTTGTTCTGTGTTCTACTTCACCGACCCCTAATCCCAACTCTGCCATATGGCACAAATCATCTGCCTTCTCTGCAGTAAAGTGCTTTTCAGCTGAGCTAATTGTGCAACTGCTCAATATCTACGGACAATTTATCATAATTCATGGCTGGTTGGTATGCATGTCCACTTCTAAAATGGTGCTCTTGACTAAAAGCCTTTGTTTTCTCTTCATCAAAGGGAACCTGCATCCCACCTCCATTGAAGCAAAGATAAATACCAACATTCATCCCTCCAAGTCAATTTTGTTTGGACACTTCAAAAGGTCCTGAGCAATGCCGGTCTCCTGAGATCCAACAAGTCAGATTTGAGTTTTTTTTCCTTTTTGATGGTGTTTAAGGAAACACTTGTCCCCATTCCCATGAAGATATCTAGTATAGTTTGACCAGTCAACGGTCTCAGGGTGAAGAACACTATGAATTAAAGGCTATTTGCATTTGATACTAAAGTCACTATGTCAGTATACTTTTTTGGGAAAAAGATGCTTTGCCTTGGTTTTCTAAGGTCAACAGAAATGGTCTTCAACTAATGTAGCTACTCATAGTCTTGTTGGATATGCAATTTTGCTTTTCTCTAGAAGGAAGAATGATTGCTCTTTGGTGTCACCTTTTTTGAGGTAGTCACTGAGAGGTGACAGTCACCGAATCCAAATGTGCCATACTCGTGCCAAATTTATGTTTGGAGTTCGTTTCCGAACATATCCTCTAATCTCTGCTTGTATGTGCAAATATGTTCGGAAAAGGATCGCCAAACATAAATTCGGCACAAAATATGTCACATTCGATGCACGTTTCCCGAATAAGTTCGCTCATCTCTACTAGTCACCCCATAAGCCAATTGCTTTAATGAGTCTTACAACATGACTTATCGTAATTAGCCAAACCTAAGTATTATCTACTTTTCCTTTTGAAGAAAACTCTGGTTTGACCAATGACTCCTCATACACACAAGATTAAAGTCAGCGATAAATCTGGAAGATAAGCTGCTGCCAGAGAACTCTGAAAGGGGCTCTGTCATAGAGAGCGCTCAGCTAACCATTCCTGTGTATGAGGGAGCTGTAGGAAATATCTTTTGGTCAACTACTATCTAAATTGTTTGAAAGCCCTAAAGGTTGGGCATTGACCTCCAAAAGTGAAAACAGAAGGCCAGTTTTCTTCCTTCTGGATGGGAGTCAATTTGCATATCTGTTTTCTGAGCTTTCCCATTTTTACTTCCACCCATTAATGAAGGACGGCTGTTTATTATTTGGATGAGGAACATTTATGGTACGCCACTTGTTTACGTAGCACCATCATATTGTTCAACACTTAAAGACATCATCAGTGTTTCCATTGTGGCTCACACTTGTAAATTAGTATTTCTTCTGTGGAAGCCCACACAAACATGGTGAAAACATGTGCAGATGTTGTTTTTGGTGGGATCTGAAACCAGGACCCCTGTTATGTTACGGTAGCTGAGGAGTGCAGGTAAAAAAGGAAATACACCAGAGCAGTTGGAATCTATGAGATTGCAGTACCCTGACTAACCACCACAACTAGAGGCAGCCGTGGAGCGTTCCTACGATGGTCCTAGACGCCTCGTCACAGCCTGAGAAACTAACTACACCTAAAGATAGAAATAGGAAAGCTATCTGCCCCGGAGCAGAACCCCAAAGATAATAGAAAGCCCCCAAACATGTAATGGCGGTTAGACAAGAGGAAATACTGACACAGAAAGAAAATAGTATGAGCAAACGCTGGGGCCCAAACTATCTAAATAGAAAAGGACAGGAAGGGTACTTACTGCAATCCCAGAAAACCCTGAAAAACACCAACTCTACTAATTTCAAAATCACCTGAGATCACACGACCTCTACCACCTAAATTAGTTCTCTGGTGTAACAAAAACAGCAGCCACTGAAAAAACTGCAAAAAGCAAAAGTACAAAACACAGTGGCTGGACTAAACTGAGAGGGCAAAAGCCCCCGGAGGGGACCCAGAAGGCCCCACAGAAGGGCAGGACAAAATGCAAAAATATAGCAAAAACACAAAATAAGAAATAGTCTTATCTGATAGCAGGAGATGCAGACACGACACAGCAGGCTACAAGGGAAACTGGAAAGAAGGATTCAGACCAGAACAATTGATCACCGGCAACCCTGATGGGAAAATGATTCCCTTAAATAAGACCAATCAGTAACACCTGATTCCCAATCCTCACTAGTACCGCTTGTAACCACCAGAGGGAGCCTCTGCTCAGAACTCATCTCAAACCCATTCACAACAGTACCCCCCCCTTGAGGAGGGGTCACCGAACCCTCATTTGAGCAACCAGGTCGGTCAGGATGAGTTCTATGATACGCACGGATAAGTCTCCTAGCATGGATGTCCGAAGCAAACACCCAAGAATTATCTTCCTGACCATAACCTCTCCATTTAACCAAATACTGGAGTCTTCGTCTAGAAAAACGAGAATCCAATATTTTCTCAACCACATACTCCAGATTGCCCTCAACCAAAACAGGGTCAGGAGGCACAGCAGCAGGAACCACTGGCTCAACAAACCTCTTCAACAAGGACTTGTGGAACACGTTATGGATCTTAAATGTCCCTGGAAGAAGCAAACGAAAAGAAACAGGATTAATAATCTCCATGATCTTATAAGGTCCAATGAACCTAGGCTTAAATTTAGGAGATGCTACTCTCATAGGAATATTCTTTGAGGACAACCAGACCAAGTCCCCACTTTAAACCGAGGACCATCAGTCCTATGCCGGTTAGCAAACCGCTGGGCCTTCTCCTGAGAGAGGGACAACCTCTCCACTACCTGGTCCCAAATCTGCTGCATACGCTCAACAACAGAGTCAACACCTGGACAGACAGAAGCCTCTGTCTGTCCTGAAGAAAATCGAGGGTGAAACCCAGAATTACAGAAAAACGGAGACATCAAAGTGGCAGAGCTAGCCCTATTATTAAGAGCAAACTCAGCCAAAGGCAAAAAAGAGACCCAGTCATCCTGATCAGCAGACACAAAGCATCTTAGATAAGTCTCCAATGTCTGGTTTGTTCTCTCAGTTTGACCATTGGTCTGAGGATGAAATGCCGAGGAGAAAGACAATTGAACACCCAGTTTAGAACAAAAAGTCCTCCAAAATCTGGAAACAAACTGGACTCCTCTGTCAGACACAATGTTCTCAGGAATGCCGTGTAAACGAACCACGTGCTGAAGGAACAACGGCACCAATTCAGAGGAGGAAGGCAACTTAGGTAATGGCACAAGATGTATCATTTTGGAAAACCTATCACAAATTACCCAGATGGTGGTCATTCTCTGAGAAACAGGAAGATCGGAAATGAAATCCATAGAGATATGGGTCCATGGTCTCTTGGGCACAGGCAATGGCATCAACAAACCACTAGAGCGAGAGCAAGGCTTGGAGCGAGAGCAAGTCCCGCAGGACTGCACAAATTCCCTGACATCACGAGACAAGGTAGGCCACCAAAAGGACCGACTAACCAAGTCTCTGGTACCAAAAATTCCGGGATGCCCAGCCAATGCGGAACAATGAATCTCAGACATCACACTCTTTTTCCATTGGTCCGGGACAAACAATTTTCCAACAGGGCAGCGCTCGGGCCTATCCTCCTGACACCCCTCCAGAGCAAGTCTCAAATTAGGCGAGATGGCGGAAAGAACTACACCCTCCTTCAAAATAACAGAGGGATCAGATAGCTCAGGAGAGTCCGCAAGGAAACTCCTCGAGAGGGCATCCGCCTTAACATTCTTAGTGCCAGGAAGAAAGGAAACCACAAAATTAAAACGTGTGAAAAACAAGGCCCACCTGGCCTGTCTAGGATTGAGTCGCTTGGCAGATTCCAGATAGACCAGATTCTTATGGTCCGTAAGGACCACCACCTGATGTTTGGCTCCCTCCAGCCAATGTCTCCACTCTTCAAAAGCCCACTTCATGGCCAATAACTCCCGATTACCCACGTCATAATTACGTTCAGTAGGAGAAAATTTTCGAGAGAAAAAGGCACAAGGGTTACTTTTAGAGGTCTCTGGATCTTTTTGGGACAAAACGGCACCTGCCCCAATTTCAGAGGCATCAACCTCCACCTGAAATGGCAGAGAAACATCAGGCTGCCGTAGAACAGGAGCAGAAGTGAATCTCTGCTTAAGTTCCTGAAACGCAGAGACTGCCTCAGGAGGCCAATTCACCACATCAGAACCCTTTCTGGTCAAATCAGTTAATGGTTTAACAATAACAGAGAAATTACCAATAAATTTACGATAAAAATTGGCAAAACCCAAAAATCTCTGAAGAGCCTTTAATGAAGTAGGTTGGACCCAATCACAGATGGCCTGAACCTTGACCGGGTCCATTTCAATAACAGATGGGGACAAAATGAATCCCAGAAATGAGATCTTCTGTATGCCAAAAAGACACTTTGATCCCTTCACATACAGAGCATTCTCTCTCAAAATCTGGAATACAGTTCGAACATGTTTCACATGAGAGTCCCAGTCATTAGAAAAAATCAAGATATCATCCAAATAAACAATCAGAAACTTGTCCACAAAATCCCTGAAAATGTCATTCATGAAGGACTGGAAGACGGAAGGAGCATTAGTGAGCCCAAAGGGCATCACAAGGTACTCAAAATGCCCTTCAGGGGTGTTAAATGCCGTCTTCCATTCATCCCCGTGCTTAATGCGAATAAGGTTATACGCCCCCCTGAGGTCAAGCTTGGTAAACCAAGTAGCGTTTTTCACCCTGGAAAACAGGTCAGAAATCAAGGGTAACGGGTATTGATATTTCACAGTAATATTGTTCAAGAGACGATAATCAATACACGGCCTTAATGAACCATCTTTTTTGGCCACAAAGAAAAAACCGGCACCTAAGGGTGAAGAGGATGGTCTGATATGACCCTTCTCCAATGATTCCTTGATATAAGACCGCATAGCGTCATGTTCAGGTACAGACAAGTTAAAAAGGCGACCCTTAGGGAATTTACTACCTGGCACTAATTCAATAGCGCAGTCATAGCTCCTATGGGGAGGCAAGGATGCAGATTTACTTTCGCTAAACACATCAGAAAAATCAAACAAAAAGTCAGGAACATCCTCAGCCTGGGGGGAGGCAGAAAAAACAGGAGTGTTGGTATTAACACATTGGCAGCCCCAACTGGTTACAGACACAGATTTCCAATCCAAAACAGGATTATGAGACTGTAACCAAGGGAAACCCAGCACGATAATGTCATGCAGATTATATAGAACCAAAAATTTGCAGCACTCCTGGTGATCAGGTTCAACCCTCATTATCACCTGAGTAGAAAACTGGGGTTTATTCTCAGCCAAAGGGGTAGAATCGATCCCCAGTAGGGGAATAGACTTCTGTAGGGATATCAAGGGAAATCCACAACGTTTAGCAAAATCATAATCCATCAGGTTAATAGCTGCTCCAGAATCAACGAAAGCCTGAGCAGAAAATGAGGACAGAGAGCATATCAGAGTGACAGTTAATAAAAACTTAGTCTGAACACTACCCAAGACAACTGAGCGTGCAAAACGTCTTCCCCGCTTAGGGCAGACTGAAATAGCATGAGAGGCATCACCACAGTAGAAACATAACCCATTGCGCTTTCGAAACTCATGACGCTGTGCCCCAGACACCACTCCATCACACTGCATGGGCTCAGCAGCTGGCTCACAAGGCAACACCACTCCACGCATACTTCTCCGCTCACGCAAACGCCTGTCAATTTGAATCGCTAATGACATAGAATCATTGAGACCAGAGGGGACAGGGAATCCCACCATAACATCCTTTACATTATCCGACAGACCCTTCCGGAAAAGGGCCGCCAAAGCGTCGTCATTCCATTTGGTCAGGACTGCCCACCTACGGAATCTCTGACAGTATAACTCAGCGTCATCAAGCCCCTGATTTAATGCCAACAAGGCTTTTTCAGCTTGATCAGTGATATTAGGCTCATCGTACAATAACCCCAAAGCCTGAAAAAATGCATCAACATCACTCAAAACAGGATCCCCAGGTGTGAGGGAAAAAGCCCAATCCTGAGGATCGCCGCGCAGGAGAGAGATGATAATTTGAACCTGCTGCGCTGCGTTTCCTGAGGACTTAGATTTTAAGGCAAGAAACAATTTACAATTATTTTTGAAATTCTGAAACTTAGCTCGATCCCTGAAAACAAATCTGGCATGGGGATCCTAGGTTCCACAACAGGCAACCTAGCAAGATAGGTAGCAATACTCTGAACCTCAGTGGCAAGCTGATCCACACGGCCAGACAACTGTGCAAACTCCATTGGGAGAAAAGATCCTCCCCAGCACCCAGAGATACAGAGGGAAAAAAAAAAAAAAAAAATGCAACAAACAAAAAAATATCTCTGACAACTCTGACAACTTTTCTTCCTTCAAAATATTTTTTCCCTTCTGTGAGTACCATACAATTTTTATGGCCGGTGATACTGTTATGTTACGGTAGCTGAGGAGTGCAGGTAAAAAAGGAAATACACCAGAGCAGTTGGAATCTATGAGATTGCAGTACCTTGACTAACCACCACAACTAGAGGCAGCCGTGGAGCGTTCCTACGATGGTCCTAGACGCCTCGTCACAGCCTGAGAAACTAACTACACCTAAAGATAGAAATAGGAAAGCTATCTGCCCCGGAGCAGAACCCCAAAGATAATAGAAAGCCCCCAAACATGTAATGGCGGTTAGACAAGAGGAAATACTGACACAGAAAGAAAATAGTATGAGCAAACGCTGGGGCCCAAACTATCTAAATAGAAAAGGACAGGAAGGGTACTTACTGCAATCCCAGAAAACCCTGAAAAACACCAACTCTACTAATTTCAAAATCACCTGAGATCACACGACCTCTACCACCTAAATTAGTTCTCTGGTGTAACAAAAACAGCAGCCACTGAAAAAACTGCAAAAAGCAAAAGTACAAAACACAGTGGCTGGACTAAACTGAGAGGGCAAAAGCCCCCGGAGGGGACCCAGAAGGCCCCCACAGAAGGGCAGGACAAAATGCAAAAATATAGCAAAAACACAAAATAAGAAATAGTCTTATCTGATAGCAGGAGATGCAGACACGACACAGCAGGCTACAAGGGAAACTGGAAAGAAGGATTCAGACCAGAACAATTGATCACCGGCAACCCTGATGGGAAAATGATTCCCTTAAATAAGACCAATCAGTAACACCTGATTCCCAATCCTCACTAGTACCGCTTGTAACCACCAGAGGGAGCCTCTGCTCAGAACTCATCTCAAACCCATTCACAACAGACCCCATTGTGGCAAATAAACAGTTCTAACCCCTGAGCCACCAAGCTGCCCGTGAATTTAATATGTCTACCAATAGTTATTTCTCCTGACCAGCTTTATTTGCATATAAATATATCATTGAAATGTTTGTGTCTGATCAGACCAAGTTTGGTGGAATCTGAGGACAACCTAAAGGTTGTAAGTTGACTGAGCCCTCTCATTTTGCCTAGATTGGCTGACCATGTATAAGAGGATATGCTGACTCTTCCCCTGATACCAGATACTGGAAGAAAGAAGGATTGGAGATGGTGGATTTTAGCATGCTCAATCCATCATTCCTGTTGGAGCTTATTCCGCTTTTTCATTGAAAACAGTTGTACGTTCTGGGAAAGATGAGGAGAGGTTGGGAAAAATAGCTGTTGGCCATTCAAGCTTTCTCTCTTGAAAATAAAAGATTACATATGTTGGATTTTAGCATGTTTCATGTCTCTTGGTTTGGTTACTGTCAGGTCACATGCAGTAAGTCTATTGGTGCCGCATTACAGCTCAGCACATCCTCAGAGTAGTACGGTGCTGTGCATTCGTCGCAACTTACAGAACATTACTTGAAACTGGCAGCGGAGAAAAGCAAATTCCAGTTTATTCATCCAGTATATTGATGTGGATTTTGGGCCGTTCCTCTCCTGTCTAACAGCAGTGATTGAGTGGGGTTGTTGGCTTATTAGTTAACCACCGGCAAACCTTCCAAACATGTTTGCTCATGTCACGCATTAATCTTGTATGAGCCTTGCATGTGTCAGTATTAGAGTTGAGCGATACTTTCCGATATCCAAAAGTATCGGAATCGGAATGGTATCGCCGATACCCCAAAAATATCGGCGATACCCGATACCGATACCGGAAATCCAATGTAAGTCTATGGGAGCAAAATATCAGAATTAAAAAAACCCCATTCTTGCCTTGTTGGTTAATTGTACATGAAGGAAAACAACAAAGAGTAATGTAGAATGTATTGGGGGAGGTTGAGGAGACATTAAAGGCATAGATGTTTAACCCAATCAAATGGAATAGCATAAATATTTTTTTTTTAAAGATGTTCGGATTGACGAAAAAATTGACAATGTTTACGTTTTTTCTATTTTGGCAAATATGTACAGTGCCTACAAGTAGTATTCAACACCCTGCAGATTTAGCTGGTTGACACATGCGGAATTAACTTGGCATTGTGACATTTGTACTGTAGATCAGCCTGGAAGTGGGAAATGCACTGCAGCAAAAAAAATTTTTATAATTTTTTTTTTTTTTTTTTTAAAAACGTTAAAAGTTAATTCAGAGTGTCATTTATTATTCAACCCCTCAAACCACAAGAATTCTGTTTGGTCCCCCTAAAGTATTAAGAAGTAGTTCAGGCACCAAGAATAATGAGCTTCACATGTGTGGATTAATGATCTCTTTTGCCAGCCTTTTCTGACTATTTAAGACCCTCCCCAAACTTGTGAACAGCACTCATACATGGTCAACATGGGAAAGACAAAGGAGCATCCCAAGGCCATCAGAGACAAGATCGTGGAGGGTCACAAGGCTGGCAAGGGGTACAAAACACTTTCCAAGGAGTTGGGCCTACCTGTCTCCACTGTTGGGAGCATCATCCGTAAGTGGAAGGCTTATGGAACTACTTTTAGCCTTCCACGGCCTGGACAGCCTTTGAAAGTTTCCTCCCGTGCCGAGGCCAGGCTTGTCCGAAGAGTCAAGGCTAACCCAAGGACAACAAGGAAGGAGCTCCGGGAAGATCTCATGGCAGTGGGGACATTGGTTTCAGTCAATACCATAAGTAACGTACTCCACCTCAATGGTCTCCGTTCCAGACGAGCCCGTAAGGTACCTTTACTTTCAAAGTGTCATGTCAAGGCTCGTCTACAGTTTGCTCATGATCACTTGGAGGACTCTGAGACAGACTGGTTCAAGGTTCTATGGTCTGATGAGACCAAGATCGAGATCTTTGGTGCCAACCACACACGTGACGTTTGGAGACTGGATGGCACTGCATACGACCCCAAGAATACCATCCCTACAGTCAAGCATGGTGGTGGCAGCATCATGCTGTGGGGCTGTTTCTCAGCCAAGGGGCCTGGCCATCTGGTCCGCATCCATGGGAGGATGGATAGCACGGCCTACCTGGAGATTTTGGCCAAGAACCTCCGCTCCTCCATCAAGGATCTTAAGATGGGTCGTAATTTCATCTTCCAACAAGACAACGACCCAAAGCACACAGCCAAGAAAACCAAGGCCTGGTTCAAGAGGGAAAAAGTCAAGGTGTTGGAGTGGCCTAGTCAGTCTCCTGACCTTAACCCAATTGAAAACTTGTGCAAGGAGCTCAAGATTAAAGTCCACATGAGACACCCAAAGAACCTAGATAACTTGGAGAAGATCTGCATGGAGGAGTGGGCCAAGATAACTCCACAGACCTGTGCCGGCCTGATCAGGTCTTATAAAAGACGATTATTAGCTGTAATTGCAAACAAGGGTTATTCCACGAAATATTAAACATAGGGGTTGTATAATAATTGACCCACACTTTTATGTTTAAAATTTATTAAAATTCAACTGAGCAACATAACTTTTTGGTTTGTAAGATTTATGCTTCTGTTAATAAATCCTACTCTCGTTTGCAGTTTGAAGGCTCTAACTTATTTGCATCTTATCAAACCAGCTAAATCTGCAGGGGGTTGAATACTACTTGTAGGCACTGTATATTTCACAACTTCCATGCTCTTCACCTTTTTAACTTTAGACACACTTTCTCCTTCATAATCTTCAGCAGCATCATCTTTTTCATCAAATTATTCTTCATCTTCACCTTCTTTATCTTCTTCTTAAACTTCTTGCTATTCATCTTTTTGTTAACATTACTCATATTCTTCTTATTCAACTATTATTCTTCATATTGTACTTCATCTTCTTCATCATATTCTTATTTGTGACAGAGATTCCTGTACTTGTAATCTGTCAAAGTATGAATTTTTCATCCTTCCGTTCTTGCTGTCACAAAAGATTTAAATTACAACAGTATTTGTCCGTGTTCAGTTTAGCCTGCAGCAGCAGGCATTTTCCAGGGGCACCACGAGGAGGAACTGACTCACCCCCATACACTGCTTAGTCTTCTTCTGCTTATAATTTAGAGCATATATTTTGCTCTTCATTTTGGTCTTATACTTCATGTTCTTCTGCTTATTGTTCTTAAGTCTCTTGTTCTGTATCTTGTAGTTTGTCTTAACCTTCTTAGTCCTGTTGGGTAATCTTTTATTTCTTCTTTGTGATGGTGTTTAGGCTGGTTGGCTTGATGCTCGTCGTTCTTGTGGTCGTCATCTTCTTCGGGGTGGTCATCAGGGTCGTCGTCTTCATTGTTGGAGATCCAGAGTGATTACCCAAAAAAACATTTAAAAAATCTTCAATTTGTAAATGTAGCAGAAGGTACAAGAGCCAATGCAAGTAACGAGGACCAGCTGACTGTGCTGGAACCCGGAGGGGCAGCAGAAGGAAAAGAGCCAATGGCACAACTGAGGACCAGCTGACGTTACTGGGACACGGTTACTAAGCAGGAGGTACCTGTGCTCCAAAGCACTACCAAGGACCAGCAGACGTTGCTGGAACTCGGATACCGAGATGGAGGCACCTAGGCCAAAGGCACTGCGGAGAACCAGCTGACGGTACTGGAACCCGGAGGGGCAGCAGAAGGAAAAGAGCCAATGGCACAACCGAGGAACAGCTGACGTTACAGGGACACGGTTACTAAGCAGGAGGTACCTGTGCTCCAAAGCACTACCAAGGACCACAGACGTTGCTGGAACTCGGATACCGAGATGGAGGCACCTAGGCCAAAGGCACTGCGGAGAGCCAGTTGACGGTACTGGAACCCGGAGGGGCAGCAGAAGGAAAAAAGCCAATGGCACAACCGAGGACCAGCTGACATTACTGAACCCCAGTAACACAGGAGCAAGTGTTGACTGTGCTAACAGCACTTCCGAGCAACAACTGGCGGTGTTGGAGCCCAGGGATGAGAAGACAACAGGATGGAGGCAGCAGGACTTTTTGACGTACACACAGCAGGGGAACAGCTGACATTACTGAACCCCAGTAACACAGGAGCAAGTGTTGACTGTGCTAACAGCACTTCCGAGCAACAACTGGGGGTGTTGGAGCCCAGGGTCAAGGAGGATGTTTAAATACTAGATCAAGTAATTTCCTTGTTACCTGTCAATTTTAAATGTCTATACTTCAAACAAGAGAAAGATAACCTTTACTACCATAAGATGATGATTTCATTTAAACTAATATCTAGATAAATAAAGAATTGACAAACATAAACACATACATTAACATGTTGAACAGCAATGCAAACCACAAAATAAATTAGTTAAGGAATCTGCTATACGGTTGTACATAAAAGCATACAAGTACATATCTGAATCCATTAATGATGGATAAGTAACAGTATGTACACCATTTTTATTGTATAGACAATGAATGTCTGACTTCAAAACATCATCAGCATTACAAGTTATCTGTGATATTACTAAAATGTTCCATTTGCTGAATAATGTCACTAAACAGTTTATACAAAATTATACAATTTCCATCATGTAATACTCATAATATGTGGCAATAATCATTTTTATTAACAAACATAACCTTTAAAAAGTGCATAGTGCATAGTGAAAATTGCTATTTATGGCTGACTGTCGACTTGCAAGCATGACAACGGATAGATAAGGTATATATAGATGAGACTGCATAGCCACAGATGGTGAATGGCGATGTAATACTGTACCTCAATAAAGTGTGCGTCACTACTACATCATTTTTTTTATATAGCTTTATAAACAGGGTACATGGATGTATGCTTGCGCCTTTGTTTTGACGCACAGACTGCCTTCCTGCTGAGACGCGTTGGGTAGTGAACAGTTGTGTGCAGTGTTCACTGCAGTCTCTGCGGAATAACCACACTTAGACCTTATAACTTTTCAGACTTTCTTTATCAATCTACCAAGATGAAGAAGGCAGGGAGTAAGGCACGTGGTCGTGGCCGTGGAGTTTCTTCAGGGAGAGGACGTGGGGATTCTGTGGCTGCTGCGGCCCCCAGTGACACAGCATCCACCAGTTTTCCCCGTGAGCGTTCCTTTATGCGCACTTTTGTAGGAGCTCGGAGTACCCCCCTGCTGCGGGAAGAACAAATTGAAGCCGTTGTTGTTTGGATGTCAGCCAATGCATCGACTTCAATTGCTTCCACCTCCTCTCAGGACCATAGCACTGTTGAGCAACCATCTGTCTCTTCACCGCCTGGCAAATTGCCCAGGCAGTCAGAGAGTTCTGTACAGGAGCCAGCTGAGTGTCTGCTTCTGTTCTCAGAATCTATTGGCTTGCAAACAGGGGCCCAGCCAAGCAGCATTCTGTAATGTGAAGAGGGAGTATGCAGTGATGCGCAACAGCTGTGTCTCTCTGAATCTGAAGAGGCGGGTGAGACAGTGCCGATGGTCAGCACACCGCAGAACGCATCTGATGATGATGAGACTCAGGTGCCAGTTTCTGTTGAGCATGGTGCTGGCCAGACCACCCAACAGCAGGTGTTGGAAGAGGGTAGTGGAGATGATGAGGTCCAAGACCCAACATGGCGTGAGGAACAGGAAGGTGGTGGGAGCAGCTCAGAGGAATCCTAATAATAATAATATTAATTTATATAGCGCCATCATATTACGCATCGCTTTACAGTTTTGCAGTTTAAGAACACAAGTCATAAGTAACAACGTTAACAATACAATAATTTAAGCTAAATAAGTCGCCCCTGCTCGTGACAGCTTACAATGTACAATGAGGTGGGGGAGTTACAAAGTATAGGTGTTTATATACAATGGTGCATTTACAATGATGGCCCAGCCATCTTAAGGGACTGAGGGATGGAGATAGTGAATGGGCTAGAGACACACACACACATACACACTTACACAGAATACATAGAATGACTTTGATTAGTGAATGTGATAGGCCGCTCTGAACAAATGTGTTTTGAGGGAGCGCCTGAAACCATGCAAATTGTGGATAGTCCTAATTTCTTGGGGTACAGCATTACAGAGGATTGGCGTAGCACGGGAGAAGTCTTGGAGTCGGGAGTGGGAGGTACGTATTAGTGCAGAGGTTAGTCGAAAGTCGTTTGCAGAGCGCAGCAGTCGGTTAGGCCGATAGATAGAAATGAGGGAGGAGATGTAGGAGGGGTGCTGCACTGTGGATAGCTTTGTGGCTGAGAACCAGTACTTTGGTTGAAAGCTGGGAGAGGCCTAGAGAAGTGGTTAGTGATAGAAGGAAGATAGAGGAAGACATTGCCCCAACGGTACAAACAGGAGGGAGAGTTAGGCTGCAGACTCGGTTGCCTGTAGCCTCCAGTTTGGCACCTGTTCGGAGCAGTTGTCTTCCAAAAGTCAAAACGTGCGCTCCCAGGACTTGCACTGCGTGGTCCTTTTTTCACACACTTGCACATGATATTTGCTATGTCAAATGCAAGCTGTGTAATCAAAAAATTAAAAATAGCTAAAAGTGTCAGTCACCTCAATACCACAAATATGTGGAAACATGTGTGGACAAAGCACGTAGTTGAGTTACAAAGACACACTGGAGATGTAGGCGAACCTACAGCAGCACCTACATCTTCAGGTTGTGTTGAAGCCTCTTCATCGAGCTCACACACAGCTGGTTCTGCTTCCTCACAGGATCGCCATGGAAGAACCTCGGCCACTGTTGTCCAGAGACAAACTGTTATTCCACACACAGCAGCAAGTTCCCTGTCATCCTCACACTCCCAGGCCACAAAACAGCCATCGGTAGCACAGGCATGGGATAAAAGACGGCCATACTCCGCAAACCATGCACGAGCACAGGCTCTGAATGCTGGCATTGCAAAACTCCTGTCCCTTGAAATGCTGTCATTCAGGCTGGTGGAGACAGACAGTTTCCGTAACTGAATATCATTGTCAGTCCCACAATACAATGTGCCAAGCCGATTTCATTTCAGCAGGCAAGCCGTCCCTGGTCTGCAAAAGCATGTTGAGGGAAAAATTAAACATGCGCTACTAAACGCCCTCAGTAGCAAGGTCCACCTGACCACCGATGCGTGGACCAGTACCCATTGTTATGATCTGCTACAACCAGTAAGGAAAGAAGGGAATTCTGTCCCTACAATACAACGAAGCTGAATCCCTACGATGTAACGGGGAACCTGATCCTGCGACCAGACCCGCTAAAGTCCTCATCTAGTGTGAACGAAGACCTATAGTTGCGAGGGAGTAATCCCTACAAGATCTAGGGACTGGGAGAAAAGGTGGACACCTCCTAACATAAATTGTAGCATGGATAATTAAAGAGAAAAATAAATACTTTGCGATCCTAACATCAAGCAAAACTGACAAATTAAGGCACCTAAGCACCCGGCTAGCTTAACAGTAGATAATACAATGAAGTCAAGCAAAGCCAGAAGGGCGGAGCCAGACTAAATAGGGAAAAAAGGTCATGTGACCAGCAAACTGAAACAAAACCTAACAAGAGGGTTCTAACACCCATGGCCAGGGACAATACCTTTCCCTCACTGCCCATTGGGTCAATGTTGTGTAGCCGGGTACTGATCTTGCGAGTGGCGCTGTACGTGTTCTGCCAACTCCAAGGATTGCAGGAATCAAGTCTGTACACATTGATTCCTCCTCCTACTCCAGTTCCTCAGAATCATCGCTGCAGGAGCCGTCACGGTCTACCTCCGCATGGACCCGTGAACGTTTACCTGTTGCGACCGATATGAGCACAGCCGTGTCCAAATGTCAACAGGCCGTCCTGAAATTAATTTCCATGGGGAATCTTAGCCACACAGCGCAGGAGCTCTGTAATGCCATAAAGCAGGAGAGCGACGTGTGGTTTTTGGAAGCGAATCTACAGGCAGGCTTGGTAGTGTGTGACAATGGCCGAAATCTGGTGGCAGCTCTGGGCCTTGGCAACCTCACTCACATACCATGTCTGTCATATGTGCTCAACTTGGTCGTGCAGAGTTTTTTGAGGGACTATCCGGATCTTGATGCACTGCTGCACAAGGTCCGCCTAGAGTGCGCTCACTTGCGACGTTCCAGCATGGCCAGATCGCTGATTGCAGCTCTGCAACGCAGATTTCGCCTTCATGAACATCGCATCATATGTGACGTACCCACCAGGTGGAATTCCTCGTTACATATGTTGGAGCGGTTGTGTGAGCAGCAGCCAACAGTAATGGAGTATCAGCTGCATCAGGCGCAATCAACTCGCAATTTGCGCCGTTCACACTTCACCACTACTGAGTGGGCCTCTATAATAAGAATAATAATAATATTCTTTATTTATATAGCGCCATAATATTCCGCAGTGCTTTACAGTTTAACAGTTTCAAAACACAAGTCATAAGTAACAACGTTAACAATACAATAATTAAAGCAAAATCAGCCGCCCCTGCTGGTGAAAGCTTACAATCTACAATGAGGTGGGGGAGATACAAAGTACAGGTGTTTATATACAATGGTGTTTTTACAATGATGGTCCAGCCATTTTAAGGGAGTGAGGGATGCATGGAGATAGTGAATGGGCTACACACACAGACTTACACATAGAATGACTTTGATTAGTGAATGTGATAGGCCACTGTGAACAAATGTGTTTTGAGGGAGCACCTGAAACCATCCAAATTGCGGATAGTCCTAATTTCTTGGGGTAGAGCATTCCAGAGGATTGGCGCAGCGCGGGAGAAGTCTTGGAGTTGGGAGTGGGAGGTACGGATTAGTGCAGAGGTTAGTCAAAGGTCGTTTGCAGAGTGCAGCAGTCGGTTAGGCCGATAAATATAAATGAGGGAGGAGATGTAGGGGGGTGCTGCACTGTGGAGAGCTTTGTTGGTGAGAACCAGTAATTAGAATTGGATCCTACAATGAATGGGCAGCCAGTGTAATGAGTGGCGAAGGACTCTATGAAGGATATCTGCCACGTTTTGCGTGCGTTTGATGAGTCAACGCGGATGGCGAGTGCAGATGATGCACTAGTCAGCCTGACTGTCCCCCTTATCTGCCTGCTTCAAAAAACACTGCAAGCACTAAGGCATGAGGTTTTGGAAGAGGTGGAGGATGAGGAGTCACAAACTCCATCACCTTCTGGACAGTCAGCGCAACGTGGTTCCTCACAAAGGGCTGGAGGACTTTCAAAGTACCATGCTGTATCAACAATTGAACCTCCAGAGTCGCTGTCTATATTTTCATAACCATTCCAAACTTTTAATGTATTTACAAAGCACATAATGTACAGTTTTTGTCTATCCTTTTGTAATGCTATTGTGTTTCCATAAACTGATGTTACAGAATTATGATACAATGTTTTTAAATTTTGAGTTTTAAATTTTGTAAATTTTTATGTATTTGAAGGACTTTGTGAGGAGGATGAGGAGGAGTCAATGGAGGAGGAAGACATCGCTCCAGAGGGAGGTAGACAATGCTCTAGTCAGTATGTAGACCAAGGGTGGGGTGATGCACAGCAGGCAGAGATGATGCCTCTTGCAGGGGACAACGTTTCTTGGCCAGTTGGGAGTCTGCAGCACATGGTTGATTTCATGCTGCAGTGCCTGAGAAACGACCGCCGCATCGAACACATTCACACCACGTCTGATTATTGGGTGTACACCCTCCTAGACCCTCGCTACCGGGACAACTTACAAAGCCTCATCACACCGTTGAACCGGGAGCGTAAAATGCGGAAGTACCAAGACACACTGGTGCAATCCATAATGTTCTCCATTCCAGCCGAGAGCGCTGCTGCTACTGCTTTACAAAGCAGCTCTGTGCGTCGAGGCAGTGGAGACAGCTCTGCAACAAGAGGGAGCACAAGCAGCACCTCTGCACTGGGCAAGAACAGTATGTTCCAAATGTGGCGAAGTTTTGTGGCAGCGCCACCAATGTCTACACCATCCGAGACGGCTCCAGTCAGCAGGAGGCAACATTTCCGTAAGATGGTGACAGACTACATGTCTTGCCCTCTCAGTGTACTCCCAGATGGCTCTTCCCCATTCAAGTTTTGTGTCTCTAAGCTGGATACATGGCCAGAGCTTAGCCAGTATGCATTGGAGGTGCTGGCTTGCCCTGCAGCCAGTGTATTATCGGAGCGTGTCTTTACTGCTGCAGGTGGTGTACTAACAGACCGTTGCATGCGACTATCCTCCGATAATGTAGAACGGCTTACTTTTCTGAAAATGAATTAGGCATGGATCTCGCCTGAATTTGCCTGTCCGGTTTCAGATTAACTAACTGGTTGGCAACGTTTTCCATGTCTCCTGTTATGTTCATCTTTCTACCACCTGAGCTATACTCCCTGGGCTACAACACTGCCAGTTGCTGCTCAGAAGTGTCGTGTCCACAGACCAATACACAAGCTATAGTGATAGTGGGATTCAGTAACGCCTGCTGTTCCCCTGCTGTGTGTCTGACAAAAATTAATGCTGCTAACTCCAAATTAAAGTTCAAATTAAAGTTCAAACATCTCATACTAGGCCTCAGGCTACACCCTCCTTGACCCTGGGCTCAGAAGTGTTGGATGCACAGATCAAAACAATCGATGATGTGTTTGTGGGGTTCAGTAACGCCTGCTGTTCCCCTGCTGTGTGTCCGGCAAAAATTACTGCTACCTAGCTACACATGTTGAAAAAAACATGACATGTTAAAATGGCTAGTGCTACACATAGATATCAGGCTACACCCTTATTTCTAAGCTGTAAACAAGTGAAACGTCACATTTAAAACCATTCAATGATTAGTGTTGGTAACAAATCTGTAACTAAATAATTGTGACATATTATGGCAGATATCCACATGTCTAACACAAATGCTAACACAAAAGCATACTTATGCTATAGGGTACTGATGGTGAACCTTCTCACTCCATAACTTTGACAAATCTAACTCACATCATGCCTCAAATGCTGCAATGTTGGAAGTGCATAATGTGGGTTGAACTTTCACAACAGCTGCAGTGCGAAGGTTATCCTTCTGTGTTCTTGGCTTTTAAATAAAAGCATACAAGTAAATATAATAATACATTGTTGATTAAGGGACATGATGTACACCTGTAATATTGTGCAAACAATGGATGTAGGACTATTCCTCTTCAACATTACTTATATTTGTGTCATTTCAAAAAAATACATATTTTAGTTAAAAATTAAAAACCCATGTTCACTAGCTGTGAAAGGCCCCTTTGTGTACTTCTATAGTGTTTGAAACCAATGTATTGTATACGGATGGAAGCACGTCACAGTAATAGATTTGAATTATTTTAAATAGAATGTAGCAGCACCAATTCGAGAAAAATGTGAAGGATGAGGCAGTGAGACACGCTCAGCAGAGTACAAGCAACAGTGGTTGAAGAACTAACTGGAGCGGGATCTGCACTACAAAAATGAAAACCTCTGACTACAGTAAACAGTGCACACAACTGTTCAGTAGCTGTGAAAGGCCCGTTTGTGTACTTCTATATTGTTTGCAACCAATGTATTGTATACGGATGGAAGCACGTCACTGTAATAGATTTGAATTATTTGAAATAGAATGTAGCAGCACCAATTCGAGAAAAATGTGAAGGATGAGGCAGTGAGACACGCTCAGCAGAGTACACGCAGCGGTGGTTGAAGTAAGTGGAGCGGGATCTACACTCCTACCAAAAATGTAAACCTCAGACTAGAGTGAACAGTGAACACAACTGTTCACTTGCTGTGAAAGGCCTTTTTGTGGACTTCTATTATGTTTGCAAGCAATGTATTGTATTTTGATGGAAGAGCGTCACACTAATAGATTTTAGTAAATTGAAAATAGAATAAAGCAGCACCAATTTTAGAAAAATGACAAGGATGAGCCAGTGACAGACACTCAGCTGTTATGTTTCGGTAGCTGAGGAGTGCAGGTAAAAAAGGCAATACACCAGAGCAGTTGGAATCTATGAGATTGCAGTACCCTGACTAACCACCACAACTAGAGGCAGCCGTGGAGCGTTCCTACGTTGGTCCTAGACGCCTCGTCACAGCCTGAGAAACTAACTACACCTAAAGATAGAAATAGGAAAGCTATCTGCCCCGGAGCAGAACCCCAAAGATAATAGAAAGCCCCCAAACATGTAATGGCGGTTAGACAAGATGAAATACTGACACAGAAAGAAAATAGTATGAGCAAACGCTGGGGCCCAAACTAACTAAATAGAAAAGGATAGGAAGGGTACTTACTGCAATCCCAGAAAACCCTGAAAAGCACCAACTCTACTAATTTCAAAAACACCTGAGATCACACGACCTCTTCCACCTAAATTAGTTCTCTGGTGTAACAAAATCAAAACAGCAGCCACTGAAAAAACTGGAAAAAGCAAAAGTACAAACATCAGTGGCTGAACAAAACTGAGAGGGCAGAAGCCCCCGGAGGGGACCCTGAAGGCCCCCACAGAAGTGCAGGACAAAATGCAAAAATATAGCACAAAAACAAAAGAAGAAAATGTCTTATCTGTTAGCAGGAGATGCAGACACGACACAGCAGGCTACAAAGGAAACAGGAATCAAGGATTCAGACCAGAACAATTGATCACCGGCAACCCTGATGGGAAGGTGACTCCCTTATATAAGACCAGTCAGTAACACCTGATTCCCAATCCTCACAATCTTCACAATCTTCACTGGACAGACCAGCACCGCCTGTAACCACCAGAGGGAGCCTCTGCTCAGAACTCATCCCAAGCCCACTCACAACAAGAACATCTCCCCATCACACTGCCCCTACCAACCTGTCTTCTTACCATTGGGCATACTGGTGCAATTTCTTTACCATGTAAGTGATGCACACGCTCCAGCTGTCCACATGATAAAAGAAAATGTGATTCATCAAATTAGGCTGCCTTCTTCTATTCCTCCATGGTCCAGTTATGATGCTCACGTACCCATTGTGGGTGCTTTTGTTGGACTGGTCAGGATGGACACTCTGGTTTGTAGCTGTATACACTGAAGTAAGATGCCGTAATGTTTTCAAAATATTGTGCTACTTTAGACCAGACTAGACGTTTAGTCTTTCCTAGTTGGTATTAGTGCTTCAAGAAGTATTAGCAGCCCGAGGTTTCTTCTTTCTTTGCATGTCACATAAAACTGCAGCATTTTCTATACAACTGGTGATTCATGGAGGTTGTTGGGTGGCCAATACAGGGTATGATTAGGAACTTGTGCTAGAGTAGGGTTCCCCATAAGTTGAGGGGATAAAGGAGGAGCCCATCCTAGAGAACTAGTTAGTGAAAGGGCTACACACTGGAGTAGAGGGCTAAAGGAAGAGCTGTCAACCAGAGTAAGGGTTAATGGAAAGAAAGTGAAGCCTCATTCTGGATTGGTTAGTGGAAGAGCTCGGTGGAACGGCTCCCCAACAGAGAAGGGGGTAAAAAGATAAGTTCTTAACTAGTGAAGGAACATATGGCAGAGTTCCCTAAAACTTGGGCTCCGTAAGTAGACAAGTCATTACTGTGAGGGCTCACAAATGGATGAGAGACTAACATCTGCAAGGAGTTTGTATGTTCTCCTGGTGTTTATGTGGTTTCCTCATGGTCCTCCAGTTTCCTCCCATACTCTAAAGTCATACTGTTAGAGAATCTAGATTGTGAACTCCATTGAGGACAGTGATGATAATGTGTGTAAAGTGCCGTGGAATTAATGTCGCTATATAAGTGAGTAAAATAAAAATGGAGCTCCCTAGCTAGAAGGATCACACCATTTTAATTTTGTATGATACAAAAATGAATATCTAAAGCCCTGACACAAACATTAGATAGCTCCCCCATGAGGAAGTGACAATTAAAGTGAAACGCGCGTTGGGGAAGGTGGCCACGGTCTAGGCGGGACGGACTACTGAAATGGGTAACTCCCTGTATTATTAATATCATTTGAACATGCACAGTGCATAACAAAATGACCCACAGACACGTTATACTGAATGTTTAAGCACTGCCTCCATAACTGATCACTTGTTTACCATCAATGTATATGAGATGTTAACTATATATAGGCATTCATCATGTTTTTCATGAGTCTCTATAATGGGATAAAACCCCTTTTTTTCTCGCACTTTAAAATTTCATCCAGACCTACACTCCGGCCTCTTTTTACACCCACGGATATAATCACATTCTACCCAGACAAAACCCATGTATATTTTTCTGCAATTTTTTGGATTGCTATTAATTTATGTATATTAATAAACTTTTGCATTTTTGGCATATTATGGACTCAGTTTTGTCCTTGTTTGCCATATTACGAAGAGTCACCAATTACATGGGTATAAGGAAATACATTACTGGTATTACTTGTGCAAACATTAGATAGCTGCTGGCCAAACAATTGTAGTTCGGCCGGCAGCTATCTAACACAACAGTCCCATACTCTCTGCCAAGAGCTCCTGTGCCCTCTACGAGAGACCCTCTGCCAGTCATCTCTGGTGGTAGCTTGCCTCTAGAGAATCAACAGATTGGCAGTCCGAAATTGGACATGACGTATCGCTAACTCCCCCAACAATAATCTGTCAGAAGCCACCATACACATTAGACTGTGAGCCAAACCCATCGATTTCAGCAGGTTCGGCTGATGTTAGTGTAATCTGTAAGGGGCCTGTAGGTTAGCACTTTACTCAGGAGAGCAGGATGATGTGTTGAAGCAAATTGATCCTCCTCTACAAATGCCAGTGCTCAGCCCTTAATGGTCTCTCTAGAAGGATAACCTATAATGATAACCTGATAACAGAAACATTTGTAGAGGAGGTTATCTGTCTCCTAGATGAAAGAAACAAGCACACACTCCAATATTATAATGCTGGTATTCTGGATGACGCCTAACCTCCATTTCCAGATCCAGAGCACTCACCGAAAGTAAACAGGGATATTTTAGACTTATTTATGGCATTATATTGCCTTCCTAGTTGTTTTTGTTGTCCCGCCTTTGATGGTCACCCTCAATAAGTGTTATAAATCAGGACTGTCACTGCTAATGAGGCTTTTATACATTCCTGAGACCTCACAGTGGTTGAACCACAGCTGTAGGAAAAAAGCTCTTCCCTTCCAGTTCTCTTTCAACAAATGCAAAGCAACAGTGTGCATTTAATTTATGGGTCCTTGACACTTGTACTGATATGTTGATCTTGTCATGTGCTGAGTTTTCATTGCCAATACCTTGAATTTTTAGGTAATGAATTTTCTCCGATAGAAAATAAGAAGGAAAAAAAAGAAAATTTTTGCAAGAGTTGTAACAATTGATTAGATCCAAAATTATGGAAATTCTTGGTCACGTTTTGTAAAAAACAAAAAATAAAAAAAATAAATCAACCTTTTAGGAAATTCTGAGTTAATTGAGTCTGGGGGCACAGCTATGGAGGGAGCTACCAGAGAATTTGTCCTCGTGCAGGGTGTCATGATGTAGGGATGAGACCAAGGCAGCAAGCCACTTTACCTGGGACAAGATATTTAGAGACAAAGTGAGGGCAAAAGTACATTGAACTATTACCCCCAAGCAACGGAAATCCGGGCTACATCTCTGAAAGTCCTATATTTAAAGGTATTGTCCACTATTAGGACACCTTGCTGGCGCCATTCCAGCAGTGTCAGCACTCGCAGTCCCAGAACTCTTGTGCGGTGTTGTGACACTTGGTGCCCGGCGCCAATCAGCGCTGGCATCACTGTCTCCACCTTTGCACGGATTGAACATGAAGAGGAAGCCAGTGCTGCAGCTGATCTCTGATTTCCTCTCCATGTTCAGTCCGTACGAAGGTGGAGACAGTGACGCCAGCGCTGATTGGGCACCATGTGTCATTCCACTTCACCAGAGCTTCTGGATCGCGAATAATGACACCGCTGGAATGGCACCAGCACGGGAGGTGAGTATAGTTTTTTTTTATTTTATTGGGGCCAAAATTTAGTTCAAGAAGGGGTTGTCCTTGTAGTGGACAACCCCTTTAAGATTACTATCAAGTAGGCTGAAGTCACATATCCATGTGTTGCAGTCCAAGTACGGACAGATATGCATGATTCTCCTGACCCAAACTTGACAGTCTCTTATATGCCTGTAAGACTATGGAGCTCGTTCGTGAAACCCACAGTGGGTCCATTTATCACAGGCCGTGACAAACGGACATGTGAAGGTTGGTATTAGCTAGAGTAGACATTCTACAGAGCATCTCTTGCATCTGGAGGCCTTGATGTGTGGCCCAGCTGCGCTTGGTACACATGTTTCCAGGAGTATGTGCTAAAAGGTAATTGCAAAATCTGATATTCATTCACAACACACACTTCCCAACATTACCACTAGAGGGAACCTTAGACTATTTAAGGGTGTGACTTAGGCAGCAGTAGCTCAGATCAGTTCCTGTCAGATCAGAGAGGAGTACCTTTCCTGTCAGGATTAGTCCTGTCAGATAAGCCATTCAAGTCTTGGTGTGATTCAGGAGTGAGTCAGACCAGCCAGAGAGATTCAAGTTCCTGTCAGAGCTCAGTTGGAGCTGGAGAGACAGACGTGTGTGAGATTTCCTGTCAAAGACAGAAGAGAAGAGAGATTGCAAGCTGATAACTCAGAACAGACAGACTGCTAGAACCCTAGGAAAGTGGAGAGTGACTCTCGGAGCGGGCTTGTAATCAGTCTGACGAAACGTCCTGAAAGCTGCTTTGGACAGAGTCTTTGAAGGAACAGAAGGAAGGGGACTACAGTTGTTAAGAACATCGAGTTAACTGAGAGTTGGTCAGCGAGCTTTGGAAAGAAGGAAGAAAGCTAAGACAGAACCTACTGCTGCCCTGTGCTTATGTTAAGGAGGAGAGTAGGGCGACGGGCGAGTGGTTTCCCTAGGAAGGAGTGACTTCGGTGACAGATCACCTTCACTCGAACTAACCGGACACCGGGTCCGAAGTATTGCTGGTACCTTCACGGCTAGTGATAGAAAAACGGAATCCCTGCTGGGCTTCAAGTCGCAGAGGGTAGCCCTAAGTGCCGATACGTAACCGGGGTCAGGGAGAACAGGAGTCCGGCCTGATCAGCCACAAGGGCTTAGTTCTTTCCAATTTCTGGTCACCAGAATAAGCAAAAGGCTCCACCACAATGTCGACCGGGCGTAGCTGTTGCATCAAGAGTAGTGTTGAGCATTCCGATACCGCAAGTATCGGGTATCGGCCGATATTCGCGTTATCGGAATTCCGATACTTAATTCCGATACTTTTTCAATATCGTATACCGGAATCGGAAGTTCCCATAATTCTTTGAGAGGCAATGTGATTTTAGTCAGCCAATGATGAATCTTATGAAGTGTGGGCACATCCTGTAATGCTGCAGTCATGTTAACTAATGGCATGGCTGTGATTGGCTGCTGAAATGATGTCAGAATGCACTATAAAAGGCGCCGCCGCCATTTTAGCGTCACTGTGCTGTGAACTCAGTTAGGGACAGAACGCTACTCTGCTCACTCTGAGGGACAGTTAGATATTGCGATTTTGTGTACTACTGTGCTTGAGGCAGGCTAGTTTACCAACAGGTCCTGCCCACATCCTTCTTCCTAGTGAGGATTCAACATCATCAGCCGGCGTTCCTGATCTGGCCACGGAGGCCAGAGATCACCGGCTTTCATCAACGGATGTAAGTTTCGTCTGCGGGCCATAGGAGGCTGAAGTCGAACTTTCTACTGCAAGTGACCCATCGGGGTTGTCAGCAGGCCAGAGGAGGCTGAAATTTGACTTTCTATTGCAAGTGACCCATCGGGGTTGTCAGGTAAAACCTGTGCAAACAGGACTATTTTCTCCACAGTGCACCACTAATACTCATTCATCTGAGCTGTCACCGGCGGGACAGTGTCAATTTCTTCTGACCTTTCTGCATAAAAGGTTTTTTAGGATTTCTGCAGCGTTTTTCTGCTCCATCGTTAAAAGAGGACCTCTTTTACTTTTTCAGGGTTTGTCCATATTAATACCCATATGAATAAATACCTTATGCGTATTATGACTATTTAGTCCTTTGGTTTGGGGTTTACTACATAATAGACTACAGGCTTTTCTCATCACCTTTTTCTCACGGGTCTTAGTGCAATATTTATTTATTACTGTATTATTACATCTGCATCTCAAACTGTTCTACAGAGTGCGTCTGAATTTATGTATTGTTTTCCATTTGACACATGCATATTCCTATTTTTCTACAGATCCTTTTGTGTCTTGTAGTTTTTATGTGCGCAAACTATTTTTATTTTCAATTATAGAGGGCCATGTTATTGACTTTGCATTGACGTGTAAAAGATTTATGTTGTGCCACTGGCTATATGTATTCTAAAGGTGTACCCAGTCTCAACAGATCATTAGTCTGATTGTTCTTTGATTCTCCTAAATGTGAATTTGTCTGATTTGGTGTCAAACTTGACTTTGTCCCTATTTTTGTTTTGCCATGTGACCCAATGATTATACAAATCTATATAGGGTTTGGCATCATCAAAAGTAACAGAATATTAGCATGCATGCATATTTAGGATATAAAAGAGAAGTATCTTGTTGTGCCAGAGTGTTCCTAACTCCTGAATGGATATAAAACAATATGGTCTACGGATCAGGTAAAATCGAGGGTCCGCATGTCTATATTTTATACAATTTGAGTGGGCAAGGGTGGGATTTAGAGATTAGCCCATTCATGAAAGTTTTGGGAGCTGAGAACCTTCAGGAGTTGTTAACCATGCTTTGAGGTCGATTGAATGCCATGTCACTCAGGCAGCCAATCACTGCTGTCAAGCGCAATGGAAAGCAACACACGGTTGGTCCTGTGGCCAGCAGCACAGGAGGGGTAAGGGTAAAACATGAATATATTAGATTATGTTTTACTATTTGGAGCAAGTTTGAAGTTTTCTTTAAGGATTGGAAAACCACCTTCAGTTAGGAATCGGATCAATCAAACAGGGCACAATATGGAATAATGTGCGTTGTTATACACAGTAACTTACAAACGTGGTTCTCTCTGGCATCTATGTACATGGGCAAGTATTACTCTAATTTGGGTCTAATGTGTAGTTTATTGGGTGCAATATAGGCTCATTGTAGGACTGCAAACACACAATTTGGTTCTTTGCAGGTAGAATATGGTACTTTATGCAAAGTATATGGCTGTGTGCAGGCACAGAATCGCACTGTCCTATGAAAACAAACTATGGGACTATTGTGGCATGGTATGGCGGTCTCTGGCCACTGTTTAGCATAATATAGTACTATATGGACATTGGACAACAACAACTTTTTAATGTGCTGGTATTGTTGTGGTTACAATTAAAGAAATATTCTCAATTTGTCTCTGGAGCAGGTCAGAGCTATGTTGCTCTTTACTTCTTTGTTTCTGATAGGATAGGCTGAGTTATAGTATTAGTAGAACTATAAAGTTCTGCTGTAACACATTCAGCTATTAGTGATTTCTTTTATAATGTACACTGCTATCACTGTATTTACGGTACATATAGAGATAATGGCACTTGAACAAGCACATAGCTCAGGATAGTCAGAGCTGTGATTAGGAGAACTGCTCTTGGAGAAGCTAGTGCTATAGATTGGTGATTTTGCAAGTAGAGATGGGCGAACCCGAACAGTAAAGTTCGGCATCCAGACCGAACACCTATGACCTATGACCCGACATGAAATGACACTTGGTGTACATAGGGTTAACCATGTCTTTTCATGTCCTTTGCTATCTAATTTGCACAAACAATTAAATCAGACTATGTGTGCAAAATTTCACACCTGTAGGGGTTAATTAAAGGTGTAAATTCGTAGCAAAAAAGTCCGTTTTTTTTACAACGAATTTACACCTTTAATTAACCCCTACAGGTGTGAAATTTTGCACACATAGACTGATTTAATTGTTTGTGCAAATCAGATAGCAAAAGACATGAAAAGACATGGTTAACCCTATGTACACCAAGTGTCATTTCATGTCGGGTGCTTCTGTCTTTTCACTGAAGCCGGCTTTACCGGGCAATTGAATCAGAGGATATTTTACTATGTAGAAGTGTATAAACTATACATATATGTATATATATATGTCACAATGACATGTATATATATATATATATGTATTCTATGTGTGTATATTTAGTGTTTACAAGGAAAGAATGGGTTTTTTTTAGTTGCGATATTTTGTTCCCATAGACTTACATGGGACTTCCGGTATCGGTATCGGGTATCGCCGATATTTTAGTGATATCGGCGATACCATTCCGATTCCGATACTTTAGGATATCGGAAAGTATCGCTCAACTCTAATCAAGAGTTAAACTTGACTTCACGCAAGTTAGGACTCATACACTTAAAAGGGAAAGGAGGCCCTAAACCTACTCAGCGATTACCTGGATGTACATACTCCACCCTGAACAGCTTCCCGGGACATACCTGCAACCTTCATCAGTAAAGGTATGGAAAGAGAACCACTTGTGTGTGACTGACTTATTGCCTGCACCCCGCACCACCATAGACTTTGAGGTGAAAGTCTCACCTGTGGGAGACTTAACATCCTGCTGCCCCATAACATCCCCTCAGAAGATTCACCTTGCAGTTCTGGTCAAAGTGATCAGAAACCACAGGTGGCGTCACAAACTATTCCTAAAATCCCCTGTAAATATTCCCCTTTGTATGAGCGCCCAGGGCAACGGACCGAGCTGTGCTACTTGTGACATTCCCCATAGACTTCAATGGGCTCGGTGCCGAGTACCCCATAAGCCCTGGAACCCAGTGTTGTGCGGCTCATTAACATATCTACATTACATGGACATCCCATTGATTTTAATGAGCACCATGTAATACGGTACTTCATTGCTTTTGTGGTGGAAGAATTAGCCACTTGTTGCCAGGTTTCCTCAAAGATTACAGATGGGCCTACAGCAATGGGACTTGTGATCATCTTAGTTTACCTTCTCGTAAAAAATAGACAATACCTTTAAACACTGCTGGTGTAACTATGGAAGACAAAGGAAAGTAATGTTTCAGTAGGCCCAAAACATCTTCTAACCTGTGAAACAAATTTACTCTGGTCCCAAACAATCAAATATTTAACATGGTTGTCAAGATTTCTGGTTTTCCACTGTGGTGACCATGTGTCCTTTCTTACCTGTTCTTTGCTTGACTGACACGTACCAAGATATGTGTCATGAAATAAAAATGATTTTGAGATACCCTGCTAAAATGCACTTATAGTTGGCTAGTCAGTGGTTGTGAAGTGAATTGCAGCCAATCAAGAGTTTATCTAGCATCTCGTGATAATGTAATGATTTTTTTCTTTGTGAAATTGAAGTTCTTTAAGTTTTAAAGTCCTCAGGCCAAGTGCACACGATCTAGAAGTAGCAGCGCTTTGGACACAGCGCATGTGAACCATATGGATTCACCGCGTTCAATACATTCTATTGGTGAAATTTCTATGGTGGAGACGAAATTGGCATGATACAGTCTGGAGAGACGCGCTACATGTCTGTCTCTGCGGGTGAGCCGCAGGCGTCTGTGTCCCCATAGTGGATATGGGATTTATTGAAATTCCATCCACTATGCTGTAACATCTGGCCGCTGCGGGTTTGACGCTGCACAAGCACGCAGCGTCAAACCAGCAGCGTTTACTGATCGTCTGCACATACCCTCAAAGTTCACAGTAAGGTAAAGGTGGAGACATCTGTACATCAAATCATTAATTCATCTGAAATGGTTATTCTCATCTTAGGAAGTTAGAACCTAGAAACGGGATAGGTGATAACTTACTGATTGGGGCCCCAATCCTGAGAACAAGACTCTGAAATTAAGTGGTAGCTGTGCATGAGCCCCACCACTCCTTTCATTATCTTCTAGATTTTTGGAGATATATCCATTTTTGAGGGCCAAAGTAGTTAGATATGTCCTGTGGATTGATGATAACTTACTAAGATTGGAATAACACTTTGCCGAACATTGTTCATATGTTTTATAAGGGTATGAAGGGCTGTCACAGTGTAGAGGGATCATCCTTATTCTCATTTGCACATGGAAACACGAGAAGCAATGGAATGAAACTGAAAGGAAGAAGATACAGATTAGATATTAGAAAAAAAACTTTTGACAATGAGGGTGATCAATAAGTGGAACAGGCTGCCACGAGTTTTCCTTCAATGTAAGTCTTCAAACAGAAGCTGGACAGACATCTATCTGAGATGGTTTAGTGAATCCTGCATAGGACACGATGACCCTGGAGGTTCTTTTCAATGCTAACATTCTAGGATTCTAGGATTCTATGTTCACATTACATTTTTTTCAGGTGGGTTTGGAGCAGTTTCACTCTGAAAGACTCTTGAAAAAGAGCTTAGCAAACACTCAAGTGAATTTTCCAAATCATTTCTATGAAAAAAAGACATGCTGCTCTTATGTTCAGTCTTTTGAGCGCCATTTACCTGCTTCAGGTTTCGACCAGTAAAAAAAGTGATCAGACCATTTTTCAGACTTTTCTGCTTGAAAGACGCTCCATACTTTGCAGAAGAAGGCATTTTTTTGGAGTGTTTTGTGTGCAATTTTGGTTAAAAGCAAATGCTGGTGTTACACTCATTGCTTAATGGAAATTTAAAAATTTGCCCTCCAATTGCCCTAAAAAATGTTTAAAAAAAATGCTCCAAAAATGCCCGCTAACATAGCTAAAAAAGCACCAACAGAATGCACATAATGACCCTTCAGGGAAAAAAAAGTCAGCGTTTCCTGAAGTGGTGTCCATTTGAAAACCTCATCACTTTTGCGAGTCTAGAGGAAGCGTCATGTGTACATAATGTTAAAACTGGCGATGTTTCACAAATAGATTGAAGGCCACAGCAGTATATGGACCTTGGGTGGTTTCTGAATCTAATCTGCTAAGACTTGTGAAGATGAATGCTATACTAATTGCATAGGGAAAGTTGCAGAGTTATGACTACACATACCCATTTCTCCAAACATGTCATGTCAATGATTGATGACTTGGCACGGTTGGCCAAGGAGCCTTCAGGGTTCAGGAGAAGGCACTAATGGAGGAAGGAACAGAACACCTACCACACAGCTGACTTAAGACCTGCTGTTCAGCTGCAGAAGAAAGGTCAGGACCCCGGGCTCAATAGGTCTTTTAAACAATCCAAAGTAATGTATTAACCCATTGCTGTGTGCAGGAGAATGTGTGACCTGCTCCCTTTTTATAGCCCTGGTCAAATGGTTTGTTTAACAAAGATTTTGTTGGTTGGTTTGCTGTGTAAAGGAAGAGACACAATAGATTTTATGAACTTTTTTAGAATAACTCTACCTTGACCAGACTTCTGCAGAGGTCACACATGTAAGGTCAGACTTTTGTAGAATCTTCCATTTTCTTTTTAAGTAATTATACAGATCTACAGGCCATGACGGAAAGCTCATGTGGGGGGAAAATGTTTTGCATCTTCATTTGGGAGAAGATGGTTGAATTGGTGGTTTATTTTTTTTTCCTTAAATTTGCTCAAGGCCTTAACCCTGAGTGTCATTTAATTAGGATGGGATGGAGTTAGGGGATCTCACTAAATATTCTTTAGGAAGCATGATTTTGTAACTTATTAATGGTCTCATACATAAATAAGAACTTTTTGGGTTTTTTTATACTCTAAGTAAAAGGAGGTGAGTAAATGTCACCGATAAGAGATTTTAGGTCGTATCATGTGGATATCTATACTTTGTACAGAAAAAATGTCTGTAAACAACATTAGTATGAACCATGTAGCAAATATTATGGAAAGAGTTCATGATCCCTCCCCCGAGGAACTAAAGACTCCTATACAATAGGAAAAAAAATCTTTTCCACCTTCTGTCTCGGGAGATAAGCAACCAGAGGTGGATAGTAGCTGCTAAAGGTGTGTTTACACTGGCCAATGGCGGCCATTAAAACATTTGTCAATCGGCTGCATGTAGGCCTATAGACAAATGTTTAATAACCAGTTTAGACCAACCTACTTTTCCCATATGCACAGAACCATCGGTAACAGATTGTTCTGTGCGTATAATTTTTGATAGTACTTGTGCTATTTACACAGGAACAGTTGACATTAGGCTATCTAATATGTATGGGGGACTTAAAGGAAATGTGTCTGCAAAGCATGTTTCAAATATCTGATTTTGTGTTAAATGCTTTTTTTCAAAAATGTATTATTTTTTTTTCCAAAACAACAGAATTCTTTAAATTTTTACACCAGCCACAGAGGCTTTTTAGACTCTTAATTTCCTGTTGAGAGTGTGCAAAGGGTGGAGGAGAAGGGTCACTTGTATATAGAGGCGTTACTTGTCATTTTAATCCTTTCTGTGATGATAATGAGCCTGTTGAAAACTCTTTTTGAAAAGACAGGAACTATGAGTCTAAAAAAGTCCCAGTGGCCAGTGTAAAAATTTGCAAGTTTACTATTTTTTTTTACTATAGATCGTAATATGAAAAAAAAAATTCAGTAAAAACACATCTAGCATAAAAACCTGAATTAAACAAATGGCTATTTTCTGATGATTCATTTTCTTTAAGATGTCACAGGTGTTGTAGATGACATTTGGTAGGTGGAGGATCCTGTTATAGAATTTGCCCGGTATCTCCATGTAAGATCTCCACCCTGTGGAAACCACAATGTGAGTGCTGCAGGACCCTGCCGGGGTTAAGCACTCCATATATACTACTAATCCACAAGGTCTGGAGTCTTCAGAAACCAAACCTTAACCATCTCTAATTCCCCCCACCAAAAATTCCAATTCCAGAGGGTATTGCATCCAAGTACTAATCCTCCTCGTTGACTGAATTTCTTAAATATGGAAGAATCTGAACATTCCAGAAATTGCCTGACATTGTAGGTGGACAATATGGGGGAATAAAGGTGAATTATGGGGCTGTCAGTGTCCCCTTTGTCGTGTAAGGCTGTCAGTCACCTGGATGAAGCCTATTAGCTGTATCACTCTCAGGACATAAGTTTAGGTTTTGTGAAGCTTTCCCCTTGTAGAAGCAGAGCATTGAGGTCTAGGAGACCACCTGCTGATAGACGTAATCTCATTTAAAGCCTCATGAATAGTCACATCTGCTGGAAGCACATCCCGGGCTAAATGCTTACAGCAACTTCAAAGAATCAAAAAGCATCTCACACTAATCCGTTTGACTTCTCAAGAAAGAGCATCTGATGAAATTCAGGGTCAGCATTAACACGGCATTACCTGTAGGCTTGTTTACATTGGGTGCTAAGCCTCAAGGCCCCGTCAAGTCATCCATATGAAGAGATGGTCAGCTCCGGTGAGAAAGAGTGTTATCCACAAAAGGCTAAAAATGCTGAGCACATTCCTGGCCTTAATGATCGACGATCAATGATATAACAAGCTGATTGATGCTCATTTATAGAGGTTATTCCACATATTGAAAAAAATCTTAACAATTATTTTAACGATATCTATGCCAAAAACACCGTTCCTCAGTGTAACTTTCACCTATTTCAGCCTCTTCACTCACTCCTGTGCAGTCCTGGTCTCTTCACTTCCTGTGGCAGGCAGAATCTACCAGGAGGACATTATATTCAGGTTCTTCTAACTCCTGTGTCCCTCCTCAAATCTACAGAAAAAGTAGTCCCTCATACACAACCGGAATGATCCTAATAATCAACAGCTCATGTTCTTTCTATCTGTCTATCTATCTATTATCCATCTACCTAATATCAATTTATCTATTATCTATCTCATATCTATCTGTCTATCTATCCCATATGCCCTGTGTAGCCATGAAGAGGCAGTCTGTTGTATAGCAGGTATGTCATGCCAGTTATTATCGAAACATAATAGTTGCAGTGGGCGCTGTAAAGCCAAGATTTGAAACGCCTTTCAACAGTTATTAATGGGGTCGTCCTCTTTGGAAAGTCTAATTTAAAAAAAAAAAAATTCAAAAGTTAAATTTAGAATGTCCGATGGTTGGGAACCTAAGTGATCTGCTCTAATCTGTGAGATGAAATTCACCAGGCCTGCAGTGCCCCCGCAGGAGAAACAAAACATTACAGCTGCATGTCCTGTATGTTAGGCAATCCCTGCATGTCTTGCAGCTGTCGAACAGCCGCGGGGACTCAAACATATTTTTTTTCGAGCACACCGAAGACACTCGGTTAGCTCCCGAGCATGGTTAACACCTTATCCGAGTACGTTCGCTCATCACTAATTAGAACCCCACTCTATTAACTCACTTTTCTACAGCGTCTCCACAGGTGAAATGAAGCATTACATAATGCACATTAAAGCAACTGTGGGGTTATATGAAATGCATGGAATTTCTCACAGATCAAGAGTGATATTTTTGCTAACCACTCAATGCTCCCGAAACTCTGTCTCAACTAAAGGCCTCTCTTAACTGAAAATTCCTTTCCTAGAATCATAGAATGGCAGAGTTGTAAGGGACCTCCAGCGTCATCATGTCTAACCCCCTGCTCAATGCAGGACTCACTAAACCATCTCAGACATATGTCTGTCCGGCCTCTGTTTGAAGACTTCCATTGAAGGAGAACTCACCACCTCTCATGGCCGCCAGTTCCACTCATTGATCACCCTCACTGTCAAAAAGTTTTTTTCCTAATATCTAGTCTGTATCTTCTGCCTTTCAGTTTCATTCCATTGCTTCTCGTGTTTCCATGTGAAAATGGGGTATTAATATTAAAGAGGATATCTCACTTGCCATTTATATGTAATTTATTTTTTACCCTCTATAAATGCCACTGTTCTCCTGAATCTGGTGTTGTCTTTCTCTTGTTCTAACTCCTCTCCGTTCGTGAGATATTGCTGTCTATATAAATTTACTGCTTTTAGCCAACTAGGTGTGGTCATTACAAAGGTATGTAGACAATGCCCACTTGGATAACAAGACCTTATCTCAGGAATGGAGAGGAGTAGGTACAAAAGCAAAACATCGCCAGATTTAGGAGAACATGGGCATATACACCAGGTCCTCTTTAAGGAAATGTGGCTGGAAAGTATGTTAGGAAACTATTGATAATGAAACAATCATCTTATGTCCTACAGCACGTTCTTCAAAGATGGACCTAGAAGGTCCTGCATGTAGCACCATGGTCCACGTTGCGCCCATATCGGTGGGCAGTCAGTAGGTCCTCATTCTTCCTGTCCTTTGGGTGTATATTCTGTAGATGACGTGAAGTTTCGGTGCCTCCAGAGAGAGGAACATTCTTGTATTCAGGAAGATCAGTGTCGTTGCTGACATCTGGGCGTATAGTGCTCTCTAGATAAAAAGCCCGGCACAATGTATTATGCTTTCTACCTGGTTGAGACATGAATGCGAAATGTTTGCTCTTCGCTAATCAAACATGTGTGACTGAAGCTTTGTATGCGCCATTATTTCCTCTCCATCTCTGCACTATTCTTTTCTAAACATATTTCAAATTCATGAAGAATCTTTGTTGTCTTATCTCTGTTGGATCTTTTTGTACTTCCACATACTGCGAGAGGCAGAAAATATGAGGTAGAACATAACAGCTTTATCCCAAAAAACAGCGCCACACTGGTCTCACAGTTCATGTAATGTTTTACAGTTTAGTTCTCTTTCATGGAGTTGAGCTTTAATAACCATTATGGTGTCACTCTGTTTCTGAACGAAAGCTACAATATATTTTTCTGATATGGCAAATCATCTTTAATTATAAAACTGATTTTGTAAGCACCATGTATAAGAGGGTTGTCCTAAAAGGGGTGCTACCCACTCAAGATACCATTTTATGAGACAGAACAGAGAGCCGCTAACAAAGAACCACTCTTGCTCTGGCAGTGCTGACATGTTAATTCAAATGACCTGCATGTAATACTACATCTCCCCAGTAGTGGTCACTGTGTGGATAGGTGCAACTTCCTCCCATTATAACAACTGATCGGTGGTGGTTTCTGATGCCAGACATTCAGGAGACAGCTGAGAGGTGGTGGTTTCTGATGTTGAACAATCAGCAGACATGTGATTGTGGCGGTTTCTGATTCCGGACATTGAGGGGACAGCTGATTGGTGGTGGTTTTCAGATGTTGTACATTCAGGGTACAGCTGATTGTTACTAGTTTCTGATGACAGAAATTCTGGGGTCAGCTGATTGGTGGTGGGTTCTGATGACAAACCTTCAGAGAACAGCTGACTGGTGGTGCATTCTGATGCCAGACCTTTAGAGGGCAGTTTACTGGTGGTGTTTTCTGATGCCAGACCTTCAGGGGACAGCTGACTGGTGGTGGGTTCTGATGCCAGATGTTCAAGGGACAGCTTAATCGTGGTGGGTTCTGATGCCAGACCTTCAGGGGACAGCTGACTGGTGGTGGGTTCTGATGCCAGACATTCAGGGGACAGCTGACTGGTGGTGGGTTCTGATGCCTGACCTTCAGGGGACAGCTAATTGGTGGTGATGGTTTCTGATGCAGGACCTTGATGAGGCAGCTGATTGGTGGTTGTTTCTGATGCCAGACATTCAGGGAACAGCTGATTGGTGGAAATTTCTGTTGCCAGACATTCAGGAGACAGCTGATTTGTGGTGGGTTCTGATGCCAGACCTTCATTATGACACACCTGAAAGGTGGTGGTTTTCTGATGCTGAACCTTATTTATTTATTTATTTTATTGAACCTTCATGAAACAGCCGATTGGTGGTGGTGGCTTCTGATGACTGACCTCCTTGAGGCTGCTGATTGGTGGTGGGTTCTGATGCCAGACAGAACCCACCACCACATAGACCCCAGGGATGCTACTTGAAATTTCTTCAATACCCTAGACCACTAATACTATTGGAGTTGACCTTTTAAATTCTTCCTGACATGTGATGTACATTGGTGGGTGTTGAGATGGCTCAAAGGCTGAGCCCGCTCCATATCCAATGAGCGCCAGCTGTATACATTGCCTCTAATTTCAGCGACTGAAGGTGGCTAACCGCCTATATGCCATTGCTCAAGTGGCAACAGCGCCATTTAAGCTGTGAGAGATGATTGGGGTTTCTTCTTTTAACCATCGGCCTTACTTACATGGTATTAATGGTGTTATCATGGCAGCGACGGACCTACTGATGGCCCTTGTGTCTGCCATGTTTGTGTTCCTAGAAGGTCTTGCCTGTGGTTTCATAGAAGATAAAATATTGCATCCTAGTGTAATAATATAAAATATGATTATTATAAAAAATGTAAAACAAACATAAAAAATAAAATACAGAGTAAACATATTTTTATAAAGGTCTAATCTATTAAAATGTAAAATTACTTAGTCCATACGGTAAATGCCGTTAAAAAAATCCACTCCAGAACTGCATGACTTCATTTAACTCCCCCTCTGTCCAACCCCAAAATGTAAAATGAGAGTGAAATTTCAAAAAAAAATTGTACCAATGAAACAGAAAAACTAAAACTAAATAAGCCCTCACTCCGCTCCACAAAGGAAAAAAAATGCTATGGGTATAAGAAAAAGGCAAAAAAATACATTTTTAAAAGCACTAAAATGTTAAAAAAATTATATAAATTTAGCATCAACGTATTTGTGTGAATCTGCAGTTACTACCCATTAAATGCTGTAGAAAATAAATCTGAGCAAAAATGGCAGAATTGTAATTTTTTTCCTCATCACACCTAGATTTTTTTTCTCCCCCTGTTTATTAGTACGTTAATGGTAAAATGAATGCTGTCATTCAAAACTACAACTTGTCCTGCATAAAAACAAGCCGTCATGGCGCCGAAAATAAAAATTATGGCTCTTGGAAAAAGGGGAGAAAAACAAAAACAAACCAAAAGCACAAAAACAAATATTAGGTGCGACAGGAAAGGTTTTACATCAGACTCTCGAGCAAATTTTCATAATCCTGTATAAAGCTCTAGACTAGAAAAAAAACCTTGCGCGCTGCTCTTTGCCCTTTGATGGGTATCTGGCGCCTGCGCGTGGGATCAATATTGGCAATATGGTACATAAATGGCCGAATCAATGTGGAAGTCGAGGAGGAGAAATAGGACCAGTGAGACATGACAGCAGGCGTCACTTCACCATTCAACCGCTTTACCTGATTGTCATAGACGTGTGGGTGCGGCGACCGAAGTCTCAGATCGATTCGTCATATAATACACAGAAGAGATTGGAAAAGGTGTTGGACTAACGCTCCCATCACAGTGAGCCAAAGTGAAGGTGAAACAGGAGGTGTAAGTAATCGTCTGCCAGACACGGCCTTCGAGTCTAGACTTGCCCTCCTCCTCTGCTAGGTGACCTGAATTTTTTAGGAATCTCATCATTGGAAAAATACCCAGTATTTGCTGAGAACACAGGCGATCCCCCCCATTATTTTAATATGACATTTTTGTCATTTTTCAGAAGACACGTCAACGCTCCAGGTAGCAATCCGTGGGATTACAGGGAAAGGAGCAGCAGTGATTTCACAATGGAGCGAAACTCTGAAAATCAAACCATTCACTGTGTCTCAGGTGCTAATGCACGTCACAGGGTCATCGGGCAGCAATGGGCGACGTGGGTCACCACTTATTATTTTAGAAAACGGGTCCATTGTGGTCTTAAAAGGTCTTTTTTATTTTAAGACAATTTGTTAAATAATAGTTCATACCTGCTTGCACCATGATGTATCAGTAGGTGTATGGCACAAATCAGGTGCCAGCTGTGTTATACAGCCATCATCTGCATGTAATAGCAGTGACCAGAGCCAGCTCCCATTACTGCTATTTCACCACTTGAACGCTGCTAATTGCTGACAGTGGGCATTTAACCGCCACGACCAAGGTAAGGAAGCCATTAACTTCATCCTGTGATGCAATAGCAGGGAGTCAATGAGTTTAATTTAAAAAAACAAAAACACATTGATTCTTTTCCGTGCAATCTTTGTTCATTTTCAATTATATGTATTCCAAAAATAATGGCATAAAAAGCCATCATACCGGAAAAAAACAAGCCGTCATTCAGTAAAAATCTAAAAGTTATCGCTCTTGGAATGTGGCAATGAAACACAATAAAACGATTAGTCCTTAAAATCCATAATATGCCATTCTTTAATGGATAAAACAATAGAATAAAAAAAAATCTTAATATAAATAGTGTTAATTGCATATGTTTCACATGACAATAAAAGACATCAACATCCTAAAAATACAAATCCTTTTGAGAAGACTGATTTTCGAGAAGCCCTTCTGGATCTAGAACTGTGAAAAATCCCAAAAAAGTTATTCTGAAATAGAGAAAATTTGCTTTGCGTCTGTTGAAGAAGAGTATGAGCTGTGCTGTGCTGGTCTCAGATTCATGGTTTCCACATCCAGCCTATCGATACGTCATCTCTGTGTATCTAGCTCTCTTCTTGGCCGTACAGTCTTGATGATATCTTGACATGGTGGGCTTTCACGGCTCTTCCCGCAAATCCATGAACAGTAAGCTCTTGTGCTTGTAGCATCACCAAAGGTGCAATGGTTTTGTATTTCTCCAGGTAAATCCGCAGGAAACGGCACTGATACAATAGAGCCCATTCACCAGAGAGAGAGTGACAGGTGTTGGAAAGATGATCGGGGCGAATCCTACATTTTTGTACATGCAAATATTGATGGCTGAGAGGCTGTGTCTGGGGTCCTTTCAAGGCTCTTTGTGCTGCCAAGAATAGGATTTACATCTTCCTACATCAGCTGGAAACTCTTCAACAAATTGGATATAGAGAGAAGAGCAGACATCTCATCTCCCAGCTGACTGGAATGATAATCCGCGCCCTCCTAAGATGGTCCATCCTGTTCAATGAATTAATAGGCATAAAATACAGTTGAGAACCATCTGAGGATTACGGTACAGTTACAAAAAAAGTGATTTTTATGTAAAGAGAGCAAGATTTGGAAGTTATCTCTTATCCCTGGGGAAGAGGTTAACTTTTCTATCACTGGGGTCTGCACACTGGGAACCCTTCCCCTTTTTATCTGATCTAACCCCTACCAACATGTGGACTATTCCCAAGCTTTTAACTGTATCTTACCCTGAATACTGCTAAACTGTATTCCTATAGCTTTCCACTGGTTCCCCTATGGACAGCCCTCTCCCATTCCTGGGGACGGCCTTCAGATAAACCTCCAGGAAACTGAGGCATAAACCAGCCAAAAGGATAAAATGCAGATTTAAGTATAAAACATTTAACAATAAAATACTTCTATAACATTTAACTCTTTCTTGACCCGGTGTCTTCTTGAGCACTACTCACCCTCTTACACCAATGAAAATTATTATTTTTTGCGTGAAATAGATGTAAGAAAAAATACAAAAAATTGTCCCAATAGGTGGACAAATACTTAAGTCTGTATGGCAAACTCAGTCATATAGGAATTGAGCAGTTTTTAGTGTATATCGTTACTCTGGGTAGCACTACCATTTGTCGTCACTGTGAGGCTACATTCCGAAGATGAGTATTTGGTGAGTTTGTTACACTGCATATTTTTTAAAAAATGCAAGTGACCTATGAGAAGGATGGCACCAGAGAGATCATGCAGAATCCCACTGCTGCCACCACATGTAGGGAACCCATACCTCACCACCCCACCTGACATCACGTTTCCATCAGAAGGATCACGCGGTTTGGACTCCTCACTTGCACCAACGTGAGATTACGCACACACTGGGGACACGTAAGGTCAGCTTGGCACAGTTTTACCCAGACACCCCCTGTCCACACGGGCCCAAGGAGGCACAGGGAGTGAGGGAGGGTGGCCCACACAGCAATGATGTGGCACCACACTCACTCACATCTCAGGCAGGCCCCTTTCACTAGCACCAGTGAAACAGAGTGCTGCCAGCCCAGTAGGACTGCCACCAGTTCCTCATTAGAAATTAGTCCGGTCCACTAACTGGATTACATTGGGCCAGAAACCAGCCCCGGTAGCATACAATATTCAGCCGAAAACACAGATGTGTGGATTTGTGGATCGAGATAAAAGAGCAGCCTAAGGTTAGGTTATGTATTTAATCGCCTTAAGGCCACACTAGACAAAACACTATATACACAATGGTTATACATATATAATGGTGAGATATGCAAATACAATAGTGGTAGGACAAAGTATGAAAAATATAAGAGTTACCAGTTAGATGAAAGGCCTAGCTTGTGGGACAGGGGCTGCCAAATGAGATGATTGTGGTCCCTTCTGTTCCTTGGCTTCTCCCCCACAATATGTGGTTGCGGCCTCCCCAGAGAAAAAGCAATGGGCCATGCTTTATATGAGCACTTAAGCCCTTGGTGTCACTCCCCTCCTGCCCCCTGAGCTGGATTCCCACTCCTTGCATCTAGCATCTGTGATGTGGGGTATAGTAGTTGTAGAGCCACAGATTGGAGACCACTAGTATAATCTGAGCTCCTTTGCTCCTTATCCTTAAAGGAGTATTCCCATCTCAGGATAGCAAATACCTTGATATAGGATCTTTGAACTGGGAATACCGCTTTATGTTCTATGGAATTTTTGGGAGTCTAAATGGCTTAAAAAGAGAACAATATACTGTAAATTTTTGGGGAATCAGAATAAGGTTAGGAGTTATTTTTTGCAAGGATCCACTACAGAATCCTCTTCAAGCAAGCACGGAAAATTCTTCTGATTAATTTCTATGGAAAATTTATGCAGCAGATTTTTGAGCATTTTTTTTTTATTCCTGAAGAGGTTTCTGGAAAACAACTGTTGGAGAGAAAAGTCCATGTTGCTTTATTGATGCCGATCCTGATGATCACTCCAGACTAGTCGCTGTCAAGTTAGAAGACTGGGAAAAAAAACACAAACTCTTCCAAAAGCTCCTCCAGAAAGTTTAAATTTACAAACCGGTTGGAGGAAGCGCTAAAGCCACTCACTTCTCTTTTGTGTTGCACTTGTTTCAGGTTTAGTAGTAAATGGATGAAAGAGCCGAGAGCCAAGTAATTAGTTATTGCCGTCTTAATCTGAAGAATAAAGTTTATATTCGAGCAACAGTAACTGAGCTGGTGGTAATCTTATGAATGAAAGCTGGGGAATCCTGCCAGCTCTTATCTGCTGGAATCCTCTGTACAGTCACACGCTAGAATAGCTTCTTTTATCCAGGGAAAATGGCCTTTTTCCTACATAACGACACAGTGAGCCACTTGTTCTTATCCTGCTAAGTCTTGCTCCTTTTTTTATTTTCCGCTCTTTTACACCATTTTATTTTGTTTAACCCTTAATAACACAGGCAATCTTTGTTCTTTTATTTTTCCATTTCTTTGTTCCACGAGTCATAACTTTTTTCCATCCACATAGTCGTAAGAGTATAGTTTTTGGCTGAAAAAGCTGTTTATTTTACCATATAATATAGTTAAAAAAGGGGAAAAATCCATATGGGGTGAAATATTGAAATAAAAACCTAGAATTAAAAAATTTTTAGTTTAAAGTTTTTATGATTTATTATGTAGTAAAAATTACCTGGCCGCATCATTCACCAGGTAAAAAAAACTTGTATATTTATTTTAACATTTTAGTGGCTTAAAAAAAATATGAAGACACAAACCAAATTTCTTTTTTACCGACATCCATAAGTTTTTTCCAGGGCCAACATGGTGAGCGGTAGTTTTAATTGTTATTTAGGGATATAAACATTGTTGTGACTATTTTTTATTGCATTTTCTGGGTGGTGTATATGCAGAAACCGAAAAACGGCAATTGTGGCAATTTTATTTTTATTTCTACGTTCATCTTATTTGCTAAATACAGTGGGGGAAATAAATATTTCATCCCTTGCTGATTTTGTAAGTTTGCCCACTGACAAAGACATGAATGGTCTATAATTTTAAGGGTAGGTGAATTTTAACATTGAGAGATAGAATGTCAAAAATAAAATCCAGAAAATCACATTGTATAAATTATATAAATTTATTTGCATTTTGCAGTAAGAAATAAGTGTTTGATCCCTCTGGTAAACAAGACTTAATACTTGGTGGCAAAACCCTTGTTGGAAGCACAGCAGTCAGACGTTTCTTTTAGCTGATGATGAGGTTTGCGCACATGTCAGGAGGAATTTTGCTCCACTCCTCTTTGCAGATCATCTCTAAATCATTAAGACTTTGAGGCTTCGCTTGGCAACTCAGAGCTTCAACTCCCTCCATAAGTTTTCTATGGGATTAAGGTCTGGAGACTGGCTAGGCCACTTCATGACCTTAATGTGCTTGTTTTTGAGCCACTCTTTTGTTGCCTTGGATGTATGTTTTGGGTCATTGTCTTACTGGAAAAACCAGCCATGATCCATTTTTAATGTCCTGGCGGAGGGAAGGAGGTTGTCACTCAGGATTTTATGGTACATGTCTCCATCCATTCTCCCATTGATACGGTGATGTAGTCCTGTGCCCTTAGCAGAGAAACACCCCCAAAACATAATGTTTACACCTCCATGCTTGACAGTAGGGACGGTGTTCTTTGGGTCATAGGCAGCATTTCCTCCAAACACGGCGAGTTGAGTTAATGCCAAACACCTTAATTTTAGTCTCATCTGACCACAGCACCTTCTCCCAATCACTCACAGAATCATCCAGTTGTTCATTGGAAAACTTCAGACAGGTCTGCACATGTGTCTTCTTGAGCAGGGGGACCTTGCGGGCACTGCAGGATTTTATACCTTTACGGCTTAATGTGTTACCAATAGTTTCCTTAGTGACTGTGGTCCTAGCTGCCTTGAGATCATTAACAAGTTCCTTTGTGTAGTTTTAGGCTGATCTCTCACCTTCCTCATGATCAAGGATACCTCACGAGGTGAGATTTTGCATGGTGCCGCGGATCGTTGTCGATTGACAGTCATTTTGTATTTCTTCCATTTTCTTACTATTACACCAACAGTTGTCTCTTTCTCACCCAGCATCTTTCTTATGGTTTTGTAGCCCATTTCTGCTTTGTGCAGGTCTGTGATCTTGTCCCTGACATCCTTATAAAGCTCTTTGTTCTTGCCCATGTTGTAGAGGTTAGTCTGACTGATTTATTGAGTCTGTGGACAGGAGCCTTTTATAAAGGTGACTATGTAGACAGCTGTCTTTAATGCAGGTAACAAGTTGATTAGGAACGTCTGACTGGTCTGTAGGAGCCAGAACTCTTAATTGTTGGTAGGGGATCAAATACTTATTTCTCACTGCAAAATGCAAATAACTTTATATAATTTACACAATGTGATTTTCTGGATTTTATTTTTGATATTCTGTCTCTCAATGTTAAAATTAACCTACCTCTAAAATTGAGATTATCTGCAAGGAGGAGTGGACCAAAATTCCTCCTGACATGTGCGCAAATCTCATCATCAACTACAAAAACGTCTGACTGCTGTGCTAGGGTTTTGCCACCAAGTATTAAGTCTTGTTTTCCAGAGGGATCAAATACTTATTTCTCACTGCAAAATGCAAATAAACTTATATAATTATGGTGCTTGAACCTCTAGGTTCAAGCAACATATTGTAATCCAATTTCTTATATTTATTGTGCTTTGGAAAAAGCACTATATTGTTATTCACATTATTCTTTTTCCGTGTTCTTCTTCTTCTCCAGATTTGCGCAATTAATACAGCCCGAACCGCTCGGTGTACAGACTCCGTTCAAACAAGGTTTTGAAGCTAGCTGCCGTGACAGGTGTGCTAAGTATTTTTGGAGTCGATCGGATTTTTTGCTTTTTAACCCTTTACGTTTGAAAAAAAAAATCTTCCCATTGGAATGCATTGATTTTGAACTTAAATGTACGTCTCGGGCTTGGAATTTTTTAAAATCGAAAAATGATATTTTTCCTCTGACTGTTAACCCCCTGAGGACATTTTTGTAGAAAAAAAATTTTGCCACCTCAAAACGTGCGTAAAAAAATGGCGTAAAAATAAATTGCCATAGGAATTAATGGCCCCATTGTAATCAATGGGCTCCCATATAAATCAATAATATAGCTGTGAGGCGTTTGTAAGGACCAACTACCACACCAGCTATAAATAACCCGGTTGCTAGGTGACAACCCATGAACTATAGCGACCCCGGGTAGTAGGTGGCACAGCCATGAATTTTAATGACCTGAACTGGAAACACAAACTCCCATAGGAATTTAAATAGCCATAGATTATTGCGGAGGCTGCCATGTATGCAAATCTAGCATCATCACATGACCTTATTGGCCAATAGAATCTTGTAGGTACTTCATTCACGGCCTAACTGGGATACACAAGGTCACATGACAACTACTGGCCAATGGAAGCTCCCAGGTTCTAATGTTGTTGCCTCACTGAACTGACAGTCAAATATTTCTTCTCCAGAACGTCCCAGGGCCCTGCAATTTTGGCCCCCAAACGTCACGGGGCCCCGCAATGTTGGCCCCGCAATGTTTTCCCCCAAATCTCACGGGGCCCCACAATGTTGGCCCCCAAACGTCACAGGGCCCCGCAATGTCACACTTTCCTGGTTTTCTGGCGTGGTTCAGAAGTCAATCAGGAAAATCCTAGATGGGGAAAGGGAGTCCCTAGACAGCCCTATAGAGCCGTCTCTATGCTTTCCCTGAGATGGGCGGAACCACTCCCCTAAACAGGCACCCCCCACCAGGACCTCTTGGCCAATCATAGTAATGCCAGTAACAAAGATGGCTACAGCATTACTATGATGCTATGCCATTCCAGCAAGTTTATTGGCTGTAAAACAGGCGCCAAACTTGCTGGGCTGGCATCCGAGCTTCCTGCCCGAATACATGAGGTGTTCTGCAGAGTTCCGAGCATGTCCGAGCACCCCGATGCTCAAGGGTTAACGGAGCATGTCCGAGCATGTTCGCTCAACACTACCGGGCACCAATTCAAAGCACAATCTATAGTTCCTTCAGGAAATACACATCTAGTATTTTCTTCTTCTTCTTCTCCACGTTTTCCGCAATTAATGCGGCCCGAACCGCTCGGCGCAGAGACCCCGTTCAGGCGGCGTTTCGAAGCCCTCGGTGGGGACAGGTGTGCTATGTATTTTTGGAGTCGATCTGATTTGTAGTTTTTAAAAAAAAAATCGCATTTTAAGCAAAAAAATTCCCATAGGAATTAATGGCGACCTTTCCATGACCCCCAACTGACATGGATTGAAGCCACAGCACAGGTGCAGTGACTTACAAAGATGGCAGCTATGCAAATGCAGCTTCCACACATGACCCGTATCAGCTAATAGAAGCTGACAGATCGCTGATTCAAGGTCTTAAAGGGGCAGCGCAGGGCCCCACGCAGCACACAGGGGCCACAGGCAGCACACGGGGTCCCAGGCAGTACACGGGGCCCCAGGCAGCACACGGGGCCCCAGGCAGCGCTCAGGGGCCCCAGGCGGCGCACGGGCCCCCAGGCAGCGCACAGGGCCCCAGGTGGCACACAGGGGCTCCAGGCAGCACACGGGGCCCCAGGTGGCACACAGGGGCCACAGGCAGCGCACGAGGCCAAGGCAAACACACGGGGCCCCAGGCAGTGACAGGGCCACAGGCAGTGCCCCGGGGGCCCAAGGCAGAAAACAGGGGCCCCCGGGAGCGCACGGGACCTTAAGGCTTACTAGTCCACTAATTGGGAAAAATTTTTTTTTAGTAAAAGGGGCCAAGCACTGCTATAAGAATGGGATGTGACAAAGGGTTTCCCCGATTTCTTTAACAAACGGTTTGTGGCCTGATTAAAGGGAAAATTGCCCCAAAAGTTAAAAACCCTTTTTTGGTTTTCCATAGCAACCAAAAGGGCAGCTTTCATACTTTAACCCCCCAAAAATTTGGGGCCGCCGGCCCGGGTTAAGGGGGGGGGGTTTTGGGGGGTTTTTTAAAAAACCCCCCCGGGAAAAAAAGGGGGAAAAAATTTTTCCCCCCCTTTTTTTAAAAACTTCCCCCCCCCTTTAAGGCCCCTTTGGGAAAAGGGGGGAAACCCCCGGCCCTTTGGGGGGCCCCGGGGGGGGTGGGGGGGGGGGGTTTTTTGGGGGTTTTTAAAAAAAATTTTCCCCCAAAAAACCCCCCCCCTTTTTAAAAACCCCAAAATTTTTAAATTTTTCCCCCCAAAAACCCCCCCTTAAAATTTTTAAAAAAACCGTAACCCCCCCCCCAAAAAATTTTCCCCGGGGGGGGGGCCCCGGAAAAGGGGGCCCAAAACCCCCCCCCCCGGGGGTTAACCCCGGGGCCCCCCTCCCCCGGGGGGGGGAAAAACCCCCGGGGGCCCCCGGGGGAAAAGGGGAAAAAACCCCCCCCGGGGGGGGCCCCACCGGCCCCCAAAAAAACCCCCCCGGGGCCCCCCCAAAAAAACCCCCCGGGGAAAAAACCCCCCCCAAAACCGGGAAAAATTTTTTTTTAAAAAAAAACCCTTTTTTAAAAAAGGGGGGGGTTTTTAAAAAAATTTTTTTTTCCTTTTTCCAAAAAAAGGAAAAAAAATTTTCCCCCCCCTTTTTGGGGCCCCTTTTTTCCTTAAAAAACCCCTTTTTTTTTCCCCCCCGGGGGTTTTGGGGGGCCCCCCGGGGTTTTGGGGAACCACCTTTTCCGGATTTTAAAAAAGGGGTTTTTTTTTTTTTTAAAATTTTTTAAAAAAATTTTGGGAAAAAAAATTTTTTTTTGGGGGTTTTTTAAAAAATTTTTTTTAAAAAAGGGTTTTTTTTTTTTAAAAAAAAACCAAATTCCCCCCTTTTTTTTTGGGGGGGGGAAAAACCCTTTCCCTTTTTTCCCGGGGTTTTCCCCCAAAGGGGGGGGGGGGGGGGGAAGGGGGGTTGGGGGGGGGGGGGGGGGCGGGGGGGGGGTTTTTTTTTTTTTTTTTTTTTTGGGGGGGGGGGGGGGGCCCCGGGGGGGCCCGGGGGGGGGGGGGGGGGGGGGGGGGGGGGTTTTCCCCCGGGGGGGGGGGGGGGGGGGGGGGGGGGGGGGGGGGGGGTTTTTTTGGGGGGGGGGGGGGGGGGGGGGGGGGGGGGGAAAAGGGGGGGGGGGGGGGGGGGTTTTTGGGGGGGGGGCCGGGGGGGGTTTTTTGGGGGGGGGGGGGAAAAAAGGGGGGGGGGGGGGGGGGGGGGGTTTTCCGGGGGGGAAAAGGGGGGGGGGGGGGGGGGGGGTTTTTTAAAATTTTCCGGGGGGGGGTGGTGGGGGGGGTTGGGGGGGGGAGGGGGGGGGGGGGGGGGGAAAGGGGGGGTTTTCCCCCCCCGGGGGGGGGGGGGGGGGGGGGGGGGGGGGGGAAAGGGGGGGGGGGTTAAGGGGGGGGGGGGGGGGGGGGTTTTTGGGGGGTTTTTTCCCCCCCTTTGGGGGGACAAGGGGAAACCCCCCCGGGGGGTTTTTTTTTTTTGGGCGGGGAGACCGGGGGTTTTTTCCCCCCCGGGGGTTTAAAGGGGAAACCTTTTTTTTTTTTTAAAAATTTTTTTAAAAAATTTTTTTTTTTTTTTTTTTTTTTCCAAATTTTTTTTTTTTTTTTTTTTAAAAAAAAAAAAAAACCCCAAAAAATTTTTTCCCCCCCCAAAAAAAAAAAACGGGGCCCCGGTTTTTGGGGGAAAAAAAAAAAGGGGGAAAAAATTTTTTTGGGGGGGGAAAGGGAAAAAAACCCCCCCCCCCCCTTTAAAATTTTCCCCTTTTTTTAAAAAAAAAACCCGGGGGTTTTTAAAAACCCCCCCGGGGTTTTCCCCGGGGGGGGGGCAGGGAAAAAAAATTTTTAAAAAGGGGTTTTTTTCCCCCAAAAATTAAAAAGGGCCCCAAAGGGAGACCGGGGGTTCCCCCTTAAATTTTTCCCGCCCCCAAAAAGGGGGGTTTTTTTTTTTCCAAATTTTTTGGGTTTTTTATGGAAAACCAAAAGGCCCCTTTTTTTAAAAAAATTTTTTTTAAAAAAAGAAATTAAAAAAAATTTTTTTTAAAAGGGGGGGTTTTTCCCCTTTTTTTTTTTAAAAAATTTTTGGGGCCCCCCCCGGGGGGTTTGCCCGGGCCCCGGGGGGAAAAAAGGGGGGGGGGGGTTTTTTTTGGGGTTTTTGGGGGGGCCCGTTTCCAACCGGGGCCCCCCCCCCCGGGGCCCCCCCGGGGGGGCCCGGGGGGGGGCCGGGGCCCGGGGCCCCCGGGGGTTTCCCGGGGGGCCCGGGGGGGGGGGCCAATTTTTGGGGGGGGGGGGGCCGGGCCCGGGGGTTTTAAAAATTGGGGGGTTTTTTTTTTTTTTTTTTGGGGGAAATTTTTTTTTCCCCCCTTTTTAAAAAAACAACCCCCCCAAAAATTTTTTTTGGGGGGAAAAATTTTTTTTTTTTTTTTTTCCTTTTTTTAAAAAAAAATTTTAAATTTTTTTTTCCCCAAAAACCCCCCCCAAAATTCCAAAACCCAAAAATTTTTTTTGGGGGGGGCCCCCCGGGGGGGGGGGAATTTTGGGGGAAAAAAAAAAAATTTTGGGAAAAAGGGAAAAAAAAATTTTTAAAAATTTTTTTTTGGGGAAAAAAGGGTTTTTTTTTTTTTGGGGTTTTTTTTTTTTTTTAAAACCCCCCCGGGGGTTTGGGAAAAACCCAAAAGGGGGAAAAAAAAAAAGCCCGGAAATTTGGGCCCTTTTTTTTCCTTTTTGGGGGGGGCAAAATTGGGGGAAAAAAATTTTTTTTTTGGGGGGGGCCCCGGGGGGGTTTTTTTCGAAAAACCCCGGGGGGGGCCCCTTTTTTTTTCCCTTTTTTAAAAAAAATTTTTGGGGAAAAAAAAAAAAAGGGTTAAAAGGGGTTTGGGGGGGCCCTTTTTTCCCCTTTTTTAAAAAAAAAAAGGGGGTTTTTGGGGGGGGGGTTTTTTTTCCCCAAAAAAAGGGGGAAAAAAAAAAAAACCCTTTAAAAAAATTTTTTCCGGGGTTTTTTTAAAAATTTTTTGGTTGGTTTTTTTAAAAGAAAAAACCAAAAAAATTTTAAAAATTTTTTTTTTTTTTTTTTTTGGGGGGGGGTTTTTTAAATTTTAAAGGGGGGTTTTTTTTTTTTTTAAAATTTTTCCCGGCCCCTTTAAAATTTTTTCCCCAAAAAAAATTTTTTTTTTTTTTTTTTAAAAAGGGAAAAAAATTTTTTTTAAATTAAAAAAAGGGTTTTTTTTTAAAAAAAGGGGGGGTTTTTCCCCCCCAAAAAAAATTTTTTTTTGGGGGGGGAAAAAAAATTTTTTGGGGGAAAAAAAAAAAAAATTTTTTTTTTTCCCCAAAAAAAACCCGGGGAAAATTTTTTTGGGGAAAAAAAAAAAACCCCCCAAAAAATTTACCCCCTTTTTAAATCCAAAAAAAAACCCCCCCCCCAAAAAAAATTTCCCGGGGGAAAAAACCCCAAAAATTTTAAAAAGGGAAAAAAAAGGGAAATTTTTTTTTTTTGGGCCTTTAAAATTGGGAAAAAGGGTTTCGGGTTTTTAAAAAATAAAATTTTTTTTTTTTTTGGGGGGTTTTAAAACCCCCCAAAATTTTTTTTTTTTTTTCAAAATTTTTTTTTGGGGGGTTTTTTTTTTTTAAAAAAAAAAAAAATTTTTTTTTTTTTGGGGGGAAAAAAAAAAAAAAAAAAAAAAACCCAAAAAAAAAATTTTTTTTTTTTTTAAATTTTTTTTTGGGAAAAATTTTTGTTTCCCCCCCTTTTTTTTTTTGGCCCCCCCTTTTTTAAAAAAATTTTCCCAAAAAAAAATTTTAAAATCCCTTTAAAAAAATTTTTTTTTTTCCTTTTTTTAAAAAAAAAATTAAAAAAACAAAAAAAAAATTTTTTTTTTTTAAAAAAAAAAAAAAAACCCCAAAAAAAAAGGGGGGTGAGAAAAGGGGTTTTTAAAAAAAAAGGGAAAAAAAATTTCCCCCCAAAAATTTTGGGAAAAAATTTTTTTTAAAAAAAAATTGGGGGTGGGTAAAAAATTTTTTGGGGGGGGTTAATTTTTTTTAAAAGGGGGAGGGAAAATTAAAAAAACTATTTAAAATTCCCGGGGGGGAAAATCCCAAACCCCGGGGGCCCCCCCCCCAAAAAAGGCTCAATTCCCCAAATTTTTTTTAAAAAATTTTTAAAAATTTTGTTTTTTTTAAAAGGGGGGGGAAAAAAAAAAAAAAGGGTTTTTTTTTTTCCCCAATTTTAAAAAAACCCCCCGGGGGGGGGGGAAACCCCCTTTTTTTTTTTTTTTGGGGTTTTTTCCCTTTTGGGAAAAAGGGGGGGTTTTTCCTTTTAAAAAAAGGGAAAAATTTCCCCCCGGGCATTTTTTTGGGGGGGGGGAAAAAAAAAAAATTATTCCCGCAAAATTAAAGGGAAAAAAAAAAAAAAAAAAAGGGCCAAAATTTAAAAAAATTTTAAAAAATTTAAAAAAAGGGGAAAATTTTTGGGGGCCCCCCTTTTTTTGGTTTAAAAAAAAAAAGGGGGGAAAAAAATTTTTTTTTGGGAAACCCCCAAAACCCAAAAAACTTTTAATTTTTTTCCCCGGGTTTTTTTTAATTTTTTTTTGGGGGGAAAAATTTTCCCCCAAAAAAAAAAAAAAATTTTTTTTTAAAAAAAGGTTTTTAAATTTTTTTTTTAAAAAAAAAAATTTTTTTTCCCCCTTTTTTTTAAAAATTTCCCTTTGTTTTTCCCCAAAAAAAAAAATTTTGGGGGGGAAATTTAAAACCCCCCTTTTTTTAAAAAAATTTTTTAAAAAAATTTTTTTGCCAAATTTTTTTTTTTTTTTTTCCCCCCAAAAAAGGAAAAAAAAAATTTCCCCCTTTTTTAAAAAAAATTTTTTTAAAAAACCCCCAAAACCCCCCAAAAATTTTAAAAAAAAAAAAATTTTTTGGCCCCTTTAAAAAAACCCTTTTTTTTTTAAAATTTTTTTTTTGGGTTAAAGGGGGAAATTTTTTTTTAAAAAAATTTTAAAAAAAAAAAAATTTAATTTTTATTTTTTTTTAATTTTTTCCCCTTTTTTTTTAAAAAAATTTTTTTAAAAAAAAAAAGTTTTTAAAAAAAAATTCCCCCCAAAATTTTTTAAAAAAAATTTTTTAAAAAAAAAGGGGGAAAAAAAAAAAAAAAAGGGGGGGGGGGGGGAAAAAAAAAAAAAAAAAAAAGGGGAAAAAAGGGAAAAAAAATTTTTTAAGGGCTTTTTAAAAAAAAAAACCCTTTTTCCCTTTTGGGGAAAATTTTTTCCCCCCCCAAAAAGGGGGGGTTCCCCCCTTTTTTTTTTTTTTTGGGGGAAAAAAAATTTTTAATTTTTTTTTTTTCCAACCAAAAAAGGGCCCCCTTTTAAAAATTTTTTTAAAATTTCCCCTTTTTAAAAAAAAAAGGGTTTTGGGGGCCCCCCCCCTTTTTTTAAAAAAAATTTTTTTTTTTTGGGGGGGGTTTTTTTGGGGTTTTTTTTTTCCCAAATTTTGGGGAAATGGGTTTATTAAAAAATTTTTTAAAAAATTTTTTTTTTGGGGTAAAAAAATTTTAAAAATGGCCAAAATTTTAAAAAAAATTTTTGGGTTTTTTTTTTTTTAAAAAAAGGGGGGGAAAAAAAAAAAATTTTTTTATTTGGTTCCCAAAAATTTTAAAAAAAAAATTTTTTTTTTTTTTTAAAAAAAAAATTCCCAAAAATAAAAGGGTTTTTTTTAAAAAAAAAGGTTTTTTGGGAAAAAAAATTTTTTTTGGGCCCGGGAAAAAAAAGGGGGAATTTGGGGGTTTTTTTCCCCCCCCCGGGGAAAAAAGGGGGGGGCCCCCTTGGGGCCAAAATGAAAAAATTTTAAAAACCCTTTTTTTTTTTTTTGGGGGGAAAATTTTTTTTGGGGGGGAAAAAAAAACCCCAAAAAAAAATTTTTTTTCCCCCCAAAAAAAGGGGGGGTTTAAAAACCCTTTTTTTTTTTTAAATTTTAAAAATTTTTTAAAATTTTATTTTTTTTTAAAAAAAATTTTTTTTTTTGGCCCCCCCAAAAAAAAACCCCTTTTTTTTTTTTTTTTAAAGGGGGGTTTTTTAAAATTTTTTTTTTTTGGGGGGTTTTTTAAAAAACCGTTTTAAAAAAATTTTTTTAAAAAGGGGAAAAAAACCCCCCCCGGGTTTTTTTTTTTCCCCTTTTTTTTTTTTTAAAAAAAAAATTTTGGGGAAAAAAAATCCCAAAACCCCTTTCCCGGGGGGGTTTTTTTTTAAAAAAATTTTCCCGGGGTTTAAAGGGGGTTTTTTGGTAATTTTTTAAAAACCCCAAAAACCCGGGTTTTTTAAAAAAAGGGGGGGGGGTGGGACCCCCAAGGGTTAAAAAAAACCCCCCCCTTTTTGGGGCCCCCCCTTTTAAAAAAAAAATTTTTCCCCCCAAAAATTCCAAAAGGGGGCCCCCCCAAATTAAAAAACCCCCCCTTTTTAAAAATTAAAAAAATTTTTTTTTAAAAAGGGGAAAAAAAAAGGGGGGGGGTTTTTGGGGTTTTTTTTTTTTTAAAAACCCCCCCAAAAAATTTTTTTTAAAAATTTTTTTTTGGGGGAAAAATTTTTTTTTAAAAAAAAATTTTTTAAAAACCCCCAAACTTTTTTTTTTCCCTTTTTTCCCCTTTTGGGGGGTTTCCCCAAAGGCCCCGGGGGGGGAAAAAAAAAATTCCCCCCCAAAAAATTTAAAAAAGGGGTAAAAAAAGCTTAAAGGAATTTTTTGGGGGGTTTTTGGGGAAAAAAAAGGGCCCCCCCCCCAAAAAAAGGGAAAAAAAAAGGGGGGGGGGAAAAAAAAAACTTTTTTTTTAAAAAAAATTTTTTTTTTTTAAAAAAACCGGGGCCCTTTTTTTTTTTTAAATTTTAAAAAAAACCCCTTTTTTTTTTTAAAAAAACCCAAAAAAAAAATTTCTTCCCTTTTCCCCTTTTTTTTTCCCTGGTTTTTTTTTTAAAAAACCCAAAAAAATTTAAAAAAACCCCCCCCCTTTTTAAAATTTCAAAATTGGGCCCCCCCCCCCCTTTCCCCCCTTTTTTTTTTCCCCCAAAAATTTTTTCCCCAATTTCAAAAAAAAAAATTTTTTTTGTTTTCCCCCCCAAAAATTTAAAGGGGCCCGGGGGCCGGAAAAACCCCCCAAAAAAAAAACAAATTTTTGGGGGGGGAAAAAAAAAAAAAATTTTTTTTTTTGGGGGTTTTTTTTAAAAAAAAAAAAAATTTTAAAAAAAAAAAATTTTTTTAAAAAAATTTTTTTTTTTTTAAAAAAAGGGGGGCCCCCCCAAAAAAAAAAAAAAATTTTTTTGGGTTTTTTTTTTCCCCCAAAAAAAAAAACAAAATTAAAATTTTTTTTTTTTTTTTTGGGGGGGGCCCAAAAAAAAATTTTTGGTTTTTTTTGGGTTTTTAAAAATTCCCAAAAATAATTTAAAATTTTTTAAAAAAAATTTTTTTTTAAATGGGGGTTTTTTTTTTTTAAAAAAAAAATTTAAAGGAAAAATTTTTTTTTTTTAAATTTTTTTCCCCCCCCCCAAATTTTCCAAAAAGGTTTCCCCCTTAACCCCCTTTTTTTTTTTTAAAAAAATTTAAAGGGCCCCCGGGGAAAAATTTTAAAATTTTTTAAAAATTTTTCCCCTTAAATTTTTTTCCCCCCCCCCCAAAATTTTTTATTAAAAACCCCCACCCCCAAAAAATTTTTTAAAAAAAATTTTTTAAAAAAATTTTTTTAAAAAAACCCTTTTTTTTAAAAAATTTTCCCCCCTTTTTTTTTTATGGGGGGTTAAAAAAAGGGTTTTTTTTTTTTGGTTTTTTTTTAAAAAAAACCCCCTTTTTTAAAAACCCGGGTTTTTTTTTTCCCCCTCCCCTTTTAAAAAAAAATTTTTAAAAAAAATTTTTTTGGGGGTTTTTTTTTTTTTAAAAATTCCCAAAAATTTTTTAAAAACCCCCGGGGGGGGGGGGAAATTAAAAAAAAACCCCCCCCGGGGAAAAACCCCCCCCCCCCCGCCCCGGGTTTTGGGGGGTTTTAAAAAATTTTAAAACCCTTTTTTTTTAAAAAAAAAAAACCCGGGGGCCCCCCCCCCATGGCCCCCCCGGGGGGGGGGGGAGCCCCCCTTTTTTTTTTTTATTTTTTGGGCTTAAATTGGTTCCCCAAAAAAAATTTTAAAATTTAAAAAGGGGGGGTTTTTAAAGGGGGGGGAAAAAAAATTTTTCCCGGAAAATTTTTTTTTGGAAAAACCCGAAAAATGTAAACCCTTTTTTCCCCCCCAAAATTTTTTTTTTTTTTTTTGGTTTTTTTTTTTTTCCCCTTTTTTTTTTTAATTTTCCCTTAGGGTTTTTTTTAAAAATTTTTTTTTTTTAACCTTTTTACCAAAGGGAAAAAAAAGGGGGGGGGGAAAAAAAAAAAAAAAAACAACCCCTTTTTTAATTTTTTTTTAAAATTTTTTGGGGGGGTTTTTAAAAAAAAAAAAAAATTTTTTTTTTTTAAAAATTTTTTTTTTTTTTTTTAAAAAATTTTTTTTTTTTTTTAAAAATTTTTTTTTTAAAAAGGGGGAAATTTTTTTTTTTAAAAAAAAAAAATTTTTTTTTTTTTCCCCCCTTTTTGGGGGGAAAAGGGGGAAAAAAAGGGGGGGGTTTTTTTTTTTTTTTTTTTTTAAAATTTTTTTATAAAAATTTTTTTTTACCAAATTTTTTTAAAAAGGGGGGGGTTTTTTTTTCAAAAAATTTTTTTTGGGGTTTTTTTTTTTGGGGGGGTTTTTTTTTTCCAAAAAAAAATTTTGAGGGGTTTTTTTTAAAAAAAAAAAAAAAGGGGGGGGGGGGGAAAAAAAACCCCAAAAAATTTTTTAAAAGGGGGGGGGGCCCCCCCCCAATTGGGGAAAATTTTGGGGGTTTTTTTTAAAAAAGGGGGGCCGGGGGGTTTTTTTGGGGGGTTTTTTCCCCCCCCCTTTTTTTTCCCCAATTGGGGAAAATTTTTTTTAAAATTTTTTGGGGGAAAAATTTGGGGGGGGTTTTTGGGGGGGTTTTTTTTTGGGGCCCAAAACCAAAAGGGGGGGGGGCCCCCCCCCCCCGGGGGTTTTTTAAAAAAAAAAATTTTGGCCCCATCAGGAAAAAATTTTTGGGGGGGTTTTAAAAGGGGGGCCCCTTAAACCCCCCAAAAAGGGGTTTTTTTGAATTTTCCCAAAAATTTTTTTTTAAAAAACCCCAAAAAAGGGGGCCCCCCCCCCCGGGGGGCCCCCCCAAAAAAAAAAACCCCCCCCCCCCAAAAAAAAAAAAAAAAAAAAAAAACCCCCCTTTTTTTTTTTAAAAACCCCCAAATTTTTTTGGGGGGTTTTTTAAAAAAATTTTTTTGGGGTTTTTTTTAAAACCCCCCCCCCCCGGGGGGGGGGCCCCTGAAGGCCCCCCCCAAAAAAAGGCCCCGGGGGAAAAAACCCCTTTGGGGGTTTTTTTTTTAAAAAAAATTTTTTCCCCCCCTTTTTAAAAGGAAAAAGGGGGAAAAAAAAAAAAAAAACCCCCCCCCCTTTTTTTTTTTTTTTTCCCCCCCAAAAAAAAAACCTTTTTTAAAAAAAAAAATTAAATTTTTAAAAAAAAAAACAAAAAAAAAACCCCGGAAAAAAAAAGTTAACCCAAAAAAGTAAAATTTTTGGGGGGAAAAAAAAAAAAATTTTAAAAATTTTCCCCCCCAAAAATTTTTTCCCCCTTTTTTTTTAAAAAAAAAAAAAAATTTTTTTTAAAACAAAAATTTTTTTTTTCCCCCAAAAAAAAAAAAAAAAAATTTTTTTAAAAAAAAAAAACTTTTTAAAAAAAAAAAAATTTTAAAATTAAAAAAAAATTTTTTAATTTTAAAATTTTAAAAAAAAGGGGGGGGGGAAAATTTAATTTTTTCCCCCCCGTTTTTTTTTTTTTAAAAAAAAGGAAAAAAAAAATTTTTTTTTTTTTTAAAAAAAAATTGGGGGAAAAGGGAAAAAAAACCCAAAAAGGGGAAAAAAAAACCCCAAAAAAAAAAATTTTTTTTTAAAAAAGGGGGAAAAAAACCTTTGGGCCTTTTTTAAAAAAGGGGGGAAAACCCCCCAAAAAAAAAAAGGGGGTTTTTTTTTTAAAAAGGGGGGGGGAAAAAAAAATTTTTTTTTTTAAAAAGGGGGGGGGAAAAAAAAAAAGGGGGGGTTTTGGGGAAAAGGGCCCTTTTTCCCCTTCAAATTTTTTTTTTTTTGGGGGGGGAAAAAAAGGGTTGTTTTTAAAAAAAAAAAAAGGGGGCCCCCCCCCAAAAAAAGGTTTAAAAATTGGGAAATTTTTTTTTGGCCCCCCCCCCCCCCTTTTTTTTTTTTTTTTTTTTTAAACCCCCAAAGGGAAAAAAAAGGGTTTTAAAAATAAAAAACCCCCCCTTTTTAAAAAAAAAATTTTTTTTTAAAAAAAAACCCCAAAAAAAAAAAAGGGGAAAAAAAATTTAAAAAAAAAAAAACCCCAAAAAAAATTTTTTTTTTTCCAAAAAAGGGGGAAAAAAAGGGGAAAAAAAAATTTTTTTTTTAAAATTTTTGGGGGGGTTTTTTTTTTAATTTAGGCCAAAAAAAAATTTTTTTTTTTTTTTTAAAATTTTAAAAAAAGGGGGAAAAAAAAAAAAATGGTTTTTGGGGGGGGTTAAAAAAAGGGGGGGGTTTAAAAACCCTTTTTTAAAAAAATTTTTTTGGGCGGGGGGTTTTTTGGGGGGGGGGGGGAAAAAAAAAAAACCCCCCAAAAATTTTTAAAAAAAAAACCCCAAAAATTTTTTTAAAAATTTTTTTTTTTTTTTAAAAATTGGAAAAAAAAAAAAAAAAGGGGATTTAAAAAAAAAAACCCCGGGGGGTAAAAAATTTTGGGGAAAAAAAAAAAAAATTTTTCCCCTTTTTGGGAAAAAAAAAGAAAAAAAAAAAAAAAATTTTTTTGGAAGTTTTTTTCCCCAAAAAAACCCCCCAAAAAAAAAAAATTTCCCAAAAAAAAAATTTTTTTTTTGGCCTTTTTTTTTTAAAAATTTTTTTTTTTTTTTTGGGGGCGCCCAAAAAAAATTTTTTTTCCTTTTTTGGGGGGGTTTCAAACCCCTTTTTTTTTTCCCCCCCCCTTTTAAAAGGGGGAAAAAAAGGGGGGGGAAAAAAAAAATTAAAAGTTTAGGGGAAAAAAAAAAAGGGGTTTTTTTTTCCCGGGTTTTTAAAAAAATTTTTTTTTTTTTAATTTTTGGGGGGGGGGGGAAAAACCCTTTTTTTTTTTTTTTTTTGGGGGGGGGGGAAAAAGGGGGCCCCCCCGGGGGGGGGGGCCTTAAAAAAAAATTTTTTTTAAAAAAAATTTAAAAAAAAAATTTTTTTTTTTAAAAAAAACTTTTTTTTTTAAAATTTTGGGGGGGAAAATTTTAAAAAAATTTTTTTTTTTTTTGGGGGGGTTTTTTTTTTTCCCCGGGGGGGGGGGCCCCCCCCTTTTTAAAAGGGCCCCCCCTTTTTTTTTCCCCCCCCTTTTCCCCAAATTTTTTTTATTTAAACTTTTAAATTTTTTTTCCCCTTTCCCCGGGGGCCCCCCCCAATTTTTAAAATTTTTTTTTTTGGGGGGAAAGGGGGCCCCCAAAAAAAAATTTTTTTTTTAAAAAAAATTTAAAAAAAAAATTTTTTTTAAAAAAATTTTCCCCTTTTCCCTTTTAAAACCCCCCCAAAAAAAAAATTTTTTTCCTTTAAAAAATTTTTTAAAAAAAAAAATTTCCCAAAAAAAGGGGAAAAAAAACCCCTTTTTTAAAAAAAAAAAGGGGTTAGAATTTTTTTTCAAAAAAGGGGGGGGGGGGGGGGGGTTTAAAAATTTGGTTTTGGTTTTTTTTTTTAAAAAAATTTTTGGGGAAAAAGGGGGCCCAAAAACCCCAAAAAATTTTTTTTAAAAAACCCCCAAAACCCCAAAAAATTTTCCCCCAAAAAAAACCCCCCCCCCTTTTTTTTAAAAAAAAACCCCAAAAAAAAAAAGTTTTTTTTAAAAAAAAAATTTTTTTTTTTTTAAAAAAATTTTAAAAAAAAAAAATTTTCACCCCCCAAATTTTTAACCCCTTTCCCCAAAAAAAAAATTTTCCCCGGCCCCCCAAAAATTTTTTTGAAAAACCCCCCTTTTTGGCCCCCCCCCCCGGGCCCCTTAAAAAAAAGGAAAAAAATTTTTTTTTTTAAAAAAAAAACGGGTTTTTTAAAAAAAAAAAATTTTTTTTAAAAAAAAAACAAAAAAAAAAAATTTTTTTTTTTTTTTAAAACCCCCCTTTTAAAAAAAATTTTAAAAAAAATTTTTTAAAAAAAAAAAAAAAATTTTGGGGGCCCCAAAAAGGGGGGGGGTTTTTTTTTTTAAATTTGGGTTTTCCCCCTTTTTTAAAACCAAGGGGGGTTAAAAATTTTTTTCCCCTTTTTTCCCCCCCCCCCCAGCGGAATTCCCCCCTTTTTTTTCCCGGGGGGGGGTTTTTTTTCCCTTTTGGGGGTTTTTTCCCGGGGGGCCCCCTTTTTTTTTAAAAAATTTCCCCCCGGTTTAAAAAAATTTTTAAACCTTTAAGGAAAAGTTTAAAATTCCGGAAAAAATTTTAAAGGGAAAAAAATTTTTTTTAAATTTTTTAAAAAAAAAAATTTTGGGTTTTTTTTTTTAAAAAAAAAGCCCTTTTAAGCCCAAAAAAAAAATTTTTTTTTTAAAAATTTTAAAAATTAAATTTTTTTTTTTTAAAAAAAAAAAAAAAAAAAAAAAATTTTTCCCAAAAAAAAACCTTTTCCCCCCAACCCCCGGTTTTAGAAAAAAAAAAAAAAAAAACCCCCCAAAAATTTTTAAAAAATTTTTTTGGGGGGAAAACCCCAAATTTTTTTTTTTTTTTAAAAAAAATGGATTTTAAAAAACCAAAAAAAAAACCTTTTTAAAGGAAAAAAATTTAAAAATTTTTTTAAAAAAAGGGGGGGGGGGGAAAACCCCTTTAAAACCCGGGTTTTTTTAAAAAAAAAAAAACCCCCCCAAAAAATTTTTTTTAAAAAAAAAACCCCCCCCCCCGGAAGGGCTTTCTTTTTTTTTGGGGTTTTTTTTTTTTTTTTTAACCCAAAAAACGGGCCCCCTTTTTTTAAATTTTTAATTTTTTTTCCCGATAAATTTTTTTAAAAAAAATTTTTTTTTTTTTTTTTTTTTTTTTTTAAAAAAAAGAATTGGGGAAAATTAAAAAAAAAAAAATTTTTTTTTTAAATTTTTTTTTAAAAAAAAAAACCGGCCCCAAAACCCCCCCAAAAAAAAATTTTTTTTTAAATTTAATGGTTAAAAATTTAAAAAAAACCCCCTTTTTTTTTTTTTTTTTAAAAAATTTTTTTTTTTTTTTTTAGGGGAAAATTTTTTGGGTTGGGGCTTTTTTAAAAAAATAAAAAAAAAGGGAAAAAAAAAAAAATTTTTTTTTTTTTTTTTTTTTTTAAAAAAAATTTTTTAAAAGGTTAAAGGGGGGTAAAAAATTTTTTTTTTCCCCCCCACCCCCAAAAAAATTTTTTTTTAAAAAAAAAATTTTTTTTAAAAAAAAACCCCCTTTTCCCCCAAAACCCAAAAAAAATTTTAAAACCCCCCCCAAAAACCTAATTTTCCTTTTTAAAAAAAGGGGTGGGAAAAAAGAAAATTTTTTTTTCCCAAAAGGGGTTTTTTTCCCCTTTTGGGGCCCCAAAACCCCCCGGGTTTTTAAACCCCAAAAAGGTTTTTTCCCCCCCCGGGGGGGGTTTTTTTTTTTTTTGGGTTTTTTTTTAACCCCCGGGGGGAAAAAAACCCCCCTTTTTAATTTTTTTTTGGGGGGGAATTTTTTTTTCCCAAAAAAAAATTTTTTTCCCCCAATGTTTTGGGCTTTTTGGGGAAAAAAATTTCCCCAAAAAAAGGGGGGTTTTTTTAAAAAAATTTGGGGGGGTTTTCCCGGGGGAAAAAAAAAAAATTTTTTTTTTGGGGGGGGGTTTTTTTTTTTTTAAAAAAACCGGGGGGTTTTTTTTAAAAAAAAATTTTTTTTCCCAAAAAAAACCCAAAATTTTAAAAAAAAAAAGGGGGGAAAAAAATTTTTCCCATGGTTTTAAAAAAAAAAAAAAAAACCCCTTTTTTTAAAAAAAAAAACAAAGGAAAAAATTTAAATTTAAATTTTTTAAAAAAAAAATTTTCTTTTTTTTTTTTTTTTTTTTTTTCCCCCCAAAAAAAAAGGGGGGGGTTTTCCCCCAAAAAAGGGGGAAAAAGGGGGAAAAAAAAGGGCCCCTTTTTCCTTTTTTTTTTTTTTAAAGGAAAAAAAAAATCCGGGGGGAAAAAAAAAGGCCCGAACCGCTCTTTGTACAGACCCCCGTTCAAAAAAGGGTTTTTGAAGCTACCCTGCCGTGACGGTGTGCTAAGTAATTTTTGGATCGTTCGGTTTTTTTGTTTTTTAACCCCTTTTAACGTTTGAAAAAAAAAACTTCCCTTTGGGAATGCATTGATTTTGAATTTAAAATGTACTCTGGGGTTTGGTTTTTTTTAAAAAACGAAAAATGAAAATTTTTCCTCTGACTTTTAAACCCCCTGAGGACTTTTTTTTGTAAAAAAAAAATTTTTGCCACCTCAAAACGGCGTAAAAAAATGGGTAAAAAAAAAATTTGGCCATAGGAAAAAAGGCCCCCATTGTAAATAAAATGGGCCCCCAAAAAACCCAATAATATAGCTGTGAGGCTTTTGAAAAAGGACCAACTACCACCCCACAAATAAAAAACCCCGGGTTTGCTAGGTGAAAACCCATGAACAACGACCCCGGGGTAGAAAGGGTGGCACAGCCATGAATTTTTATGACCTAAACTGGAAACAAAAACCCCCATAGGAATTTAAATCCCAAGATTATTGGGGAGGCTCCCAAATGTATGAAAACCAAAGCATCATCACATGACCTTTTTGGCCAATAAAAATCTTGTAGTTTAAAAATTCAGGGCCAAACGGGGAAAACACAAGGTCACAGACAACTACTGGCCAAGGGAAGCTCCAGGTTCTAATGTTGTTGCCCCCACTAACGGACAGTCAAATATTTCTTCCCCCAGAACGCCCCCGGGGCCCGGGAAATTTTTTGGGCCCCCCCAAACGCAGGGGCCCCCCGCAATGTTGGCCCCGCAAAGTTTTCCCCCAAATCTCACGGGCCCCCCCCCAAAGTTGGGCCCCCCAAAAATTTACAGGGGCCCCCCAATGTCACCCTTTCCCTTGGGGTTTTTTGGCGGGTTCCCGAAGTCAATCAGGAAAATCCCCAGAAGGGGAAAGGGAGCCCTAGACAGCCCTATGAAACCGTCTCCCATGCTTTCCCCCAGAAGGGCGGAACCACCCCCTAAAAAGGCACCCCCCCCCAGGAAACCCCTTGGGCCCAACTAAATAATGCCATTTAAAAAAGATGGCAAAAGCTTACTATGATGCTATGGGCCCTTCCAGCAAGTTTAAAATTGGGTGTTTAAAAAAGGGCCCCCAAAAAGCTGGGCTGGGGATCCGAGCTTCCTTCCCGAATACAAGAGTGTTTTTTGCAGAGTTTCCGAGCAAAGTCCGAGCACCCCGATGCTCAAGGTTAAAAGGAGCAAGTCCGAGCAGTTTCGCTCAAAAACTACCGGGCACCAATTCCAAAACACAAAACTTTTAGTTTTCCCTTTAGGAAAAACAAAACCCCCCAGTATTTTCTTCTTCTTCTTCTCCCCTTTTTTCCCAATTAATGCGGCCCGAACCGCTCGGCCAGAGACCCCCCTTCAGGCGGCCCTTCGAAGCCCTCGTTGGGGGGCAGGTGTGTATGGGATTTTTGGGGTCGATCTGATTTGTAATTTTTAAAAAAAAAAATCGCATTTTTAATAAAAAAAATTCCCCATGGGTTTTTAAAAAGGGCCAAACCTTTCCAGCCCCCCAACGGGACATGGTTTAAAAACCAAAAACACAGGTCAGTGATTTTACAAAGTGGCAGCTATCCCAAACACCCTTTCCCACATAAACCCGAAACCACCCTAATAAAACTGACAGATCGCGGGTTCAAGGCCCTTAAAGGGGAAAGCGCGGGGCCCCAAAACGCAGCACAGGGGGGCCACGGGCAGCAAAAGGGGGCCCCAAAGGCAGTACACGGGGCCCCGGGCAGCACAGGGGGCCCCCCAGGCAGGCTCAGGGGCCCCAGGCGGCGCACGGGCCCCCAGGCAGCGCACAGGGCCCCAGGTGGCAAAAAAAACGGGGGCTCCAGGCAGCACAGGGGGCCCCAGGTGGAAACAGGGGGGCCACAGGCACGCACGAGGCCCAAGGCAGCACAGGGGGCCCCAGGCAGTGCACGGGGGCCACAGGCACCCCCGGGGGCCCAAGGCAGCACACGGGGGCCCCCAAGGCCAGCGCACGGGCCCTTTAAAGGGACTTACTAGTCCACAAATTTGGGAAACAATTTTTTTTTAGAAAATTGGGGACCACTGCACTGTTTAAAAGGGAAATGTATGTGAAAAGGGTTTTCCCTGATTTCTATAACAAAGGGTTAGGGGCCCCTGTTTAAAAGGGAAAATTCCCCACAGAGTAAAACCTTTTTTGGTTGTCCATAAAACCCAAAGGGGTCAGCTTTCATACATGAAACTGCTGGGTAAAATGAAAGCGCCCCTGAATTGGGTTTTTGGGGCAGCTAAAAGCATCTGGGCAGGCAGTGTCACTGTGTGAGGCCTCTCTTCCTAATCTGCTGTCACCTTCAAAATTTTTGTGTTTCGGTGAATTTCCCTAAAGCAGAATTTTTGAAGGAATTTCCACTGAGGGAAATCGCCCCCTAATCTGCCCCAAAAAGGGGTATTCCCCACATTGAGGACATTAAAAAACCCTGCAATTATTTTTTTTCACAGCAAAATTTTTCCAAACAGTATTATGTTAAAGAGGGGAGCCAAGAAAAAAGGGGATTTCATTGGGTTTTTTTCCCGCAGGGCCCTAAAATACGAATTTTTACCATTTCTTAAATTTTCCCTGGGGGAACTATGCGGGGCTTATTCCACGGGTTTTCTACAGGTTTTTTTGGCAAAAAGGCGTTTCAAAAACAGGAATTCTTTGGCGCGAATAAATTTCTGGACATTTTGCTCTACAAAAACCAACTAGAGTTTAGCGTACCCCCGATATCCAAAAAAATCGGAAACGGAATGGGGAAACGCCGAAACCATTAAAAAAAATCGGCGATACCCGATACCCCATACCGAAAACCAATGTAAATCCCATTGGGGCAAAAAAAACGTAACTAAAAAAAAACCCCTTATTTCCTTTTAAACACTAAAATCCCCACATAAATTTCATAAAAATAAACAGTACAAACCCAAAAATTTTAACCAAAACCCTTTTCATTCAAAAGAATTTTTTTGTAATTTTTATGACAAGAAAATTGTAGGAATCACACGAAAGGCCCTCAAAAAAATATGAATTTT
>JARQOD010000005.1:23173115-23201871 GCA_033576555.1 Oophaga sylvatica
CAAAAATAGGGTTTTGCATCGCCACATTTTGAGAGCTAAATTTTGCATATTTTGGCCCACAGATGTCATGTGGAGGTTCTTATTTTTTGCGGTACGAGTTGACGTTTTTATTGGTACATTTTTGAAGTGAAGGAGCACCGTTTGACTTTTTCAATGCAGAATTGGCTGGAATTGAGATCAGACGCCATGTCACATTTGGAGAGCCCCTGATGTGCCTAAACAGCGGAAACCCCCCAATTCTAACTCCAACCCTAACCCCAACACACCCCTAACCCTAGTCCCAACCCTAACCACAAACCTAACCCTAACACACCCCTAATCCCAACCCTAACCCTAATCCTAACTTTAGCGCCAACCCTAACCCTAACTTTAGCCGCAACCCTAACCCTAACCCTAATGGGAAAATGGAAATAAATACATTTTTTTAATTTTATTATTTTTCCCTAACTAAGGGGGTGATAAAGGGGGGTTTGATTTACTATTTATAGCGGTTTTTATGATTGGCAGCTGTCACGCTAAAAGACGCTTTTTATTGCAAAAATAGTTTTTTGCATCGCCACATTTTGAGAGCTATAATTTTTGCATATTTTGGCCCACAGAGTCATGTGAGGTCTTATTTTTTGCGGTACGAGTTGACGTTTTTATTTGTACCATTTTTGAGCAGGTGACATTTTTTGATCGCTTTTTATTTCGATTTTTGGGAGGTTAGAATGAACAAAAATCAGCAATTCATGAATTTCTTTTGGGGGAAGCGTTTTTATTGTTCCGCGTGTGGTAAAATTGATAAAGCAGTTTTATTCTTCGGGTCAGTACGATTACGGTGATACCTCATTTATATAATTTTTTTATGTTTTGGCGCTTTTATAGAATAAAAACAATTTTATATAAAAAATAATTATTTTTGCATCGCTTTATTCTGCGAGCTATAACTTTTTTATTTTTTCGCTGATGATGCTGTATGGTGGCTCGTTTTTTGCGGGACAAGATGACGTTTTCAGCGGTACCATGTTTATTTATATCGGTCTTTTTGATCGCGCGTTATTCCACTTTTTGTTCGGCTGTATGATGATAAAGCATTGATTTTTTGCTTCGGTTTTTTTTTTTTTTTTTTTAAGGGGTTCACTAAAGGGGTTAACTAGTGGGATAGTTTTATAGGGGGGGTCGTTACGGACGCGGCGATACCAAATATGTGTACTTTTATTGTTTTGGTTTTTTTTATTTACAGGAAGAAATGAATTTATTGGGGAATATTTTTTTTTTTTTTTATTTATTTTGGATTTTTTTTTATAACATGTTTATTTTTATTTTTTTAACTTTTTTACTTTGTCCCAGGGTGGGACATCACTGTATTTTATCAAATCGCTGGTGTGACAGTGTGCACAGCACACTGTCACACCAGCGATCGCTCAGGCAGTGCAGCAGGCTTCTCAGTGCCTGCTCTCAGCAGGCACTGAGGAAGCCGCCTCCCTCCAGGACCCCGGCGCCATCTTGGATCCGGGTCCTGGGAGGGAGGAAGCCCTCAGAACAGCGCGATCACATCGCGCTGGTCTGAGGGTCTCAGGGGGGCGCGCAGGCAGCCCCCACCCTGCGCGATCCTCCCCTGTGCCCCCAGTACACCGCGATCATGTTTGATCGCGGTGTGCTAGGGGTTAATGTGCCGGGAGCGGTCCGTGACCGCTCCTGACACACAGTCACGGGTGTCAGCTGTGATAATCAGCTGACACCCGGCGGCGATTAGCTGCGCTCCCCTCAGGAGCGCAGCTGATCGCCTATGACGTACTATCCCGTCCATGGGCAGAATGGCACGGGTTTTATGGACGGGATAGTACGTCTAATGTCAGAGAGGGGTTAAATTATAGACTGTTCATGACTTTGTCAGTGGGCAAACTTACAAAATCAGCAAGAGATCAAATACTTATTTCCCCCACTGTAAATTAGTATGTTCATAGATCGGACATTTAAGGAATCAGCAGCAATGTTGAACATTTTGGTGTTTTTCTCTACTTTTTACCATACAAAATTAAAGGGAACCTGTCACCTCGTTTTGCCGATATAAAGCCCCCGTCTCACATAGCGATATCGCTAGCGAGATCGGTGCTGAGTCACTAGTTTTGTGACGCAGCAGCGAGCTCACCAGCGATATCGCTGTGTGTGACATTCAGCGATGATCAGCCCCCTGCTGGGTATCGCTGATCGTCGCTGAAATGTCAGGACATTTTTTTGATCGCTGGTCTCCCGCTGACAGGCACGCATCGCTGCGTGTGACAGGCGGGAGACCAGCGATCCGCTGGTAACCAAGGTACACAGCGGGTTTCCAGGCGCGGGGCTGTGCCTAGAAACCCGCTGTGTACCGCTCACTGCATCAGGGCGCAGGTATCCAAGGTACACTGCGGGTAACTAAGCGATGTTACCCGCAGTGTCCTTGTGCTGATCGCTGCCTGAGCTGCCTGTTTGGCAGCTCAGCAGCGATAATGTAGCGATACACCAGCGATCCTGATCGTTGTCGGGATCGCTGGTGTATCGCTATGTGAGACCCAGCCTTAAGATGCGGCCATTGCCTTTCGAGGCTTATCTACAGCATTCTATAATGCTGTAGATAAGCCCCCAGTCCGACCTGAAAGATAAGAAAAAGAGGTTTTATTACACATACCCGGGGGGGGGGGTGGTCAGAGCCGATGGGTGTCGCAGGTCCGGGTCCGGCGCCTCCCATCTTCATGTGATGTCGTCGTGCTCCTTGCTTCGTGTTGTGCTCCTGCGCAGGCGTACTGATCTGTCATGTTGATGGCAGAGCACAGTACTGCAGTGCACAGGCGCTGGGCCTCTCTGACTTTTCCCGGCACCTGCGCACTGCAGTACTTTGCTCTGCCCTCAACAGGGCAGAGAAGTACGCTTGTGCAGAAGCGTGATGCCGGGAGCGAGGAAGCAAGCAGAAGGGCAGCATCGCAAGAAGATGAGAGGCGCCGGATCCGGACCTGCGACACCCATCGGACTGGACCGCATCAGACCGCCCCCGGGTAAGTATAATAAAACCTCTTTTTCTTATCTTTCAGGTCGGACCTGGGCTTATCTACAGCATTACAGAATGCTGTAGATAAGCCCCGAAAGGCAGTGGCCGCATCTTATACCGGCAAAACGAGGTGACAGGTTCCCTTTAAACATATTTAAAAACTTTCTTTAATTACGTTTCAATGACTTTTTTTGTTCACTTAGGAATTTAAATCTGTGATCGTTTGATTGCTTGTACTATATACAAATCTTATTCTCCTATGAAGTCAATCCAATATCCGAGTCTGACAGGGGCACCAAGTTCAAGAGGACCTTGGATTCCATGGCAAACCATCGGCACCATGATACGAGAGGGTTATATTCTCCAGTACAGATGCCCCACCTGGATATTGCCATTTAAATGTATTTGTCAGAGATTGAAATGGCATTTAAGTTGTTAAACAGCAAAGCCCAGAGTTAGCTGACACCTGCATTGCAAAATCACTGAGGGATAAGATTATATCTGTTTTTTCATGTCTATGGAGAGGGAAGAAGGGAGAAGCAGAATGAAAGAAAGATACAGGCAAAGACCCATACTACTTCTTTGTAGTAATTGTTTTTCTCACTCCTGGAAAGGATTCACAACTACACTGATCAGTACTGCTCTTTAAAGATTCTCCATGCTCCTGTTGGTTTTGAGTATGTGTGTAGCCCTGGTGTGTAAGGCACACAGTACCCTGGAGGATGTGCGGAGAGGTAACAGTTTAATGCTCGATATCCATTCACTCCATCACACGCTTGGACACACCCATAGGGTATATAAACTAGTGTCATACAGCAGAGCTTAGTCAGTTTCCTGTCTTCGGACAGAGGGAGTCAGTCGGTGAGTCTGTTTCCTGTCTTTGCACAGGGAGAGTCAGCCAGATCCTGTCAGCAGTTCTTAAAGTGGAGGCTAGTAAGGGTGAGCCAGTTCACCTTAGCCTAGTCAGAGCTGTGCCTAATCAGACAGACAGTTGGATGGAAAGAAGAGTTAGCAGCAGAGACTTCAGTCGCCTGTCCCAAGGACAGTGAAGTTCAGTCGACGTGCTCCTGAACTAGGAGAATACTGAGAATCTGTTAGCGAGCTCCAAGGAAGAAGCAAGAAAGGACTAACTTGTATTACCTTAGGAAGTGTGGAGTGCTTATGTTAAAAGCGCGAACAGGGCGAAGGGCGCAGTGGAAGAAACAGAGAAGTGCCTTAGGTATAGGATACCTGCACAAATTCACCGGTCACTGGGGACCGAAGTGTCGCTACAGCTTCAGGCGTAGTGACAGGAAAACCAGAGTCTTACTGGACCTTAGGTCGCAGAAAGCAGCCCTTGGAGTGTCGGTACGTAACAGGGGTCAGGTGGAATAGGGACTTTGAGTCAGTGCACGACGAAAGCAAGAACCTAGTTCCATCACTGGAAGGCTCCGACCACAAAACTGACCGGGCAGTACAGCTATGGAGTTAGCTGGAGTATTCGGAGTGAACTTAGCTCTATGCTAGTTGGACTCATCATATTGGAAGTAAAGGAGGCCTCTAACCTGTTCAGCTGTTATCTCGAAGCACATTCTCCAACCGACCAGCCTCCCTGGGACCTGCCTAAACAACTTGACAAGTAAAAGGTATGGAAAGACGCTGGATGGTGTGAGACTGATTCATTTATCTGCACCCTACATCATTAATACCATAGACTTTGAGGGATCAGTCCAACCTGTGGGGGACCCGTCATCTAGCTGCCACAATATCCCCTCAGAGATCTACAGCAGCGCTGGTCTTAGTGGCTAGAAAACTACAGGTGGCGTCACGAACTGTTATATACCAATCCCCTGTAAATAATATCCCCCCCAACATACGCCTGACCGCCAGGGCCACAGACCGAGCCGCCGCTACCGGTGACAACCCCATAGACTTCCATGGGCTCGGCTCTGAGTACCCCATTGCTCTGGTAAACCACAATTGTGGTGCGGGTCACACATATGTGCTAAAAAGAGACATTGCACGGCACTTGATATGGGCTCGACTTCATAGGAGAATATCATTTGTATAAAGTATAAGAAGAAGGACAGGACCGGGGGTACCTCTCTTGCGCCAGGTCCGGAACCGTCGGGGCTGTCACCTTTGTTGTCTGGGGGAAAGCTTAGAGACCCGGACCGACCTTTGCACTCGACAGCAGAGGGCGTGACTAAGCTAGAATGGGCAGAGTGTGCAAAAGAGAGGGGAGACTTGGCGGGAACACGCGACGCGCAATAGGGGTAGTGTGGTGCTCTGTCCTCTGAGCAACGTGACAGCGCAGGCCCGCGCCATAGAATCCCCGCTGTCAGGTACAGAGACTGTGACCGGAGACTTGCTGTGTGTCCATTGGCATCCGCAACTGAAGGTACCTAACTCCGCACGCGTGTCATCTAAGAAAGACCGGGTGACTGATCGAGAACTGTGCTGTTGTGAATATGCTGGGGCGGCTTCTGAGCTGGGGCTCCCTCCAGTGGTTGCTGAGGGTAATGAACTGATTACTGAATGGCCTTCAGATGGCGCTGAATGGTAGGATATAAGTGGCCTGAGTTCCCAGCAGCCTTGCCGGTTATCAATTGTTCCTTCTGGTCTTGCTTGAAGCACTGCTAGTTTCCTGCTCTCCTTCAGATAAGTGTTTGCTGTTTTTTTTTTTCCTTTGTTTGATTTTCTCTGCTGGTTTGCTGCCTGCAGTGGACTGCAGCCTGTCCCCTTTTGGGGGTCTGGTGCTGCAATTGTGCTCCGTTTGTGTCTGCACTTTTGCTTTGCTCTTTTGTTACTTTTTATTTGCTGAATAGCATTTTGTTACACCAGAGATCTGATTTAGGTGATGAGATCGTGTGATCTCAGGTTTTTTGGCAATCAGAAGTGTTGGTATTTTTGTTAGGGTTTTGTTGGATTGCAGTCAGAATTCTTTCCTGTACTTTTCTTTCTAGACAGATTGGGCCCCAGCATTTGCTCATTCTATTTTCTGTCTGTGTCCGTGCTTTCTTATTGTCTAACTGCCATTACATGTTTGGGGGCTTCCTATTTTCTTTGGGGATCTGCTCCGGGGCAGATAGCTTTCATCTTTCTGCCTTTAGGTGTAGTTATCTTTCAGGCTGTGATGAGGCGTCTAGGATCACCGTCGGAACGCTCCACGGCTACCTCTAGTTGTGTGGTTAGTTCAGGTTACTGCAATCCAATAGGTTCCAGCCTCTCTGGTGTATTACCGCTTTTGCTATTTTTTGCTATTTCTCCTCAGTTACCGAAACATAACACTGTGCCCTTTCTCACTCACATACGTCTGCCGAGCTACGCCAGGCCCCAACATTTATGGGAACTGCACTTAACTCTTCATCACAAATCTTGATCCCTGGACCCCTAACAGGATGCTGAGGACTCTCCGTCACCACCGGGAATTGGATCATTTGCGCCTTCTGGACGACACAGGATTCATCACGCGCTGACTGTGTGGCGCCACCGTTGGAGCCTAGGTCTCTCTGCAGCCAGGAAGCCATCTGACTGTTAACCCTTAATGAACAGTTGCTATACTCATTACAATTGTTATCTCCCCTGCACATCTACCATGCTCATATCATCTGCCTTACCCCTGTTTCTCCTTTCTCCTTCTTGCGTGGAGTATTCCCCTGTTCAAGTAAAAATACCATTAACCCTTGCTCTGCCTCCTGTCCGTTACAGAATCCACAACCTGCACTCTACAATAAGACGAGCAATCAATTGCAGATTCAAATCCCTAAATCTTGATTATTTGCCAAAGTGCATTCAACATGGCAGAACATTCCTCAAATCACCATTAATAACCTCATTGATAGCAGCCAAGACTGCTTGTCAACATGTCTTTCGATCCTCTATTTTCTATAATTTCACAACTTTTCTTTCTTGCTGTTACAATTTCCCTGTTTTCAAGTACAAGTATGAGAGGTTATTCCGCTCCAGATATTTACCTCCTGGGAGGGTTGTTTAGAACAACCTCCAGTTCGACCAAGAAAATATGTTGACAAATGCCATAGAAATACAGTTTGCCCATGAAAACTGCTTTGTAGGCCTCCCATAGAAAATTATTCGATGGGGCTGTAGGAAAATTTTCAGAAATTATAGTTCTGCAATGAAATCTGGATTCCATGTCTTGAAACGTGATTCATTAAATGAAACTCATTTAGATTTTAGTGGATGGGAGAGTTTGTATAAAGTTGTAACAATGATCGAAGTGGGGCATGGTCCGAACAAAAGATTGTACCAATATATGCACTAACAATGTTCATAAGCTCTGAATTAATCTGAAAAAAATAATCAAAATGATGTGAGTTTGATGTTGGTGGTAAAATAAAGTATTCATAAACATATGTAGGAAATGAAGAAATACAGACATTCCAGGGCTTACAGCAAACAAATGGTCAATGACAGTTGTAAGCTATCAGCAGATATCTGGTCCTTGGCGAACACATAGGGAGCAGTGATGAACATGCAAGCTGAATACTTGTTCACAGAGAAAATACACACTGCTGCAGCAGTGTTTTTAGTGAGACCAGCACCAAAAAAGAGTTTGCTGTGCATACAGTAGACAAACGGTTAATCAGCAGATATGAGCCAGGAAGCAAGTGCAAATAGCTTAGAAGCAATTACCAATTTGCTGAAGAGATGATTGCCAGCTGAGATTTCAGGATGGTAGCAGCCTCCAAAAGGATGTGATACAAAACTTACTAAATAAATACTCAGGCAGGCATAGTTGTCTGAGACAGACTTAAATGGTCTTGTGTGATGATATCACAGGAATTTGCTGGGCTACTTGAGAAACCCAAAGTGGACAACAACAAAAGATGGTGGCTATAGGAGGATGAAGCAGGGCCTGACCCTGCAGTTGATCCACATAAGCAAATTGAAAATTCAAATTCAGCAAATTCAAATTGAAAAGCAACAGGGCCGGTGTCAGCACCCGGCGCACCCGGGCAAGTGCCGGGGCCCTGAGCAGGTGGGGGGGCCCACTCACAGTCGGGGACACCGGCATGCTATGGGGGCCCGGTGCCTATGCCAGTAAAGGGGGCCAGTAGCTCGAGCAGAGCAGCGGCCAGTGAGGAGAGGTGAGTATTTTATTTTTTAGATTTTTTTATGTTTGGCGCAATATATGGAGACCATCATACACTGGAGTATCATATATGGGGCCCATCTGTCACGCTGTATAGCAGATATATATATATGTGATGACAGTAATCTATATCAAAAGGGCAACATACAATATAACATGCGCATAGATATATGATAACATAGAATTACCTGACAGAAAGTCCAGTGGGTCAATACGGAATCCGTTATACGCTGTCTCCAGCTAGAGGGTGACCGGGGTCTATGCTGACCCTAAACTGGGGTCCTAACTAATCCCTCTACCTGGAGGTACTGTTATAGGTACAGAGGTCCAGGCCACCAGCGTAAACCCTGTCTCCTATCAATCCCTGCCAACTGTAATCTAGTCCTAAGAAGAACCCTGATTACCACCAAAGGGAATGAACAGGTAACGGTTAATGAACAGAAAGACATACAAGAAAGACAAGAAATAAAGTAAATAAAGTCTTACATACAACACTCACACACAGTAGGAACACCTAAGGTCTCAGAGATAAACTATAAGCTATAAGAGTAAAAACAACTAAGGAGCTCTTAGCTTAAGTATTCTCAGAACCGATCCAGTCTGCTAGACTACATAAAGGCTTTCACCGGCATCTAACAAGCAGACTGGCAGGGATATAAAGGAAGCTAATTAGAACATAATCAAAAGCAGCCGGGCGAGGCTGGACCTAGTCTTAGCAAAGAGCTAGGTAAAATTAACTCCCTCATTACCAAACAAAAAGAAACAGCAACTCAGCTGTAAGAAGTCAGAGTGTGTAATCGCGACGATCCTTGTGGCGATACACCCATGACACCATCATACACTGGAGCATCACATATGGGGCCCATAATACACTTGAGCATCATATATGGAGCATTACATGGGGCCTATCATACACTGGAGCATCATATATGGGGCCCATTAAACAGTACAGACCAAAAGTTTGGACACACCTTTTCATTCAAAGATTTTTCTGTATTTTCATGGCTATGAAAATTGTAGAATCACACTGAAGGCATCAAAACTATGAATTAACACATGTGGAATTATACATTACACTTTACAAAACAGTGTGAAACAACTGAAAATATGTCTTATATTCTAGGTTCTTCAAAGTAGCCACCTTTTGCTTTGATTACTGCTTTGCACGCAGAAAAGGTGAACGGATGGACTCTACATGCCTGGTTCCCACCGTGAAGCATTGAGGAGGTGGTGTGATGATGTGGGGGTGCTTTGCTGGTGACACTGTTGGGGATTTATTCAAAATTGAAGGCATACTGAACGAGAATGGCTACCACAACATCTTGCAGCAGCATGCTATTCCATCCGGTTTGCGTTTAGTTGGACCATCATTTATTTTTCAACAGGACAATGACTCCAAACACACCTCCAGGCTGTGTAAGGGCTATTTGACCAAGAAGGAGAGTGTTGGGGTGCTACGCCAGATGACCTGGCCTCCACAGTCACCAGACCTGAACCCAATCGAGATGATTTGGGGTGAGCTGGACCGCTCACCGCTTCAATTTTGAATAAATCCCCAACAGTGTCAGCAGCAAAGCACCCCCACACCATCACACCACCTCATCCATGCTTCACGGTGGGAACTAGGCATGTACAGTAATGGCCAAAAGTTTTGAGAATGACACAAATATTAATTTTTACAAAGTCTACTGCTTCACTTTTTCTAATGGCAATTTGCATATACTCCAGAATGTTATAAAGAGTGATCAGCTTAACAGCAATTACTTGCAAAGTCAATATTTGGCTAGAAAATGAACTTTATCCCCAAAACACGTTTCAACATCATTGCAGCCCTGCCTTAAAAGGACCAGCTAACCTCTTTTCAGTGATTGCTCCATTAACACAGGTGTGGGTGTTGATGAGGACATGGCTGGAGATCAATCTGTCATGATTAAGTAAGAATGACACCACTGGACACTTTAAAAGGAGGCTGGTGCTTGGCATCATTGTTTCTCTTCTGTTAACCATGGTTATCTCTAAAGAAACACGTGCAGTCATCATTGCAATGCACAAAAATGGCCTAACAGGGAAGAGTATCGCAGCTAGAAAGATTGCACCTCAGTCAACAATCTATCGCATCATCAAGAACTTCAAGGAGAGAGGTTCCATTGTTGCCAAAAAGGCTTCAGGGCGCCCAAGAAAGACCAGCAAGCGCCAGGACCGTCTCTTAAAAGTGTTTCAGCTGTGGGATCGGGCTACCAGCAGTGCAGAGCTTGCTCAGGAATGGCAGCAGGCAGGTGTGAGTGCATCTGCACACACTGTGAGGCGGAGACTCTTGGAGCAAGGCCTGGTCTCAAGGAGGGCAGCAAAGAAGCCACTTCTCTCCAGAAAAAACATCATGGACAGACTGATATTCTGCAAAAGGTACAGGCAGTGGACTGCTGAGGACTGGGGTAAAGTTATTTTCTCTGATGAATCCCCTTTTCGATTGTTTGGGACATCAGTAAAACGCCTCATTCGGAGAAGACAAGGTGAGCGCTACCACCAGTCTTGTCTCATGCCAACTGTTAAGCATCCTGAAACCATTCATGTGTGGGATTGCTTCTCAGCCAAGGGAATCGGCTCTCTCACAGTCTTGCCTAAAAACACAGCCATGAATAAAGAATGGTACCAGAATGTCCTCCAAGAGCAACTTCTCCCAACCCTCCAAGAGCAGTTTGGCGATCAACAATGCCTTTTCCAGCATGATGGAGCACCTTGCCATAAAGCAAAGGTGATAACTAAATGGCTCAGGGAACAAAACATAGAGATTTTGGGTCCATGGCCTGGAAACTCCCCAGATCTTAATCCCATTGAGAAATTGTGGTCAATCATCAAGAGACGGGTGGACAAACAAAAACCTAAAAATTCTGACAAAATGAAAGCATTGATTGTGCAAGAATGGACTGCTATCAGTCAGGATTTGGTCCAGAAGTTGATTGAGAGCATGCCAGGGAGAATTGCAGAGGTCCTGAAGAAGAAGGGTCAACACTGCAAATATTGACTTGCTGCATTAACTCATTCTAAAGGTACTGCCACACTACACAATCCCCCTAGCGATCTCGTTAGCGTCGCATACTAATGAGATCGCTAGCGGGATTGTTTCTATATCGCTAGTAGCTACCTAACTTAGCGATGTCGTTAAGGACGCTATCGCGGTTAGCGATCTCCTTAACGACTTTAGCGGTACAAAAGTACCGCTAAATCGCTAAGAAAAGGTGCTACACTTAGCGATTATACTTACCCAGCGGGAGCGCCGGCGATAAAATAGGGTCCGGAACGATTCCAGCGACGAGCGAGATCACAGCAGGAAACTCGTCGCTGGCAGCTGCCGCACACAACAACATCGCTAACGGGATCGCTAAATAGTGACGTTTTTTAGCGATCCCGTTAGCGATGTTGTTTAGTGTGGCATACCCTTAACTGTCAATATAAGCTTTTGTTACTCATATGTTTGCAATTATTATATTTCTGTCTGTGATAAAAACATCTGACAAACACACATAAAAACCAGAGGGCAGCAGATCATGTGAAAATATAATATTTGTGTCATTCTCAAAACTTTTGGCCATGACTGTAGAGTACAGCCGTTCACCTTTTCTGCGTGCAAAGCAGTAATCAAAGCAAAAGGTGGCTACTTTGAAGAACCTAGATTATAAGACATATTTTCAGTTGTTTCACACTTTTTTGTAAAGTGTAATGTATAATTCCACATGTGTTAATTCATAGTTTTCATTCCTTCAGTGTGATTCTACAATTTTCATAGTCATGAAAATACAGAAAAATCTTTGAATGAGAAGGTGTGTCCAAACTTTTGGTCTGTACTGTATATGGAGCATTATATGGGGCCCATTATATATGGAGCATTATATGGGGCTCATAATATACTGGAGCATCATATATAGGTCCATTATATATGAAGCATTATATGGGGCCCATCATGCACAGAAGCATCATATATTGGGTCCATTATATACTGGAGCATCATATGGGGCCCATTATATATGGAACATCATATGGGGCCCATTATATATGGAACATCATATGGGGCCCATTATATATGGAGCATCATTTGGGGCCTATTATATATGGAGCATCTTATAGGGTCCATTATATATGGAGCATTATATGGGGCTCATTATTCTGTATGGAGCTCTATGTGGTGACCATAATACTGTATGTAGCAATATATAGGGCTCATTATTCTGTATGGAACACTATGTAGTGCCCATAATACTGTATGAAGCAATATATGGAGCTCATTATACTGTATGGAGAAATATATGGGGCTCATTATTCTGCATGGAGCACTATGGGGTGCCCATAATACTGTATGGAGAAATATATGGAGCTCATTATTCTGTATGGAGCACTATGTGGTGCCCATAATACTGTATGGATGACTATACTGTTTGTCTTTTGAGCTATTGTAGAATTTACAATAGATATCATTCATGTAATGTATGAAATAATTGAAATGTTTGGCATTGTACTATACCTATATTTCTCTGCCGTATCTGTGCATCATGAATTGTGGTATGTGTTAAAGGGGCCCATTGAGACTCTTTCGCTCGGGGCCCATGAAAACCTGGAGCCGACCCTGAAAAGCAATCATCATGAGAGTAGTCCCACACATGGATATTTTTATATGAATGGGGAGAGAAAGAGGGAGAGAGATGGGGTGGTAGAGAGCGAGAGGGGGGAAGAGGGAGGAGAGACAGGGGGTGGGAGAGAGCAAGAGGGGGAGAGAGAGGTAGGAGAGAGCAAGAAGGAGAAAGAGGGAGGTGGTAGAGAGTGAGAGGGGAAAAGAGGGAGACAAATAGGGAGGAGGAGAGAGAGGGTGGTGGGAGAGAAAGAGGGAGGTGGGAGAGAGTGTAAAGGTTTGTCTGATGCAGTAAAGGGAAGGAGGCAGAGAAGGGTTTAACAAGACTTTACTCTAACAGATTTTCTTAAGTTTGGTGAATACTCCACGCAGGGAGATGATATGGCAACGAAACACAAGGTGTGAAAATGGAACTTGCACAAGCAAATGTATAACATTCAAAAGAGGGAAAGGGAGATGAGAGGAGTGACTTATCGGTTAGAGTTCTTGTTGGGGAGAGGTTGGAACAACTCCCGACGGCGTCATAATCCGTAGGCAAAGTCCCTGGCTCTGCTGCCTAGGAAAGAGATGCACTGTCTCCTGACCGTGCCGAAGTATCTGGGTCTGTTGGTCTCGTGTCCGTTGATGCATCAATAGAGTCCCTTCTGCTGGTTCCTCTGGAGTGACGCAGTACACTGGGAGCACACTGCCGAGCAGGCCGCAGGAGTATCAAGGCCTCGCACGGACTCGCAAAGTTCGGGAAGAGGAGGAATGTCTATTGCACTGCACGATATGGACCGGGCGGTATGGGAGCATCCAGGAATAATGAAATAAGTGCGTACTGGGAGGGTGAGTCAATCTGTAAGGAGATGGTGTCAGAGGCGGTGGTAATCGGAGCGGTGGAGAGGGAGTCAACCTTCGTCCTGCTCTGTAGTCGTCTTCCCCCCAAGTCTCTCGTGTTCCCGCGCCGAGCAAAACCCGACCATAGCGTGAGGTCGGTCATGCGGTCGTCGACCCGAGCGCCATGTCGGTTTTCCCATAATTCTTGCAGGCGCCTTTTCTCAGCCAATGAGCAAGGACGCACACTGTGGGCAACGAGATGACATGAGCAGCGGCCACCACCATCTTAGAGAAGGGCATTGCAGTGATTGGCTTGCTTTGTGTGGCGTCAGAGTTGTTATAAAAGCCCTCACAGCCGACCGCCATTCTACTTCTGCCGATCTTAGCATAGGGAGAGGTTGCTGCCGCTGTTTCTCAGTAGGGAGAGAGTTAGGCAGGAAAAAAAAAAGTTATTCTGTGCTTGTGCTGATAGTGATTGTGCTGCACAGGTGGTGTTCAGTGACAGGGGAGGATTTTGTTGTGTGCAGCAGCGCTGGTTATTAGGCTGCCTGCCAGTGACAGGGGAGGAATTTTTTGTGTGCAGCAGCAGAGCTGATTATTAGGCTGCCTGCTAGCTGTATTGCTGTGTGTACACTGCTGTGCAGACTGGTTTTTACATAGCACCTACACAGCACTAATACTTTTATTCTTTTTTTCTGCACAGTTACCGAGCGTTCATTTTTTCCCACACCGTATAGAGCTGTACGCTCCTCACACTACTGTGAACCGGCAGGTATCATGGACAAATACATGCTGAGTATGTGTGACTCCAAAAATATATACCGAGATTGAAATTTTCCTCAAAACCGTATACAGCTGGTATCTTCTGATACACTACCGTTTTTCTGCCTTCTGTATTACGGTCAAATCCATACTGAGAGAGCGTCTGTGTGTTACTCTGGAAATATATACGGAGATTTACAATTACCCCTACACTGTATACGCCTGATATCTTCGTGTACATTACCCTTTTTTGCTTTTTATATTCTGGTCTACTCTATACTGAGCCTGTGAGCGTCTGTGTGTTACTCCGGCAATACATACGGAGATTTAAAATTACCCCAACACTGTATACAGCTGTACGCTTCTGATACATTACCCTTATTCTGCTTTTTATATTCTGGTCTAATCCATACTGAGCGTGAGAGCGTCTCTGTGTGACTCCTCAAATATATACAGAGATTGAAATTTTCCCCTTCACCGTATACAGCTGTACGCTTGTGATACAGTACCATATATCTGCTTGTATTTTGGGTACATTTTCCCAAACATGAGGAAGTATGGTGGAAGAGGCCGAGGACGTGGGCGGGGGGGGCCAGCTGGTACTGATGGTGGTGGTGGTGCATCTGCTGGTAGTGCCAAAAGCACAATAGCACCTAAGGCAGGAGGTGTTGAGCCTGTGTCATCGTCTGGCTCCACAAGGCCTGGAAGGCTCCCTTTTCTGGGAGAAGGTAAACCGCTTTTAAAGCTGGAGCATCAGGAAAAGGTTTTGGCTTACATTGCCGAAACAGCCTCCAGCTCTATCGCCTCCTCTTCTGAAGTTTCAAAAAATGTAAGCACTGAGTTGTCAGTGCAGGCTTTCATTGTGTCTGTGTCCTTCACCCCATCAAAAGTGAAGGATGCAGCAGGCCACACTTCTGTATACAGCTGTACGCTTCTAATACATTACCCTTTTTCTACTTTTTATATTCTGGTCTAATCAATACTGAGCCTGTGAGTGTCTGTCTGTTACTCCGGAAATATATACGGAGATTTACAATTACCCCTTCACTGTATACAGCTGTACACTTGTGATACAGTACCCTTTTTGGCAGAAAGTCCTCCTCAACCCACCACTGTCAGTTCAACATTAACAACTCGAACATTGGCCCACATGTGTGATTATGTCTTGCGGATCTGATTTTTATATTCTGGTTTAATCCATACTGAGCTTGTGAGCGTCTGTGTGTTACTCCGGCAATACATACGGAGATTTAAAATTACCCCAACACTGTATACAGCTGTACGCTTCTGATACATTATCCTTTTTCTACTTTTTATATTCTGATGTGATCCATACTGAGGCTGTGAAAGTCTGAGTCTGACTCTGGAAATATATACGGAGATTTAAAATTACCCCAACACTGTATACAGCTGTACGCTTCTAATGCATTACCTTTTTTCTATTTTTTATATTCTGGTCTAATCCATACTGAGCCTGTGAGCGTCTGTGTGTTACTCCGGAAATACAGCATAGACCAAAATTTTGGACACACCTTCTCATTCAAAGATTTTTCTGTATTTTCATGACTATGTAGACTATAGTAGAGTATGCTGACCTGAACCCAATCGAGAGGGTTTGGGGTGAGCTGGACCGCACATCGCTTCAATTTTGAATAAATCCCCAACAGTGTCACCAGCAAAGCACCCCCACACCATCACACCACCTCCTCCATGCTTCACGGTGGGAACCAGGCATGTAGAGTCCATCAGTTCACCTTTTCTGCGTGCAAAGCAGTAATCAAAGCAAAAGGTGGCTACTTTGAAGAACCTAGAATATAAGACATATTTTCAGTTGTTTCACACTTTTTTGTAAAGTGTAATGTATAATTCCACATGTGTTAATTCATAGTTTTTGAAGCCTTCAGTGTGACTCTACAATTTTCATAGCCATGAAAATACAGAAAAATCTTTGAATGAGAAGGTATGTCCAAACTTTTGGTCTGTACTGTATATACGGAGATTTAAAATCACCCCAACACTGTATACAGCTGTACGCTTCTAATACATTACCCTTTTTCTACTTTTTCTATTCTGGTGTGATCCATACTTGCAGAAAGTCCTCCTCCACCCACCACTGTCAGTGCATCATTGACACCTGGAACATTGGCCCACATGTGTGATTATGTCTTGCGGATCTGATTTTTATATTCCGGTCTAATCCATACTGAGCCTGTGAGCGTCTGTGTGTTACTCGATTGGGTTCAGGTCAGCATACTCTACCACCTTACACGGTGAAACAGAGGAAGGTGCACATGAAATTGAGGAGGAGGTGATGGATGACCCAGTTGTTGACCCGGATTGGCATCCATTGGGGGAAGAGGGTGCCGCTGGCAAAAGCTCTGAACAGGAGGAGGATCCGCAGCAGACATCGACATCGCAGCTGTGGTTATCTGGCAGGCCCGTAGCAGTCTAAAAACGTGTTGAAACAACAAAAAGAGTTGCAGGACAGCTTGGCCAGACAGTCAAATTAGCACAGCGTGCAAGCCCTGAAAAGTTGTACCATAGTAGGAAGAGTGCAGTGTGGCACTTTTTTGACCAAAATCTTATTGGTGCGGCAAAGTTATCTGTAAGAAGTGCGGAAGGACCTTTAGCCGAGGGAAAAATCTCAGAAATTTGAATACCAGTTGCATGCTTAGACATTTAAACACCATGCACTTGCAAGTGTGGACGGACTACAAAACCTCAGGTAGCACATGTGCACCTGCTCCGACTGAAGGTAGTCAGCAACGCTACATCACTTCCCCCACTGTAAGCCCACCGGTTAGCACACCACCAGAAAGAAATGTTGAGGTGTCGTCACAAGGCCAAATCAGTTAGGGAGTCACAATGTTTATGCACGAAAAGACTGAATCTAGGCCATCACCAACCCCCTCTCAGTCCGCCATGTCCACCGCTAGTTCCCCCATATGCAGCTCTCAAGTCCAGCTCACCCTAAAAGACACTCTGAGTAGGACAAGAAAGTACTCATCCTCTCATCCGCGTACACTGGCTTTGAACACCTACATTGCCAAACTGATCTCATTAGAGATGATGCCCTTCCGTTTGGTTGAAAGCGCAGCGTTTCGAGAGCTCATGGCCTACGCTGTCCCACGCTATGACCTACCCAGTCAGCACTTCTTTTCTAGAAAAGCCATCCCTGCCCTCTACCTGTATGTGAAAGACCGCATTTTCCATGCACTCAAACAATCAGTGAGTGGAAAGGTGCACCTCACAACAGATGCATGGACCAGTAGGCATGGCCAGGGCTGTTACGTGTCCATCACTGCGCACTAGGTTAATGTGGATGCAGGGTCCACAGGGGACAGCAGTGGTGGGACAGTGTTGCCTAGCCCACGGTATAGGCAACAGTTGGCGGTAGGCGTTCGACCCTCCTCCTCCTCCTCCAGAAGCAAAAGCGAAAGAGCGCAGTGGCACGAGCACTCCATCCGCAGCTGCCAGTGCTGCACACGAGGTATCCCACTATCGAACAGCTAGTGGTAAGCGTCAGCAGGCTGTTTTAAGCATGATGTCTTTGGGCGACAACAGCCACACTGCAGAGGTACTGGCCAACTACTTGCAGAGAGAAACTGAGTCATGGCTGGGCAGTCTACATCTTGAGCCAGGCAAGGTAGTCAGTGATAACGGCCGTAATTTTGTGGCGGCCATAGCCCTGGCAAAACTTAGACACATACCTTGCCTGGCTCACACCTTGAACCTGGTGGTGCAGTGCATCTTAAATAATTATCCGGAGTTAACAGCCCTGCTCGATAAGGTGCGAAGACTGTGCTCACACATCCGTCGCTCGCCTGTTGACTCCAGTCGTATGCAGAGGCTGCAGCGATCGCTCCACCTCCCCAAGCACCGCCTAATCATAGACGTTGCAACAAGGTGGAACTCCACCATGCACATGGTTGAGAGGCTGTGCGAACAGAAGCAGGCTGTAATGCATTTGTGGGAGGATACACGGGCAGGCAGTTTGAGGGCAGACATCGAGTTGTCGGGTGTGCAGTGGTCAAAGCTGAAAGACATCTGTAAAGTCCTTCAGTGTTTTGAGGAATGCACACGGCTGGTAAGCGCAGACGACGCCATCATAAGCATGAGCATCCCACTTATGCGTCTGCTCATGCAAACTTTGACGCACAATAAGGATCAGGCGTCTGCAGAGGAGGAGGAGGAGGAGGGAAGCCTTTATGACAGTCAGCCATTGTCTGCTCAGGGAACTGTCCTGGACAAGGTGGAGGAAGAAGATGTAGAGGAGGAGGAGGGGGATGATTATTTTGGGGAGGAGGATGCTTCTCAGGGGGCAATAGAAAATGTTGGCTTGCCTAGGTCAGGTACAGGGTTTGTGCGTGACTGGAGTAATGTGGATTTGGCAGAAAGTGCTCCTCCACACACCACTGGCAGTTTATCATTGACATCTGGAACATTGGCCCACATGTGTGATTATGTCTTGCGGATCCAAAAATGGGACCCCTGCATTGTCAAAATTATGAAGGATGACGACTACTGGTTGGCCAGCATCCTCGATCCATGCTATAAAGGCAAATTACAGAAAATCATGCCACAGGAGAACCTAGAGCTAATATTGGCGAACAAACAAGCAACTCTGGTAAACCGTTTGTTAGAGGCATTCCCATCACACAGCAGCGGTGCAGGTTCTACCACGAGCCGTACTGGGCAACATGGAAGAGGTGTTTGTGGTGCACACAGCCGAAGTGGCGTTGGAGAAAGGGTTTCATGACCATGTTGTGGACTGATTTCTCGAGTAACGCTCACACGACTGTTAATACTGAATTGATTGCAACAGACAGAAGCCAGCAGTTGTCAACTATGGTTCAAAATTACCTCTCCTCCCCTATCGATGTTCTCCCTCACAGTTCATTCCCCTTTGACTTCTGGGCCTGTAAACTGGACTCCTGGCCTGAATTGGCACAATATGCCTTACAGGAGCTCGCTTGCCCTGCTGGTAGTGTGCTATCAGAAATAGTCTTCAGTGCTGCTGGATCAATCCTGACAGAAAGAAGGACCCAGCTGTCGACCCAAAATGTAGGTGATATCACTTGCATTAAAATGAACCATGCATTGGTTTGAAATGATTTTGTACCACCTTCCCCTGATGACACATAGGTTGCCAGAAAAATGGCTCGCTTTGTCCTCTTCTTGCTCCGATTTCTCAAATTCCTCCATTTGTAGCTGCTTAACGTCCAGCCTACACCTCAACATATGCCAGTTTTTCCACCTCCCTAACTGGGCTGTAACCCCCCCAGGGCCGTTGTCAGCACCTGGCGCACCCAGGCAAGTGCCTGTTCCCTGAGCAGGTGCGGGGGCCGACTGGTGGGCGACGGCACTGGCACAGGGCCCCTCATAGTACGCAAAAATGTCTCTGACGATGGGGGGGCCCACTCGCCGTCAGACACACCGGCGTACTATGAGGGGCCTTGTGCCAGTGCCGTCGCCCACTAGTGGGCCCCCCCTGCTTGCTCATGGCCCCAGCACTTGCAATACTTACCTCTCCCTGCTCCACCGCTGTGATGTCTTCCGCGTTTCCTGACAGTGACATTCAGGTCAGAGAGCGCAATGATAATAATAGTAGAAACATATGCACAGCCCTTAAGGAGGTGCCAGAGTAGGTGCCCAAACCACTATATATATTAGAAAACTCTGCACTCAACTTGGGATGAAATAATGTTTATTATCCAAAATAGTATGCAGGGAGGGACGTCTAACTTAGACGAGCGGTGGACACCGCGTCTCCATCACAGCACTGGACGGCATCACATCCTCCATAAGATCTCCACAGACGACATTCCACCTCTCATAAGATCTCTACGTAATACTGTTACTTACCTGTGCCTAAGGAATGATAAGCCGACATTGGTCTATCTATATCCAATTGAATCTAAGATGACGGTTATTACTCTACAGGGTAGCTGATGAAGGTCGTGTGACCGAAACGTCCCTCCCTGCATACTATTTTGGATAATAAACATTATTTCATCCCAAGTTGAGTGCAGAGTTTTCTAATATATATAGAGAGCGCAATGATGTCACGTCTGTGCGCCCTCTGCCTGAACAGTCCAAGTGCAGAGAGCTGGAAGATGGCGACGCTGAGGAGTCCAGAGTAGAGCAGTGCCCAGTGAGGAGAGGTATTTCTTTTTTTTGATGTTTGGAGCAATATATGGGGAGCATTATACACTGGAGAATGATGTATAGGGTCCATCATACACTTGAGCATCATCCATGGGGCGCATCACACACTGGAGCATTCTAAATGGGGGACATCAGACACTGGAGCAGCATTTACGGGACCCATTATACACTGGAGCATTATAAATGGGGCCCATTATATATGGAGCATTATATTGGCCCATCATACACTGGAGCATCATCCATGGGCCCATCAAATACTGGAGCATCATATGGGGTTCATTATTTATGGGGCATCATATAGGGTATGGAGCATCATATGGAGCACATATGGTGCCTGTTCTGTAAGGAGCATTATATGGAGCCCATTCTGTATGGAGCAATATATGGGGTAAACACGCAGTGGTAGTTCAGTGCCGACAGCTGTCACAGACAGCTGACAGGCACGGCAAGCGGTGCGGGGACCTTTGCCGTCGGTCCCCGCACCCACAGCGCTGTGATTGGTCAGTCAATCTGACTGACCAAACACAGCAGCGATCACGCAGGAGATGCTGAAATTTCAGCATCTCCAGCGCGATCAGTGGCCAAGCTTCCTGCACTGACAGCCGGGAGCTCCCTCTGCCTCAGATCAGCGTCCCAGCGATGTAATCGCAGGGCCCGATCTCTGCCTTGATGACCCGGAGGTTGTCATGACAACCTCCGGGTCATCTAGCTACGGAAAGCTGCTGTGATGATGCTCACAGCAGCTTTCACTATAGTTACAATGCATTGCAATGCCGGAGCATTGCAATGCATTGTAACTGCAATAAAAAGTAAAAAAGTGAAAGTCCCATAAAGGGACAAGTTAAAAAAAGCATTTTTTAAAAAAAATTGTAAAAAAAAGTATTAAAAAATATTTTTAAAAAAATCCCCTAAAAAATACACATTTTTATGTAATAAAAAAAACAAAAAACAAAAAAAACCACACGTTTGGTATCACCGCGTCCGTAAAAATCCCATCTATAATAGCGTATTCCTAGTTAACCCCTTCAGTGAAAGCCGTAAAAAAAAACACAAAAAAGTAGTAAATTATACTTTTTCTAAGCGGTATCATCACACCGCTTGGAAAAAGTGCAATAACACGCGATCAAAAAGTCAGATATAAATAATCATGGTACCGCTGAAAACGTCATCTTGTCCCGCAAAAAACAAGCCGCTATACAGCATCATTAGCGAAAAAATAAAAAAGTTATAGCTCGCGGAATAAACTGATGCAAAAATAATTATTTTTTCTATAAAATTTTTTATTGTGTAAAAAACGCCAAATCTTAAAAAAATATATAAATGAGGTATCGCTGTAATCGTAGTGACTCGAAGAATAAAACTGCTTTATCAATTTTACCACACGGAACGGAGGAAAAAAAATAAAAATTCCTGAATTGCTGGTTTTTTGTTCATTCTGCTTCCACAAAAATTGGAATAGGAAGCGATCAAAAAACGTTATGTGCCCGAATATGGTACCAATGAATACATCAGCTCGTCCCGCAAAAAATAAGCCCACAGATAACTCTGTCGGCCGAAATATGGAAAAATTATAGCTCTCAAAATACGGCGATGCAAAAATTTCTTACAAAAATTATTCCAAAAAAAAGCATCTTTTAGAGTGTGACAGAAGCTAAACATGAAAAAAGGATGTAAATCTGGTATCGCTGTAATCGCACCAATCCAAGGAATAAAGTCGCTTATCACTAATACCGCACGAGGAACGGCGTAAAAAAGAAAACCAATTCTTCACCTTTTGTGGATTTGTTCATTCTGCCTCCCAAAGATCGCAGTAAGGCGATCACAGTGGTTCCCCCCCACATATGGGGTATCAGCGTACTCAGGACAAAATGCACTTCAACTTTTGGGGCCCTATTTCTCCTGTTACCCTTATAAAAATAAAAATTTGGGGGCAAAAAGGTCATTTTTGTGGAAAAAAATATGATTTTTTTTATTTTCACGGCTCTACGTTATAAACTTCTGTGAAGCCTTGGGGGTTCAAAGTGCTGACCACACATCTAGATAAGTTCCTTGGGGGTCTAGTTTGCAAAATGGGGTCATTTGTGGGGGGTTTCTACTGTTTAGGCACATCAGGGGCTCTCCAAGCACGACATGACACCCGCAGACCATTCCATCAAAGTCTGCATTTAAAAACGGTGCTCCTTCCCTTCCGAGCTCTGCCATGCGTCAAAATAGTGGTTCCTCCCCACATATGGGGTATCAGCGTACTCAGGACAAATTGCACAACAGCTTTTGGGGTCCTATTTCTCTGGTTACCCTTATAAAAATAAAAATTTGGGGGCAAAAAGGTCATTTTTGTGGAAAAAAATATGATTTTTTTTATTTTCACGGCTCTACATTATAAACTTCTGTGAAGCCCTTGGGGGTTCAAAGTGCTGACGACACATCTAGATAAGTTCCTTGGGGGGTCTAGTTTGCAAAATGGGGTCATTTGTGGGGGTTTCTACTGTTTAGGCACATCAGGGGCTCTCCAAGCACGACATGACACCCGCAGACCATTCCATCAAAGTCTGCATTTAAAAACAGTGCTCCTTCCCTTCCGAGCTCTGCCATGCGTCAAAATAGTGGTTTACCCCCACATATGGGGTATCAGCGTACTCAGGACTAATTGCACAATAACTTTTGGGGTCCTTTTATCCTTTGGAAAATAAAAATTGGGATGAAAAGATCATTTTTGTGGAAAAAATATGATTTTTTAATTTTACGGCTCTACGTTATAACCTTCTGTGAAGCCCTTGGGGGTTCAAAGCTCTCACAACACATTTAGATAGGGGGTCTAGGGGGTCTAGTTTCCAAAATGGGGTCACTTGTGGGGGAGCTCCAATGTTTAGTCCCACAGGAACTCTCCAAATGCGACATGGCAACCGCTAAATATTCCAGCATATTTTCCATTCAAAAAGTCAAATGGCGCTCCTTCCCTTCTGAGCCCTGCCGTGCGCCCAAACAGTGGTTTATGACCACATATGAGGTATCTGTGTACTCAGGAGAAATTGCCCAACAAATTTTAGGATCCAATTTATACTGTTGCCCATGTGAAAATGAAAAAAACTGAGGCTAAAAGAATTTTTTTGTGAAAAAAAGTACTTTCTTTTTTTTAAGGATCAATTTGTGAAGCACCTGGGGGTTCAAAGTGCTCACTATGCAACTAGATAAGTTCCTTAGGGGGTCTAGTTTCCAAAATGGGGTCACTTGTGGGGGAGCTCCAATGTTTAGGCACACAGGGACTCTCCAAATGCGACATGGCAACCGCTAAATATTCCAGCATATTTTCCATTCAAAAAGTCAAACGGCGCTCCTTCCCTTCTGAGCCCTGTCGTGCGCCCAAACAGTGGTTTATGACCACATATGAGGTATCTGTGTACTCAGGAGAAATTGCCCAGCAAATTTTAGGATCCAATTTATACTGTTGCCCATGTGAAAATGAAAAAAACTGAGGCTAAAAGAATTTTTTTGTGGAAAAAAAAGTACTTTCTTTTTTAAGGATCAATTTGTGAAGCACCTGGGGGTTCAAAGTGCTCACTATGCATCTAGATAAGTTCCTTAGGGGGTCTAGTTTCCAAAATGGGGTCAATTGTGGGGGAGCTCCAATGTTTAGGCACACAGGAACTCTCCAAATGCGACATGGCAACCGCTAAATATTCCAGCATATTTTCCATTCAAAAAGTCAAATGGCGCTCCTTCCCTTCTGAGCCCTGCCGTGCGCCCATATAGTGGTTTATGACCACATATGAGGTATCTGTGTACTCAGGAGAAATTGTCCAACAAATTTTAGGATCCAATTTATACTGTTGCCCATGTGAAAATGAAAAAAACTGAGGCTAAAAGAATTTTTTTGTGAAAAAAAAAGAACTTTCTTTTTTTTAAGGATCAATTTGTGAAGCACCTGGGGTTCAAAGTGCTCACTATGCATCTAGATAAGTTCCTTAGGGGGTCTAGTTTCCAAAATGGGGTCACTTGTGGGGGAGCTCCAATGTTTAGGCACACAGGGACTCTCCAAATGCGACATGGCAACCGCTAAATATTCCAGCATATCTTCTATTCAAAAAGTCAAATGGTGCTCCTTCCCTTCTGAGCCCTGCCGTGCGCCCATACAGTGGTTTATGACCACATATGAGGTATCTGTGTACTCAGGAGAAATTGCTCAACAAATTTTAGGATCCATTTTATCCTGTTGTCCATGTAAAAATTAAAAAATTGATGCTAAAAGAAAATTTTTGTAGGAAAAATTAAAATGTCCATTTTTTCCTTCCATTTTGCTTTAGTTCCTGTGAAGCACCTGAAGGGTTAATAATCTTCTTGAATGTAGTTTTGAGTAGCTTGAGGAGTGCAGTTTTTATAAAGGTGTCACTTTTGGGTATTTTCTGCCATATAGACCCACATATGAGGTATCTGTGTACTCAGGAGAAATTGCTCAACAAATTTTAGGATCCATTTTATCCTGTTGTCCATGTAAAAATTAAAAAATTGATGCTAAAAGAAAATTTTTGTAGGAAAAATTAAAATGTCCATTTTTTCCTTCCATTTTGCTTTAGTTCCTGTGAAGCACCTGAAGGGTTAATAATCTTCTTGAATGTAGTTTTGAGTAGCTTGAGGAGTGCAGTTTTTATAAAGGTGTCACTTTTGGGTATTTTCTGCCATATAGACCCCTCAAAGTGACTTCAAATGTGAGGTGGTCCCTAAAAAAAAATCGTTTTGTAAATTTTGCTGTAAAAATGAGAAATCGCTGGTCAACTTTTAACCCTTATAACTTCCTAACAAAAAAAATGTTGTTCCCAAAATTGTGCTGATGTAAAGTAGACATGTTGGAAATGTTATTTATTAACTATTTTGTGCCACATAACTCTCTGGTTTAACAGAATAAAAATTAAAAATTTGAAAATTACAAAATTTTCAGAATTTTCGCCAAATTTCCATTTTTTTCACAAATAAACGCAAAAATTATCGACCTAAATTTACCACTAAGATGAAGCCCAATATGTCACGAAAAAACAATCTCAGAATCGCTAGGATCCGTTGAAGCGTTCCTGAGTTATTACCTCATAAAGGGACACTGGTCAGAATTGCAAAAAATGGCAAGGTCTTTAAGGTCAAAATAGGCTGGGTCATGAAGGGGTTAATCAAGGCAGCGTCAAAATAGGAAATTTTGCCAATAGAAAACTAGATGAAATTGTGACTTTTACATAATTTTTATATTTCATATATTATAATTGTTCCTTTTTTTGGCAGGTTATATTTCTAAAATATTAAGGGATTATACATTACGGGCCTGTGATGGAGAATATGTTTCACTTCGATGTCCTCACAAAACTACCATCAGCATCCAGTCTACTTTCTATGGACGGAGTGTGCCTAGTCATCAGATGTGCCCGACACGTCACAAGCAGCCGTACCGTACATTTGTGAAAGAAGATGTATCCTGTTCTACCGACACTTCGCTTCAGGTACGTTCGCTACGATTATAAAATATGTCATTTACAGAATTGGAAAAAACATGACTGCACAGCTCTCAGCTATTTCATCAATGCCAAGGACTCTAAATGGAGCTTTAGGGTGCACGCACAATCAGAACCTCTAGTTAGCTCCGCTTGGCTGCAGTCATGTGGCCGAAGGGGAATGGGGGATAGGGGTTCCCTAATTTGGCAGTCGATTGGAGTCCCAGCCAGTGGCATAGTGTGGTGGAAGGCACGGGGCAATTGACCTGGGCACAAAGTTCTCAAGTGCACAGAATTTCTAAAGAAAAAAAAATTAGCAGTAGTGCCGAAGATCCACTTCAGACCGAAGGCCAACGAAATCTGTGTGAGCCCCAGTGTGAACTGTAAAGGTCTAAACATGACACCGGTACGATTGGATCATGTCACAAAGTAGGGAGTAATATGGCAACCACTGTGTGTTCCTGTAGGCAGCAGGCCAGGCTATTTTACGCAAACATCTTGTAGGTGGTGCATTGTGCCACCTGTGCTGGGCGCTCTGCTGAGAATAAAAGGGTTTTATTGAGGGTGACACAACGTTGGCATAATTCATTTTGAATGGGTACCAAAATTAAGAAGAAGGCATTAATACCTTCTAAGGCCGGTATCACACATGCGAGAAACACGGACGAGTCTCGCATGTGAATTCCTGGCACTGCCGCCGGCACTCGGGAGCGGAGCAAGCGGCTGCATAGAAATACATGCAGCCGTACATTCCGCTCTCGAGAGACTTGTCCGTGTTTCTCGCATGTGTGACCCCGGCCTAAAGGTGAAACTCCGAGGTCTTTATTTGGTTTAAGGGGAAACTCAGGGAGCATGATTACTGGGTTAGGAGAACACAATACATCCCTTACCCTTTCAGTTGTCAACTCATGATACGCCACTGGTCCTAACATTCAGACCCACGCAGACCTAACAATTATCTCCTGAGATGAGTGATTACATTTGCAGGACCCTGGTCCAATAGTGAGGACTGTTTTCTATGGCTAGTCGGAAGTCCTAATAAAGGCCTCCAACCTGCCGGCATTCCTGGCTCCTCCTTTGATGAGCCGGCCTGGTGTGACATTGTGCGTTTATCACGCTGCAATGACGACATTATGCCTTACTGATTAATATAAAAAAAAAAAGTAGCGGAGGATGCCGGTGAATACTGACAAGACCACTGGACCAGGGACCTGCGAATTGATCTGCTCATCTCTAATTATCACCTGTCTAGTGGATAGGCAATAACTTATCTAAACCGGAATAAAGAGTTTGTCTGGAGTGGACAAGCCCTTAAGCCCCCGTCACACACAGCGATCTCGCTAGTGAGATCGCTGCCGAGTCACTAGTTTTGTGACGCAACAGCGATCTCCCCAGCAATATCGCTGTGTGTGACATTCAGCGACGATCAGCCCCCCCTGCTGGATATCGCTGAATGTCCTGGACATTTTTTTGATCCTTGGTTTCCCACTGGCAAGCGCGCATCGCTGCGTGTGGCAGGCAGGAGACCAGCGATCTGCTGGTAACCAAGGTACACATCGGGTTTCCAGGAGCAGGGTGGTGCCTAGAAACCCTATGTGTACGTTAGATACCAGCGCGCTGCTGCAGGGGAGCTGGTAACCAGGGTACACACTGGGTTTCCAGATGCCGCGCAGCGCCTGGAAACCCGATGTGTACCTTGGTTACCGGCTCCCTGCACCAGCGGGCTGGTATCCAACGTACACTGCGGGTAACTAGGCAATGTTACCCGCAGTGTCGCTGTCCTGATCGCTGCCTGAGCTGCCTGTTTGGCAGCTCACCAGCAATCATGTAGCAACACACCAGCGATCCTGACAAATGCATATCGTTGTCAGGATCGCTGTTGTGTCGCTATGTGTGACGGGGCCCTTAGCGCAATGGAAGTCTTCTGTCCACAAGTCCATCCATCCCAGGATTAAATCTCTATGTCATGTATCTCTAGTGCTGATACAATAATACTGATGTCTTGGTATGTGACCATGAGCCTATAGGCAGTAGGGTCCAGGTACTACTGCTACACGTATTTTTTTATGAGATTATGTCTAACTGGCCACAAAGCCGGACGTTTACTCTGCTAATGTTGATCTAATCCATTTGCTGTGGCTGGGAGTCAATCGCCTGTGTAAGCGCAGCCTCGGGTTGTGTGTACGGACAGCGCTCCGCTTTTCACCAGGTCTTATTGCTGCCTTTGTATGCCAATTGTAATCTAAACAGAAGCGAGAACCTCAGCGTTGACAGTCAGCAAATATGGGGCTGGCAGGCAGCACATTATTGTGTTTTCCTAAAGACAGACTGGGAAGGTTCTTGTTTTTTTTTTCTCTTTGTGAAAACTGAACCCAGAATAGAGATTTCTGCTGATCAGCAAATAAGGGCCACATGATGATGTACACGGCTGTTTCTATTTAATGGAGGACACGTAAAATATATTTACTAAAGAGCCAATATGGAGGACACGTGCCATTAAGCCAGAACGGGTGGTCACTTTTGGGCCCTTGAGGAGTAAAGGGACCCAGCCAATGATGGCTACATCCCTTATATAAATTGGTGGTGACTATCTGTAAATATCTCAGTTTCAGGGGAATTTGCCATTTGTCTTTTCCATGCTTCTGGCATTTAAAGAGGCATTAGACCCTCAAGCAGGGCTGCCACTAGGAATTCCGGGGCCCCATACTGGCAAAATTTTCGGGGCCCCCCTGAGACTCCGCCCAGGCTCCACCCCAGCCCCGCCTCCACCCTTCGAACTGTCCACAGTCCCACTGCTCTCACACATACAGCCG
>JARQOD010000005.1:23201971-23293943 GCA_033576555.1 Oophaga sylvatica
ATCACCTGTCAGGATCTCTTTCATCTTTTGAAATGCTTCAGCCTGTTCCTTACCCCAATTGAAAGGAGGGTTTCTGCTCTTTAGGGATTGTCCTACTAGGAGGTCCTGTAAAGGAGCTGCCTTCTTCGTGTAGTCTTTCACGAATCTCCTGTAGTAACCCGTTAGTCCCAGGAACTGTCGCACTTCCTTAAGGTTCTTCGGCTCCGGCCACTTCTGGATGGCGGTGACTTTCTCTGGGTCCGGCGCTACTCCTTCCGAACTGACGATGTGCCCCAAGTATTGTACCTTCTGCTTGAGTAGATGGCATTTTGAGGGTTTTAATTTCATCCCGTACCTGGACAGGGACTCAAACACTTCTGCCAGGTGCTTCAGATGGTCCTCATATGTCTTGGAATACACGATAACGTCGTCTAGGTATAGCAGCACGGTTTCAAAATTGAGATGTCCCAGACAGTTTTCCATCACTCTCTGAAATGTTCCTGGGGCACTACTGAGCCCAAACGGCATTCTGTCGAACTCACAGAGCCCCATTGGGGTGGTGAAAGCCGTTTTCTCACGATCCTCCTCAGCCACAGCCACTTGCCAGTAACCACTAGTCAGATCAAGGGTAGAAAAGTAGTTAGCCGTTTTCAGAGCAGCTAATGATTCCTCTATGCGTGGTAGCGGGTATGCATCCTTGTGTGTTATGCGGTTCACCTGCCTGTAATCCACACACATTCTCATACTACCATCTTTCTTTTTAACCAGAACTAGAGGGGCTGCCCAGGGACTACAACTATCCCTTATCACCCCAGCTTTCTTCATATCATTCAACATTTCTTTAGCCTTCTGATAATGAGCTGGAGGTATGGGCCTATACCGCTCTTTGATGGGAGGATGACTGCCTGTAGGGATATGATGTTGTACTCCCTTAATTGTCCCAAAATCAAGTGGATTTTTGCTAAACACTTGGGCGTACTCTTGCACCACCCGTAATACCCCTTGCTTCTGGTGAGCGGGAGTGGTGTCCGTCCCAACATGGAGTTGCTGACACCATTCCGCCACCTGGGTTGCTGGGTCATTGTCCTCCTCTATTTGACAGGAGTCTAAGGACTCAGCCGGGAGAATAGAATTATTATCAACAGCATGAAGTTTAGCAATGGTTGCATAACGGGGTAAATTTACCTCATCATCTCCCCAATTGAGAAGTCGTACCGGTACTCTTCCATTCACCACCTCTACTACTCCTCTAGCAGTCATAAGTGTAGGTCTATGTTCTGAATGGTGGGGTTCTACTACAGCTTGGTAATTCTGTCCTCTCAGACCTATGGCTGCCCTGCACCAAATGATCATTTCACTCATTGGGGTATCACAATAGGAACTGAGTCAGTGACCCGTACATTACCAATTTCGCCGTCGGTAAGCTTCGCTTGCTGCTGACACACCAGGGCCCGGATCTCTCTTTGGATTACTCCTCTCTGCCTTGGTCGGGCAATCTCAGCGAGCTGTTGGAGTAAGAACACAACTTCTCCCAAACAATTACCGATAATGTTAGTACCCAAAATGATATTTAAACCGTTCTCCTCATTTACAGTCTTTACTACCAGAAGCCCTTGGTCTCTCAACTCCTCTCGGCCCACCTTTACATCTACACATTTTGTTCCGAGTACTTCTACAGGAAGACCATTAGAAGCATACACAGTAAAGTCAAGGCTCGGAGGTTTAAGACTGTCCATTGACCAGTACTTGGTATATAGAGCATCAGGTATTAGGGTCACCTGGGACCCAGTGTCTAACAATGCTGGAACAGCAATACCATCTAGAATAATAGACAGGTAGGGTCGCCCGCCCACATACCTGCGGTTCCAGTCTAGGGGCCTGACGGGTATTCTCCTGGGTGTTGGCCCTTGGACCCAGGTTCTGCCCGTTTAAAGGACACTGTGTAGACAGATGACCTTTCCGGTTGCATCGGTAACAGGTGATCTCTCGACGAGAAGGGTGTTGATCAGAGGTTGCTCCTGGGGGTGGCGTTGTCCTCCTCCGGGGGGGCGACGTCTTCTTTCTTCTCCGGTGCATCCACGGAACGTCCTCTGGGCAGTCAGCTAACAAGATCTTCCCTTCCTCTTCTTTCCGCAGCTGTAGGGCACTCATCACAGCGGCCAGATTTTTAGTCAGCTGGCGCACCTCTGAGCGCAGACAGTCCAATTCACTAGGAGGTGTCACCTGCGCTTTGGCTTCAGCCACTAGCGGGGAACAGGGGGTTACTGCCGGTTCCAGAGTGACTTCACCCTGATGATGTTGGGTGGCCACCTCAGGTTTGCCCAGGGGCCGCAGCCCTTTTATTGCCATGTCCTTTAGGGCATCAAAGGTAGCATCCGGATGATCTAAGGACCACCAATTTACAGTTCTGCGTTCCTCTGGGGATCTCAATCCCTGTATAAATTGTTCTTTCATCATTCTATTCTCGTCGATAGCATTTAAATTGTTAATTTGCTTGAGGGCTCTCAGGGCTCCCTGTAGTCGGCAAGCATAGTCCCGGATGCTGTCACCTGGCTGTTGTGAACAGTGATAGAAGGCCATCCGGAGATCCGTTTCTGTGCGGTCTTCAAATATGGCATGTAGCTTCAGGAAGATCGCAGGTACCGACTCCTGATCAACGGTATCCCAAGTCTCCACTTCCCTCTCAGCAGCGCCAGTTAGCTGCCCTATTAGCACAGCAGCTTTTTGTCTCTCAGGCATGGAGTACATTTCTAGGATGCTGCATAACTTCCGCTTGAAGCCTGCTAATGTGCCTGGCTCACCGCTGTACTGGGGAAGCCATTTCGCCCCAGGCATATATGGGAGCGTTAGTGGCATGATCGGGACTACCGGACTGGGTGCAGGGCCTGCGCCCCCATCTGGCGCTACAATACCAGACGGTGCGGGATTGGGGCCTCCGGCCGGGGCCGCACTGTCAGCCGGTTGTTGTGACATCTTAGCGCCCCCTTGGTTAAACGGAGCCTACCGGTTTCAGATGCTGCTACTTCACAGGCACCGCAGTGGGAACAGGACCTTCGTCGCAGGCGCTCTGATGTCAGAGCGTTCACTTCCTGTTGCAGGACCTGCCGCTCTATTTTGCGATGCAATTTGCTATGCGGATTGCAATGCAGATTGTGATGCAGTTTGCTATGCGGATTGCGATGCGGTTTGCGGTGCAGATTGCTATGCAGTTCGCTATGCGGTTTGCGATGCAGATTGCTATGCAGTTCGCTATGCGGTTTGCGATGCAGATTGCTATGCAGTTCGCTATGCGGTTTGCGATGCAGATTGCTATGCAGTTTGCGATGCGGTTTGGGGTGCAGGTTGGGGGCGTGTCCAAGACTTTGCGTGCTTTTTCAGGTCCGCCCACCTTCTTCTCCAGCGCCTGAGGGCGCGAATATGGCGGCAAAATGGCGGATTTTAGCGCCAAAAATAGCAAACAGTCCTTTTTCCACAAAACAATCCACAGGCACACAGGGCTCGCAATGCTGCAAGTTTCGTATCCTGTTCGTGACGCCAAAATTGTGTCGACCCGCCACCACAATTGTGGGTTACCAGGGCAATGGGGTACTCAGAGCCGAGCCCGTAGAAGTCTATGGGGATTTTGTCACAGGTAGCTGTGGCTCGGTCTGTGGCCCTGGCGGTCTGGCGTATGTTGGGGAATATTTACAGGGGATTGATGTATGTACAGTTCGTGACGCCACCTGTAGTATTCTGGTAATTTGTACCAGCGCTGCTATAGATCTCTGAGGGGATGGTGATGCAGCTAGATGTCGGGTCCCCTACAGGTGGGACTCTTCCCTCAGGTCGGTAGTTAGGTGAGGATTGTGCAGGCATGCAATAATAACTCAGTCTCACACAGTCAACGTCTTTCCATACCTTTACTTGCAGGATGATAAGGCAGGTCCCAGGGAGGCTGATGGGGTTGATAGAGGATGAGCTTTGAGGCAACAGCTAAGCAAGTTAGGGGCCTCCTTTACTTTCCAATGAAGCTGAGTACGACCAGCCTGAAGCGTAGTCCTCTCTATGATTCCAGCTAATCTTTAGCTGTTCTGCCCAGTCAGATTTGTGTTAGAAGCCTTCCTGCGAGGGAGCTGAATCCTTTTCCTGTCGTGCACTAACTCAAAGTCTTCACACCCCCTGACTCCAGCTACGTTCTGACTATAAGGGGCTTGTCTGCCGCGACCTAGGGTCCGGTAGATTCCTGGTTTTCTCTTCACTATGCTGTACAATAGTGATCCTTCGGTCCCCAGTAACCGGTTGCAACGTGCAGGACTTTTCCAAGTCAAAAGCACTTTTCCAATTATCTTCCTTCCACTTTGCCCTTCGCCTTGCTTGTCTCTTAACAGATAGTTCAGTCTTTCTTCCAGTGGGGCACAGCTCTGACTAGACTAAGGTGTATACAGACACCTACACCAGACTCCACTTTCTGAACTGATGATAGACTTAAACTGGACACGTCTACTCTGTCCAAGGACAGGAAACTGACTTCTCACTCTGAAGTCCGGACACTGACTGACTAAATCACTCCCTTCCACACCCCTGCTGGGTGTGTCAGAAGTGTACATGATGTCATGGAGAGACCTTAACTGTTACCTCTCCACTCATCCTCCTGGTATTGTGTACCAGGGCTACACAGTGGCTCTACTTGGCATGTGAAAAATAATGTGAAAGGTTCCCTTTAACTGCATACTGAAAATATTGCACTTACATATCACTACACCCGCTACGGACTTGCATCGTACATGTATGACAGATGTTATTGAGGGGTTAAGAAAACCTTATGGAGGTCACGATACATAATAGGTAAAAAAAAATAAAATTTAATGTCAGTGGCAAAGATGAAGCCCACATGTCCAAAAACACCCTGCATGTGCCTGGTCAGGAATGGGGATAAGTGGGTTGTCTATTAACAAAGGTTTTTCTTACTTAAATGCATACAATTGGGCCCAAAATCATTTTTGCTATTTGAGTTCATTAAAAATTTGGCACCATTTGCCTTCTAAAGCTGCGGTTTTACCTTATTTTGGACTAAAGAAATAATGTTAGAGACTTCATTTTTGTGGCACCTATTATATTGGTATGACAGGTTCTCCTCATGCTCTTTCTACAGGTTTTCCACAGACTTCACCGCTCTCCAGTCCATACAATGGCTGCTGGTGGAGGAACATGTGGCCAGACCATTAGCCTCTCCAATAAAAAGCTGCTTTTTGCAACTTCTGGATGGCTTTGTAGGTCAGAGCGTAGCTTAATCTAGATGCGTTAGGGAATTGGGAGCCAATGAAGACATTTGCAGAGGGGAGAAGTGGAGGAGTAGCGAGTAGAGATGTGGATTAGTCAGGCAGTAGAGATAAGGACAGACTGGAGAGGTGCGAGTTTTATCAGTTAAGTCACAGAGGAGGATAAAGGTACTGCCACACTAAACAATCCCGCTAGCGATCACGATAACGACGCATACTAATGCGATCGCTAGCGGGATTGTTTCTATATCGCTAAGTGCGGCCACATTTAGCGATATAGTTAACGACGCTATCGCCGTTAGCGATCTTCTTAACGACTTTAGCGGTACAAAAGTACCGCTAAATCGCTAAGAAAAGGTGCCACACTAGCGATATATACTTACCCAGCGGGAGAGCCGACGAGAAAATAGGGTCCGGAACGATTCCAGCGACAAGCGAGATCACAGCAGGAAGCTCGTCGCTGGCAGATGCCGCACTGAACAACATCGCTAACGGGATCGCTAAATAGTGACGTTTTTTAGCGATCCCGTTAGCGATATTGTTCAGTGTGGCATACCCTTAAGGCACTGTCACACCAGCGATCACGACGACAAGACCTGGTGAGAGCGTTGGTGCGATCGCTATATGATCGCTAGTTAGCTTCCAAAAACAAAGATCCCATCAGAGATCAGCGATCTGTATAACGACGTCTGCTGTAGTTTGGAAAACCTAGTCCCGCCTGCGACGCTGGTAAAGTCGTCCATAAAGGGTGTCACACTCAGCGATTCAGTCTCACCAGCGGGACACCAACGACCAAAAAACGGCTCAGAACGTTCATGAACGATCAGCGACATCTCAGCAGGGGCCACATCGCCGCTACATGTCACACACAGCTGCGTCGCTAACGAGATCGCTGCTGCGTTATAAAATCGCTGACGCTTTAGCGATTTTGTTAGCGATCTTGCTTAGTGTGACAGTGTGGAGCCCAGCTGCGTCTGGATTCATATCTCCCAGAAGGGTGCGCAGAAGGAATTCACCACTAGAGGTCTCAATATACATTCACACACCTTCACCCATCCCTAAGTCCACCAGAGGGAGCTCCGATAGTCATATAAAAGGAGGGTGAAGACAGGAAAGAGCTCAGTCAGATTTGAGAGACTGCAGTCAGCTCAGAGTTCTGAAGGAGATTAGAGAGATTACAGAGCAGTTCAGTTCAGCAAAGTGGAGGCTAGTAAAGTGGAACTGAATCCATCCCAGTCTCGTCAGAGCTGAGACAATTGAGTAGTCTGCAGACAAAGCAGACGAGTGGAGTTTGCAGCAAGGGGATCCAGAGTTCAAGTTAAGAGCCAGGAGCGTGCCGACGCTCAGAGAGTGGCGAAGAGGTGGCCCACGGACTGCCAGTGTGTGTAATCATGTAAGGGCCCTGGTAGGCCGAAGGCGAGTGGAAAGAGAAGTAAAAGAGGCAGAAGAGCTGTAATAGCTCACCTCAACAAGTGTTTACCGGACGCCAGGGTCCGAGCCTATTGGGATCTCCACGACCCATTAGGAGAACGGAGTTCCTGGAGGACTACAGGTCCCAGGAGCACCAGAGAGCTGATACGTAACAGGGCCAGGAGGACGGAGTCAGGCAGTCACTGCCAGCAAGACTGTACTTCAAGAAAAGGTCCAACCACAAGGTCAGCCAGGTGCAGGACGGAGACTAAGTTAGGCCCAGCTACATGCAGGCCAGGACTTCATACAGAAAGGCAAGGAACAGGAGGCCACACACCTACTCAGTGGGAGAATCTGGATGTGCACCCTTCACCCTACAGTGCTCCCGGATGTGCCTGCAACATCTTCAGTAAAGGTACCAAAGTGACTTGTGTGTGTCCCTCTTCTTACCCCTAACTGCCGGGTCCCCCTTCCGTCCTGCATCCTTACCCATATATCTGCCCTGAAGGACTCAGCCTCACCTGTGGGAGGCTTAACACCTATAGCTGCACAACACCAACCCTTCAGTGGATCTGCACTGCAGCGCTGGTCACCCTGACCAGGTACCACGGGTGGCGTCACGAAGCCCCATACCAATATTCAACTCCCCTGTAAATATCCCACATTAAAGGGTGAGTGCCAGAGCCACGGACTGAGCTGTGTTGCTGTGACATCCCCCATAGAAGTCTATAGGCTCAGATCAGAGTTCCCATTGCTCTGGAGGGCGACTCAACAGTACCTATATTTTCGTAGTCAAGGATGGAGATGGTCTAAAATTCTTGACTCAGGGTTGAGGAAAGGACATACTGTAAATACCCAAGTTGGAGGCAGCAGGAGGTGTAAAGACTTTGGATGTGTGATTTGAAGAACAGGGCAGAGTCATGAATTACTCCACAGTAGCAGACTTTCTGTTCAAGGGAAGAGATGTCATTTATTGTGATAAACCAGGTAGACGAGTTAGGGAGATGGAGGAAAGATCAGTTAAGTTTTGGCCACATTGAGCTTTAGGAAGAGTGCTGAGAATGATATTGCAGAAACTCTGGGATTCTGGACAGCAGAGAGGTGACATCTGGGCCAGAGGTAGATCTGAGCACAATCAGCTTATAGGTGTAATAAAAGCTTGTTGGAATATGGTGAAGTTGTAAATTTTCCTTCCAGCGCTGCTCTGCAACCAAAGACGCTAGCAAAATGTTTAGTAAGGTTAATGTGCCAGGGTTGTCTATCGATTCCTTGCATTCTGCCCTGCATGAGCCAAGTCAATAGCTGATGCAAGTGTAGTGTTGTAGGAAACTGGTGCTGTCTTTGCCGGAGTGAAGATATGGAGGACAGAGCTAGAACAGTCAGAGTGAATGTTTAGGTGTTCAATGTTTCAGCATAGGTGTTCTAGTTGGTGGACATGGGGGGCAGGTGAGGACAGGCATGAGAAAGTGAGTAGATGGTTGTCAGATAAGGGGAGAGGTGAGGTTGTGAGGCTAGATGAGGGCTAGTTGGGTTGATATGATGGCCACTTGGAGACAGGAGGGAGAGTAGATACAGAGTGCACTTCAAAAGAAGGGAGGATAATGGCAGTCTACAAATACCTGAAGGGCTGTCACAGTGTAGAGGAATCATCCTTATTCTCATTTGCACATGGAAACAGGAGAAGCAATGGGATGAAACTGACAGGGAGAAGATACAGATTAGATATGTAGACTGTGAGCCCTCGTGGGCAGGGTCCTCTCTCCTTCTGTACTTGTGTGTCCCTTGTCTCGCACATGTTTATTGTACCTGTCTATATTTTCCCTTTTCATATGTAAAGCGCCATGGAATAAATGGCGCGATATAAATGAATAATAATAATAATAATAGAAAAAAAAAAAACTTTGGCAGTGAGGGTGATCAGTGAGTGGAACAGGCTGCTATGAGGTGTCAAGTTCTCCTTCAATGGTAATCTTCAGAGGGTGGACAGACATCTATCTGAGATGGTTTTGTGAATCCTGAATTGAGCAGGGGGTTGGACATGATGACTCTTGAGGTACCTTCCATCTCTTACATTCTATAAAGGGAGGGTAAAGGTGGGATTGGCTTGAAGGTGCAGTTATTACAGACAACACCCATTCCTCCACCATGTCTATTGCCAGGGTGAGGAGTGTGGATCAAGTGAAGACCACTGTACAACAGCACAGTAGGGGAGGCTGTGTCAGAGGGTGTCACCCATGTTTCAGCGAGGTGGATCACCCGCAAGGGTAGTGGGGTACCGGGCCGGTGTCTTAAAGGGATGTGTCACGGCAGCGGTGACCCAGTCCGTGGCCCTGGGCATCCAATAAAAGGGGAATATTTATAATTGATAGAGTTTGTAATAGTGTGTGACGCCACCTGTGGTTTCTGGTCAGAGGTGACCAGTGCTGCAGTGCAGATCCTCTTGGACTAATGGTGATGCAGAAGAGTTGGTATAGCTCTCCACAGGCAGAGCTCTGTCCTAGGCAGATGTAATGTAAGGTAGATGGTAAAGATATAGTATTTAGCAATGGATGTGTGTGGCCCAGCTATGCAGGCACACATAAAATCCAGGAGAATGCACAGGAAGGTAATCGCAAAAGCTTGCTATTCATGCACTTCACTCACACTTTCAGACACACCCACTAGGGGTATAGGAGGTAGTGACACGTAGCAGAGCTCATTCAAGCTTCCTGTCTTAGGACAGTACAGACCATTCAAGTTTCCTGTCTGAGAAGAGCTCAGATGAGTGAGTTTCCTGTCTTCAGACAGTGCAGTTCAGTGCCAGTTCAGTCTGGACTTGGAGAGGAGAGAGGACTGAATCCTCGCAGAGCTAGCGTAGCTCACCTGACAAAGAAGTGGAGGCTAGTACGGGTGAAGTGCATCATCCTAGCCTAGTCAGAGCTACCCTTAATCAGTACCTCAACAGAAGCTGAAACAAGGAGGAAACTGAGAGCTACTCAGCGAGCTCTGGAGAAAGCTGACATTTCCATCGGAAGCTACAAGTGCTTATGCTAAGAGCAAAAGCAGGGCGAAGGGCGCAGTGGAGAAGGACAGAGAAGTGCTTCAGGTACGGGATTACCTGCACTAAATAACCGGACACCGGGGTCCGAAGCGTTGCTAGAGTTTCAAGCATAGTAACAAGATACTCGGAGGCATCTGGACTACAGGTCGCAGAGAGCAGCCCAAGCGCTGATACGTAACCGGAGATAGGGAAAACAGGAGTCTAGCCTGATCAGCAAATATAGACTTAGTTCTCTCAACATCTGCTAGTCAGAGCCATAGAAGTCTCCACCACAATGTTGGCCGGGCTTGTCAGCTATTGAGAAAGCTGGAGATTGTAGAGTTAACTTCGCTTCATGCAAGTTTGGACTCCGATATATACGAAGTAAAGGAGGCCTCTAACCTGCTCAGTGGTTACCCGAATGTGCATTCTCCACCCCGACCAGCTCCCTGGGATCTGCTTGAACCATCTACCAGTAAAAGGTATGAAAAGAAGCTGCATTGTGTGTGACTGAATTATTAACTACACCCTGCATCATCACCATAGACTTCCAGGGACCAGTCTCACCTGTGGGAGACTTACCACCCAGCTGCCCCATAACATCCCCTGTGAAAGTCCTTATAGCAGCGCTGGTCCAATTAACCAGATACCACAGGTGGCGTCACGAACTACCTATCCTTAAAATCCCCTGTAAATATTCCCCATTGTATGAGCGCCCAGGGCCACGGACCGAGTCCTGCTGCCAGTGACAAATCCCATAGACTTTCATGGGCTCGGTGCCGAGTACCCCATTGCCCTGGTACTAAGTGCGACTCATCTTTGGCGTCACGAACAGGATACGAAAGCTTGCAATTGTGAGTCCTGTGTGTCTATTGAACTGTTTGCTGCATTTGGCGCCAAAATACCGCCATCTTTACCGCAAAATTCGCGCCCTCAGGCGCTGGTGAAGGGGGGCGTACCTGAAAGTGCGCGCTGGTTCCCTGGCCCCGCCCCCAACTCTGACGTGGCGGCAGGTCCTGTGAAACAGGAAGTGAACGCTCTGACATCACAGTCCAGCGACAAAGGTCCTGTCTCCACCGCTGTGCCTGCAATGAAGGTCCTGTCTCCACCGCTGTGCCTGCGACGCTGCAGCCTGTGAAAGAGGTAGGCTCAGATTAACCAAGGGGGCACCAATATGTCGCAGCAACCGGCAGACGGAGCGGCCCCCGCTGGGGGCCCTAATAGCCCACCGCTTGGCGTCGTGCCGCAGGATGGAGGTGCGGGCCCCTCACCTGGCCCGGTGGTCCCGCTCATGCCGCTAACCCTCCCATACATGCCTGGAGCGAAGTGGCTCCCCCAGTACAGCGGCGAGCCAGACACCCTGCCAGGATTTAAACGGAAGATATGTAGTATTTTGGATATGTATTCAATGACTGAAAAGCAAAAAGCTGCTGTGGTAATAGGACAGTTAGCTGGTGCGGCTGAGAGAGAAGTAGAGACTTGGCCCACTGCAGACCAGGAGTCGGTACCTGCGATTCTCTTAAAGCTACAGGCCATCTTTGAGGACCGCACAGAAACGGATCTCCGGATGGCATTTTATCAGTGCTTCCAGGGACCGAGTGACAGTATTAGGGACTACGCCTGCCAACTACAGGGGGCCCTGCGAGTTCTTAAACAGGCTAACCCCACCAGTCCCATTGATGAGAGCCAAATGTTGAAGGAGCAATTTGTGCGGGGACTGAGGTCTCCAGAGGAAGGCAGGACTGTAAACTGGTGGTCCTTAGATCATCCAGATGCCACTTTTGATGCTCTAAAGGACATGGCAATAAAGGGACTGCGACCCCTGGAAAAGCCTGAGGTGGCAAATCAGTATCACCTGGGTGAAGCCACTCTTAAGCCGGCAGTACCCACCTTTTCCCCGCAGGTGGCAGAAGCTAAAACGCAGGTGGCGCCCCCTAGTGAGTTGGAATGTCTGCGCTCAGAAGTGCGCCAGCTGACTAAGAACTTAGCCACTGTAATGGATGCCCTGCAACTGCGGAAAGAGGAAGGATGAAAGATCCTACTAGCCGACTGTCCGGAGGATGTTCCTTGGATGAACCGGAGGAAGTGGAGGACGTCGCCTCATCGGAGGAGGACCACGCCACCCCAAGGAGCGACTCCTGATCAGCATCATCCTCGGCGGGAGATAGTCTGCTACCGCTGCAACCAAAAAGGTCATATGGCTCAGAAATGTCCTTTAAACGAGCCGATCCTGGGTCAGAGGGCCATCACCCAGGAGTAGACTCATCAGGCCCCTTGGACTGGAACCGCAGGTTCGTGGGTGGACGGCCCTACCTGTCCATGATTCTGGACGGGATTGCAATCCCTGCACTGCTGGACACTGGATCTCAGGTGACCATCATACCTGATGTCCTTTACAATAAATTTTGGTCCATGGACAGCCTCCAGCCCCGAGCCCTGACTTGACAGTGTACGCTACCAATGGTCTCCCTGTTGAAGTAATTGGAGCCAAAAACGTAAATGTAAAAGTGGGCAGGGTGGAGCTGAAGGATCAGGGACTCCTAGTAGTCAGGACTGTAAATGAGGAAAATGGTCTAAATGTGATACTAGGTACTAACATTATCAGTAACTGTCTGGGAGAAGTTGTGTTTTTGCTCCAACAGCTCGCTGAAGTTGCCAAGCCAAATCAGAAGGGAGTGATCCAGAGGGAGATCCGGGCCCTGATGTGCCAGCAGCAAGCGAAGCTTACAGATGGTGAAAATCGGTAATGTACAGGTCACAGACTCGAACCCCATTGTAATACCCCCAATGAGTGAAATGTTAATATGGTGTAGAGCAGCCATAGGTCTGAGGGGACAGAACTACCAAGCAGTAGTAGAACCCCATCGCTCAGAACACAGACCTACACTCATGATTGCTAGAGGGGTAGTGGAAGTAGTAAATGGGAGAGTACCAGTACGACTTCTCAACTGGGGGGACAATGAAGTAAATTTGCCACGTTATGCTACAGTTGCTAAATTACATGCCGTAGATAATAATTCTATCCTCACAACCGAGTCCTTAGCCTCCCACCAACCAGCGGAGGATAATGATCCGGCAACCCCGGTAGCGGACTGGTGTCAGCAGCTTCATATAGGGACAGACACCACTTCCGTCCACCAGAAACAGGGGGTACTACGGGTGGTACAAGAGTACGCACAAGTATTTAGCAAGCACCCACTTGACTTTGGGACCATTAAGGGAGTACAGCATCATATCCCTACAGGCAGTCATCCTCCCATCAAAGAGCGGTACAGGCCTATACCTCCAGCCCACTATCAGAAAGCTAAGGAAATGCTGCATGACATGAAGAAAGCCGGGGTGATAAGGGATAGTTGTATCCCCTGGGCAGCACCTCTGGTTCTAGTGAAGAAAAAGGATGGTAGCATGCGAATGTGTGTAGATTATAGGCAAGTAAATCGTATAACACATAAAGATGCGTACCCATTACCACGCATAGAGGAATCCTTAGCTGCTCTGAAAACGGCTAACTACTTTTCTACCCTCGACCTTACTAGTGGGTACTGGCAAGTAGCTGTGGCTGAGGAGGACCGGGAGAAAACTGCTTTCACCACCCCAATGGGACTCTGCGAGTTCGACAGAATGCCGTTTGGTCTCAGCAGTGTCCCAGGAACATTCCAGAGGGTGATGGAGAGCTGTCTGGGACATCTCAACTTCGAAACTGTGCTGCTGTACTTGGACGACGTAATTGTGTACTCTAAGACATATGAAGATCATCTGAAGCACCTGGCGGAGGTATTTGAGTCATTGTCCAAGTTTGGGATGAAACTAAAGCCCTCTAAATGCCACCTGCTCAAACGGAAGGTACAGTACTTGGGACACATTGTCAGTTCTGAAGGAGTAGCGCCGGACCCCGAGAAGGTCACAGCTATTCAGAAATGGCCAGAGCCGAAGAACCTAAAGGAGGTGCGTCAGTTCCTGAGACTAACAGGTTATTACAGGAGGTTTGTAAAAGATTACACCAAGAAGCGGCGCCTTTGCAGGACCTCCTGGTAGGACAACCTCTTAAGAGCAGAAACCTTCCATTCAATTGGGGAAAAGAACAAGCTGAGGCATTCAAAGAGATGAAAGAGATCCTTACCGGCGATGAAATCTTAGCCTACCCAGATTACAGCCAACCGTTCCTGCTATACACAGATGCCAGTAACGAAGGATTAGGAGCGGTCCTCAGTCAGAAGCAGAACGGCCAAGAAAAAGTCATCGCATATGCCAGCAGAAAACTCAGGCCAACTGAGAGGAATCCGGAAAACTATAGCAGCTTCAAACTGGAGTTCCTGGCGCTGGTCTGGGCCATTACCGAAAGATTTAAACATTACCTTGCCTCCAACAGGTTCACTGCGTTTACAGACAATAACCCCTTGACGCATCTGGAAACAGCCAAGCTGGGAGCCATGGAGCAACGTTGGATGGCTCGGTTGTCAAATTATCAGTTTACCATCAAGTACAGAGCGGGCCGTAAAAATGCTAACGCGGACGCCTTGTCCAGAATGCCGCATGAGTCCGACACGGAGGAAGAATCAGATGATCTGGAAGAAATCGAGCTACCTGCGTTCCATCGAAATGGGATGGTCCAAAGCAACGAGTCTACAGAAAGCGGTGTGGTGAGATGTTGAACCCTTTACCCCATCACAGCTGGAAGGAGACTCAAGACAGCGATCCAGTGGTCAGCCGTATCAAGGAGTTGATAAGACAAGAAGGTTCCTCCTTGGAGAAAGACGCACCCATACCAGCAAAGCTCCTGTGGAATGAAAGAAGCCGGTTGTTCATATACCGAGAGAAGTTGTGCAGGAGATACGTCGACCCAAGGACCCATGAAATGGTTTGGCAGATAGTGGTGCCCAGAGCAGACATCCAAATGGTGTTGGAAGCCTACCACGATCAAGCAGGACACTTTGGCTGGAAAAAGCTGGAGACCCTACTGAGGTGTCGGTTCTACTGGGTAGGGATGCGCAGCTCCATCGAGAAGTGGTGCCGGAACTGTGGACCCTGTGGTCTCAGACGAAAAGACTATCATAGTCAGAGAGCACCCTTGCAGCCTATCCGGACGACTCGTCCTCTGGAGATCGTAGCATTGGATCACGTTAAGTTGTCCCCAAGCAGGTCAGGATACTCGTATGCCCTGACCATGGTGGATCATTACTCCAAATTTCTGGTGGTCGCCCCTGTCAAGGATCTCACAGCAGAGACAGCAGCCAAGGTCTTCCAAGCAAGTTTCTGCAGACCACACGGATATCCAGAGCAGGTACTGACTGATCGAGGTCCAGCCTTTGAAGGTGAACTGTTTCAGGAATTCTGTCAATTGTATGGATGTAAAAAGATCAGAACGACGCCATACCACCCTCAGACCAACGGCCTTTGTGAAAAGATGAATCACATTGTCATGGATTTACTGAAAACTGTACCCCTGGAAGAAAGAAATCGGTGGCCAGACTTGTTACCCGACCTGGTTGACTTGTACAACCACATACCAGTAAGTTCCACCAACTGCACTCCAGCTTACCTTATGAGAGCAAGACCTGGAAGACTGCCAATGGATTTGGAGCTGGGAGTGGTAGAACCAGAGGCTGATGACAGTGCTGAAGATTGGGACACAACTCGACAGGAACAGTACAAGAGAGTACAAGCCTGCGTAGAAGACAGTCTCAACAAAGAGAAAAAGCAAGAGAAGAACTATAACAAAAAAGCTCCCGCTAAGCCTTTTATGCCTGGAGAAATGGTGCTCAAAAGAAAAAGAAGAATGCACAAGTTGGATGATCAGTGGGAACAGGAGCCATATGTCGTGCAAAATTCCAATTTTGATAACAGAAAGGTCTGTGCCATTAGTAAGGATGGAGGAAAAACGACGGCAACGGTGTCCAGAGATCATTTAAAGTTGTGTCCTTGCCCATTAAAGCTCCGTGAAGAAAACCCTGTTGTCCATCAAGAAGAGAGTGCTGAAGCGGTCATACACACGGATTTGGGAGATTTACCTGCGGATTGGCCCAGATTGGGAGACGCTGTAATTATTCCTGTGCTGCAGTTTTATCAACCGCAAGAGGAGTCTCTACAACCAGTCATACCAATTGTGCCAGTTGAGCCAGTTCCAGAAGAACCTATTCTGGCAGGCCCTCAACCATTAGAACCCCAAGAAGCGGACCCGCAAGAAGCAGCCCCACAAGAAGTGGAATCCCCTGGTGGAGCTGGTGAAGCAGTACCGCCTCGCCCAGCCACTAGTACGCTTGCCAGATCCATAGAAAGGTTGAGACAGTATTACCGTTTGCCGTTACGCAGAACAGATAGGCCAGAGAATACTATACCTGACACCACACCACGTAGGTCAGAACGAACAACTAAGGGAAGATTACCAATTCGCTATCAAGAGTAGTCCTAGTAAATTAGTCTAGCAAGACCCAGACAGGGTTTATTGTCACTGACAAATTGTATAAAGTTTGAAAAAGTATTAATGTAATTATTTGAAATGTGTTTTAACAATGCCAATGGACTGCGTGGCTGTGGACTGTGCCAGCCCAAGAACTTGCTTTGTAAATAGTTGCGCTACGGTGCATTATCTTGGTTTTACACTAAACCATTACTATCAACCTCTGAAGAAAAACCCGTATGGTGTGGCCTAGAGTGAGGTCTGCAGTCAGAAGTCCTGCAGCCCACCCAGGACCCACGTGGGAGGTTTTTGGTGCGGGTCCTCCACAAGTATCTTGTATATATGAGAATGTTTGATATTTTGATACTTTTGATACTTTTGTATTCTTCATTGTACAAATTGTAACGTTCAAGAAGCCTCACCTCCCGGATGGGATGAGTTAAAATGTTGTTGTTTAATGCAAAACAAAAATGTTTTTCTTTTTCTCTTTCACAGCCCGGGAGTGCTGTGTTTAACCAAGGGGGGATGTGTGGCCCAGCTATGCAGGCACACATAAAATCCAGGAGAATGCACAGGAAGGTAATCGCAAAAGCTTGCTATTCATGCACTTCACTCACACTTTCAGACACACCCACTAGGGGTATAGGAGGTAGTGACACGTAGCAGAGCTCATTCAAGCTTCCTGTCTTAGGACAGTACAGACCATTCAAGTTTCCTGTCTGAGAAGAGCTCAGATGAGTGAGTTTCCTGTCTTCAGACAGTGCAGTTCAGTGCCAGTTCAGTCTGGACTTGGAGAGGAGAGAGGACTGAATCCTCGCAGAGCTAGCGTAGCTCACCTGACAAAGAAGTGGAGGCTAGTATGGGTGAAGTGCATCATCCTAGCCTAGTCAGAGCTACCCTTAATCAGTACCTCAACAGAAGCTGAAACAAGGAGGAAACTGAGAGCTGCTCAGCGAGCTCTGGAGAAAGCTGACATTTCCATCGGAAGCTACAAGTGCTTATGCTAAGAGCAAAAGCAGGGCGAAGGGCGCAGTGGAGAAGGACAGAGAAGTGCTTCAGGTACGGGATTACCTGCACTAAATAACCGGACACCGGGGTCCGAAGCGTTGCTAGAGTTTCAAGCATAGTAACAAGATACTCGGAGGCATCTGGACTACAGGTCGCAGAGAGCAGCCCAAGCGCTGATACGTAACCGGAGATAGGGAAAACAGGAGTCTAGCCTGATCAGCAAATATAGACTTAGTTCTCTCAACATCTGCTAGTCAGAGCCATAGAAGTCTCCACCACAATGTTGGCCGGGCTTGTCAGCTATTGAGAAAGCTGGAGATTGTAGAGTTAACTTCGCTTCATGCAAGTTTGGACTCCGATATATACGAAGTAAAGGAGGCCTCTAACCTGCTCAGCGGTTACCCGAATGTGCATTCTCCACCCCGACCAGCTCCCCGGGATCTGCTTGAACCATCTACCAGTAAAAGGTATGAAAAGAAGCTGCATTGTGTGTGACTGAATTATTAACTTCACCCTGCATCATCACCATAGACTTCCAGGGACCAGTCTCACCTGTGGGAGACTTACCACCCAGCTGCCCCATAACATCCCCTGTGAAAGTCCTTATAGCAGCGCTGGTCCAATTAACCAGATACCACAGGTGGCGTCACGAACTACCTATCCTTAAAATCCCCTGTAAATATTCCCCATTGCACGACCGCCAGGGCCACGGACCGAGCCACCGCTACCAGTGACAACTCCCATAGATTTCCATGGGCTTGGCTCCGAGTACCCCATAGCCTTGGTATCCACAATTGTGGTGCGTGTCGGAACAGATGTAGCAGCGTTGAGTGGGTGTTGCAGGAAGAACTTGAGAGGACAGTCAGATGCAGTTTCCAAATCTTTACTCACAGTTTTGCAGGCAAAGTGTCCAGGGATCAGGTTACAAATGGTGCTGGAGTTGGTCAGCCTGGAAGCAATTTGGAATCTCCTCATTCAGGGTGGATCTGAGGTCTCCTTTCTAGCACTATTCTCTGAGGTACTTGCTGCTGTAAGCTCTGTTCAAGTTCCTCTCTCTCTGACTTAAGTTGAACTCCACTCATATCAGACAGCTGTAGCCTGCTTTAGGAACGCTCCAATATGGAGTCTCCAGCTCACACGTGCTGCTGTGTAGTTGAGTATTAGTTGAGGCAGAGAACCCTCTGTCTCCTGCCCTCCGGATTCTGCTGCTGGGGCTTTAGCTCAGCCTCGGACTCCGGTTTCTGGCGCTCAGACCTGGGGGTGAGCTCAGCTTTAGCTCCAATACCCCAGCTTGTCCCCGAATGTCCTTCCTCTCAACCCTGCAGACAGACTCACTTACTCCTCCCCCAGCCAGAATATTCCAGGGAAGCTACCCTGAAATCAGGTGTTAGAGCTCCCTCTTCTGGTCTGGAGTAGGATTAGTGTTGTATGCTGTGTGTTACCTGTTAAAGGGATCCTTCCTTGCTTTCAGGCATGACATCACTCCCCCCTGGAGGAAGGCAAGATCACTGTGGCAACCACTCTCCTTGGGTGCCACAGAAGTACAGGGAGGATAGGTTACCAGAGGTATAAAGGTCATGAATGATGATGAGCTGATTGCAGAAAGAACAGATGTTCCAATGCATCCCAGAGAATAGAAGATGTGGAAATTAATAAGGGTATCAGCTGTGGAGGTCCAGGATTGGAAGACATTACCAGTGAAGAGAAGCAATAGAAAGCATGCCCTTTTTTTGTTTTAGTAGGAGGAATGTGTGGTGGTTGAGGAGTAGGTCTGCAGATGAGGTCAGGTTGGGAAGCAAGAGGAAAGGCGAGATAATGACTTGTTTGGAGAGTGTTGGGGTTTGGGGATAGCAAGGAAGACGAATGATTAGTGGGGAAAAAAAAAAAAAAAAAAAACCAGACTAAGGGCATATGTAAGCACTTGTGAGAAATTAAGGAAACTGGAGCAGTCACTGAAGAGACGTAGCCCTTACCTTCCAGTCACTTATTACATTTCTGGTATATGGCCAATTTGCACAGAGACCATGATCTGCATAGAATTAGTGATCCAAGTTTATACACCTTTAATCGCACATGAAAGATTCCAGGTGTGAACAGAAGGGAGACAGGACTGAATCACAGGAAGAAGATAAATTAAGAGACCAGAACGAAAATGAGCATTTTGCTAGTAACATTGCAGGGGATGCAAACACATAAAAAAGGAGATTAGACCTACCGGTAATTCTTTTTCCAGGTAGTCCCTCAGGACAGCACAATGGAGGATGTCCTCCCTTGACCTATAGCGGGACAGGATCACAGAGAGGTTAAAAGGCCCCACCCACCTCCACCCTCCAGTGTTTTTTCAAAGTACCACCGAAGGATGGCAGGAAATGGTCTAAACGCGCCCTTACAAACGCGTATGTAAGAAACCATTGAACAGCTTCTTCTTTATCTCTAGCCTTGGCAACTCGACGGACCATCCACCCAAGATTGATCCCTTGCAATCCTAAAGAGAAACATAAGGGAGGGAATTAAGGGTGCTGTCCTGAGGGACTACCTGGAAAAAGAATTACCGGTAGGTCTAATCTCCTTTTCCCCTTACGTCCCTCAGGACAGCACAATGGAGAATACCAAAGAAACATCCCAGGGTGGGAACAGAAGCTCAAGGACCAAAGTCCCAGGTAAGAACCAGGTTAGATATAAAAATGATCTGAAAGATCAAAAGAAATATAGATATCTAAAGAAATTCGTAAAGATAATCACAGTAGTGAGTGTCCGATATATGTTTATAATGGCCAATTCCAGTATGAATGTGGTAAACCAGATATGCCGCAGAGACGGAGAGTGAAACACAGCCGTTGTACCCCAATACCACTAATGAACCGCAGAAAATTACAGTTATTGTGATAGATATAGACACCGCAGCCACAGAATAGCCTTAAAAATCTTATTGCCCAGCCAAAAATATTGTGATAGTTACAATCACCACACGATGAGGACTGTACAGACCAGTAATCGGCTGGATGTGCTTAACAACACGGGACTGTTCCTTCATTGGTCCTCCTGGGCTCAGATTAAACCTTGGTTAGAGACCGGCTTACCATACTACGAGGAGACCTGCAGGACAGAGACCCTGGACTGCTGAAAGATCAAGCCAAATAACAGTTAGTACATGGAAAATGGCAGAGCATTGGGATGTATGTACCCTACTCATTCTGGAGATCATGTCTACTCCGAAACCTTAGAAGTCTCAACCCCCAGTAAGGGTTGGATATTATTGTAACTAAGGAAATACTCCGTCTGGCAGGTAATATCTCCTGCTAGTACCAACATTGGGCTTCTCAGTAGGAGTGTTAAAAGGAAGATATGGATCACCACTCTTGCTTTACTGATGTTAGACACAGGGAGTCTGGACTCTGGAAACGATGACAGTAAGCGGTGGGGGGGGATGTTGGTAAAAATCCTTTGACACAGGATATTTGACTGTCTCTATGTGAGTTATTAGCTACGATATTATATATACAGTATGTGCCAAATTATTTATATATTATATCGTAAAAGGCAACTTTCTTAGAGATGTTTATACACCCCGACTGCCCTGGTGGGAAGAACCATATTTTAAAACTAGAGGGAAGTAGTTTCCTTCCTCTCGAGATGGAGATTTTTTACTGTGAGTCAGAAGGACTATGAGGCCTTAACTGTAAGAGACCTGGATACAGATTCTCTTACATTAGGAGCCCTGACTGCTGTACAAGCAGTGGGTATGATATCTTCTGCCACATGACAGTGCCGCCGATTTGCCATAAAGTACAAAGGCAATAATGCCGACCCTGGTAAACGTAATACAACGGATTTAGGGTCAAGAATCTGTTTACCGGGTGTTGATCAAAGACACTAGTCCGACTGCCATATGTGGAGACGGGAAGGTTTCCTCCTCACTTCATGAGATTTCCTGCTTTCAGCACAGTAGTATGTCCACTTACAGGATGAGCCCCAAAAACGTCTGTCTCCCTTTAAAACCAACTATGGAAGAGACTTGCCTTTAATCCTCAAGGCAGTAACTCACTTGAGAGTTCTGTTCCAATCCTGAAGAAATGCTAAGTTACTAGGCCAATTCAGGCATAGCTGAACATCCAGCTAAGCCTAGTTGCAAAGAATGAAGCAACCGAAGCTGGACCTGGGTTCTAAAATATAAGGACTCTATAACCAGAGTTGGCCCGAGACAAATGTGAAATGGTGGGCCGACCATACACTGTGCGGCCACGCAATAAGGCACCAGTCAGAAGGTCTAAGCCAGAGGCACAAACCCACAATGTCCGATGTACTATGAAGCACTGAGGTAATATAACACACGAATGACACGTCTCGAGGCACTGAAGCATTATGATGCAATATGCACAGAAGCACTATGATGCAATATTATTACAGCGGCATCAATTCCATGGTGCTGTACATGAGAAGGGGCCACACACAAAGCCACAGACACAGTCCACAGCAAACAAATTCCCAATGACAGGGTGATACCGAAGGGAGAGAACCCAGTCCCCGCGGACCCACAACCTGATGCATACAATGCAGAAAGACTATGATGCAGTATGATGCAATAAAATGCACCCAGCCACTATGATGCAGTATAATTCATACAGACACTATGATGCAATACGATGCAGAAAGACACTATGATGTAATATGATGCAATATAATGTAGAAAGACACTATGATGCAATATGATGTATTATGATGAAATATAAAGCAATGTAATGCAGAAAGACACTGAGGCAAAGTGATGTACAGAGGCACTCAATATGATGCATAGAATCAATATGAAGTCTAGAGGCACTATGATGCAATACGATGCCCAGAAGCACTCAATATGATGCATAGGGGAACAATGATGGAATCTGATAAATGATGTAATATAACATATAAAGGCACTATGAAGCATTCTGATGCAATATGGTGCACAGAGGCAATCAATATGATGCATAGAAGCACTATGATGCCGTACCACGCACAGAGGCACTCAAAATGATGCATAGAGACAACATGATATATGATGTAATATGACACAAAGGCACTATGAAGCACTATGATGCAGTACAATGCACAGTGGCAATCAATATGATGAATAGAGACACCATGATGCAATACAATGCACAGGGGCACTCAATATGATGAATAGAGGCACTATGAAGCAGTACAATGCACAGAGGCACTCAATATGATGAATAGAGGCCCTATGATGCAGTACAATGGACAGAGGCATTCAATAAGATGCATTGAGGAACAATGATGAAATATGATATATGATGTAACATGACACAAAGGCACTATGAAGCGCTATGATGTCGCACTATGATGCAATATGATGCACAGAGGCACTCAATATGATGCCCAGAGGCACTCAATATGATGAAAAGAGGCACTATGATGCAGTACAATGCGCAGAGGCACTCAATATGATGAATAGAGGCACTATGAAGCAGTAAAATGCACAGGGGCACTCAATATGATGAATAGAGGCACTATGATGCAGCACAATGCACAGAGGCACTCAATAAGATGCATTGAGGAACAATGATGTAATATGATATATGATGTAACATGACACAAAAGCACTATGAAGCGCTATGATGTCGCACTCTGATGCAATATGATGCACAGCGGCACTCAATATGATGCACAGAGGCCCTCAATATGATGAATAGAGGCACTATGATGCAGTACAATGCACAGAGGCACTCAATAAGATGCATTGAGGAACAATGATGCAATATGATATATAATGTAACATGACACAAAGGCACTATGAAGCGCTATGATGTCGCACTCTGATGCAATATGATGCACAGAAGCACTCAATATGATGCACAGAGGCACTCAATATGATGAATAGAGGCACTATGATGCAGTACAATGCACAGAGGCACTCAATAAGATGCATTGAGGAACAATGATGCAATATGATATATAATGTAACATGACACAAAGGCACTATGAAGCGCTATGATGTCGCACTCTGATGCAATATGATGCACAGAAGCACTCAATATGATGCACAGAGGCACTCAATATGATGAATAGAGGCACTATGATGCAGTACAATGCACAGAGGCACTCAATAAGATGCATTGAGGAACAATGATGCAATATGATATATAATGTAAAATGACACAAAGGCACTATGAAGCGCTATGATGTCGCACTCTGATGCAATATGATGCACAGAGGCACTCAATATGATGCACAGAGGCACTCAATATGATGCATAGAAGCACTATGCTGCAGTACAACTGCTATACCATGCTTGAAGGTGTCCAAACAAGAGACCAGGTCCCAGTTAGAGCCAAGAGAGCAAACTCTCAGAGTTCCAGATAAATCTCCAGCCTGAATAGTAGTTCTCATTTGTCAGATTGACCCCACCCGAAGGAGCTAATTAATGCCCCACAGCTGGAGGGCAGTGTTCATGGAGACGATGTGCTGCATTAACACTATGAGCCCTCCTATGGATGGAGTAGTTAAGTTGTAACTTAACTGAAGTCAAATCATGAGATGTAGCCTGGACATATGGCCTTATTATAGCTTAGAGGTCCAAGGCCTGACTGCATACATGTGAAACACACCTCAGCATATGAGGCTCTATGCTTCAGCACAAAGGCATGAGACTAGCATCAGTCCAGAGGCCTAGGCCATCAACACATTCCATGATGCACTCACCTGTGCTGGCTCCATACCTGCTAGAAAGACAGGGGGAGCTGGAAACGCCGAGAGCCCAGTATGGAGGGAAGCGGCGTCCCACCAGGAATGCTGCATTACTGCCAGTGATTTCCTCTCTTGTGCCCTCCGAGATCCAGGAAACCTGTCTGTTGCCTGTCTCGTTCTGCACCTCCGCGTTCAACCATGGAACGCACGCTGGCCTCAAGCTCCGGCGCCCTGACGTCACCAGAAGCGCCATGGCACCGCACCTTCCGGTATCTTGTGCTGGAATGCCGGCCAGTGTCAGAGCCGAGAGCCTCCACTAAGGAGGAAGCGGCTCTACCCAGGAGCTTCATCCACTCACTGGTCTTTGTGGCTGAGGTACTCCCCCTAGGAGAGTTTCAGCCCCGGTGCTACTTGACAGGGGGAAGGATTGGATCCAGCAGCACAATCCCCCTGGCTTGTAAAACGTCCACCTTCTATCTTCGCTCCACTCCTGGAGCAACCTCTCATACAACCGTCCCCTGTAGGGACAGGAAAAACACTGGAGGGTGGAGGTGGGTGGGGCCTTTTAACCTCTCTGTGATCCTGTCCCGCTATAGGTCAAGGGAGGACATCCTCCATTGTGCTGTCCTGAGGGACGTAAGGGGAAAATAGATATACAGGTGTGAACTGGAATCAGTGGGTTGGAGGGATCATCTAATCAGGAAGCAGTAGGCCTACCTGTATGGAGACGGACAGGTGGTCAGATCAAGGTGTTGGTAACATTGAAATAGTCAGCACAGTGGCTCAGTGGTTAGCACTGTTGCCTTGCAGCGCTGGGGTCCAGGGTTCAAATCTCACCAAGGATATCTTCAAGTTTTTGTGTGTTTCCTCCCACCTTCCAAACACCTAGTGATAAAGGATTTAGATTGGCGATAATGTGTGGAGAGCGCTGTGGAATTAATGATGCACATAAATGAGAAAATATTCTATAGTATGACATTTCACCCAAACCACAGAATATTGTTTGTTTTTTTACACCACACAGCCATACATTGTAATCACCCATTTACTGCATTAAAAAAAAAAAAAAAAAAGAAATTACAGAAAGTTTTATATTGTTACATTTGTAAAACTCCAATCTATGAAAGTGTTAAGTTATGTATACCATATAGTAAATGTTGTAAAGAAAATAAACACACTAGGATAGCCGGTTTATTCTTTGCTGCACAAAAATACAGTAAAAAGTGATGAACAAAGTTTGTGTCCCAGTAAAATGGAGTTTGTCCCACAAGTAACCCCTCATTGAGAGGAGAAAAAAAGCTACTTTATTTTTCATTTTGCAAGAACATTATTGGGACCATTCATTAAGGCGCTTACACCTGATTTCTCAGCAGTTGCACAGAAATATAGAAAGGTCGCGGAAAACATAAGCATAGCTCCCAACCGGCCTGATTCTGTTGGACTGTCGTAATTTGAAGGCGGTGTCTCGCGTCCAGTCAAAGATTTTCTCTCGGCTTCTAAGGCTGTGTGCACACGTTGCAGATTTAGTGTGGTTTTTTTTAACCATGCAGATTTGCTGTCAAAAACCCGATGCCAGCAAAGTGAAGGCCCCGTCTCACATAGCAAGATCGCTATATATGGCATGTACCAGCGATCAGCCCCCCTGCTGGGTATCGCTGGTCGTGTCAGAAATGCTTGGACTTTTTTTTTTTTTTTTGATAGCTGGTCTCCCGCTGGCCAGCACGCATCGCTGCGTGTGGCAGGCAGGAGACCAGCTATCAGATGGTAACCAAGGTACACTTCGGGTTTCCAGACGCGGGGCTGTGCCTGGAAACCCGATGTGTACCTTGGATACCAGTGCGCTGCTGCAAGGGAGCTGGTAACCAAGGTACACATCGGGTTTCCAGGCACCGCCTGCATCAGCGCGCTGGTATCCAACGTACACTGCAGGTAACTAGGCGACATTACCCGCAGTGTCGCTGTCCTGATCACTGCTGAGCTGCCTGTTTGGCAGCTCAGCATCGTTCATGTAGCGACACACCAGCAATCCTGATCGTTGTCGAGATCGCTGGTGTGTCGCTATGTGAAACGGGGCCCTGAGTTTCGCACATGTTGAGTGTATTTGATTGGCAGATTTTCTGCAGCATGTCACTTCTGTGCGGTTTTTCCCCTGTTTTTTACCCATTAAATGCACAGCAAAAATGCAACATTTGAGGCTGTTTTTCTGCAGCCAAGAGATGCAGAAATGGTGCTGAAGTTTTTGCACAAAAAAAAAAAATTACTCAACGTGCGCACATAGCCTTATGTTACTCACCTCTGACAAGTCTTTATTCCTCCATCCGTAGCATAAAATAAATTGTATTACTCACCTCTCCGGCGATCAGGTCTCTCCAAAACTCAAACTAAAACATTCCAGACACTTAAAGCTATGGAAACATGAGCCCTGATGTCATGGCGGGACTTGTGAACTTGATCTATACTGCAGGCTCGGACTACAGGCAGATTATACTGAGACATACACTGCTGTGTGTGCTACAGGGAGAAAAAGATTTCTCACCCTATAAAATATCTACAAAATAATGAAAGACACTTGGTAATGAACAAAACAGTTTATTTTAATGCATCTCAGAAAAACGTCTTTGTGGAGCATTAAAATAAGTATATAAATCTCACAAAGAAAAACCTGATCAGCACCTCCTAGTGTGAACACGTGCAAGCAGCAGCGACTGCACAATATAGACAAAAAATTTCACAGCAGCACATGTGTATGAATCTAGGCCATGCGAAAACAAGGAAAACATTAAAAACCCTCAATGAGACCAAATTCCTCAAAAAAAATTTTTTTTTTTTTTTTTTTTTTAATTTTTACTTACAGTGATAGATGAAAAATAAAGGTTCTTAGCGCATAAATTGGCCAATTCATGTATGCCCATCAACCGCGGCAAGGTGACCTCCCTCTGATGGGTTCCTGCTCTAAACTACAAGCCACTTCTGGGCCTCCAACCTGCAGCTTTGGACAAACATGTCACTACTGGGCTAAGCCTACAATTTATGGGCTGGTAGAGCTGATTGAGGCACCTGGACAGCCAATGGGAGGGGTGCAAGATCAGACTGGAAGCAGCCAGCAACCAGATATTCAGACAAAGAAAAACCTGATCAGCACCTCCTAGTGTGAACATGTGCAAGCTGCGGCGATTGCGCAATATAGACAAAAAATTTCACAGCAGCACATGTGTATGAATCTAGGCCATGTGAAAACAAGGAAAACATTAAAAATCCTCAATGAGACCAAATTCCTCAAAAATCTCCCAAAATTTTTTTTGAAAAATCTTTTACTTACAGTGATAGATGTATGCCCGTCAACCGCGGCAAGGTGACACGTTTGTCCAAAGCTGCAGGTTGGTGACCCAGAAGTGGCTTGTAGTGTAGAGCAGGGACCCATGAGGGAGGTCACCTTGCGCGGTTGATGGGCATACATGAATTGGCCAATTTATGTGCTAAGAACCTTCATTTTTCATCTATCACTGTAAGTAAAAAAAATTTCAAAAGATTTTTTTTTAGATAATTTTGAGGAATTTGGTCTCATTGAGGGTTTTTAATGTTTTCCTTGTTTTCACATGGCCTAGATTCATACACATGTGCTGCTGTGAACATATATATATATATATACACATACATACATACATATATAATATATATATATCTGGAGTTATTTTACTAAGTGCAGAATCACAGCTTTTCTGTGCCATAAAAAGCACATTAAGAAGGCAGCTTCACATCTGCACTAGAAAAATCAAATAAGGGAGAGTACTGACACCTGCAGAAAACAAATAACAGTATTTCTGCAACATGTGAACACGGCCTTACAAACAAAAAAAGGCCAAGTGTCATAGTAACACTACATGAAGAGATGAGAATGATCAGGCGGCACAGCTCTAGGCTACAATAAAATGGCAGCCAACTCCTGCGACAGCTGAGAGCCGGACTCTGCTGCTACCAGCGGAGGCTGCCACATTGGAGGAGGCGCAGTGTCCTGGGCCCAGGTGAGACTATTTGCAGTGTGTAGTTATCATGCTCAGGCATTTACACATCAACAGATAAAAAAGGCCGCCCGCAGCAGCTGCATAAGAAACCCAGATACATGTTAATATTGTACAAGCCATTTTGTATTAATGTCAGATACAAAAGTGAATTTTGCCACATTCCATTTAATACATACATCTTTCAAGTTTTTTTTTTTTTTTGGGCAGGGGAGTGAAACAGTGAAACAATTAGAAAGTGACATTATTGCAGAACTGCTGTTTTTATATCCATTTCCCTGAGGGGGGGGAAATAAGATATCTATCCTAAATGGCAAAATTAAGCCAGAGCCAAGGACCGGCACTAATTCAGCTACATCAGAAAAATGGTTACGGTTTTAGAATTGAAAAAGAAAAATTGCAAGGGTCAAGAGGTTTCCTATCAGTAAGAGAAAACGCAGATCCACATTACATCCTGTGCACCTGTACATAGTCCTGTTCTCCACTCTGGAGGCCAGACTGATACATTGTAACAAACCACCAGAGAGACAGCTGTGCAGCTACTGATGTGTACAGCGCCCAGGAGGTCATCTACTCCAGATATAATTGTATCCGCTTCTAGTGGTGGCTTCCATGTTCCCACCCAAATAATCACTATTGATGTCAGGACAACACTCTGCTATTATACAGCGTTGTCTTTATACAGTGTTGTCTTTATGGAGACTTTTTTTTAGAGTTATCCCACCGTGTTTTATCTCCATATTTTCTAGGAGCCATCATATAATCATACACCAGACTAAATACTCAGATTCCATTATTCTTCCTACCATTATCTGCAACAGATAAAACAATTCAGAAGCATCATGGCTCTATCTGGTCCTGCTCCAACACCATCTGCCTCAGTTACTGAGTACTACCAGATATCATGGCTGGGCTGGACCTCTGGTTGCACCTAATATAGGAGTTTGTCCAGCTGGAGTAATCATTGTGGCCAATGGAGCAGAACCACACCCTACTTAACTCCCATCACTCTGCAGGTTGGTTTAGTCTTGGCTCATGAGTGGTGGGTGGAGGTTCAGCTAGATCCAGATCATCCTGTATGCTCTCTAATCTTAGTGATCCTGACTCTGCTGGTGGTGGCCACCTGGTAACTGATCATGGACACAATAGTGTGGTTTTCCTGGAATCTGTCATGTCCTCAGAAAACTGTCTGTAATGGTGACTGAGAGTGTAGAGTGAACACAGAGCTGAGCCTGAGCTTCTCTAAGACTTATGGACCTCTTCTGCATTTACTGAGGAGCCTGTGCCCATTGGGGTGATCTACTCCCATCAGCAAGGGAACTAGTGTGGAGCAGCCTGTCTTGTTCCTGTGGAGCATCTGCACATCAGATGAACAGCTGCCCAAGATGGCCCCTACCAGAGGACACCGGCGCCAGGGTGGGTCTGGGGATGCCCACTCCTGGTGCCCAGGTATTTCTAGCACTGCCAAATATTTCTTTCTTTCTATGTTTGTTGCTTATGGCCTCCTGTTATAACTGTGGTTGATGCTGAAGTGAATACTATGGGTTTACTATGTCTGTCAGTGATAATGCAGCCTCTCACACTGGTATTACTGAGATTTCTGCTCATCTTATTCTATATATGAAAGAATTTTTTGGCGTAGTCAGCTCACCGCTTTGAAGAAAACCAGGAATAAGTCCAGCCTGTGGTTACAGTTCGCATGGAAAATGGATTGGGATAAATCCTTACATGTAAAGGAAATAGTATTGTTTCCCAGCGATCAGTCCAATAGTAGGGTAAAATATTTTGTTTATTTATAACATATGATTCCAGGTTTCTTCAATAACCATTTTGCATATAGTCAATCCCTTTTGGACGATGTTTCTACACTACATGTGTCTTCCTCCAGGTCCAAGTGAGGAATGAATCAAAACCGCATATATAGTATAAGGTCAGGGAAAACACCACTGAATTTCTGGGTGTCACCAAATGCCTCAAGGGAGAAATATTCAGTCTTTTGGGTCCAGGGCATCAGGCCATGGAAGGGTGTGTGGTTTTTGGGTTACTTCATCAGCTGGGCTGTAGGTTTCTGATCCTGGAGCAGGTAAAAATGGTGAACACAGATGTATTTTTTGCATTGCTGTGCATGTGTCTAATAAGTTTCTTTCAGGTGCGTTCCAGAGCGTCCCCAGAATAATCAGCGTTCTCTGCCACGTCTTTCTCTGGTCTCTAGAGCCGGTGGCTGGAGCCCATTAATTGACCATTTTCTCAGGTGGCCTCATAGTTTCGCCTGTATTGGAGATGAGTAAAGTGAATCGGTCTCTGGGCTTTTGCTGCCTCATCTGAGAGCGGTGTAATGTAGGGAAAGAGACCCTGGTTCCAGCGGCGACACTTAGTTTAGTGTGGAGGTTGTGATGGCTTGCTGTAGATGCTGCAGAGATCAGTTAACCCTGCCCACACCACAGCTTCTATGTACACTGTATGTTCCAGGGGGCACATGGCCAGCTGGTGATGGTTTTGATAAAGGAGGCCCTAAAAAAAAGCTTTATTCCCCATAGCAACCAATCACAGCTCAGCTTTCAAGACTTAAACACCTCTGGTAAGAAGAGAGCTGCACTGTGATTGGTTACCACTGTTAAGGTACTGCCACACTAAGCAATCCCGCTAGCGATCTCGTTAGCGTTGCATACTAATGAGATCGCTAGCGGGATTGTTTCTATATCGCTAAATGCTGCCGCATTTAGCGATATAGTTAACGACGCTATCGCCGTTAGCGATCTTCTTAACGACTTTAGCGGTACAAAAGTACCGCTAAATCGCTAAGAAAAGGTGCCACACAGCGATTAGATACTTACCCAGCGGGAGCGCCGACGAGAAAATAGGGTCCGGAACGATTCCAGCGACGAGCGAGATCACAGCAGGAAGCTCGTCGCTGGAAGCTGCCGCACTGAACAATATCGCTAACGGGATCGCTAAATAGTGACGTTTTTTAGCGATCCCGTTAGCGATATTGTTTAGTGTGGCATACCCTTTAGTAAAGACTTTCTCTCAGATATCAAATCTGCCTCTTATTGTAGTGAAAAGGCACACAGCCTAACAAGTGACACAGCCCTGAAATCAGGGTCTCTTCATCCCCTTCCTTACCACCACCTCATGCTGCCCTCAAATTGCATAGCATAATACTGCTGGCAGATTCCTTTAACCCTCTCATTGCTGGGCTGGGACCATTAGTAGCTCTGATTCTGGAGGAAATAATCTCTGATACAAGGCGCTCCCGTGCTCCACTCTGTCCCGTGCAGACTTGGTACAATTCCCCAACTTGACTGTTAAAATTGCATGTACTCCAAAAATCCAAGGTGTTGGGTATCTTGTCCTCAGTTTATTTTTTACACCAGTGCACACAGGGAAAATAGCAATGTTTCAGCCATGCGTGGCCCTTGTCAAGAGAAACGCACTTCCCCTTGGCTTGACAAAGTCCCTGTGACAAGTGTTGCTCCTTATTCCTGTGTGCACTGGGGTCAATAAAAAATAATTGTGCCCAGTGACTTGGATGTTTGCAGTCCTGATTATGGAGGGGCGCACTTCACTTACACACCTGGTGGTCTCCATCCCTCACCAGTGATGTGGCTCTAACCTCAGCCTATGATATAAGATATATGGCTAGTGGTATGTGCCCCTGCATAGTGCACCTAGTGCTGCTCCTGTGGGGGTCCTACCTCTGCATGGGGGCTCTCCATGGGCTATAGCTGTCCATTTTGTGGGTTAATCTGAGCATTAAGGTTCATTCATTTTTTTTTTTTTTTTTTTTTTTCCTACAGATGCTGTATTATGTAGAGCACTCACCTATATTAGTATCTGGTGCTGTTCACATGGTTTATTTTATAACCTTTTTTCCTCCAGATGAGTGCTCCATGCTGAGCTGTGGATATGTCTGATTATGTTTTGAGTATCGCATCAAAATTAACAATGCAACTTAATGGGTCCATGAAATAAACTCTGCAGCATTTGGATGCCATCAGAGTTCAGTCTGATTCTCAGACTTGGATTAAAAGTGTTTTATTTTTTATTTTTTTCACTTCTCAACATGCCGTACTCGAAACTGACACTCGAACTAAACACTAGTGTAACGTAGTCTTTCTCATACGTGAGAAACTGACCCATGCGTGAGAAGTCTGATGTGATGGTTTCCAGGCTAATACTTCTGCAACTCTTCCTAATGGGGTGGTGAGTGAGTCAGTACAGCACTCTTTACTATATGCAGTGGTCATCTTACACCTGATGAGCCCCCGTTAGCCCTATGGGGGGGAAACGCGTTGGGCATTGCCATGATTTTGGTGCCTGACTATGGCCGTTTGGGATCCCTTGGACTGAAACATGGCCACTCTGAGATGAGTAGACCTCCTCTTTGAGATTGCACATGCACTTTATATGATCTATACATATTCTGGATGATATTATTCCCAGGGTGTGACTCTTCTTGTTATAAAAAACATAGAGTGCTTTCAGTGGGAGAAGCAAAATAGGAATCTTGTGAGTATGATACCTTTTAATGGCTAACAAAATATAGTTTAAGATATTAGAGGGCGAGCTATATGTTTTTTTCTACTGGCTAACACGGTACCAAACCAATCTTTTTTCGTTTATCTTCTTGTTATATTTGTAATGACCCGCCACCACAATTGTGGATTACCAGGGCAATGGGGTACTCAGAGCCGAGCCCATGGAAGTCTATGGGGTTTGTCACAGGTAGCTGTGGCTCGGTCTGTGGCCCGGGCGGTCTGGCGTATGTTGGGGGAATATTTACAGGGGATAGGTTTATATACAGTTCGTGACGCCACCTGTAGTCTTCTGGTAATTAGTACCAGCGCTGCTGTAGATCTCTGAGGGGATGGTGAGGCAGCTAGATGTCGGGTCCCCTACAGGTGGGACTGGTCCCTCAAAGTCTATGAAGTTAGTGAAGTCGGGTGCAGATAAATAACAGTCTCACACGGTCAGCGTCTTTCCATACCTTTACTTGTAAGATGTTCAGGCAGGTCCCAGGGAGGCTGATCCAAGGAGAGTGTATCTTGAGACAGCAGCTGGACAAGTTAGGGGCCTCCTTTACTTCCAATACAATGAGTACAACCAGCCTGAAGCGTAGTTCCCTCAATAACTCCAGCTAATCCATAGCTGTACTGCCCAGTCAGTTTTGTGGTAGGAGCCTTCCAATTGATGAAACTAGGTTCTTGCTTTTGTCTGCGCTTGACTCAAAGTCCCTATTCCACCTGACTCCAGTTACGTACTGACTATAAGGGGCTTGTTTGCCGCGACCTAAGGTCCGGTAAATTCCTGGTTTTCTTACCACTATGCTTGTAGCTAATAGTGATCCTTCGGTCCCCAGTGACCGGTTGCAATGTGCAGGACTTCTTCAATCCAAACGCACCTTTTCAATAAACTTTCCACTGTGCCTTTCGCCTTGTCCTCGCTGGTAGCATAAGCACTCACACTAGCATAAAGTCGGGTAGTCACTTCCTTCATTCACTTTCTTCAAAGTTAGTTACAGATGCTCAGTTATCACTAGGCAGGAGCACGTCTCTGAACCTTTCACTGTCCTTTAGACAGGTGACTGAAGTCTTCTGCAATAATCTCCTTCTCCTCAGTCCAGGCTAGACCTTCCTCTCTGAAGTCCAGGCACTGACTGACTGACCACTCCCTCAATAGTAAACTACACTACCCTAAGGGTGTGTCTAGTGTATGTTGAGTGAATGGGTATTTAGCATTAAACTGCTGTCTCGCCACACACTCTCCAGGGTACTGCGTGTGCCTAACACCAGGGCTACACATATTCTCTAAAGATCGTTCAGTTATCTCATTGCATAGTGCCCTTTATTTTCTTATTACTAGGTGATTGTTTCCTTATTTCTTGTGTATCATGCCTGGGTAGATGGATGTTTGAGCTCTTTGTATTCAGTGAAGAATTATCTTCCTTTTTTGAGTAGCTAATATATAAGCTGCATTTATAGAGCTACATTATTATGATATAGAGCATTTGATTTATTGATCATCAAGTGATTCATTCATCTGTATACACTATATATTGGAGCAAACACATTAATTTGAGCTCCATACTAATTACTTTGGCTTCAGCATCTATATTGGGATCCCATTATTAGGACAAAAAAATTTCACACCCATTTGTATATTTATTATTATTAATTATAGGTATTTTTTTGATAACCTTCACCAAGAGACAAATATTGTTTATTTGGGTGTGTTAGGACAACTTCTTTACTGTCTCTATTATAGGGACCCTAGAGTTAGCCGCCGAGGAGTGGGGGCGCCAACCGCAGTAACTTAGGGTGCCAACCTCTACTGCCATAAGAGGAATGAGATTCACCGCACACAGAAATTTGATAATCATGCAAAAAAGGTTTGTTTTATTAAACAATATTCAATCCAATAGAGAGATAGGTGATAGTGCCATATGGGATAATTGTACAATATACTGATACCCAACGTTTCGGCCCCTCCCGGGCCTTACTCATGGGTAACTTAATAGTATAAGTACAGGCAAAGAACTGGCACAGAAGGATAATAAAGGATTCCTGATTATGTCCCTTGTACCACAATATGCTGTGTGTAACCAAGGGAAAGTCAGGGTGTATCCTAAATGTGAGCAGGAACTATCCTGAGTGGGATGCCAATCGCCTATATATGAGATATACTTGGCACTTAATCAGTTAGGTGGCGGCGTTCCAAGTGTCCTGCATAATGAAGCAGTTTAGTATGTGTGTCGACCCGCCACCACAATTGTGGATTACCAGGGCAATGGGGTACTCAGAGCCGAGCCCATGGAAGTCTATGGGGATTGTCACAGGTAGCGGTGGCTCGGTCTGTGGCCCTAGCGGTCTGGCGTATGTTGGGGGAATATTTACAGGGGATAGATATATTTACAGTTCGTGACGCTACCTGTAGTCTCTGGTAATTTGTACCAGCGCTGCTGTAGATCTCTGAGGGGATGGTGAGGCAGCTAGATGTCGGGTCCCCTACAGGTGGGACTCTTCCCTCAGGTCGGTAGTTAAAGCAGGGTTGTGCAGGCATGCAAGTAAATAACTCAGTCTCACACGGTCAGCGTCTTTCCATACCTTTACTTGTAAGATGGTAAGGCAGGTCCCAGGGAGGCTGATGGGGTTGATGGAGGATGAGCTTTGAGGCAACGGCTAAGCAAGTTAGGGGCCTCCTTTACTGTCCAATGTTGATGAGTCCAACCAGCCTGAAGCGTAGTTCCCTCTATAACTCCAGCTATTCCAAAGCTGTTCTGCCCGGTCAGTTTTGTGGTTGGAGCCTTCTTCTGAGAGAGCTGAGTTCCAATTCCTGTCGTGCACTGACTCAAGGTTCTCACTCTCCCTGACCCCAGTTACGTACCGACTATTTAGGGGCTGCTTGCCGCGACCTAAGGTCCGATAAGCCTCTGGGTTTCCTACCACCATGCATGAAGCTATGGTGATGCTTCGGTCTCCAGTGACCGGTAACAATGTGCAGGTATTCTATACCGATGGCACTTTTCTGTTCTCTTCCACTATGCCCTTCGATTTGCTCAGACTCTCAACAGATGTCTCAGTCCGTCCTCTAGTGGGGCACAGCTCTGACCAGGCTGAGGTGAACTGGCTCACCTTTACTGGACTCCACTTTCTGAACTGCACAAAGACTGCACTTCCTAACTCTTTCGAGTCACTGACTGAACTGAACTGAACTCAGACTACTCAGCACTCCCCTCCACACCCCTGCTGGGTGTGTCCGAAGTGTTTGTGATATCATGGAGAGCCCTTAACCGTTACCTCTCCACTCATCCTCCTGGTATTGTGTACCAGGGCTACACATTTGCACAGCCAAGGGAAGATGCTGTAGTCGGTTCACAGGCGGCGCTCCCGCGCCCTGCCTCGTGCTGAATGTCCAACCTTTTTTCCTCCAGATGAGTGCTCCTGTGTCGACCCGCCACCACAATTGTGGATTACCAGGGCAATGGGGTACTCAGAGCCGAGCCCATGGAAGTCTATGGGGTTTGTCACAGGTAGCTGTGGCTCGGTCTGTGGCCCGGGCGGTCTGGCGTATGTTGGGGGAATATTTACAGGGGATAGGTTTATATACAATTCGTGACGCCACCTGTAGTATTCTGGTAATTTGTACCAGCGCTGCTATAGATCTCTGAGGGGATGGTGAGGCAGCTAGATGTCGGGTCCCCTACAGGTGGGACTGGTCCCTCAAAGTCTATGAAGTTGGTGAAGTCGGGTGCAGATAAAGAACACAGTCTCACACGGTCAGCGTCTTTCCATACCTTTACTTGTAAGATGTTCAGGCAGGTCCCAGGGAGGCTGATCCAAGGAGAGTGTATCTTGAGACAGCAGCTGGACAAGTTAGGGGCCTCCTTTACTCCCAATACAATGAGTACAACTAGCCTGAAGCGTAGTTCCCTCAATAACTCCAGCTAATCTATAGCTGTACCGCCCAGTCAGCTTTGTGTCAGGAGCCTTCCTGCGAGAGAGCTGAATTCTTATTTTGTCGTGCACTGATTCAAAGTCTTCACTCCCCCTGACCCCAGTTACGTACTGACTATAAGGGGCTTGTTTGCCGCGACCTAAGGTCCGGTAAATTCCTGGTTTTCTTATCACTATGCTTGTAACAGTAGTGATCCTTCGGTCCCCAGTGACCGGTAGCAATGTGCAGGACTTCTTCAATCCGTAAGCACTATTCCAATAAACCACTGTGCCTTTCGCCTTGTCCTCGCTGGTAACATAAGCACTCACACTAGCCAAGGGTCGAGCAGTCACTTCTTTCTCTTCCTTCACTTCAAAGTTAGTTACAGATGCTCAGTTATCAATAGGCAGGAGCACGTCTCTGAACCTTACACCGTCCTTTAGACAGGATACTGAAGACTTTCTGCACTAAACTTCTTCTTTCCTTCCAGTGTATTCTGATGAGGTACAGCTCTGACTAGGCTGAGGTGAATTAAACCACCTGTACTAGACTCCACTTTCCGAACTGATGATAGAGCAATCTGGACTGCTTCCTCCCTCCAGACGTCTTCTCTCTCTGAAGTCCAGAACTGAACTCCAGACGTCTTCTCTGTCCGAAGACAGGAACTAGACTCACTAAATCACTCTAACACATACGCCTTGACCACTCCCTCAAGAGTAAACTCCACTACCCTAAGGGTGTGTCTAGTATATGTTGAGTGAATGAATATTTAGCATTAAACTGCTGTCTCGCCACACTCTCCAGGGTACTGCGTGTGCCTAACACCAGGGCTACACACTCCCATGAGGAGCTGTGGATATGTCTGATTTTGTTTTGAGTATTGCATCAAAATTTACAATTCAACTTAATGGGTCCATGAAATAAACTCTGCAGCATTTGGATGCCATCAGAGTTCAGTCTTAATCCAAGTCTGAGAGTCAAAGTAGTGAAGTGTTTTTGTTTTTCACTTCTCAACATGCCGTACTCGAAACTGACACTCGAACTAAACACTAGTGTAACTTAATCTTTCTCAAACGTGAGAAACTGACCCGTGCGTGACAAGTCTGATGTGATGGCTTCCAGGCAATACTTCTGCAACTCTTAATGTTAATGACCTCAGAGCTGTGAGTGGTGAATATGGGGCTCTGTGTAGATGACTCCCCATGTACTCCACAACAGGTGAAGCGCCCACCAGGCACTGTAGTATGGGGTAGTGATGAGCCGGTGTCTGCTGCAGTCGCTGACACCAGTCCCTGCCATTTTACCCTCCACCTGCCACTGTCTCACTGTGGCATATATGGTTGAGGGAGAAGATCTCATTCAAACTGCACCCCTGTGATGTGATTGTGGGGGCTGACTGTTAGCACAGCAACTGGAGAAATAAGACTTGTGGGTCCACCAGGTGTAATGGACTGTTGGGCCCTGACATAAGTTACAAAAGGCCTAATGTCAGAGTTGGGTGCAGTCAGACATCCATATAAATCAGACCCCCAATACAGACTGGCCTGCAGACCTCCCAACCCAAGTGTGATTGCTTCATAGACTTCTATTCAGTTGTTGCTGTCAGGGGGCCTGCCTGACCCCACCATAGGATAGGTCATCAATGTGAAACTGGTGGCGGTCTTCCACCTGGCACACCACCCAATCAGCTGAAAACTGCTCCAGCATTGGCCAGAATTCAGTAACGTACTGCTGAAGTACATCAGACCATAATGTAGTGGCTGCTGAGCACTGCACTCTCCCATTGAAGTGAATGTATTGCTGGACTCTGCAGCGGCCACCAAGCAATGTACAGGGCAGTAGTGCTCAGTGTGTACGTGGTGGTGGTCTGGCTGCTGTGTACAGTTTCAAGCTGGTCTGCAGAGGTGTCTGACCCTCACAATCTCTGGTCATCAAGTGCAAAGTCCTGACCCCCTAAATCGTTAGAGGGTGATTGAAGTGTATCCCGGAGCACAAGATGGGCAAGGTGTGCTGGGCCTGAAGATTGTTCATCTGCAACTTTCTTCCTGCGTCCTCCATTGCTCTGTGATTTCTGGTACAATTTTGCAGATAAGGCCGGTGTCACACACAACCACAAAAAATCGGTCTGTTTTAGACGGTCGATTGTCGGATCAAAATGCAAACATCACACATCCTTCTGGCATCCGATTTTCCTTCAAAGATGCGATTTAGTCGCATGTGTGTGTACCTTGTAACATCCGATTTTCAACTGACTTGCGAGATTTTCTCGCAGGCTTGCAAAACTGACATATAATGGATCCAAAAGAATAGTATTTCAATCACAAAAAAAAGAATAGATATATACACATAGAACATATATAAATATATATTAATAATATTAATATATAAAAATATATAAAATATATATAATATATATATATATATAATATATAATGTCATTGTGACATGTGTATATATACATATATTTATAGTTCCTAGACTTCTACATACTGTTATAGCCGCTAATTCAATTGTCGGCTTTTGTGAAATCACAGAAGCCGACATGAAATGATACATTGTTTCCACACAGTTAACCATGTCATTTCCTGTATTTTGATATTTGTTTAGAACTTACAATTACATGAGTGTATTTGTGCAAAATTTCAGACATGTAGGGGTTAATTAAAGGTGTAATTTCGTTGAAAAAAAAATGCGTGGGCTCCCGCTGTATTTTCTCCACCAGACAGACAAAGCAAAGCGAGTGGGGGCAGATAATAACAGCCTAGGGAGGGTACATTTTTTGTGCCCCCCCTGGCTACTAACATCTGCCCCCAGACACCCCAGAAAGGGCAAATCTATAATTAGATTTGCCCTTTCTGGCACTTTGCCCGTCTATTCCCATTGCCCTGTAGCGGTGGCGAATGGGTTAATAATCTCACCTTACTGTCCACCTTAGTATTGAAAGGTGACCTTAAGGCAGGTTAATAATTGAGAGCTGTCAATTAGACAACTATCAATTATTAATCCTATTGAAGTAAATTAAAAAAACAGACACATTAATAAAAATTAATTTTAATGAAATAAAAACACATTTTTTTGACCATATTTTATTTTACACTTAATCCGTGCGAAGCCATTGATCTCCTAAAATAAAGATAAAAAAATAAAAAAACATTATTCTTGCCTATTCCGCTGATCTGTCACGTCCCACGCTGTAATCCTTCACAAAGGGTTAACTAGCTTTGAGCCAAGCAGTGCAAGTAATCCTGCATGCTCAGCTCAAAGCTCCTGAATGAATAAGTTCCTCTCCTGGCGACAGGAGAGGATGTGTTTCATGAATGAAGCTTAATTGATTGTGTCCACTTTCCCTTTAGGTCAGGTCACTAAAGTTAAATTGCCAATAAATCAATTAAGCTCCATTCATGAATCTATTCCTCTACTTTCGCTGGAGAGGAACTTATTCATTCATGGGGTTAGAGCTAGTAGACAGAATTATCTCCCTGCTAACTGTGACCTCTTAACCCTTTCTGATGGATTACAGCGTGGGACCTGACTGTACATCGGATTGGTAAGTATAATTTTGCTATTTTATTTTTATTACAGGAAATGGTTTTAGCAGGAAAATAAAATATGGTAAACTGATTATTTAATTAAACTTATTTTTTATTAAATTGTGTGTTTGATTTTTCTTTCATACAATAGGATTAATAATTGATAGTTGTCTAATTGACAGCTCTCAATTATTAACCTGCCTTAAGGTCACCTTTCAATACTAAGGTGACAGTAAGGTGAGATTATTAACCCATTCGCCACCGCTACAGGGCAATGGGAATAGATGGGCAAAGTGCCAGAAAGGGCGAATCTAATTATAGATTTGCCCTTTCTGGGGTGTCTGGGGGCAGATGTTAGTAGCCAGGGGGGGCACAAAAAATGTACCCTCCCTAGGCTGTTATCTGCCCCCACTCGCTTTGCTTTGTCTGTCTGGTGGAGAAAATACAGCGGGAGCCCACGCATTTTTTTTCAACGAAATTACACCTTTAATTAACCCCTACATGTCTGAAATTTTGCACAAATACACATGTAATTGTAAGTTCTAAACAAATATCAAAATACAGGAAATAACATGGTTAACTGTGTGGAAACAATGTATCATTTCATGTCGGCTTCTGTGATTTCACAGAAGCTGGCAATTGAATTTGCGGCTATTACAGTATGTAGCCTCTTTCTAGTCTTTATTAAAGCTGTCAGTGTGATTTTACAGTATAGCCGGGGATGAATTGCCGGCTTTTCAAAGGACACCGATGCGATTTCATCGCAAGTCACACAGTGTGGTCCGTTTGTAATCCGATTTTTCATCGCTCCCATAGACTTGCATTGGCGATTGTCGACTGACAATCGGTGACAATCGCAGCATGCTGCAATTGTACACGGACGTTTAAAACGGACCACAAAAAATCTGATACTGGAGCTGCTCCATAGATCAACATAGGTCCGACTGCAATGGGATTTTTCATCGCATTGCAGTCGTCCGATTCTGTCGCCAGTGTGACGCCGGCCTAACACACATTTTGGGTACATTCCTCCAAGGATTTGGCTTGTAAAGTGTCGCTCTTCTGGCACCCTGAGGGAGGCTCCACCAGTGATCACCAAGACTTGCAGTCATATTTGGTCACCACTTTCCTTCGAGCCCTGCTGTGCCAGAACGGTGGTTTTTGACCGAGCGTTATTGCTGTAAGCAGGTGAAGCTCACAAATTCTGGCCTTCATTTTCCTGTTACTAAATAAATGTGAAATTTGAGGTCAAGCATAATTTTAATGAGTAAGGAACGTAGACTTGTATTAATGTTGGTTATATAACATTTCTCTATCTGTAAGTGGAGCAGGGGTCTCCAAATGCAACACAGTCCACAATTGCACTCCAAATATTAAAGGCTGCTCTTTCCCTTCCATGTGCAAAACAGTCTCTAACCACAGATGAGGTATTGGCCAAGAAAACTGATTTACAACCACTGGGTTTCTTCCTCCTGATGCCCACTGTACAACTTATTTTTTTTTATATTAAGGCTCAATCAGCAATTAAGGTTTTCATACAGCACTAACCAATAAATAATTACATTGTTAGTGTGAGTCGATGCAATGACAGTGTTTAATTTTCTCACTCATTTTATTTTATACTTGTTTACATCTTTACATAAAAAAAAATTGCTTTCTCAGTAAGGATGCTCTCAAACATCTCCCAGCATAGTCCGGCCTCTTCCAGTTGATGTAAACTTGGTGCACTTGTCCATTTTCTTTTGTACGAGAAAAGATCCATCAAACCCCAGATAAAATCACTAGGGTTAATACATTAACTCTTAAATTGTAAAACTCTAAAGACCTGTATGGGATATTGGGTTACTTTAGTTTGACTTCTCATGTCCAACTATTTAACTCAGAGTTCAACCTCTATTCAACAGTTATATAATCTCTATCACTAGATTTCTAACCCATTTGCTAGGAGTAAAATGATCTTAAATTTTTTTTTCAGCACGGTCTTCAAGCCTTTCTCAATGAGTAAGTCTGGCTTCGGGTACTTGTCCAAAAATCCTCTGTAATGTAGTCACCAGAGCTGCCGATGTGCATTATGCATCACCTTACTGCATCCAGTTCCATCGTCCAGAAATACTTGTGGTGCCATACAGAAATAAATGATGCTGGTGATCAGGTAGTTGGAACAGCAGATACTGGAGCTTTTTGACCAATGCAGTAAACAGGGCATTGTTATGGATCCTTCTCCATCCAATGTATTGACAGTCTACATTAATCAGCTAATGGGCTCTCATCTATGGGTGTCTTCATTCTATCACTGACTGAACAATGGATCTATAGTAAAACATATGGAGATGACTTTTCCTACCTATTAGTGGTGACTCAAGGTGTCCACCGTTGCTATCTCCTGAGCAATAACATCATATCCCATCATACCAGTACATTGTGGAAACATGTATAGAAGGGAAATTACCAGCATTGAGGCTGACGATATAGCCGACCTTCTCTGCCTGTCAGTAAACACAACTGCTGAGACCCGAACCCCAGTCTCCCATGAAATGACACCACACCATTTCTTCTCTTAAACATAACTGCTTTATTGGAGAGATTAAACAACTCTCCTATGTGGCATAAGATTATGGTAGCAGCTCAAAACCAGGCAATAATTTGCCAACTAACTGGGTGTAGGGAGATAATCTGCCTTCCGGTCCCCCAGTGCAGGTATCATCGCCAAAGTCTCCACCCATTCCACAGCTGCAACTTGAAATGCCATAGAACAGGGAGGGTGGGAGAAGATCCATATGTTATGGAGAGACAATGTACTGCCAGTCACAAGGTAATCTGTAACAGCAGGGCAGAGACTGTCCATGGGTGGGATTAGTCCTCTGTCAGTGTCATCCCATGGGAGTTGCCACAAGTCCTGACGAAAGGGGGCCCATCAGTCAGGTGACAACAGCCAAATACACAGCAGTGTCCTTCATCAACCGTCGGAGTATAGGTGCATACCGAAAAAGCATTTGGAACTGCAATGTCCAAAGTAGTCAGAGGGTGAGGGCTACCTTTTTCTCTAAGTTTCCTTTATTTAATCATGGAACATCAGGTTCAGCAGGAGGATAGTGGAGGACTTGTGAAATTGACAGCCATGTTATGTACACTTCACCAGGTTCTGTGCTTAAGGGGAAGTGACAAGGAATTCATTTAAATGCAGAGGAACGTCCAGTGAGTCATCACCTTCCACCTGTTACCACAGGATAAACTGAACATACAAGAAAAGTCAGTTACTGGATCCCCATATGATGCAGTTATATTGCACTACTTTTTCTGGGAGGTATGTTTGACATAAAATAGTTAAAACCAGAGACTCCATGCTCTTGTGCATAGAGTACACCTGGATTCCTTCTGAAAAGCAGTCTATGGAGAGCCCCTACCTTGTAGTATCGGCTGCTGAACTTTCTAAACTTGCCAAAGTTAACTCATGATTGCCCGAGTGGGCCTCCTGCATATGATCAATGAGTCTCTTAGAACCTTTACCTGTGACCATCAATCTGAAGTGTTCACAAAAGCAGACACAGTGGGCGTTTATAGCCAATATAATAAAAGGCCACACGGATAAGATTATGTAGACTACGTGGTGAGTTTTTCAAGACATAAAAATCATGTATTTGGTGAGTAACTGGGCCTAGCTGTAAGAACAGCAAAATGAACAATGACCATGTTTTTGATTTCCAGGTGTTTAGCAAAAAAGTATAAGTATTTTCAGATTTTAATTGCTTCTGCACCAACATATCCTTGAGGTTAGTACCTCTTCTGTTTGCCATCAGTGGTTTTTGGGAAGCTATCCCTATTAAGTAAGCATGTTTGGGATATAGAACAGCTCTGATCTGATTGTCAATCGGGCCATATTTAAAGTTACACTAATCTTTTACAGTCTGCTTTAGTTTTATTTTTACTTCCATCTCTAGTAAGTAGATTCCTTTGAGAGAAGCTAGTTGCTCTGTCCATCGCTTTATTTAGGAGGTATTGTGGATAACCTCTTCTGACCAGTTTTTTTTTATTTTTATTTCTTCAGCTACCTGTTCTAAATAGCGGGTATGGTTGTTTGTTCTTAGTTTTATGAATAGACTATAAGGGAGGGATTTCTTTATTGGATGGGTGAGTTGTCATAATTCGAAAAAAAATTAAAATGGAGGTGCACCAAAAAACCTCAGCTTCCAAGTTTACTTTCTAAAACTTCAAATGTAACATCCAAAAAACACTAAACTAGAACCTCTGAAATTTGAATTTAGTCTCATGTTCATATTGTTTGTGTTAAGATAATAAAAAAAAAAAAAATTCCTGGAAGTGATCCTGGGTACCTGCCCACACCTTAAAAAAATAAAAATCATCCACAGGTCTTAGGAACAGTCTAATATATTTCAAAAAGGGGTTGTGGGGTGTCTGACACTTCCACTAGAACAGCCAGGAACATGGTTGCAAATGTACATGTTACTGCAGTCCCCCTGGCTATTCCAGTTGTTAGCAGATGCCAGTTATCCATAAATTTGAGTTTTTGTGGTTTTAGGAACAAAATTTTAAAGCTTCACAAGCAAAGTCAACCAATATCCCTTACTCTTCTGGTAAGTAGCTCTATACTTCCTCCCTTGTCCAGATAGCACTGCCCCCCACACCCAGTCTTTGATGGTTCTTAGAGCTTGTTGCTTTCCTGAGGTCAGATTAGGTGGCGGTTTAGGATAAACTAATGCTTTAACTTTATTTTTCCATGATGTTGCCTGGAGGAAAGGAGGCATATACCTAGATTTGATACCTCCTTGAAAAGGGGCTACTGGAGCATTAGCATTATTGCATCATTAGTCATTGATGCTGAAGATGCTGCACTATTTCTCAGTAATTGCTGCTGTCCATGGGTGGATCTTACTCTACCCTAAACCACCATAGTGCCTATGGTACAGGGAGTTTCTCCCAAAGAAGGGGGTTGTGAGGTAGTTGGTTGTGCAGAAAAATTAATACAGGTGATTTAAACATATCAATTTTAAAGTCTACTATATTAAATCCACTGGCTAGACAATAACAAAGTCATTCAGTCAACCATTGTGTTTCAGTGTTATCCAGTGTGTGGTTTATAAAGTGGACATTGACCTTATCAGAAGTTCTCTCTAGTGACTCCAGGACACCTGTTTGCATTCACTCCTATTGAGCCTTTGAGCCTCAGTCTGCCCCTTCTAGTACTTTCTAAAAGGGTTCGTTGTTACTCTAGCATCGGTTCTGCAGCTGTTTACAAATGGAATTGGTGGTCCAGGTATCTTTGACGCCAACTTCTATTGCAATTTTTCTGGTCCCTTGATGTACTAGTCTTAAACTTGACCTGGCTCTTGTTCCAGCTGTAAATTGTTGACAGTGGATACTTCAGTAGATAAAACTGGAGCTGCATGACCAACAATGCAGTAAACAGTGGAACCCTTTTCCACCCAATGTATTAAGAGTAAATCATGAAGGGATTAATTAAGCCATTTTATTTACATTTCACAATTTTTTAATTTCAAGTCCACTTTGGCATGTACATTAAAATGTGTTTTAATACAAAGGTACTTACATGTACGACAGGGGAGTCCAGCAGGATCACGGGGTCTGGTTCCAACATGGAAGTCGCTTGTCTGGGTACTTCTTGGTCCCTTGTAAAAGAAAACCGCTCAAAGTACCACAATTTGGGGACATACACATTTCGGCCCCAGCTCCAGACTTGGTGGAATTTTGGACTTTATTTAGTTCCTTCTTGTAAACTGTGCGGAGGGCCTAAATACGTTTTTTGACCAATGACTCAGCCGCTTGTTCATCGGGGTAACTGTTCTTGCACAGCTCCACCAGTTTTTGGCATGCCTTTCTTTTTAAGCCTGTTGCAGTAATCCGCCGACTTAATTTTCCACAGGCAAGGCATCGAGCGGTACATCTCGATGAATTCCCGCAGAAATTCATGCTTATCTGCCATCTGTAATAAAAAAAGGATTATGTGAGCGGCAGAATGGTTAAATAAAATGCTTACATAGCCTACAACATTGAACACAGCAGGGAACATAAAATGGTGGTTGTGGGCACAGCAGGAGAAAACAATGGCAGACCAAACTAAAAATCATAGATGGACAACTACGGTAAAAACAGCAGGGATCATAAAATGGTGGTGGTGGGCGCACCAGGACAAAACAATGCAGACAAAAAAAAATTGGACAACAGTTAACAGCTGCGATCTTAAAATGGATCTGTAAAATTAAATGTGACAAAAATAACAGTACCTACCTTACAAGACATGTTTGGGATCCTGAAAAAATAAATCCGCGGCAAACGCAATAGCGGCACAGACTGGATCACAGCAAAACGCAATAACGGCACAGACTGGATCGCAGCAAAATGCAATAGCGGCACAGACTGCATCGCAGTAGCTGCAAAGAAGGCTAGCAGAACGCAGTATGGAACGATGCTGGAAATTCGAATGAACTGCTTCCGCTCGAGAGCAATGGAAAGGAGTACTAATACATCGTTTTTTATGACACGGTCGTCCAATCGCAAAGCGAGAGCTGTGATAAACAGTCATGACATAGTGACCACCAATCTGTGCTGAGGGGCGTGGGAAAGGTTGCGCTCGATCACGCCTATCGAGGTCGGGATCTTTAACAATAGATGCTGTGACAGGTCCCAACAACTGCCGAGGTCATTATACAGATCGCTGATGTGTCATTGAGATCTTCCTGTTTGGAATCTAACTAGCGACCATATAGCCATCACACCAACGATCTTGTCAGCTTGTGTCGTTGTCGTGATCGCTAGTGCAATCGCTTAGTGTGACAGTACCTTTAGTCATCAGATAAAATTAACACTTGTTCAATATGTTCAAACTTCTGGCAGATTTCTGTTGTCACAGAACAAGGTTGGGTGGAGGGGATGCTGAGGCCCCTTGGAATCCTCTGAATACATAATTATTCGCTCAATGTAGCACAGTGCAATATGTAATCAGATGGCGTAACTCCCATTCAAAGTCTCTCTCCCTTGGTGGAAGCTTGAGAATCACTGGGGAGATTCAGCTTAGAAAGAAAACTAGAAGTTTCATCAACATTACAGTGCTTTGCGAGAGTATTTGGCTCCTTGGAACTCTTCAACTTTTTCTCACATATGCTTCAAACATAGATACCAAATGTAAATATTTGGTGAAGAATCAACAAGTGGGACACAATTGTGAAGTTGAATGAAATTTATTGGTAATCTTTAAATTTTTGTGATAATACCAAAACTGAAAAGTGGGGCATGCAATATTATTTGGCCCCTTTAACTTAATACTTTGTTGCGCCACCTTTTGCTGCGATTACAGCTGCAAGTCGCTTGGGGTAGGTCTCTGAGTTTTGTACATCGAGTAACTAAAATTCTTGCCCATTCTTCCTTGAACAGCTCGAGCTCAGTGAGGTTGGATGGAGATCGCTTGTGAACAGCAGTTTTCAGCTCTTTCCACAGAATCTCTATTGGATTCAGGTCTGGACTTTGACTTGGCCATTCTAACATCTGGATACGTTTATTTGTGAACCATTCCTTTGAAGATTTTGCTTTGTTTGGAATCATTGTCTTATTGGAAGACAAAACTTCATCCCAGTCTCGGATCTTTTGCAGACTACAACAGTTTTTCTTCTAGAATGGTCCTGTATTTGGGTCCATTCATCTTCCCATCAATTTTAACCATCTTCCCTGTCCCTGCTGAAGAATAGCAGGCCCAAAACATGATGCTGCCACCACCATGTTTGACAGTGAGGATGGTGTGTTCAGGGTGATGAGCTGTGTTGCCTTTACGCCAAACATTGTTTATCATTGTTGCCAAAAAGTTAGTTTTTGGTTTCATTTGACCAGAGCACCTTCAACATGTTTGGTGTCTCCCAGGTGGCTTGTTGCAAACTTTAAACGACACTTTTCATGGATATCTTTGAGAAATGGCTTTCTTGCCACTCTTCCATAAAGGCCAGATTTGTGCAGTGTACGACTGATTGTTGTCCTATGGACAGACTGTCCTGCCTCATCTGTAGATCTCTGCAGTTCATCCAGAGTGATCATGGGCCTCTGGACTGCATCTCTGATCAGTATTCTCCTTGTTTGAGATGAAAGTTTAGTGGGATGGCATGGTCTTGGTAGATTTGCAGTGGTATGATACTCCCATTTCAATATGATCGCTTGCACAGTACTCCTTGAGATGTTTCAAGTTTAGGAAATCATTTTGTATCCAAATCTGGCTTTAAACTTCTCCACAACAGTATCATGGACCTGCCTGTTGTGTTCCTTGATCATCTTGATAGTCTCAGGGTTCTTTTTGAAGCACAGAGAACATCACAGAGCAGATCCATTTATACGGAGACTTGATTACACACACAAATGGATTATATTTATCATCATTAGTCATTTAGGACAACATTGGATCATTCAGAGATCCACAATGAACTTCTGGAGTGAGTTTGCTGCACTGAAAGTAAAGGGGCCGAATAATATTGCACGCCCCACTTTTCAGTTTTTGTATTTCCACAAAGATTTAAAATAACCAGTTGAGTGCCAAGTTTTTCTGTACTATTGCACATTGGTTTGGGTGACCTACTTGAGCACTTCACAGTAGTGCCACACTGTGATCTTTTATACACTTATTTATCAATATCTTTCAACTTCTTAAATGCGATTTCTGTATTCTCTGCCTTCAAAATTTGGAAAGCCCTTTTGTTTCGGTTAAGCTCTAATATCATATTTATCCATAATCTTTTCTCTTTATTCCTGGACGTTTTATTATCCGAGGACGTTTTCTACAGGATTCTAGTAATATATCCTTAAACATTCCCCATCTGTGTATGGTAGGCCTAGTTGCTATGACATGGTCCCATGATTAGGCACTTCAGCAAGACTGATTTAACCCTTAGCTTAAGTTAGTTATTTGCATTTGTCTTTTAGAAATGTGTTTTAATATAACAATTCAAGATAGACCAGATACAGTTCTAATGTATTTGACAGAAGATCCCACACATTAGCTCCCCTGGTTAGATCATCCACCAGAGGTAATTGACTTGAATTGTGGATAAGAGCTTGAAGCACACAACCAGAAGATTTTATATCCCAATAAATGTCTAGATGGCTAAAATCCCCCATAAGGACCACCTTATTAGCTGCATTTTAAGCATTTATTCCTCTACCTGTTCAGCTATATTAGGTTTGTAGCAGACTCCTTTTAGCAGCTTTCCATTATTTCCATTCCCTTGTACTTTTACACACTGACTCAACATTATCACAGCCTTCCCCAGTGTCATCATTGAACTTGTGCTCAGTTTGATATAACTAAACTCACCTACACTTAATGCCTGTCTTTTCAGAATGTAGTGTAGCCCTCTACGTTTGTCACCAAGTCATCGGTTTCCGTAATTCCCACCACATTGTATTGTGTGCCTGACAGAATTCTCCAACTGATCCATTTTGTTTGCAAGACTTTTATTTGCCAGAAACTTTTAGTACGATTACTACTTCTCGCCTCCCTAATTTCCTTAAATACCTCTGCCTTCCCTAAATCCTAATTGAACCTACTGGCTGTAGGGAAGTGGAAATGCAGCAGACACTTTTTACTGGATTCTAGGAGCAACATCCTGCTGTAGAGATCCAGTCCTGGACTTGCATTCCTAACATCAGCCAAACATATTTACTAAATTGTGGCAGATCAGGACTGGTCTGCATGGTACTTTTCCTGCTATCCCTTCTTGCAACTGTTTACCAGCTACCTACTTATGGGTCCTTATTGTCCCCATCTTCACTGTCCTCCATATCACTGGCCCCAGCCAGGACTGCTCATTATGCTCTGAATAATTCTCCAGGTATGCAATCCTCCCAAGTGTTGCAAACTGCATATTTGGATCCATTACCTGGGCTTCCAAACATGTAGCTTAATGACCTCAAGCACAAATGAGTTTTCAAACCAAGCTGCAGTTAAAACATGCACACCTAGTAAGGAAAATGCTTAAATGCTAGATTGTGGTTAAATGCTAACTTGTCTGCAGCTCCACTCTGCATCCTTGCTTAGTCCCTGGAACTTGTAGTCCTCCAACCAGCAAAGCAAAACACTCTTTCGATAACTATGAATTCACTCTCCAAATGTTCCATCTTCATGTAATAAACTTTCCTTTGAGATTGTATTTTATGTACAAGATCTCTATGGAAAATCAACCTAGTACATGACTGTTCAATGGACTTCTGGTGGTAGAGCCTTCAGAGAGCTGGGCCTAAGATTTCAGAGCATTGGTGGAAAATTTAGACAAGTAGGTGGTGTAGTTTAGAAAACATTGCCTGTAGATAAATTCTTGAAATGGGGAAACTTCAACTGCTCATTTTCATGGAAAACACCCAGTAACTGCTATGAAAAGTAGTACACCTAAGGCCCATGTATCAATGCAGTGTCTCAACACTAGAGCTCCATTGCATCGAATGGAAGATCTCTATGGACATAAAGGGAATGAGTGACGTTAATGGTACGAGAATACCAGTGACTTGTCAGGCCAAAGTCACTCAGTTTAGCATGGAAGCAGTCTTAGTCCATTAGTGACATGTTGTATGGTTTTCTCTACTCACCACTGCTTCATTTTGCACATATTCTAGTGCTCTGGTCAACTGTAGCGTGCAATGCTCCACAATATCTACTGGAATTCCTACTTGGGCAAGTCTAGGAAACCATAAAATTTTAAGAGAGCAGAATCTTTACAGCTATTACTGTTTTAAAAACAGTCAAGTTTGTATTTCTAAAAGAAAGAACTCTTTTGTAGCATTGAATAAATCTAATCAACATGGTCTGGTGATGCAAGGCCTATGACACATGAAAGATCTCTAATCAAACCAGCTCTTCATAAATCTTCCCAGAGCCGTGTTTTTCATATTACATAATGGGAATCTAGCTTTCTTTAATTTCAACTTACAAAAATGTTCGGCTCTTAAACATGTCACGGAAACCGCATCAAACTAACCACTTGCCAGTGCGCATGTCCGGGTACGTGCTGGGAGTGCCCTGGAACTCCTACTGTGAACATGCTGCAGGTGAACAGGACCTGCAACACGTGACCGCTGGGAAAGTGGCTGGAGGCTGAGTCGCACTCCAACCCCCCCCCCCTGGACAGTAGCGTGGACTGGAGGGAATAAGATGTGTCAGGCAAGCTGAGGTCAGACCAGAGGACTGCAAGATAGCCAGAGGGCAACGTGGTATCTAAGGCATAACCTATCGGGAAGTCAGGGGACGTAGCCAAGATCAAATCAGGAATGACACAGAAGGTACAGAATCAGAAGGCAGATATCGGATGGGAAACAGACCGGGTCATACACAAGCAAGCATTTGGAAACAGGTGGTACACACAGGTATATGGCATCTGTTGCTCAGCAGAGAACAGAAGTATCACTGAGGATCTTGGCACAGAGGCAGGTACATATAGTACATTCTAAATCAAGGGAGGCCACACAACCCTAAGAGGACGGACAACAGAACCCCCATCCATGACAAAATAATCTTAAAGGCAAATTCATTTGCCATTGTAACACCCCTTCAGGGCTACCACGGTACGATGGGTGTTATGGGGGGTCTCACCTCTTTAGGGCGCAGTGCCTCCACCCTAATCTTGATTGGAGCTCTCTCTAGGACTGCAGAAGGACTGTTATCTTCTGCCAGGGACTGATTCGGGAAACCCCTGCCTATAGCTCAGTACACTCACCCAAAACAGGAGTAAAACAGTTTAACTGGTTTATGGATATGCAGCAGAAATGAAGTGTATTTAGAGAAACAACCTGCAATACAGGTAACGGTGCTCTATAAAAATCATATACACATCACAACCTAATTCTTTCCCCAATCCTGCAAATATAACGTAGCAGGGTTCCCCTTCTCTTGTATTAACCCAGTCCAAACGTTGGGGCCCAGTTGCCGCGGATGTTGGCGCGCAAATTTATAACCGTTGGTGCACTTAGATGCTCACGAAGGTAAATAGTCTGGGGCGTAGTGTACTCACTGTAATGGGCTGGTTGAACCACAAGTCTCGAAAAGGGGCACTCACGGTGCGTCTCCACCGGTGGTAGTTTTCCCTGGACCCCAACTGGGGGCGGCAGGATTCAGGCCTTTATACGGTGGGAGTGCCGGCAGAACTCTCCGAGTCCTTAATGTTGCTTGCTTCACCTGATGACCGGGCTGCGCTCTCTCCAGATTCGCAGGTATATCAGAGAGGACTGGAACGCTCCGCTCTTTAGAGGAATACAAGTCCACAGCGCTCCATCTTTTACATGAACCATCCGCTCTCACTTTCTTTTACTTCCTCTCCAGCTCCCTCCCCCAAGTTCCTCCTCCCTCCTATCCCTCCAAGCTGTCATCTGACTGAAACAAGGGTCCATGGGAATTGTAGTCCCCCGCAGCTCAGGGAAAAAACCATTAATGTCTGAAGGTCCCTGTTTAACAGCAGCTGCAAAACTCTTCTTAGTGTCTGTAAATCCCAGTATACCAGTAGCTGCTCTGACAGTTCCATGTGCAGGTGTTACACCATTAAAGCATTTTATGGAATAATTATAATTGACTTATTCCCACCTGTAATGGTGGTCTTGCTAGTTATGTCAGCAGCCTTGACCACTCTGCCTTATGTTCCTCATCCAAGTGTCTTTTAAAATTGGTTATTTTCCCTTCCATCGGTGAGCTTAAATGTATGTGTAAGGGGGGGTCAGGGTGATTGTTAATGCAGCGTAATGCCAGAACAGCAGCCCCTCTCACCATGACTAAGTGTCCCTTCTCTGATATGGTGTGTGCTATGTGTTTCACTCACTTGTAGGTCAGTACTCATCTTGCAGGGTCCTGGTCTTTTGCAGCAACACACAATAACCATCAGAGCCAAGGTCAATTCAAACATAACTTTACTTAGCTCGTCCAGTTTAGATAGACACCATGCAGCAATCTTCACGTTATGGGTGCTCCATTCCCTGAGCTGTTCCTGGTCCTTCCTGACATGTGTTTCCATACCGCAGCTTTGAGAAGCCGGTCTAGCTTGTTCCTGATGCTCCCTGTCCATTTTCCCCATCCAGGGCAAAACTAAAGAATGCCACTGCCAATCCTTCTCAGACCGTAGGTTTTGGACATCACAGAAGTTTCTCATAAGCTTAGCCGCTGTTTGTCTCGCTCTGGCCAGATCTGCTCGTGCTCGAATGTCTGACACCCATTGGGCCTGGATTGATGAGTCTGTCATAACACAGCTCCGGTCTACAACCTCCCTATTCCTTTCTATTCACTACCTCAATACACTGCAGAAAAGATGCGGATTCCAGTCCTCTCTGCCCAAATAATAAATTTCCAAGACGTAGTAGCAGTAAAGAAGTGGTTTAATCTACGCGTTTCAGGGTGAATACCACCCCTTCGGAAAATACCACATAGCTATATGTGAACCACTTCTTAACTGCTACTACGTCTTGGAAATTTATTATTTGGGCAGCGCGGACTGGAATCCACATCTTTTCTGCAGTGTATTGTATTGTCGGGTCATTGACCGACCTGTGGATCTGCGGCAGCCTTTCCTACATGTGCTTTAACCACCTAATACCAGGTGATTTAAAATATTCCACAACTATACACAAGGTAAGTCTCATTATAGTAATCTACATGTGTGCAGGAAAATGATGTTGGACACACAAGCTCAATATACAGTAGATGCAAAAACAACTGCGCAAGCAGCAAAATTGTGTACTAGTCCAAAAAAAGTATAAATAACAAGTTAATAGAGATGTATAAAAGTTTCACACAAATATACAGGAGAACAGAATAATAAGAGGCATATATTATGTAAGAAAACAATGGGAACACTGTATTGCTAACAAAAAAGGCGACCGGTTAACCTGGAAAATCCCCCCCCCTCCTTCCACTGAACCAAATAGAGCCAAAAATAAGTGATGCATACTCCTGTATATTTGTGTGATTAACTCTTTTATACATCTCTATTAATAAACTTGTTATTTACACATTTTTTTTGACTAGTACACATTTTTGCTGCTTGTGCAGTTGCTTCTGCATCTAATACCAGGTGAGCAGCTTCCTATTTAAAAAGTGCTAACTTAATATCGGATAAGACCCTATTGCGCTTTGTCTCCCTTGCTTTATCTATTCACTACTGTGTAGCCCTGGTACACAATACCAGGAGGATGAGTGGAGAGGTAACAGTTAAGGTCTCTTCATGACATCATGTACACTGCTGACACACCCAGCAGGGGTGTGGAAGGGAGTGATTTTCTAGTCAGTCAGTTTCCTGTCCTTGGACAGAGTAGACGTGTCCAGTTTGAGCCTGTCATCAGTTCAGAACGTGGAGGCTGGTACAGGTGGTCTAATTCACCTTAGTCTAGTCAGAGCTGTGCCCCACTGGAAGAAAGACTGAACTATCTATTAAGAGTTGAGCAAATCGAAGGGCAAAGTGGAAGGAAGATTATTGGAAAAGTGCGTTTGGCTTGGAAAAGTCCTGCACATTGCTACCGGTCACTGGGGACCGAAGGATCACTATTAGCTACAAGCATAGTGAAGAGAAAACCAGAGATTTACCGGACCCTAGGTCGCGGCAAACAAGCCCCTTATAGTCCGTACGTAACTGGGGTCAGGGGAAGTGAAGACTTTGAGTCTCTGCAGGACAAAAGAAGAATTCAGCTCCCTCACAGAAAGGCTCCTGACACAAACCTGACTGGGAAGTACAGCTATAGATTAGCTGGAGTTATTGAGAGAACTACGCTGCAAGCTGGTTGTACTCATCATTGTATTGAAAGTAAAGGAGGCCCCTAAGTTGCTTAGCTGTTGCCTCAAAGCTCATCCTCCATCAACCCCATCAGCCTCCCTGGGACCTGCTTGAACATCTTACAAGTAAAGGTATGGAAAGACGCTGACCGTGTGAGACTGAGTTATTATTGCATGCCTGCACAATCCCTACCTAACTCCCGATCTGAGGGACCAGTCCCACCTGTAGGGGACCCGACATCTAGCTGCATCACCATCCCCTCAGAGATCTACAGCAGCGCTGGTATAAATTACCAGAATACTACAGGTGGCGTCACGAACTGTATATAAATCTATCCCCTGTAAATATTCCCCCCAACATACGCCAGACCGCCAGGGCCACAGACCGAGCCACAGCTACCTGTGACAACCCCATAGACTTCCATGGGCTCGGCTCTGAGTACCCCATTGCCCTGGTAACCCACAATTGTGGTGGCGGGTCGACACACTACCTCAGGAACATTCTCCTTCACCCTTTGCTAGCTCCTCTCTCATTACTGTCATGCCTCACTAAATACTGATTATTACATCTCCTCAAACTCCAGGACTTGTTATTTCCAATCAGTGACTGCTACCCCCTGTCTATACTGGGGTAACACATTCCCACCATCCACTGTCCTGATCTACTGATCTCCACATCCCAGTAACATCGTCCTGATGTAAATCTGTGTCGCACAGCCAGAGCTTTGGGGTACTCTGTACTGAGCCTGTTGATGTCTATGGGGAATGTCACGGGTAGCACAGCTCGGTCCGTGCCCTGGGCGCTCACTGTAATGTGGGATATTTACAGGTGACTTGAATGATGATATGGGGATTCGTGACGCCACTTGTGGTATCTGGTCAGGATGACCAGTGCTGCTATGCAGATCCACTGGAGGGTTAATATTGTGCAGCTAGGTGTTAAGCCTTCCACAAGTAAGGCTGAGTTCTCCTCCAGGGCAGATAAATGTGCAGGACAGACTGGGACCCGGCAGACAGGAGAAATAAGGGAGACACACACAAGTCACTTTAGTACCTTTACTGAAGATGTTGCAGGCACTTCCTGGAGCGCTGTAGAGTGAAGGGTGCACATCCAGATTCCTCCACTTGGTAGGTGTGTGGCCTCCTGTTCTCTGCCTTTATGTGATAAAGTCCTGACCTGCTTGTAGCTAGGTCTAACTTGGTCTCCGTCTGCACCTGGCTGACCTTGTGATTGGACCTCTTCTTGAAGTACAAAGTCTCTATTTGCAGTGCACTGCTAGACTCGTCCTCCTGATCCTGCTACGTGTCAGCTCTGTGGTACTCCTGGGACTTGTAGTCCTCCAGGAACTCCGGTGTTCTCCTAATAGGTCGTGGAGATCCCTATAGGCTCGGACCCTGGTCTCCAGTGGTACTTGCTGAGATGAGCTATTAAGGCTCCTCTGTCTCATTAACTTCCACTCGCCTTCGGCCTACCTGGATCCTCACACTATCACACACTGGCAGTTGGTGGGCTGCCTCTTCGCCGCTCTCTAAGCGTCGGCACGCTTTCTACTGAGTTACACTCCTAGATTCAGCTCTGACTAGGCTGGAGTGGTTTCTCTGTATCACTCTCTACTAGACTCCACTTGCTTGGAACTGATTAGCTCTGCAGCCTCACTAACCTCAGCTCTGCACGTCACCTTCTGCAGACTGACTGGCTGACTGAACTAAAACTGAAACTAAACTGAAACTTCTTCTTTTTATGTCTTACACAGCTCCCTCTGGTGGTCTTTGGGAATAAATGAACGTGTGTGCATGTGAATAATGACCTCTAGTGGTGATTCTTCAGATTTTGTGTTAGTCTTTGCCTGATGAAGAGACCTGAGTAGTCTCGAAAGCTTGCAATTTGTTACCATCTTTTCAGTTGGCCATTAAAAGGTATCAACCACTGAGGACTCTCAACTCTAAATATTTTTCTGACCTCCAGTGGGATATTCTTTCAGTGCACCCTTCTGGGAGATATGGATTCAGTCGCAGCTGGGCTCCACATTTCCCCTCCTGCTCATCACCTGATTATACTGGAATCTCTCTGCTGTTTCTGGACGTTTCTGCTTCTCTAATGTCCCGGTTGCAGTTTTCAGGTCTTCTGATATTACTGGATGTGACCACAGCTTCTAATCTCCCTATGTCTGCAGGACCTGCTGCCATAGACAAATACAATTCATCCAGAAATAACCCAGGTTTCATACAGGTAATTGCCCAAAAAAATAACACTATGGCTCCTAAAATTACCAAGAAAGAAAAAAAATAGCATTGTCTTAAAGCCCCCATCCTTAAGTGGTTGGAAGGTTCTTAAGTCTCAGGGTGTTACCAAAAATCTGATTTTTAAAGAGTTTTAAAATAATTCTTTACAGCACTTTTTTTCTTTTACGTTGACAAACCTTTTTTTAATTTGAGGTAAATATAATGAAAATGGCCTGGTGATATGAGGACATCCATTACTGACATCTGACACATCGAAGATCAATAATCCCAACTGATAGCAGATCTTTAGACTACGTGGCTCTGAAACATTATATAACAAAAAAACATAAGTTTTCCCAGAGGTTAAAAATCCCATATGACTAATTCATCCTTGTAATGTTTGGCCTTACCTGTCTTCCTCTCAGTAGCCATAACCACTCTGCCATAGGAACCGCTGCCCAGTGTCTTCAAAAACTGGTAATCCTCCTCACTGGTATGGGTGATGAAATGAAGATTTAGTTGGTTTTCCTTAAGTAAATTCTGACGAGCTGCAATCTCACAATTAGTGAAGTCTGGGCAGCATGGTGGCTCAGTGGTTAGCACTGCAGCCTTGCAGTGCTGGAGTCCTGGGTTCGAATCCCACCTATGACAACATCTGCAAGGAGTTTGTATGTTCTTTCCGTGTTTGTGTGGGTTTCCTCCGGTTTCTCCGGTTTCCTCCCACACTCCAAAAAACATAGATAGGGAATCTAGATTGTGAGCCCCTTCGGGGACAGCGACGATAATGTGTGCAAACTGTAAAGCGCTGCGGAATATGTTAGCGCTATATAAAAATAAAGATTATTACATTGCTTGACTCATTAATGTACAATAAAACATCACATATGCAGCACTTTATAGGACTAACGTACCTGGCTTCACCAAGAAGGTACACACAGGGATGCAGCTAGCCCCCAGCACATGCCCTACATATGAATTGCTTCCATTGTAGCTTATGACTAAATGAAGATTCAGTTGGGTCTCTTCATGACAAGATATTCCACAATACTTTACAATTAAGCGGGGACATGTACAGACAATATGTAGCAATACAGATTCAACAGTTTCAGGAGTGATTCAGAGCCCTGCTTACAAACTTTAAGGAAATTGCTGGGGGGGTAACACCAGGTAAAACATGCTTATGTATGGTCCAGCCATCATGCAGCAACAAGAGGCACAGAAGCCCCACTAACAGTATTTGACTGCAATTACGCAAGATCAATGCAGCACAAAAACTACGTTGCCTAGTCTATGATTGGGGTGCAAAAGTGCTTTGAGATCCATGACTGACTTGTTAATCTTGATGGAAGTTAAGTGGTCTTCACTTTCATTGGACAGCCAGCTATGCTTATCTGTCAGGTCACCACCGGCAGCGCTGAAGACTGAGAATGCCAGGCATGCTAAAACCTCCAAGGCATGAGGCAATCTCAGGCCACTCATTCATTTTTGTAGACCGACATGTGAAAGGGTCCAAACCCTCCCTGATGGTATTGATATTTGGTTCTAGGTACTCCTGCACCATCCTCTCCAGTCATTCACCATATGTCAGACTTGGACTCTGTTGTGCTGGTGCATGATCTAGTTTAAAAAGTCAAAGGACTCACAAATTGCTTCTGCCACTTGCGCTGCTGCTAATGGTTTGGCATTGATGTGTCATAGGTTGGAAGTCTAAATGCTGCGCTGCACACTGTGCCTCGCTGCTATCTTGGGAAAACACTCTTAAGGTTGTGTAAATGCATGTTTTGATACTCCATCATTCGTGGGTCTCTTCCAAGTGTGGGAGGCATCTGGCAAAATTTACTCTTGTAATGTGTATCTAACAGAGCGGCAACCCAATAGTCGGCACTATTTCCAATCCTAACTATACAGAGATCATGTTGTAGATGGTGCAGCAAGAAGGCACTCATGTTTCTCTTCCATGAGGTCAAAGAAGCTTATGCTGTTGGTGGCTTGGTATCACTGAGGCTTTTCTAAATCCTTCCCACCAAACACAAACAGAATAATTGTCTCCTCTATCGCTTTACAGTTACTTGCCCATCACCTCTTCCTCCTCCACTTGTTCCTCGGCTCTTGCATTTTATCACCAGCCCCCCTTGATCACAGTAATCCACCTTCCCTTGGCACCCACCTGTGATGAGTCTGGAATGTTGTCACAATATTATCCCTTCTGCTTTCCTTTTTCTCTGGGTCCACCACCTCCTTTTGCAGGCTATTCATATTCTGCTTCAGCATATTGATGACCAGAATGGTGATTATGATGCATTGTCAGCACTAACCATCTTTGTAGCCATTTTGGAACTGTGCAGATGGCTGCAGAGATCCTTAATCTGTGCACACTCGATAAATGTGACCTGTGCCACTTCAGCACTGCATTGGCCCAGGCTGTGACATAATATACTGCATCAGGGCTCGCTGCTGCCAGTCTCTGCAACATGTGCCTACCCGGTGGAATGCGACTCTGCACATCAAATATCAACCTGATAACTGGCATAAATGGGTGAAAGTCAATTATCTGAGAGGTGTGAACAGCAGAAGTGAGCGCATGGATTCTGTGCTTTCTGCGACATCTCACCCAGGTCAAGATGGTGACTGAGAAAATGCTGTACCACTAGGTTGAGGACATGAGCCATGCAAGGCATGTGTGAGCTTGCCTTGGCGTAGAGCCACCACCATATTTGCACAATTATCAGTCATGGGCTTCCCTGTCTACAGGTTCAGTGTAGACAGCCTTTGCTATATCTCTGCCTGAGGAACTGTCCCCAACTCTTTAGCTGTAGGACTTCCATCTCTATGGCATAGCAATTTTAAGACTGCCTGATTGCAGCCAGAGCTCACTGCATAGTATGGAGGTAGTGGAGCATCACCTTCCCTGCCTGCCCCCCACAGCCACCATTTGCCCAGTGTCCAGTCAACAAGATGTAACTCCCTTGGCCATGCTTACTCATCTAAGTGTTTGTGGTGAAATGCACACTGGCAGACCTAAACAGTCTATTCTTTAGATCCCAAATCAAGGTTGGCAGTTTTTCCAAATTAGGCAGTGTCTCTGGACCTAGAAATGGCTTTCACTGATGCATCGGCTATGATACTGTTGCTCCTGTTCTCCACCACAAAATATTCATTTTCTCCTTGGAATATTTGGTCCAGTGTCCTGGAGGTGCAGTTTAGGTTTGAAAACTTTGCTAGTAGATAGTCTTGGAAGAGAGGTTTGTCTTCTACTGCTACAAATATCCTGTAAATGCTACAAAGTAGTACACCAAAGATCCAGGTGTCAATGATGGGTCTTAAAACTAGAGCTAGTGTTGCAATTGACAACTCTGGGGACATGAGGACTTGAAGGGAATGATGGGTAACATTGAGGTACAAGGATACTAATATCATGTGTCAAACCAAAATCACTCAGTTTAAGATGGAAGCAGTCAGTCCTTGAGAAATACATTGGTTCTATGTCTCTATGCACCAGTGATTGATATGCATATATTCCAGCGCTTTGGTCAACTGTGGAGCACAATGCTTTACCATTGTTTCTTGAATTCCCACCTGGAAGAGTAGAAAACCATTAGATATCTGTTCACTTGACTATAAAGACATTGAATTTAAGATAATGTTTCCTTTTTTTCACCACCACACGTTAATATAGTGTCGTTTAATACTTTTTACCATGTTCTATTGTTTCAGGCTCCGCTTACCCCTCACATGTTCCATCTTGGAACTACAGCTGTCCCTAGTAAAACTCACTGCTATTGTAACTCTTGCTGTACGTCTGAGAACCTTGTTCTGAACCTCCTAGACTTGCATTGACCATTGACTTCCATGTCATTCGAGTCCACTTAGATGGGGTGGGTGAATATGGTCCTTTTGTGACCTGATGGGTGGATGGATGCACACAGCTCATAGAAGAAACTTTCATGCTTTGTCCATGTTTTCTTCATCAGTTTGACAACTGTTTCCTTAATTAAAAGCTTGAAGGGAGGGGGTGGCAATTCAGAGAGGCTGCATGCAAGACCTGCTCTCAAAAACCAATGGTGGAAGGGGCAGCAGGCCAGCTATGGTTGTGTCCCCAGAACAATGGAAAATTCATATCTTCCTGACAGCAGCCAAAAAATGGTCTTATCTGAAACTGCTCCCTAAATTTGTGAATCCCACAACCCCCACTCAAAAAAATTTGCGAGCAATATAAATAACATAATACCCTGTACGCAATGTTTTACTGCACTAACAAGAAATATTTTTAACACATGTAACTAAATTAAACCTACAATGTTTTAATTCCAGAATCTCCTTTTTGAAAACTAAAATGTACAAAAACAAATTATCAAGTCGAAGGCAATAAGTTACATATACATAGCTATGAAACTATTGGGTTTTTTTTCTAAAAAAAAATGTCTCTCCATGATTCAGTTCTAGTGATTCAGCAACTTTCAATTAATGAAGATCTTTATAGAATGTTCTAAGTAAGTAAATGAGTCACACAACACCAGGGTTATGGGGTACTCGGCACCGAGCCCATTGAAGTCTATGGGGAATGTTACAAGTAGCACAGCTCGGTCCGTTGCCCTGGGCGCTCATACAAAGGGGGATATTTACAGGGGAAAAATAGTAATAGTTCGTGACGCCACCTGTGGTTTCTGATCAAGGTGACCAGCGCTGCAGGGCGAATCCTCTGAGTGTTGGGGCAGCAAGGTGGTAGGTCTCCCACAGGTGAGACTAGATGGATCCCTCAGGGTGATATGTCAGTGCAGGGTGCAGGCAATAAGTCAGTCACACACAAGCCAGTCTCTTTCCATACCTTTACTGGTGATGGTGGCAGGTATGTCCCGGGAAGCTGCTCAGGGTGGAGTATTCACATCCAGGTAATTGCTAAGTAGGTTTAAGGCCTCCTTTCCCTTTAAAGTGTATGAGTCCTAACTTGCGTGAAGTCAAGTTTAACTCTAAATAGCACAGCTTCGCCCGGCCAACATTGTGGTAGAAGTCTTCTGGTGGCAAGAACTAAGTCTTTATGGCTGCAGACTCTACTCCTGTTCTTCCTGACCCCGGTTATGTATCGGCACTTAGGGCTACCCTCTGTGACTTGGAGTCCAGCAGGGATTCCGGTGTTTCTCTCACTAGCCTTGAAGGTTCTAGCAATACTTCAGACCCGGTGTCCGGTTAAGTCGAGTGAAGGTGGTCTGTCACCGAAGTCACTCCTTCCTAGGGTCACCACTTGCCTGTCGCCCTACTCTCATCCTTAACATAAGCACGGGGCAGCAGTAGGTTTTGTCTTCAGCTTCCTCCCATCCAAAGCTCACTGACCGATTCTCAGTTAACTCGATGTTCTGCAAACTGTAGTCCCCCTTCCTTCTGTTCCTTCTTGAACTCTGTCCAGAGCGGCTATCAGGACCTTCCGTCAGACTGACTTCATGCTCGCTCCGAGAGTCACTTTCCACATGCATAGGGTACTAACAGTCTAGATGTTCCAAGATATCAGCTTGCAATCTCTCTCCTCTGTCTCTGACTAGAATGTCTCTGACAGGAAATCTCCGTCCTCAGACTACCTCCAACTCCCTCCAGTCTGGAATGAACTGAACAACAACCCTCTGCTGCCTAACTCACACCCTTAAATAGTCTAAAGTTCCCTCTAGTGGTAATCTAGGGAAGTGTGAGTGATGTGAATGAATATCAGATTTTACAATTAGCTTAAAGCACATACTCCTGGAAACATGTGTACCAAACGCAGCTGGGCCACACATAAACACTTCAAAACTAGAAAACCCTTTTAACTTGAGGTAGATTTAATCAAAATGGTTGGTGATAGGATGTGATGACATCACCAGAAGTCTGAGATCTAACAGGAGATTTTCAGACTGGCTCTAGGAAAGGTTTTTGGTTTAAATGCTTCGACCAATCTGAATTTTCAACCTAGTTTTTAATTTTTCTTAAACTTAATGTTTAGCTTTCGTTATGCTTTAAGCATATTTTTAAATGGCTTAATCCATGAAAATGAGTCACACATGCAATGGTGGGATTATCTTCATGCTCTTCTCAGTAGCCATGACCACTCTGCTGTGGGTTGTGCTGCAGAGTCATCAAAAATTGGTAATCCTTCTCACTAGTGTGGGTGAGCTCAAATGTATGATCTGCTTGCATCATAGCTTAAGATAAAATGAAGATTAATTTGAGTTTCCTTTCCTCAAGTAGATTCTGAACCAATGTATCACAAGAGCTGCTATCTCACAATTGGTGAAGTTGCTTCTTAAGGAGTGGAGTGCGAAGACCTTGTAAAGATCCACATAACAGATTACTTAAATGACTCAATAAGAGGAAAATTCTTCTTTCTGAGCAGTCCGACGAGCCCCAACCTGCCCCACACTGCTTGCATCCTTGTGGCTTTGAAAATTAGTTTACACCAAATATGAAAATCTGCACCTAATTACAAGTGGTGTGCTTTATACTAGTAGTGTAATAGATGTTAGCACAGCCTGTGAGGGAGGTGCTAAACAGTAGGTTAGAAGCTTAGAGCGTGCACCTACCCAAGGGTTATTACAGAGTGTGTATCCTATGACGTGGTATGCACCGCATGTCAGGGAGGTGTTGGAAAGACAATCATATTTAAATATGCACTTTCCCAAAACTCCGCTCTGGTCTATGCTCTTATCCTGCCATGGACTCACAGATTGAATCTGTTTGCTTTTCCAGCGCTAACCCTAGTCTATACCGTGACACGCAAGCACTGGCTCCTCCTGGAACGCATATTCGTCTCCTCCACTGTATATAACGCAAAATGCCGTCATTTCCGGCTCTCGTGTACAGCACGCTGCGGACGCACTCTGCATTGCGCATCCATTTGTAGTAGGCACTTTCCCAACATCTTCCTGACATGCGGTGAATACGGAGTCATAGGATACACTCTGTATTAACCCTTGGTTAGGTGCACGCTTTAGAAGCTTTGATATACTAAAAATATTTTTTTAGTGACAGCCTTATAGTTATTGCTATACTTGTTCTACCACAGCTGCACTGGCTATTTACCACTGACCACCAATTCTAGGCATCTCATATCTGGTAGGTTATAACCTATTTTTGCCCATCATCATCTCAACTTGTCACTATTCTAAACATTCCCTTTATCCACCATAGATCACAGTTCTAATGGGTGTGACATATCACAATTCCTCACTGTTGTCCCTAGGTAGGTCTATGTCTCGGCTTTCTGGTCATCACCTTGAACTTATCATTAATGATGTATGCGTTTATTATGCTCTACAATGCTGGATAAACTCTCTGGAGCTTCACCTGTAAACCTTGAGACCTTTTGACCTCTTCTATATACTTTAAACTTTATTGTGTTTCTTATTTTTTAACTTTAATTCAACTTCTATTTTGTAGCACACTGAAGGTCTTGTATGACCAAAACGTTTGTCTTGACTGCTGTATGTATTAAATATTCCTTTTTCACACCAATTTACCAGTGTGCCCAGTATTTAGTATACAGTATAAATTGTGTTTTAGACTAGACATAAGGTTAAAGTTTATTCGAACGTCCATGACAGCACTACAGAGAGAGGGGATCCGCCCCTTAGGAACAGGAAACCTACAGATATAAAAGGGCGGCACCTCTCCCACACATCAGTTGGTTTCCTGTTCCTAAAGGACGGGTTTCCTACAGATGAAGATCTTCAGGAGGACCCAGGCCGGCCGGTCGACCCAGGTAGCGGGGGGAATCTCCTACCTCGGCCGGTGCGGAGCCCCTGGAAGCGCCACGGTGGGTCCGGGTAGGATTCCACGGCAGTGTGCGGAGCAGGTGGAGCAGTATCCAGAGGATCTCTGTCTCCCAGCCAGCGCCGGTAGGTAAGTATTCCCCCCCCCCTCTCCCTGGTCCCGATGCCTTCTCCCTGTCCTCTCCTGTGGTCCTGTCATGGTGGGGGCCTCTTGAGGGTGCAGCCGTGATTTTTAAAAAAAAAAAAAAAAAAAAATTTTTTTTTAATTTGAATTTCCCGCCGCGTCACTGCTGTGAACGGCGCAGCGGGGGTTTTTTGAATTTCCCGCCGCGCGTCACTGTTATGGACGGCGCGGCGGGCGGTTTTGAATTTCCCGCCGCGCGTCACGGCTATGGACGGAGCGGCGGGCGGTTTTGAATTTCCCGCCGCGCGTCACTGCTATGGACGGCGCGGCGGGGTTTTTGAAATTTCAATCGTGCGCCGCGGTTGCAGCGGCGCGGCTGAGGTCGGGGGAGATCTCCGTTTGGGGGGGCGATGCAGCGGGGGATTGTGCTTACCTCCGTCGGTCCGTGCGAGCGGGGGAAAAAAGGGGCGGAGTCTCCACCACCGGAACCGGAAGTAAGACGCCGGCCGGCGTTTTTGAAAATTTTGGCGGCTGCATCGTCGGACGGCGCCTGCTGTGGGGACGGCGGGGAGGTGCAGGGGGGGCCGGGGAGTAGGAGGGGGTGGACCCCTGGCCAGACCTGCTGATCCGGATATCCGGGGGAGGATATGTGTCGACCCGCCACCACAATTGTGGGTTACCAGGGCAATGGGGTACTCAGAGCCGAGCCCGTAGAAGTCTATGGGGATTTTGTCACAGGTAGCTGTGGCTCGGTCTGTGGCCCTGGCGGTCTGGCGTATGTTGGGGGAATATTTACAGGGGATAGATTTATATACAGTTCGTGACGCCACCTGTAGTATTCTGGTAATATGTACCAGCGCTGCTGTAGATCTCTGAGGGGATGGTGAGGCAGCTAGATGTCGGGTCCCCTACAGGTGGGACTCTTCCCTCAGGTCGGTAGTTAGGTAGGGATTGTGCAGGCATGCAATAATAACTCAGTCTCACACGGTCAGCGTCTTTCCATACCTTTACTTGTAAGATGTTCAAGCAGGTCCCAGGGAGGCTGATGGGGTTGGTGGAGGATGAGCTTTGAGGCAACAGCTAAGCAACTTAGGGGCCTCCTTTACTGTCCAATGAAGATGAGTATGACCAGCCTGAAGCGTAGTCCCCTCTATGATTCCAGCTAATCCAAAGCTGTACTGCCCAGTCAGGTTTGTGGTGGAGCCTTTCTGTGAGGGAGCTGAATTCTTATTTTGTCCTGCAGAGACTCCAAGTCTTCACTCCCCCTGACCCCAGTTACGTACTGACTATAAGGGGCTGTTTGCCGCAACCTAGGGTCCGGTAAATCTCTGGTTTTCTCTTCACTATGCTTGTAGCTAATAGTGATCCTTCGGTCCCCAGTGACCGGTAGCAATGTGCAGGACTCTTCCAAGCCAAACGCACTTTTCCAATAATCTTCCTTCCACTTTGCCCTTCGATTTGCTCGACTCTTAATAGATAGTTCAGTCTTTCTTCCAGTGGGGCACAGCTCTGACTAGACTAAGGTGAATTAGACCACCTGTACCAGCCTCCACGTTCTGAACTGATGACAGGCTCAAACTGGACACGTCTACTCTGTCCAAGGACAGGAAACTAACTGACTAAAATCACTCCCTTCCACACCCCTGCTGGGTGTGTCAGAAGTGTACATGTCATGAAGAGACCTTAACTGTTACCTCTCCACTCATCCTCCTGGTATTGTGTACCAGGGCTACACAGATATAAGGAGCCTAGGAAAGAGGTAAAGCGCTTCTGCCCCATTTTTTTTACGATGGACACTGCAGAGGCTCCCTCGGTGCAACAGGAGAGCCAGCAGCAGCAGCAGACAGAGCGCTCCTCTTCAATGGCCAGGAGCACCAGCCGCAGAAGTTCCGCAGCTGGGAAAAAGCCCCTCCCCGTGATCCGGTACCTACTGCTGTACAATCTGGGTAAGAGATCGTCAGATTTAGAATACCCAGTAATAGTTTTTTTCCCCATTTTGTCTGTTACTAGGGGAAGAAGTGTTCGGTGAAAAGCAAGCACAGGGAATGTGCCTTTTGCGCTTGCCCTCTGCCTGACGCATGCCATGGGACTTAAATCTTGTTCTCACTGCTTTAACAGAGCCCCCTTTTGAACCTATATCAGCAGCATCAATAAAAACTCTTTCCCTTAAGACCGCTTTCCTGGTAGCATTAACCTCGGCTAGGAGGGTAAGTGACATCCAGGCACTATCTAGACTGTCTCCTTACACTCAGGTCCTGAATGACAGGATAATACTTAGACCGGACCCAGCATACCTACCTAAGGTGTCTTCCGCTTTCCATAGAACACAGGAAATTATTCTCCCTTCGTTCATCCCTAATCCATCTAATCAAAAAGAGATGAAACTTCATACTTTAGATGTTAGAAGATGTCTGCTGCAATATTTGGCAGTCACTGATCCCTGGAAAAGGGACAATGCATTGTTTGTCTCTTTTCAAGGAATTAACAAAGGCCGTAGATTAACAAAGAGCTCGTTGGCCAGATGGATTAGGGAAGCAATTTCTCTGGCATACACCTCGAGGGGCAAGCAGCCACCTGAGAGGCTAAGGGCACATTCCACTCGAGCTGTGGCGACTTCATGGGCAGAAAGGGCAGAAGTCTCGATTGACCAGATATGTAAGGCAGCTACGTGGTCTTCTCCACACACGTTTTACACTCATTATAGATTAGATTTGGGTGCTTCCTCAGACCTTTCTTTCGGACTAAGGGTGCTGCAGGCAGTAGTCCCTCCCTAAATAGTTATTACTCTCTGTAATTCTCTCTGTAGTGCTGTCATGGACGTTCGAATAAAGTCTAAGTTACTTACCGTTAACGGTATTTTTCGAAGTCCATGACAGCACCCTTACATTCCCACCCAGGTTTTATGTGCACTTCTTCCGCTTATGTAGTCCACATGTAATAAACAATTGATTAATGTTACTGTGTGATGCATGAAATTTTTTTGCTGTATACCATTTAACCTTGATGTCCTCTTATGCTCTGTAATCCAACTGATGTGTGGGAGAGGTGCCGCCCTTTTATATCTGTAGGTTTCCTGTTCCTAAGGGGCGGATCCCCTCTCTCTGTAGTGCTGTCATGGACTTCGAAAAATACCGTTAACGGTAAGTAACTTAGACTTTTAAAGAATAACATTATAATATGTCTGAGACTTACTGTAAACTGTTCTGTTTCACTTCGCAAATTTAATGCTCTTTTCTGTCAATGATGCTGGGGACTCGCCTGTTTGAATAGTCTTCAGCACAGCTGTCCCTGGTGGCTTTACAAGTCAGTTTTTCTCCAAAATTCCTTAGTGATTGAGTCAAATATGTATGGCTGGGATCATGCATCAATCGCATCAGGCTGTCCCGATCAGCTGCCAGGATCACTTGAATTGTGGCTTGATCTCTCTACTGCAGTGCTTTACTGCACATGTGCATTATGGTGGATTAGTTTAGATTACAAAACTTAACCTTCAGGTGGGAATTCCAGACATGATGGTTAAGCCTTCTCCATTATAAATTAAACGTGTTCATTTGCTCTAATTTTAGTAATTGTGGAGTCTGATCTAGTATATTGATTCCCCCCATCACTAATCAAAGCATGCCAAAAGGGTATTCAGAGGTTTGCAACCACTCTTGACTGGGGACCACCATGCTACAGCATAAATACTTAGTATAGCCACATTTCTGATTCTATATTTCTAAACAAAAACTGTAAATTTGTATTGGTAAATCCAAGACCTGAAACTAGGTGTAAGAATTATTAAATAAAATGAAGATCTACTTCATGGGTCAAAACATGAGTCTCACCCCCACACCCTTATGTAGTCTGAGGCCCGAATGAGCTGGCTTGTTTAAGGTGTGATAAACCTAGTATTCCACCTTGCCAAAGAGGCCTTTGAGTCACCGCGACTGCAGGTCTTGTGACGGTTTGCCGCAACACATGCAGGGATAATATTCAAACACGCCCAAGATGTTCTATTAGGACAAAAGTGTTTATCTGATAACCTTATCTGAGCATGCTTAATCATCACTACTCACCACATCATTACCTTGTGAGAACTAAACTGTCTCCACTTCCGATCCCAAGTCAAGATGGCAGCTTCTGACAATCTCCAGTGACACTGGACCTAAAAATGGATCCCTCTCATTCATCTCTTATGATGATACACGGTTTCCTCGGTTTTCCACCACAATATATTAATCTTCAATAACTAGGAATTCACTCACAAATTGTTCATGTCATTGTTATCTACAACAATCTAATGGGATTGTTCAGATGTGAACTTTTCTCCCCATGGAAAGTCTAAATTCATGACTATGTTTAATAAACTCCTGGTGCTGGTGTCTTCAATGGACAGGGTGTGAACTTATTCTTGACCACTGGTGGAAAATTTGGTTCAGTTTCCTGGAGGTGCAGTGTAGCTTTCAAAACAAAGCTAGCAGATGGTCTTGGAAGAGAGGATTGTCTTGTACTGCTCTATCCCATGGAAAATATCCTGTAAATAAAACCAAGTAGGTCATCAAGTAGCATCAAAGGCCCATGTGTCAATTGTGGGTCCTGCAACACAATGAAGCTCTAGTTTTTAATTAGCTAAGCTCTGGGGCATGAGTTTATGAAGGGTGACATTGATGGTATGAGGGTAACCCTGTGTTAAACCAAATCACTCAGTTTAACATGTAAGCAGTCTGTCCATGAGTAACACCTTGTCTGGTTTTATGTCTCTATGCACCATGGTGTGAAAATTCTTGAGCATTACAAGGAAAATTTGGTTGTCCTGGAGGTGCAGTGTAGTTTTGAAAACTTTGCCAGTATATGAAGTCTTGGAAGAGAGGAGTATCTTCTGCTCTTTCCCATGGAAAATATCCAGGAAATGGCACAAATAGTAGTTCACAAAAGACCCAGGTGTCAATGGTGGGTCTTAAAACTAAAGCTTCATGGTGTTGCAATTGACATGGGGACAAAGAAGGAATGATGGGTGAAAGAGGGTACCGATAGCTTGTGTTAAACCAAAATCACTCAGTTTAACATGATCTTGTCCATGAGTAACACTGTCTGGTTTTGTCTCTATGCACCAGTGCTTGATCGTGCATGTATTCCAGCACTTTGTTCAGCTGTAGCACACAACACTTCACCATCGTGTCTGGAATTCCAATCTGGAACTGTAGTAGAAAACCATTAAGTTTAATCTGCAAGGATTCTGTTCTCTGCCATTAATGTTTTGGTGACTGTTGTGTATTTCTAAAATGGAAAATCCTTCACTTAGATTTAATTCCCAAAGGACTCTGGATTACAAACCCAATTCTTCACACCTACAATACCCATTATGCACAAAACCTTTGTCACAGGACTTCTGAAAGACTAAGGAACCATCTTTTGCATGTCTGCTACAGCATAAGGAGTAAAGTCCAAGGGCAATTTGAAACTCTGACACGCACATCACTTAGATTTATTCAGTTTCGCTCTGCACTGTTGGAACTAGTGTCTCACTAAGGCAGAGGTTAAGGGTGCAGATGGAGGAAGCAGTGGAAGAAGTGTGAAATATAGCTTTGTCTTGTAAGCCTTGGGGATTCTAATAGTTGTGGAGCAGCACCTTCCTTGCTTGCCACCAGAGGTGCCCAGTCAGTGAGACTCAACACAAACAACATATCCCTTTTGGGTTGAATGAACAGTTATCCTATAGCTGTTTTTTGTAATATATCTAACACTGTGCATTCATCTCCCTGAGCCGTGCTCTGTTTTTGTCTGGTCTGGTTGAGTTCCTATGCCTGCACCTAACACTCCCTGTATAGGGGGTGGTCTTCACCAGGAGAGCTCGTTTGGGGGCTCATGGATCATGACTTTCGGAGTGCCACTCGGGAGACCAGTCCTTTATACACATGGGGTATGTCTCTGGAGTACCACCTGAGAGATTATTATTACTATCCTTTGGTTCATATACATTTCCGGACCACCTTCTGTATCCTCTATTCCCCACGGAATTTGGTTGTTTTTTCATTGTTTCATCATTTACCCAAGCATAGGAGTTCTATCTAAAGTGTATAATAGCTGCGCTCTCTTTTTTATATGTGCCTCTATTAAACTGTAACCTATTCAACCAAGATGCTATATGGATATAAAAGCATTAATTTCTTGTGTCTTTATTGCTTGCCCGTATTTCTCCCTGCTTTTGGTCCCTATTGGAGGTTGACAATCCATGGGGGCGTCACCTGAATCATACTGATTGGAATATAGGCCAAATCCGACATCAATGGGTTTGTTCCTGACAGTGCTTTCAATAATCATCGGCTGATAATTTATGCATGAAGGTGTTTAAAGGGAATCTGTCACCCTAAATTGGCGGGATATTTAAATGATGGCAGTCAGGTCAGATGGGCGGTGTTTTGGGTACTTGCCTTAACATGTTGTTCACCGTTGTCTCCATTATTTCTGGGAATTGTAGTCGTTGCCCTCCATATAACGTGCCTGCGCATTGCAATCTGCGGGCAAAGCATACTGCGCGTGCATAATTCAAGATTGCAATGCGCAGGCGTGTTATATGGAGGGCAACGACTACAATTCCCAGAAATAATGGAGACAGCGGCGAACAACATGTTAAGGCAAGTACCCAAAACACCGCCCATCTGACCTGACTGCCATCATTTAAATATCCCGCCAATTTAGGGTGACCATTCCCTTTAAGCACAATATATTTATAAAAGCTGTTATTTGGGAGAATGTTTTGAAAGTGGTGAGGGAGATAGTAGTGGTTTGGAGGTGTGACCATCCACGTTATACTCACATATGATCCACCAGAGGAGGTGTCTCAGTAACAGGAGGCGCGTCACACAAGGGGCGGAGGAAGTATGTCTCCGTAACAGGAGGTGCGTCACACAAGGGGCGGAGCCTGTCATGAAGTGCTACAAGCCCGAAATCTTCACATCTTCACCAGTAACGCTGGCGCTCAGCAGCAGTAACATGCTTGTCTGCATGTAACACTTACCTGATGAGTCTCAGGACGAAACTCGTCGGGAGACGCATGCACCATTCATAAGGCAACCACAGCATATCCATATCCGGGGTGAAAGACAGTGTTTCAGCATACAGCCCCATGTTCAGGATATTGGGTGAGATCGTTCTGTATTTTACGATTCTCCATAAGATGATTATCTGCAACAGCGCTTATTTATAGTTTGCACATATGGAATGCTCATTACACACGATGGGAGCTTTATTCCATTAGATGGTTAATAATAGCGCTGACTAGTACTGGTTGCCAAAAGTCTGCTTTTCATTTAACCCCTACTATGCACACATACTGATATAAGGTTTGGGATTTATTGAGAGATCAGACAAAAAGATCTATATGGTTTATTACATACAACTGTAAACAGTTTTTATGGAGTTTTGGTATGGTTCTAAGGTTCAATTTGTGTATTATGTGGAGACTGGAATAACACAGTTCGGTTCCCTTAACCATATTCATATCATATAGTATGTGGCATTTATTGGTGGGACCTTTAATTGGTTATAAAAGACAGCTGCGCTTTCAGTATTTGCATTATATCCATAGCCGCATTGTCTGATTCCAATTAATATATCTGGTCACAAGGGGTGCATTTACCCTTAGAGGACTGTATATACCTCCAGGTAATTTTATCATCTGTCTGTCATTATTTGTGTTTATTATTTTTTCACCTGGCACTTGTTTTTCACATTTTTTGTTGGTTAGTTCTTTTTAAAGTTTCATTAAAAGTTATATTTTATCCATTGCTTTTTCACAGGAGCAGCACCTTCCCTGCTTGCCACCAGAGGTGCCCAGTCAGTGAGACGCAACGCCCTTGGCCATCAATACTCCAAGTATCTGTGGTGAAATGTGAATCGCCCGCCAGGGCAGTGGGATATTCTGTACCGGGCCAGTGTATTGAAGGAATGTGTCACAGCAGCAGTGACCCGATCCGTGGCCCTGGGCGTCCATTAAAAGGGTGGTATTATTTACAGGGGATGTTTAGAGTTAGTAGTGTAGGTATTCGTGACGCCACCTGTGGATTCTGGTCAATGGTGACCAGCGCTGCGATGCAGATCCTCTGGGATAGATGTTGAAATGCAGCAGAGTTTATACAGCCTCCCACAAGTGAGGCTATGATATCCCAGGGCAGGTAGATATAGTGAAAGGTGGTAATGGTGCCAAGAGATGTAGCTGAGTGTAGTAGTTAACTCAGGAAGAAACTGAAAAACAATCAGCGAGTTGCAGTTTCCAAAGCTTTACTTACAGTTTTGCAGGCAAAGTATCCAGGGCATTGAATACTGGTCGTACTAGAGTAGGTCGGCCTGAAAGTTTAGGATCCCCTTACTAAAGGTGGGATATGAGGTCTCCTTCCTAACGCTGTTCTCTGAGGCACTGGCTGCTATAAGCTCCGTCTAAGTTCCTCTCATTTAATTTGAACTTCACTCTTATAACAGGCAGCTGTAACCTGTTTCAGGAATCACTCTCTATGGAGTCTACAGCTCACATGTGCTGCTGCTTCGAAGAAGAGTCTTAATTAGGACAGAGAACCTGCCATTCTCTGCCCTCCTGATTCTGCTGCTGGGACTTCACCCTCTCAGCATCGGACTCCAGGGGTCTGGTCTTCGGCGCTCAGACCTGGGGATGAGCCCTGCTATGGCTCCAGTCCCCCAGCTTGTCTCTACAACGTCTGTCCTCTCTCGTCCCTCCAGCTACACTGCCTAACTCCTCCCCCAGCCAGAATTTTCCAGAGAAACTCTCCTGCAAATCAGGTTCTAGAGCTTCTCCTTCTGGTCTGGAGTAAGGAAAGATGTTGCATGTTACCTGCTAAGGGATCCTTCTTTGCTTTCAGGCATGACATCACCCTCAAGCAACAAAAACAGGCAGAGATGCTTGCTTGTCTAGAAAGGCCTCAATACTAATGCACTGACAGGGTGCAGCAGACCCTAGTAAAATGGCGACTACACAGATGCATTAATACCAAATGAAACAGCGAGCCTACAATCAGGGATTGGCCATGTACACCAGTGCACAAAGATAATGTGTAGCCCTGGTGTGAAGGCACACGCAGTACCCTGGAGAATGTCTGGAGAGATAGCAGTTTAATGCTCTATACCCATTCACTCAATATACACTAGACACACCCTTAGGGTAGTGTAGTGACTCGTAGGGAGTGGTCAGTGTAGATTCGTTGAGTGATTTAGGAGTCAGTTTCCTGTCTTCGGACAGAGCAGACGTGTGGAGTCTAGCTGGGACTTGGAGGGAGGAAGCAGTCCAGCTTGGTTCTATCAGCAGTTCAGCAAGTGGAGGCCAGTAAGGGCGAGATATAGATCACCTCAGCCTGGTCAGAGCTGTACCTCACTTGAAGACATTGATAAAGAAAGAAGAGTTTAGTACAGATATACTTCAGTCTCCTGTCTCAAGGACAGTGAAGGTTCAGAGACGTGCTCCTGCCTAGAGGATTACTGAGAGTCTGGTAACTAACTCTGAAGGAAGAAAAGAAGGGAGTGATTATATGACTTTTTGCAAGTGTGAGTGTTTATGCTACAAGCGTGGACAAGGCGAAAGGCACAGTGGAAGGAATATTTAAAAGTGCTTTTGGATTGGAGAAGTCCTGCACATTGTTACCGGTCACTGGGGACCGAAGGATCACTATAGTTTCAAGCTTAGTGGTAAGAAAACCAGAGGCTTATCGGACCTTAGGTCGCGGCAAGCAGCCCCTAAATAGTCGGTACGTAACTGGGGTCAGGGGGAGTGAGGACCTTGAGTCTCTGCAGGACAAGATAGGAATTCAGCTCTCTCACAGGAAGGCTCCGACCACAAAACTGACTGGGCAGTACAGCTTGGAATAGCTGGAGTTATAGAGGGAACTACGCTTCATGCTGGTTGTACTCATCATCTTTGTGAAAGTAAAGGAGGCCCCTAACTTGTCCAGCTGCTATCTCGAAATACATTCTCCTTGGATCAGCCTCCCTGGGACCTGCCTTACCATCTTACAAGTAAAGGTATGGAAAGACGCTGATGTGTGAGACTGTGTTATTTGATTGCATTCCTGCACTACCCCTTCATAACCATCGACCTGAGGGAAGAGTCCCACCTGTAGGGGACCCGACATCTAGCTGCCTCACCATCCCCTCAGAGATCTACAGCAGCGCTGGTACAAATTACCAGAAGACTACAGGTGGCGTCACGAACTGTATATATATATCCCCTATAAATATACCCCCCAACCTACGCCTGACCGCCAGGGCCACAGACCGAGCCACCGCTACCTGTGACAATCCCATAGACTTCTACGGGCTCGGCTCTGAGTACCCCATTGCCCTGGAAACCCACAATTGTGGTGCGTGGTCGAGACAATACAACCTGTATGTGGCTATGTTCACACTAGGAATGCAGAGCGTCTGGTTCACAGCCTATTAATGACGCCTTATGCGGGCTGCCCAGTGCTAACTATAATGCATCCAATGTGAACAGACGCCACAGTGTACAGAACCATTAGGGCCCAAATGCACCCTGCAGAGATAAAATGTGCAAAAAAAACATATCAATATATGTAAGGTATTGGTTGATATTCTGGCCAAAATATGGAAGCTGTAACCTCAGACAGCGGACTAAAAATAAAAAAAAAACACCAGAAGCAACAAAAACAGGCTGGCTGTTTCATTTGGTATTAATGCACCTGTGTAGTCGCCATTTTAATAGGGTCTGCTGCACCCTGTTAGTGCATTAGTATTGAAGCCTTTCTAGACAGGTAAGCATCTCTGCCTGTTTTTGTTGCTTCTGGTGTTTTTTTTTTTTTTTTTTTTTTGATTTTTGTCCCCTGTATGAGGTTTTTATGACATCACCCTCCCCTGGAGGAAAGCAAGATCACTGTGAAAACCAAACTCCTGGGGTGCCACAAATGCACAATGGCAGACATAGACCTCAACTCTCCAATTCAGATCCCAAATCAAGGTTGGCGGTTTCTGACAAAATGCAGTGTCATTGGACCTATAATTGGCTTCCTCTGAGGCATTACATACGATGATGCACTGTTGCCCCTGTTCTCCACCACAATATATTAATCTCTTTCAATGACTAGGAATTGCCAAGAAAAATTCCATGTTATTTATACAACAATCTCATGGGAATGTTCAGGCACGTAGTTGTCTTCCCATGGAAAGTCAAGATAGTTCATGATCATGACTGTTTACTGGACTGGTGCTAGAGCCTTCAGTGAGCAGGGCATGAAAATTCTTGAGCGTTATGGGGATAATTTGGTTGTCCTGGAGGTGCAGTGTAGTTTTGAAAACTTTGCCAGTAGATAGTCTTGGAAGAAAGGATCGTCTTCTGCTCTTTCCCATGGAAAATATCCAGGAAATGCAACAAAGTAATACACCAAAGACCCAGGTGTCAATGGTGGGTCTTGAAACTAGAGCTTCATGGTGTTGCAATTGACATGGGGACATGGAGAGAATGATGGGTGAAAGAGGGAACCGATGGCTTGTGTTAAATTGAAATTACTCAGTTTAACATGGAAGCAGTCTTTGTCCATGAGTAATACATTGTCTGGTTTTATGTTTCTATGCACCAGTGCTTGATCGTGCATATATTCCAGTGCTTTGGTCAACTGTAGAGCACAACACTTCACCATCGTTTTCTGGAAGTCCAACTTAACTATAAAAACATGAGCTTATTCTCAATGTGTCCTTTTTTTATTTCTCCACCACGTTGATGTTAATGTTGTGTAGTAAAATACTTATTTCATAAGATTTCTACACTAGAAGCATAACTGGTTGAACTGCTGGTTCTATCTTGAAATGTTTCTTACCTTTTTTAAGAGTTTCACAAGTGCACTGTTCTCACATTGTGAAGCTATGGCCATGTTCTGCAATTTTTGGTATTGCTGACTCCATATTATCCATGAGACAACAGCGCTCACTAGTAAAACTCAATACTAACTGAACTCTTGATGTACATATGACAACCTTGCTCTGAACCTCCTAGACTTGCCTTGAGAAGTGACTTCTGTATCATTCGAGTCCAAGTAGATGGGTGGGGGGGGTGAAGATGATAATTTCGTAACCTAATAGCTGGATGGACACACGGCTGATGGAGAAAATTGTCATGCTTTGTCTGTGCCTTTATCAGTTTAAGGGCAACATTGTTTCCTTAAAAGAAAAATTAATATCAAAGCAAATACTTGGGGAACATTGGGATTACTAGAAATATTGGTTCTTTAACCCCTTAATACCTTATGACGTGTATCCAAGATCAGATATTTTATTGCTCCATGACAGATGGATATGTCCTGCTGATTGCACTATTACATAAGCTGTAATGGGCAATATGCTGCAGGAGCGCGGCTGAAACACTGCTCAGCTCCTGCTGTAACTAATAGTACTGACGTTATATCTGTTTCTAGCAGTTTACCTTTTACAGGGGTGAGAGGAACCACCATCGCCAATACCTGGACAAAACGCTAAAGCTGACCAATTTATCATTGCATCCACAAACTAGAACACTAAAATCTTTGGTGTTCAGTGTGGTTTACATATGGCTTTAAACTCCAAAATTGCCGTCTTTGAAAATCACTTTCTACTTTGCAAACAAACTAGTTTAGTATAGTCTATTTGTTTTCGATAATGATACCACTAAATATAGGATTTTAAGAAAAACCAGCTCTCCAACAGCTCTAGATCTTTAGTTTGTGTCAGGTTGAGAGCCATAAAGCTTTTATACTAATCTTACACAAGTCATATCTCTATAGTAATCTGTTATCTGATTCATTTCATTAGTTTGTTCTCAAGACCATCTATTGTAGTGAATAATGTATTGCTGGATTTAGTAAGCACCCAAAAATGGCCTCCGCTGAAACTGTTCCTAAAACGGTAAATCCCCAACCTCACTCAGGCCATTTACATCATTTGCATAAAATTTCTAATACCCTATAAACCTACAGAATGTTTCACTGTACTAAGGTGAAATGTTTTTCACACATGTAATTTAAACCTATGAAATGTTAAATCCAGAATCTTCTCCTTTTTTGCAACTAAAATGTATAAAAACTGATTACCAAGTCATATGTACCAGATAATGGTGCAACCGAAAACCAAATCATGCAGAAACTATGCCTCATACAACTGTATTGACTAATTGGGTGTGTTTATGAAGCACCCACCAGGGCTGTGGGGCATCTCGGTACCAGGCCGCTTCTTAAAAAGGCAGTGTCACAGCAGCAGTGACCCGGTCTATGGCCCTGGGCGTCCAATAAAAGGGGTGTTTACAAGGGATAAAGTTTATAGTAAAGTGTTGGTGACACCACCTGTGGTACTCGGTAATATAAGATGTTAGCCGACGCTGCAGATTGTCCTTTGGGACAGTTGTTGATGCAGCAGAGTTGGTGCAAGGCTATGTTCCAGGGCAGGTGTAGTGTGTTTAAGATAGTAATGATGTAGTATTTGGCAAGTGATGTAGCAGAGCTGAGTGAGTGTTGCAGGAAGAACTTTAAAGCTTTGGAAATTGCACTTGACCTTTCCTCTGTTTTTGTGTACACAGATGCCCGCTTGGTGCTGTGTCCTCCAGGTAAGGGGTCCAGCAAACTCCCAGGTAGATTGGGATACACCTTTCCAGGACGCCAATATGTTCCTTTCCTGGCTGTCTCACGGTCATGGACAGGAAGGATGGAAAGTCAACACCCCAGTCATGGTCTTCTGAGTTTTGAAATATACTTACCTCTATTTTACTAAGGAAATTTTTTATGGCCAATATGGGATATTATTCCCATTGACTTTTTATCTTTGAGTCTAGATGTTAATTTAATTAGGATACCACTCCTGGTTTATATCGTCATTAGTAATAGTTATATGGCTTTGATTCTATTGTTTTTTGGATTGATCTTCCCTTAGTGATGCATTGTATGCAGAGTATCTATACTTTCGATATAATTATGATTATGGATTATGTGAATTGTGGGTTTTTTTGTCAGAAAAAAGGTTTTATATTTTCTAGTGCAATTTTCTGTGTCTGATGTTAAACATATATGTCAGTATCGTTGAATGATTTGATTGAAGTGCCAATTTTTGATTTTCATCTTTAAAGGACATTTTTTGATTAATTTATCTAATCAACAGTCTAATGCGAAGCCTATGACACATGAAAGATCTCCAATCAAACCAGGTTTTCAGACTACACTGCTCTGGGAAGAATTATGGATTTCACATTACATGATGGGAATCGAGCTTTCTATAATTTCAGCTTATAAAAATGTTAGGTTCTTAAACATATCACGGACACCGCATCAGACTAACCACTTGCCTGTGCGCGTGTCCGGGTACGTGCTGGGAGTGCCCTGGTACTCATGCTGTGCTATGTAAACAGCTGTGAGCATGCTGCAGGTGAACAGAACCTACAGCACGTGACCACTGGGAAAGTGGCTGGAGGCAGAGTCACACTGTTAGGGCTGGCGGAACGCACAAAATAATATAAATAATAAGTGCGTTCGCAGCCCGGGGTCCACTGTGCAAGCTGAGCCTGCTGCTGGTAAGAGGGTGGTAAGGTGAACTCTGTTACTTCAGAGTAGCAACTTTAGACACTGTGGCCCTATACGGCAGTATAAGCGAACTCTGTTACATCACTGTCGCTAAGGTACAGATGCAGAGATATGGACTGTGTCCTGTTAACTCAACAGGAATGCTCAGACAACTGCTGTGCGGACAGCAGTCCGTAGTAAACGCAATCAGCAACGCAAACAGACAATCTCCTCCCCGGAGGTGCCGGTATTCTAGGGGCTTATTTCAGCCGAGCCCTAACACGTGTGCAAGATCACACTGGCGCAAGCACATAATGTAATTGATACTAGCGCATGGCGGCACGACCATGCCACCCTTTTATAGTAGCAACTACAGGACCTGCCAGATAAGGACCAATAGGAAACTGCTCCAGAACACAAGTGGTTTCAGGACCTTCCTGGCGGACCAATAGAGCTGCTGCAGTACCTGAGCATGTGACTCCTTATCTCCAATGAGATCTTACCCTGGGCATGCTCAGAAGAGAAAAGCAAAAACTTTATCCCAAAGACATCTGCTCGCCGCTAACCAGCACTGGCCACAACAGCAGAACCCGGAGAGGCAGCAGCAATCCTCAGCACAATGTTAGACTGGGCGAGACGCTGTGACCAACGTCTATGCTAAGCAGAGTCCACTGTGGCCAGAGACGAATGGGAGACCGCAGCAGGGACGGCTCGAGATTCCCCCCCATGCAGAAGCAGGAACTCGACCCCTAACATTACCCCCCCCTCTAGGACTCCTCCTTCCTTAGGCCTCGTTACGCTCTAAGGCAGCAATGAGCTGCGGAGCATGAATGTGCTTAGCAGGCTCCCATGACCTATCCTCAGGCCCATAACCCCTCCAATCCACCAAATAAAACTTTTTGCCACGTACCACCTTGCACCCCAGAATAGCATTCACCTCATAATCGTCCGTAGACTAACCTGATGTCCCTGCAGATGACTCGGAAAACCGGGACAAATATACGGGTTTCAGGAGGGAGACATGGAATGTGTCGGTGATACCCAGGCGTGGTGGAAGGGCTAACCGGTAGACCACAGGATTGACCTGTTCGAGGACCTTGGAGGGACCCAAGAAGCGAGGTGCGAACTTAGTGGACTCTACTCGCAGCCTGATGTTACGGGCGGAGAGCCACATTAAGTCACCAGAGGCAAAAGTCGGAGCTGGGCTCCGATGTGCATCGGCGGATGAACTCATTCTCTCCTTGGAGGCCTGAATAGCATCATGAGTGCGGTCCCAAATGTCCCGTGCCTCCACAGCCCAGTCTGCCAAGCTGGAGTCGGCGGAAGGGCATGGGTACGGGAACCCGTGGATGCTGGCCGTAATTAAGGAGAAATGGGGTTTGTCCAGTGGAATCAGCCACAGCGTTATTTAATGCAAACTCTGCCCACGGTAACAAGGATGCCCAGTCATCCTGCCTAGCTGAAACAAAATGTCGCAGATATGTAACCAAGGTCTGGTTGGCCCTCTCTACCAACCCATTTGTCTCTGGGTGATAAGCTGAAGAGAGATTAAACTCAACACTGAGAAGGCGACAAAGCTCTCTCCAGAACAGAGACGCAAACTGGGGACCCCGGTCGCTGACAATTTTGTCCGCATACCGTGTAAGCAGAAGATATGTTTGATAAACAGTGTCGCCAAGGCCCGTGCAGAGGGTAACCGGGGTAGCAGCACTAAGTGCACCATTTTGAAGAAGTGATCGGTGATAACCCATATGATGGTGCACCCACGAGATTTGGGTAAGCCTACCACAAAGTCCATCCCGACCATTTCCCAAGGCCTGTCTGCCACCGGCAATGGGTAAAGTAACCAAGCTGGCCGTTGACGAGGGGACTTATTTTTGGCACGAGACCCATGCCCGAATATAGTCTCCAACGTCCATATGCGGCCACCAGTATGTCCTTGTGAGTAGCTCAGATGTCCTTTTTTTTTTTTTTTTCCCAAAATGTCCACCCACCCTGGACGAATGGGCCCTAGAGAACCTCCGGTCGCAAATTAGATGGTACAAAGGTCTGCTCGGAGGGACAGACTCTAGCGACACCGGCGCTACAGTTCTCAGGCTCTCAGAGGGGACAATAAGCCGTGGCCCTCCTCCTCCTCCAGAAGACACAAGGGAGTGAGAGCGTCAGCCCGAATGTTCTTCTCTCCCGACAGAAAATGGAGGGTGAAGTGAAAGCGGGAGAAAAACAAGGACCATCTGGCCTGACAGGAATTTAGCCGCAGGGCAGTTTGTAAATACACCAGATTTTTGTGATCCGTGAAGACTTGGGAGGGAAAGCGAGCCCCCTCCAACAGATGTCTCCACTCTGAGAAGGCCAACTTCATTGCTAGCAACTCCGTCCCTGATGGAATAATTCCTCTCCGCTGGTGTGAAGGTCTTGGAGAAAAAGAAGCACGGGTGCTTCCGACCTTGAGCATCCTTTTGGAAAAGGACTGCTCCAGCACCAACGGACAAGGCATCGACCTCCAATATAAATGGCTTATCAACATCGGGGCGATATAGGATGGGAGCGCTAGCAAAATGGGACTTAACAGAAGTGAAGGCCTTGGAGACCTCTTCAGACCACAATTTGGGATTTGCTCCCTTTTTGGTGAGGGCTACCACGGGAGCTACCAAAGTTGAGAAGTGAGGGATAAACTGGCGGTAGTAATTAATGAACCCCATAAAGCGCTGCACCGCCTTCAGAGAATGGGGTTCTTGCCAGTTCATCACCGCCTGTAGTTTAGCAGAATCCATAGCCAGTCCCTGGGCGGAGATTATATAGACCAGGAAGGGTAAGGACTCCTGCTCAAACACACATTTCTCCAACTTTGCTAGAGTGAATTTGCCCGTAAGAGGTCAGACTCTGCAGACATCTCTCCGGTGGGAGTCAATATCTGGGGAAAAGATGAGAATGTCATCCAGATCGACTACGACTGAGGTGGAGAGCATATCCTGGAAGATGTCATTAACAAAGTCGTAGATGACGGCTGGGGCATTACAGGGCCCAAAGGGCATCACCAGATATTCATAGTGCCCATCCCTGGTATTAAAAGCTGTCTTCCATTCGTCCCCCTCACGGATGCGAACCCCGCAGATCTAATTTCGTAAATACCCTTGCCCCCATAGCCTATCAAAGAGCTCAGAAATCAGGGGTAACGGGTATTTATTCTTGACGGTGATGGCATTAAGACCCCTATGATCGATGCATGGACGTAATTCTCCGTTCTTCTTCTGTACGAAGAAGCCCGCCCATGCAGGTGACACTGACTTCCTAATGAATCCTCTTGCCAGGTTCTCATGAATATATTGAGACATAGCCTCCATCTCCGGGAGAGACCGACGTCTATGCTGAGCAGAGTCCACTGCGGCCGGAGACTGATGGGAGACCGCAGCAGGGACGGCTCGAGATTCCCCCCCGTGCAGAAGTGGGAACTCGACCCCTAACACACTGCAAAGTCCCCCCCCACATACTGGGGCCACTAGCATGAACTGAAGGGGATGAGTGAAATGTCAAACAAGCTGAGGTCAGACCAGAGAACTGCAAGATAACCAGAGGGAACGACAAACAGCGTAGTAAGGAGCAAGCTGCGGTCAAAAGCCAGAGGGCAACGTGGTATCTGAGGCATAACCTAGCAGGAAGTTAAGGGATGTAGCCAAGATGAAATCAGGAGTGACACAAAAGGTGCAGATATCAGACCGGGTCATACACAAGCAAGTATATGGGTCAGTTGCTCAGCGATGAACTGCAGTGTCATTGAGTATCTCGGCACATAGCCCACTCTAAATCAAAGGGAGGCCATAGAGTTAACCCTAAGAGGACAGACAATGGAACCCTGTCCATGACCATGACAGTACCCCCCTCTTAATGGGGGCCTCTGGACACCCAGGCTTCTCAGGATGCCTGGCATGAAATGCCCAAGCCAGACGATCGGCATGTACAGAATGGGCCAGAACCCATGAATGATCCTCAGGACCAAACCCGCACATTATACCAAATACTGCAAGGTACGGTGCACCCACCATGAATCAATAATGCATCCCACCTCATATTCCATGTGACAACTACCAATACCAGGGGTATAGCGGACCCTGAAGCCTCCTCAACAGTACCCAAAGGTTTCAAAAGGTACTTGTGGAAAACATTGGAAATTTTAAAATAAGCTGGGAGACAAACTACAGGCCACCTGGTTAATTTCCATAATTTCATACGGGCCAATAAATTTTGGACCTAGTTTGGCAGAGGAAACTTTAAGCTTTATATTACAGGTGGACAACATGCTTTCTCCCCTACCTTGAAAGAAGGCCCCCACCTTTGTCTTATCAGCAAAAAAAACTTGTACCTCCATTGAGCCTTGGTGATGTTTCAACAATCCTCAGTCCACAGAACTTCAAATGCTGCACAGTACCCTCAGCCCCAGGACCACCAGAATCCAAGCGCATTAACTCCCCAAAATGTGGATTAAATCTGTAGTTGACCAGAAAGAGGGACATACCAGTGGTCTGACTCGCACGACTGTTGAAAGTAAACTGTCTAAGGTAAAGCATCACACCAGTCCTCCTGCCTGGTAGAGGCCAAACACCGCAAAATATGCTCCAGGGAATGATTAGTATGTTTGGTCTGCATATTAGACTCGGGGTGATAAGCAGAACAAAGGGACAAGGAAACTCCCAATTTTTTTACAGAACGCCCTCCAATACTTGGCTACTAACTGCACATCTGTCAGACACCACATTCATAGTCACCCCATGCAGACACATCACATGTTGCACAAACAGCCTGGACAAGGTTTTTGCTGAGGGCAATGCAGATAAGGGCACAAAATGAGCTTGTTTCAAAAATCTGTCCACCACCCACACCATGGTGTTGCCTCCTGGAAGGAGGGAGATTGGTGATAAAATCCATGGACAGATGAGTTCATGGTTTGTCCGGAACTAGTAATGGAGCAGCACCTTCCCTGCCTGCCCCCACAGCCACCATTCACCCAGTGCCCAGTAGGCAAAATGTAACGCTCTTGGCCATGCTTACTCATCCAAGTGTCTGTGGTGAAATGCACCCTGGCAGATGAACCTAAACTGTCTCCACTTCAGATTCCAAATCAAGGTTAAAATTATTTCTAAATTTAGCAGTGTCACTGGACCTATAAATGGCTTTCTCTGATGCATCGGCTATGATACTGTTGCTCCTGTTCTCCACCGCAAAATTTTCATTTTCTCCTTGTGATATTTGGTCCAGTGTCCTGGAGGTGCAGTTTAGGTTTGAAAATTTTGCTAGTAGTCTTGGAAGAGGATTGTCTTCTACTGCTACAAATATCCTGTAAATGCTACAAAGTAGTACACCAAAGATCCAGGTGTCAATGATGGGTCTTAAACCTAGAGCTAGTGTTGCAATTGACAACTCTGGAGACATGAGGACTTGAAGGGAATGATAGGTAACATTGAGGGTACAAGGATACTGATGGCATGTGTCAAACCAAAATCACTCAGTTTAAGATGGAAGCAGTGTTTGTCCATAAGTAATACATTGGTTCTATGTCTCTATGCACCAGTGATTGATAATGCATATATTCCAGCGCTTTGGTCAACTGTGGAGCACAACGCTTTACCATTGTTTCTTGAATTCCCACCTGGAAGAGTAGAGAACCATTGGATATCTGCTCACTTGACTATAAAGACATGATCTTAATTTTTATGTTTCCTTTTATTTCACCACCATGCAGATGTTAATAGTGTTTAATACTTACTGTTACCAATGTTCTAATGTTTCAGGCTCCGCTTACCCCTCATATGTTCCATCTTGGAACTAAAGCTGTCCCTAGTAAAACTCACTGCTATTGTAACTCTTGCTCTACGTCTGAGAACCTTGTTCTGAACCTCCTAGACTTGCATTGACCATTGACTTCCATGTCATTCGAGTCCACTTAGCTGGTGTAAGGAAAGGGACGACACCATTTTGTATAGGGCCTATACCAGCCTCCATTTTGTCAGTTCACAGAGCCACAGACTGCTAACTACACAGGGCCTGTTAGCATATCCAGTATGACCGGTTTTGATGTTCACTATGAATCAAAAGGGCTTTAATATGCTAATTGGTTTAGGCCAGTGTCTGAATGGGATGGTCATTGGTATGTTGAATGGCTCGGACTCAGGCCAGTATTTCCTGCTCCATATGAATGGCAGGCCAGTTAATATGCATGCTTCAAAGCAAAGGGGAAGGGCCTAGCAGGTTTAAGAACTGTAGCCCAGAACAGGCCTCTTGCAATCCATTTTCTCACAGCAGCAATAAGCACAATGGACAGATTTGATTTGCCTTGCCAAGGGTGCAGCAACACATGCTTTGGGGACTTTCCAGCAACTGAAGACTGTTACCTGGGGACGGCAGAGCCCCCTGCCTTCCCATGACCATACTACCCGGTAATATTGATCTATAGCTTATACCTTTAAGCCTTGTACATTATTGTATTTTTTTCTGACTGCAAATCCATTGTAATTATGTTGTATAGCTTTACTGTATATTTCTGTAATTATCTAGTGCGCCCTTAAGGCAATTAAACCATAAAATTAATCTTGGGCTGATGCTTTTACTCTGATTACGAATCTTAGCATACCCAGTGGGTAACAGGACACCCTCCCCGGCGGCCATTTGCTCTAGGTGCAGTTCCCTTACTGACCTGAGACAAAGGGGGTGCGGGAGAGCTGTACCTGTGGAGTTGCGTCCCATTGGTGACGTGGGAGGAAAGGGGATCGTCCTTCACATTTGGTAGCGGCGGTGGTATCAGAAGCTGTGATACCCAGGCTACCATGTGGCGTTCGGCTTAGTTCCTCACAGATGGGGTGGGTGAATATTGTCCTTTTGTGACCTGATGGGAGGATGGACGCACACAGTTCATAGAAGCCTTCATGCTTTTGTCCATGTTTTCTTCATCAGTTTGATAAGTTTCCTTAATTAAAAGCTTGAAGTGAGGGGGGTGGCAATTCAGAGGCTGCATGCAAGACCTGGTCTCACAAACCAATGGTGGGAGGGGCAGCAGGCCAGCTATGGTTGTGTCCCCAGAACAATGGAAAATTCATATCTTCCTGACAGCAGCCAAAAAATGGTCTCGTCTGAAACTGCTCCCAAAATTTGGGGGTTGAGGGATTCACACTCAAAAAAATTTGCAAGCAATATAACTAACATAATACCCTGTACACACAAATATTTCTTGTTAGTGCAGTAAAACATTAACACATGTGTGTCGACCCGCCACCACAATTGTGGATTACCAGGGCAATGGGGTACTCAGAGCCGAGCCCATGGAAGTCTATGGGGGTTTTGTCACAGGTAGCTGTGGCTCGGTCTGTGGCCCGGGCGGTCTGGCGTTTGTTGGGGATATATTTACAGGGGATAGGTTTATGTACAGTTCGTGACGCCACCTGTAGTATTCTGGTAATTAGTACCAGCGCTGCTGTAGATCTCTGAGGGGATGGTGAGGCAGCTAGATGTCGGGTCCCCTACAGGTGGGACTGGTCCCTCAAAGTCTATGGGATTTGTGAAGTCGGGTGCAGATAAAGAACACAGTCTCACACGGTCAGCGTCTTTCCATACCTTTACTTGCAAGATGATAAGGCAGGTCCCAGGGAGGCTGATCCAAGGAGAGTGTATCTTGAGACGGCAGCTGGACAAGTTAGGGGCCTCCTTTAACTCCAATAAAACGAGTACAACCAGCCTGAAGCGTAGTTCCCTCAAATCTCCAGCTAATCTTTAGCTGTACCTGCCCAGTCAGCTTAGTGTTAGGGGCCTTCCTGTGAAGGAGCTGAATTCTTATTTTGTCCTGCAGAACTCCAAAGTCTTCACTCCCCCTGACCCCAGTTACGTACTGACTATAAGGGGCTTGTCTGCCGCGACCTAGGGTCCGGTAGATTCCTGGTTTTCCTATCACCGTGCCTGAAACAACAGTGACCCTTCGGTCCCCAGTGACCGGTAGCAATGTGCTGGACTTCTGCAATCCTGAAGCACTAATCCTATAAATCCACTTGCCTTTCGCCTTGTCCACGCTGGTAACATAAGCACTCAAACTAGCCAAGGGTCGAGCAGTCACTTCTTTCCTTTTCCTTCCTATGAAGTTAGCCACAGATGCTCAGTTATCACAGGCAGGAGCACGTCTCTGAACCTGATACCGTCCTTTAGACAGGAATGCTGAAGACTTTCCGTGCTAATACTTCTTCTTTCTTCAGTGTGTGCTGAGAAGGTGATACAGCTCTGACTAGACTAAGGTGTATTCCAAACACCTATACCAGACTCCACGATATGAACTGGTGATAAAGCAGGCTAGACTCTTTCCTCCCTCCAAACGTCTTCTCACCCAGAAGTCTAGACTCTACTCCACACGTCCTCACTGTCCGAAGACAGGAACTAGACTAATCACTCTACCACCTACTACCTTGACCACTCCCTCTAGAGTATACTCCACTACCCTAGGGGTGTGTCTAGTGTGTCGAGTGAATGAATATTTAGCATTAAACTGCCGTCTCGCCATACACTCTCCAGGGTACTGCGTGTGCCTACCACCAGGGCTACACATTCCCCCATGGTAAACGACAGCACTCCCGGGCTGTAAAATACAAAAGACATTTTTGTTTATGCAATAAACATTTAACAATAACTTCTTCCCATCCGGGAGGTGAGGAAATCTTGAACGTTGCAAAACTTTATAGAAAAATACAAATATCCATTAGCATTCAATAAATATACAAGATACTTGTGAAGGACCCGCACCAAACCTTCAACGTAGGTCCTGGGTGGGCTGCAGGACATCCGATTGCAGACCTCACTCAGTGCCACACCATACGGGTTTTGTTTTCAGAGGTAGTTGTAGTGGTTTATGTAAAACCAAGATAGGGCACCGAAGCGCAACTATTTACAATTAAGTTCTGGGTTAGCATAGTCCTTAACCTCAAAAGTCCATTTGTAAAGAAAGACATATTATATTAAATCACATTATAAAAAGTGCAACTGTTTATCATTTATCATCTATCATTTACCCAGCCGGGCATTCTATAATTAGAAATATATATTCACTATATATAACCTGTGCAAAACTTTTTCAAAACATTTTAAACTTTTTGCTTTTTACTTTTGGTAGATCCGATAGGGATCTCACCACATTTCTTACTATCTATTCATCTTCTAATAATACACCTTCCACTACATCTTTCACCCCGGGGGCTGGAACGATGCAATGAGCCCTAGATCCCAAGACCAGCAAATCATGTGCTGCGATCAGGGTCTGGGTTGCGACAGTTCTGGTGCGAACCTCTAGGGGCGCAACGGGTACATTTTCTTCGCGTGACACCGATTGCGTCTCCATCACAGTCAACGATATAGACCGCGTCAGGGTTTGCGATCTAGACTGGGTCGCATGTTGCAATGTGGAGGTGGCTTTAACTTGCGATGAACTCTGGGTCGCTAGTTGCGATGACTTTGAAGGGGGCGATGCTGGGGCACGGCCGGATGCTGCTGGAGCTGGAAACGGGGACGCTGCGGTAATGGTGACGGTACCGGCGTCTGGGACGGGGTCACGGACGATGGCGACATTCAGGGCATACCACCCCTTCATTCCCCAGTGCCGCGTATAGGTGACGATATCTCCGTTTACTAAGTCCCTCCCGGGATGGCCTTGCGGCAGGTGGGATTCTATGTCACGCCTGCTGACAAAGACCGCTGGGTAGAGGCCCGGTTCGCGGATAAAGCCCCAGCCCTTCCGGAGCTGGAACTCAGTCACACACCCCTGCCGCCGCGGTTCCCGTAAGGTACCTTTGTCGCGACGGACAGTCTCCTTGTCAGCAATCAGCTCGGCATATTGTCGCTGGCGGTTCCTCTGAGTTTCCCGCTCTTCCTCCTGCTGACGCCTCTTCTTCTCCTCACGACTCTGCCATTCTTGTTCCCACTGGGCGGTGTAGGCGACGTCATCCAGGCGCGCCATTTCGTCCCAGTCCACATCTGGTAGTGACGGACAGGACCCCTCCGGTGTCCCTGCCGGGGACCGATAATCTGCTGCGGCCTCCTGGCCGGGCGGGCATTCCGGGATTGGCTGTACCTCCTCAACCTCCTCCGCTTCCACCGCTTCACCGGTGGGGTCAGGAACGGTACTTTCGGGGGCAGCCTCCGGTTGCTCCTTCGCCTTGGGCAGCAGACTCTTCGGTATTTGGAATCGTGGGGTTCATTGAGGGGAGAGGACGCCGTGTTCGTCATTTGCCACTTCAGCAGGTTACATCGGCGTCTCTCAATCTCCTCCAGTCCAGGTTGGACCATCTTCTTTAGGCGTGCGTTCTCCTCCTGAATCTCTAGCAACGCCTGTTGCAGGTGCAGGATCGCATAAGACTCCGATGCCGATGGCAGCTTGGCGGGGGCACGGGGCCTGCCTTCCTCCGCTGCCCCTCTCGGCTGCACACGTCCTGCCTCCATGATCTTCCAGAAGATTCTTTTTCCTTTCTGCGGAGACATCCGGTCTCTTCCGTGGAGGTGGGGTTTGCGTCTCCTCCTCCTCGCAGGAAGGTGAAGAGGAGGCGGACCTCCTTTGCTGTAGGGCAGGACCGCATGTTGTAATAGCACTTTGAGAGGGCAGGCATTTTCTTCGCGCACAGGGGGGTAGACGCCCACGAAGGCACGCCCACCTTCTTCTCCAGCGCCTGAGGGCGCGAATATGGCGACAAAAATGGCGATTTTGGCGCCAAAAGTGCAAACAGTCCTTTTCACAAAAACAAGTCCTTAGGCACACAGGGCTCGCAATTTCACGAGTTTCGCATCCTGTTCGTGACGCCAAAGTTGTGTCGACCCGCACCACAATTGTGGATTACCAGGGCAATGGGGTACTCAGAGCCGAGCCCATGGAAGTCTATGGGGGTTTTGTCACAGGTAGCTGTGGCTCGGTCTGTGGCCCGGGCGGTCTGGCGTTTGTTGGGGATATATTTACAGGGGATAGGTTTATGTACAGTTCGTGACGCCACCTGTAGTATTCTGGTAATTAGTACCAGCGCTGCTGTAGATCTCTGAGGGGATGGGAGGCAGCTAGATGTCGGGTCCCCTACAGGTGGGACTGGTCCCTCAAAGTCTATGGGATTTGTGAAGTCGGGTGCAGATAAAGAACACAGTCTCACACGGTCAGCGTCTTTCCATACCTTTACTTGCAAGATGATAAGGCAGGTCCCAGGGAGGCTGATCCAAGGAGAGTGTATTTGAGACGGCAGCTGGACAAGTTAGGGGCCTCCTTTAACTCCAATAAAACGAGTACAACCAGCCTGAAGCGTAGTTCCCTCAAATCTCCAGCTAATCTTTAGCTGTACCTGCCCAGTCAGCTTAGTGTTAGGGGCCTTCCTGTGAAGGAGCTGAATTCTTATTTTGTCCTGCAGAACTCCAAAGTCTTCACTCCCCCTGACCCCAGTTACGTACTGACTATAAGGGGCTTGTCTGCCGCGACCTAGGGTCCGGTAGATTCCTGGTTTTTCCTATCACCGTGCCTGAAACACAGTGACCTTCGGTCCCCAGTGACCGGTAGCAATGTGCTGGACTTCTGCAATCCTGAAGCACTAATCCTATAATTCCACTTGCCTTTCGCCTTGTCCACGCTGGTAACATAAGCACTCAAACTAGCCAAGGGTCGAGCAGTCACTTCTTTCCTTTTCCTTCCTATGAAGTTAGCCACAGATGCTCAGTTATCACAGGCAGGAGCACGTCTCTGAACCTGATACCGTCCTTTAGACAGGAATGCTGAAGACTTTCCGTGCTAATACTTCTTCTTTCTTCAGTGTGTGCTGAGAAGGTGATACAGCTCTGACTAGACTAAGGTGTATTCCAAACACCTATACCAGACTCCACGATATGAACTGGTGATAAAGCAGGCTAGACTCTTTCCTCCCTCCAAACGTCTTCTCACCCAGAAGTCTAGACTCTACTCCACACGTCCTCACTGTCCGAAGACAGGAACTAGACTAATCACTCTACCACCTACTACCTTGACCACTCCCTCTAGAGTATACTCCACTACCTAGGGGTGTGTCTAGTGTGTGTCGAGTGAATGAATATTTAGCATTAAACTGCCGTCTCGCATACACTCTCCAGGGTACTGCGTGTGCCTACCACCAGGGCTACACACATGTAACTAAATTAAACCTACAATGTTTTACTTCCAGAAACACCTTTTTGAAATCTAAAATGTACAAAAACAAATTATCAAGTCGTAGGCAAAAAGTACATATACATAGCTATGAAACTTTTGGTTTTTTTTCAAAAAAATGTCTATCCATAATTTAGTTCTAGTGATTCATCAACTTTCAATTAATGAAGATCTTAATAGAATGTTCTAAGAAAGTAAACCTATTAAAACTAGAGAACCCTTTTAACTTGAGGTAGATTTAATCAAAATAGTTAGTGATGGGATGTGATGACATCACCAGAAGTCTGAGATCTAACAGCAAGCGATTTTCAGACTGGCTCTAGGAAAGGTTTATGGTTTAAATGCTTCGACCAATCTGTATTTTCTACCTAGTTTTTAATTTTTCTAAACTTAATGTTTAGCTTTCGTTATGCTTTAAGCATTTTTTAAATGGCTTAATCCATGAATATGAGTCACACATGCAATGGTGGATTATCTTCATGCTCTTCTCAGTAGCCATGACCACTCTGCCAGGGGTTGTGCTGCAGAGTCATCAAAAATTGGTAATCCTTCTCACTAGTGTGGGTGAGCTCAAATGTATGATCTGCTTGCATCATAGCTTAAGATAAAATGAAGATTCATTTGAGTTTCCTCAAGTAGATTCTGAACCAATGTATCACAAGAGCTGCTATCTCACAATTGGTGAAGTTGCTTCTTAAGGAGTGGAGGTCAAAGACCTTGTAAA
>JARQOD010000005.1:23294043-23374085 GCA_033576555.1 Oophaga sylvatica
GATCCACATCAGATTCAATGAATCAATGAATCATGAGAAAAATTATTCTTTCTGAGCAGTCCGAAGAGCCCAACCTGCCCCACACTGCTTGCATCCTTGTGGCTTTGAAAATAGTTTGCACCAAATATGAAAATCTGCACCTAATTACAAGTGGTGTGCTTTATACTAGTAGTGTAATAGATGTTAGCACAGCCTGTGAGGGAGGTGCTAAACAGTAGGTTCCCGAACCTTAGAACTGTATACTAAATATCGGGCACACTCGGGGTAGATTGGTGTGAAAAAGGAATATTTAATACATACAGTAGTCACAAGACACATTTCGGTCATACAAGACCTTCATCAGTGTGCTAAAAGAGGAATTTAAATTGGGTAAAAAAAAAACAAAGCTAAAGAACCAAGATATATACAAGAGGTCAAAAGGTCTCATCAAGATTTACAGGTGAAGCTCCAGAGGGTTTATCCAGCATTGTAGACCATAATAAAGGCATACATAATTGATAGTTCAAGATGATGAACAGAAAGCCGAGACATTGACCTACCTAGGGACAACAGTGAGGAATTGTGTGATGTCACACCCATTAAAACTGTGATCAATGGTGGAAAAAGGAAAGGTTTACAATAGTGACAAGTATATACTTTAAACTTTATTGTGTTTCTTATTTTTTTTACTTTAATTCAATTTCTCTCTCGTAGCACACTGAAGGTCTTGTATGACCAAAACGTTTGTCTTGACTGCTGTATGTATTAAATATTCCTTTTTCACACCAATCTACCAGTGTGCCCAGTATTTAGTGTACAGTATATATTGTGCTTTATACGAGAAATAAGGTTAAAGTTGTAAAGAATAACATTAGAATAATATATCTGAGACTTACTGTAAACTTTTTCTGTTTCACTTCGCAAATTTAATGCTCTTTTCTGTCAATGATGCTGGGGACTCGCCTGTTTGAATAGTCTTCAGCACAGCTGTCCCTGGTGGCTTTGCAAGTCAGTTTTTCTCAAATTCTTTAGTGATTGAGTCAAATATGTATGGCTGGGATCATGCATCAATCACATCAGGCTGTCCCGATCAGCTGCCAGGATCACTTGAATTGTGGCTTGATCTCTCTACTGCAGTGCTTTACTGCACATGTGCATTATGGTGTTTTAGTTTAGATTACAAAACTTAACCATCATGTCTGGAATTCCCACCTGAAGGTAAAGCCTTCTCCATTTTAAATTAAACGTGTTCATTTGCTCTAAATTTAGTAATTGTGGAGTCCGATCTAGTATATTAATTCCTCACCATCACTAATCAAAGCATGCCAAAAGGTATTCAGAGGTTTGCAACCACTGACTGGGGACCATCATTCTACAGCATAAATACTTAGTTTTAGCCACATTCCTGATAATTCTTTATCTCTAAAAAAAACTGCAAATTTGTATTTGTAAATAATCTAAGATCTGAAACTAGGTGTAAGGATTAAAAAATTAATAAATAAAATGAAGATCTACTTCATGGGTCAAAACATGATAGTCACACCCCCACACCCTTATGTAGTCTGAGGACCAAGTGAGCTGGCTTGTTTAAGGTGTGATAAACCTAGTATTCCGCCATGCCAAAGAGGCCTTTGAGTCATTGCGACTGCAGGTCTTGTGACGGTTTGCCGCAACACATGCAGGGATAGTATTCAAGCACGCCCAAGATGCTCTTAGGACAAAAGCGTTTCTCTGATAACCTTATCTGAGCATGCTTAATCATCACTACTCACCACATCTTTACCTTGTGAGACCTAAACTGTCTCCACTTTCCGATCCCAAGTCAAGATGGCAGCTTCTGACAATCTCCAGTGACACTAGACCTAAAAATGGCTCCCTCTCATTCATCTCTTAGGATGATACACGGTTTCCTCGGTTTTCCACCACAATATATTAATCTTCAATAACTAGGAATTCACTCACAAATTGTTCATGTCATCGTTATCTACAACAATCTAATGGGATTGTTCAGATGTGAACTCTTCTCCCGATGGAAAGTCTAAATTCATGACTGTTTAATAAACCCTGGTGCTGGTGTCTTCAATGGACAGGGTGTGAGCTTCTTCTTGACACTGGTGGAAAATTTGGTTCAGTTTCCTGGAGGTGCACTGTAGCTTTCAAAACATCGCTAGCAGATGGTCTTGGAAGAGAGGATTGTCTTGTACTGCTCTTTCCCATGGAAAATATCCTGTAAATGCAATCAAGTAGTACATCAAAGGCCCATGTGTCAATGGTGGGTTTTGCAACACCATGAAGCTCTAGTTTTTAATTGCTAAGCTCTGGGCATGAATTTATGAAGGGTGACATTGATGGTATGAGGTAACCCTGTGTTAAACCAAATCACTCCGTTTAACATGTAAGCAGTCTTTGTCCATGAGTAATACACTGTCTGGTTCTGTCTCTATGCACCAGTGCTTGATCGTGCATGTATTCCAGCACTTTGTTCACCTGTAGCACACAACACTTCACCATCATGTCTGGAATTCCAATCTGGAACTTTAGTAGAAAACCATTAAATTTAATCTGCAAGGATTCTGTTCTCTGCCATTAATGTTTTGGCGACTGTTGTGCATTTATAAAATGGAAAATCCTTCACTTAGATTTATTCAGTTTCACTCTGCACTGTTGGAATAAGTGTCTCATTAAGGCAGAGGTTAAGGGTGGAGGCCCTACAAAAGGTGGAGGATGCAGAAGCAGGGGATGAAGTGTGAAGTATAGGTTTGTCTTGTAAGCCTTGGGGATTCTAATAGTTGTGGAGCAGCACCTTCCCTGCTTGCCACCAGAGGTGCCCAGTCAGTGATGCTCATGCCCTTGGCCATCAATACTCATCCAAGTATCTGTGGTGAAATGCACCATGGCAGACATAGACCTAAACTCTCCACTTCAGATCCCAAATGAAGGTTTGCGGTTTCTGACAAAATGCAGTATCATTGGACCTAGAAATGGCTTCCTCTGAGGCATTACATACGATGATGCACTGTTTCCCCTGTTCTCCACCATAATATATTAATCTCTTTCAAAGACTAGGAATTGCCAAGAATAATTCCTTGTCAGTTATGCAACAATCTCATGGGAATGTTCAGGCACGTAGTTGTCTTCCCATGGAAAGTCAAGATAGTTCATGATCATGACTGTTTACTGGACTGGTGCTAGAGCCTTCAGTGAGCAGGGCATGAAAATTCTTAAGCATTATGGGGAAAATTTGGTTGTCTTAGAGGTGCAGTGTAGTTTTGAAAACTTTGCCAGTAGATAGTCTTGGCAAAGAGGATTGTCTTCTGCTCTTTCCCATAGAAAATATCCAGGAAATGCAACAAAGATATACACCAAAGACCCAGGTGTCAATGGTGGGTCTTGAAACTAGAGCTTCATGGTGTTGCAATTGACATGGGGACAAAGAAGGAATGATGGGTGAAAGAGGGTACTGATGGCTTGTGTTAAACCAAAATCACTCAGTTTAACATGATCTTGTCCCTGAGTAACACACTGTCTGGTTTTGTCTCTATGCACCAGTGCTTGATCGTGCATGTATTCCAGCACTTTGTTCAGCTGTAGCACACAACACTTCACCATCGTGTCTGGAATTCCAATCTGGAACTATAGTAGAAAACCATTAAATTTAATCTGCAAGGATTCTGTTCTCTGCCATTAATGTTTTGGCGACTGTTGTGCATTTCTAAAATGGAAAATCCTTCACTTACATTTATTCATTTTCTCTCTGCACTGTTGGAACGAGTGTCTCACTAAGGCAGAGGTTAAGGGTGCAAGTGGAGGCCCTAGAAAAGGTGAAGGAAGCAGTGGAAGAAGTGTGAAATATAGGTTTGTCTTGTAAGCCTTGGGGATTCTAATAGTTGTGGAGCAGCACTTTCCCTGCTTGCCAGCAGAGGTGCCCAGTCAGTGAGACTCAATGCATAGAACACATCCCTTTGGGTTGAATGAACAGTTATCATATAGCTGTATTTTGTAATATATCTCACACTGTGCATTCATCTCCCTGAGCCGTGCTCTGTTTTTGTCTGGTCTGGTTGAGTTCCTATGCCTGCACCTAACACTCCCTGGCCAATCACATCAATTTAATACATCAAGGGGACTCGAGCATGCTTAGATTTATAGGTATTAACAAGTTTTTGTTTTTTCCCCCTACATAGTGTGATTGGTATAGACAAATTCTACAAAGGGAGAGTAGATGGATATTTACAATGAGGACAACATATCCCTTTGTTTTGAATGAACAGTTACCATATAGCTGTTTTTTGTAATATATCTCACACTGTGCATTCATCTCCCTGAGCCGTGCTCTGTTTTTGTCTGGTCTGGTTGAGTTCCTATGCCTGCACCTAACACTCCCTGTATAGGGGGTGGTCCTCACCAGGAGAGCTCGTTTGGGGGCTCATGGATCATGACTTTCGGAGTGCCACTCGGGAGACCAGTCCTTTATACACATGGGGTATGTCTCTGGAGTGCCACCTGAGATTATTACTATCCTTTGGTTCATATACATTTCCGGACCACCTTCTGTATCCTCTATTCCCCACGGAATTTGGTTTTTTTTTTCATTGTTTCATCATTTACCCAAGCATAGGAGTTCTATCTAAAGTGTATAATAGCTGCGCTCTCTCTTTTTTATATGTGCCTCTATTAAATTGTAACCTATTCAACCAAGATGCTATATGGATATAAAGGCATTAATTTCTTGTGTCTTCATTGCTTGCCTGTATTTCTCCCTGCTTTTGGTCCCTATTGGGGGTTAACAATCCATGGGGGCGTCACCTGAATCATACTGATTGGAATACAGGCCAAATCCGGCATCAATGGGTTTGTTCCTGACAGTGCTTTTACTAATCATCGGTTGATAATTTATGCATGAAGGTGTTTAAGCACAATATATTTATAAAAGCTGTTATTTGGGACCACTAGAGAATGTTTTGAAAGTGGTGAGGGAGATAGTAGTGGTTTGGAGGTGTGACCATCCACGTTATACTCACATATGATCCACCAGAGGAGGTGTCTCAGTAACAGGAGGTGCGTCACACAAGGGACAGAGCCTGTCATGACGTGCTACAAGCCCGGAATCTTTACATCTTCACCAGTAACGCTGGCGCTCAGCAGCAGTAACATGCTTATCTGCATGTAACACCTCCCTGATGAGTCTCTGGACGAAACGCGTCGGGAGACACATGCACCATTCATAAGGCAACCGCAGCATATCCATATCCGGGGTGAAAGACAGTGTGTTTCAGCATACAGCCCCATGTTCAGGATATTGGGTGAGATCGTTCAGTATTTTACGATTCTCCATAAGATGATTATCTGCAACAGCGCTTATTTATAGTTTGCACATATGGAATGCTCATTACACACGATAGGAGCTTTATTCCATTAGATGGTAATAGAGTTGAGCGATACTTTCCGATATCCTAAAGTATCGGAATCGGAATGGTATCGCCGATATCACTAAAATATCGGCGATACCCGATATCGATACCGGAAGTCCCATGTAAGTCTATGGGAACAAAATATCGAAATTAAAAAAAACCCATTCTTGCCTTGTTGGTTAATTGTACATGAAGGAAAACAAGAAAGAGTAATGTAGAATGTATTGTGGAAGGTTGAGGAGACATTAAAGGCATAGATGTTTAACCCAATCAAATGGAATAGCATAAATATTTTTTTTTTTAAAGATGTTCGGATTGACGAAGAAATTGACAATGTTAACGTTTTTTATATTTTGGCAAATATGTATATTACACAACTTCCATGCTCTTCATCTTCACCTTTTTAACTTTTCACACACTTTCTCCTTCATAATCTTCTGCAGCATCATCTTTTTCATCAAATTATTCTTCATCTTCACCTTCTTTATCTTCTTCTTAAACTTCTTGCTATTCATCTTTGTTAACATTACTCATATTCTTCTTATTAAACTATTATTCTTATTCATATTCTGCTTCATCTTCTTCATCATATTCTTATTTGTGACAGAGAATCCTGTACTTGTAATCTGTCAAAGTATGAATTTTTCATCCTTCCGTTCTTGCTGTCACAAAAGATTTAAATTACAACAGTATTTGTCCGTGTTCAGTTTAGCCTGCAGCAGCAGGCATTTTCCAGGGGCACCACGAGGAGGAACGGACTCACCCCCATACACTGCTTAGTCTTCTTCTGCTTAGAATTTAGAGCATATATTTTGCTCTTCATTTTGGTCTTATACTTCATGTTCTTCTGCTTTTAGATCTTCTGCTTATTGTTCTTGTGTCTCTTGTTCCGTATCTTGTATTTGTAGCACAATCTTGTACCAGCTGATGTTACTGGGACACGGTTACTAAGCAGGAGGTACCTGTGCTCCAAAGCACTACCAAGGACCAGCAGACGTTGCTGGAACTCGGATACCAAGATGGAGGCACCTAGGCCAAAGGCACTGCGGAGAACCAGCTGACGGTACTGGAACCCGGAGGGGCAGCAGAAGGAAAAGAGCCAATGGCACAACCGAGGACCAGCTGACGTTACTGAACCCGGAGGGGCAGCAGAAGGAAAAGAGCCAATGGCACAACCGAGGACCAGCTGACGTTACTGGGACACGGTTACTAAGCAGGAGGTACCTGTGCTCCAAAGCACTACCAAGGACCAGCAGACGTTGCTGGAACTCGGATACCAAGATGGAGGCACCTAGGCCAAAGGCACTGCGGAGAACCAGCTGACGGTACTGGAACCCGGAGGGGCAGCAGAAGGAAAAGAGCCAATGGCACAACCGAGGACCAGCTGACGTTACTGAACCCCAGTAACACAGGAGCAAGTGTTGACTGTGCTAACAGCACTTCCGAGCAACAACTGGCGGTGTTGGAGCCCAGGGTCAAGGAGGATGTTTAAATACTAGATAAAGTAATTTCCTTGTTACCTGTCAATTTTAAATGTCTATACTTCAAACAAGAGAAAGATAACCTTTACTACCATAAGATGATGATTTCATTTAAACTAATATCTAGATAAATAAAGAATTGACAAACATAAACACATACATTAACATGTTGAACAGCAATGCAAACCACAAAATAAATTAGTTAAGGAATCTGCTATACGGTTGTACATAAAAGCATACAAGTACATATCTGAATCCATTAATGATGGATAAGTAACAGTATGTACACCATTTTTATTGTATAGACAATGAATGTCTGACTTCAAAACATCATCAGCATTACAAGTTATCTGTGACATTACTAAAATGTTACATTTGCTGAATAATGTCACTAAACAGTTTATACAAAATTATACAATTTCCATCATGTAATACTCATAATATGTGGCAATAATCATGTTTATTAACAAACATAACCTTTAAAAAGTGCATAGTGCATAGTGAAAATTGCTATTTATGCCTGACTGTCGACTTGCAAGCATGACAACGGATAGATAAGGTATATATAGATGAGACTGCATAGCCACAGATGGTGAATGGCGATGTAATACTGTACCTCAATAAAGTGTGCGTCACTACTACATAATTTTTTTTATATAGCTTTATAAACAGGGTACGTGGATGTATGCTTGCGCCTTTGTTTTGACGCACAGACTGCCTTCCTGCTGAGACGCGTTGGGTAGTGAACAGTTGTGTGCAGTGTTCACTGTAGTCTGAGGTTTTCCTTTTTGGAGTGCAGATCACGCTCCAGTTAGTTCTTCAACCACTGCTGGTTGTAGTCTGCTGAGCGTGTGTCACTGGCACATCCTTGAAATTTTTCTCTAATTGTTGCTGCTCCACTCTATTACAAATAAATAAAATCTATTAGTGTGACGCGCTTCCATCCGTATACAATACATTGGTTGCAAACACTATAGAAGTACACAAAGGGGCCTTTCACACCTACTGAACAGTTGTGTGCAGTGTTCACTGCAGTCTCTGCGGAATAACCACACTTAGGCCTTATAACTTTTCAGACTTTCTTTATCAATCTACCAAGATGAAGAAGGCAGGGAGTAAGGCACGTGGTCGTGGAGTTTCTTCAGGGAGAGGACGTGGGGATTCTGTGGCTGCTGCGGCCCCCAGTGACACAGCATCCACCAGTTTTCCCCGGGCCGTGAGCGTTCCTTTATGCGCACTTTTGTAGGAGCTCGGAGTACCCCCCTGCTGCGGGAAGAACAAATTGAAGCCGTTGTTGTTTGGATCTCAGCCAATGCATCGACTTCAATTGCTTCCACCTCCTCTCAGGACCACAGCACTGTTGGGCAACCATCTGTCTCTTCACCGCCTGGCAAATTGCCCAGGCAGTCAGAGAGTTCTGTACAGGAGCCAGCTGAGTGTCTGCTTCTGTTCTCAGAATCTATTGGCTTGCAAACAGGGGCCCAGCCAAGCAGCATTCTGTAATGTGAAGAAGAGGGAGTATGCAGTGATGCGCAACAGCTGTGTCTCTCTGAATCTGAAGAGGCGGGTGAGACAGTGCCGATGGTCAGCACACCGCAGAACGCATCTGATGATGATGATGAGACCCAGGTGCCAGTTTCTGTTGAGCATGGTGCTGGCCAGACCACCCAACAGCAGGTGTTGGAAGAGGGTAGTGGAGATGATGAGGTCCAATACCCAACATGGCATGAAGAACAGGAAGGTGGTGGGAGCAGCTCAGAGGAATAATAATAATATTTATTTATATAGCGCCATCATATTCCGCAGCGCTTTACAGTTTAGCAGTTTCAGAACACAAGTCATAAGTAACAACGTTAACAATACAATAATTTAAGCTAAATAAGTCGCCCCTGCTCGTGACAGCTTACAATGTACAATGAGATGGGGGAGATACAAAGTATAGGTGTTTATATACAATGGTGCATTTACAATGATGTTCCAGCCATCTTAAGGGACTGAGGGATGGAGATAGTGAATGGGCTAGAGACACACACACACTTACACAGAATACATAGAATGACTTTGATTAGTGAATGTGATAGGCCGCTCTGAACAAATGTGTTTTGAGGGAGCGCCTGAAACCATGCAAATTGTGGATAGTCCTAATTTCTTGGGGTACAGCATTCCAGAGGATTGGCGTAGAGCAGGAGAAGTCTTGGAGTCGGGAGTGGGAGGTACGTATTAGTGCAGAGGTTAGTCGAAAGTCGTTTGCAGAGCGCAGCAGTCGGTTAGGCCGATAGATAGAAATGAGGGAGGAGATGTAGGAGGGGTGCTGCACTGTGGAGAGCTTTGTGGGTGAGAACCAGTACTTTGGTTGAAAGCTGGGAGAGGCCTAGAGAAATGGTTAGTGATAGAAGGAAGATAGAGGAAGACATTGCCCCAACGGTACAAACAGGAGGGAGAGTTAGGCTGCAGACTCGGTTGCCTGTAGCCTCCAGTTTGGCACCTGTTCGGAGCAGTTGTGTTCCAAAAGTCAAAACGTGCGCTCCCAGGACTTGCACTGCGTGGTCCTTTTTTCACACACTTGCACATGATATTTGCTATGTGAAATGCAAGCTGTGTAATCAAAAATTAAAAATAGCTAAAAGTGTCAGTCACCTCAATACCAGAAATATGTGTAAACATGTGCGGACAAAGCACGTAGTTGAGTTACAAAGACACACTGGAGATGTAGGCCAACCTACAGCAGCACCTACATCTTCAGGTTGTGTTGAAGCCTCTTCATCGAGCTCACACACAGCTGGTTATGCTTCCTCACAGGATCGCCATGGAAGAACCTCGGCCACTGTTGTCCAGAGACAAACTGTTATTCCACACAGAGCAGCAAGTTCCCTGTCATCCTCACACTCCCAGGCCACAAAACAGCCAGCGGTAGCACAGGCATGGGATAAAACACGGCCATACTCCGCAAACCATGCACGAGCACAGGCTCTGAATGCTGGCATTGCAAAACTCCTGTCCCTTGAAATGCTGTGATTCAGGCTGGTGGAGACAGACAGTTTCCGTAACTGAATATCATTGTCAATCCCACAATACAATGTGCCAAGCCGATTTCATTTCAGCAGGCAAGCCGTCCCTGGTCTGCAAAAGCATGTTGAGGGAAAAATTAAACATGCGCTACTAAAAGCCCTCAGTAGCAAGGTCCACCTGACCACCGATGCGTGGACCAGTACCCATTGTTATGATCTGCTACAACCAGTAAGGAAAGAAGGGAATTCTGTCCCTACAATACAACTAAGCTGAATCCCTACGATGTAACGGGGAACCTGATCCTGCGACCAGACCCGCTAAAGTCCTCATCTAGTGTGAACGAAGACCTATAGTTGCGAGGGAGTAATCCCTACAAGATCTAGGGACTGGGAGAAAAGGTGGACACCTCCTAGTCCTAACATAAATTGTAGCATGGATAATTAAACAGAAAAATAAATACTTTGTGATCCTAACATCAAGCAAAACTCACAGATTAAGGCACCTAAGCACCCGGCTAGCTTAACAGTAGATAATACAATGAAGTCAAGCAAAGCCAGAAGGGCGGAGCCAGACTAAATAGGGAAAAAAGGTCATGTGACCAGCAAACTGAAACAAAACCTAACAAGAGGGTTCTAACACCCATGGCCAGGGACAATACCTTTCCCTCACTGCCCATTGGGTCAATGTTGTGCAGCCGGGTACTGATCTTGCGAGTGGCGCTGTACGTGTTCTGCCAACTCCAAGGATTGCAGGAATCAAGTCTGTACACATTGATTCCTCGTCCTATTCCAGTTCCTCAGAATCATCGCTGCAGGAGCCGTCACGGTCTACCTCCACATGGACCCGTGAACGTTTACCTGTTGCGACCGATATGAGCACAGCCGTGTCCAAATGTCAACAGGCCATCCTGAAATTAATTTCCATGGGGAATCTTAGCCACACAGCGCAGGAGCTCTGTAATGCCATAAAGCAGGAGAGCGACGTGTGGTTTTTGGAAGAGAATCTACAGGCAGGCTTGGTAGTGTGTGACAATGGCCGAAATCTGGTGTCAGCTCTGGGCCTTGGCAACCTCACTCACATACCATGTCTGTCATATGTGCTCAACTTGGTCGTGCAGAGTTTTTTGAGGGACTATCCGGATCTTGATGCACTGCTGCACAAGGTCCGCCTAGAGTGCGCTCACTTGCGACGTTCCAGCATGGCCAGATCGCTGATTGCAGCTCTGCAACGCAGATTTCACCTTCATGAACATCGCATTATATGTGACGTACCCACCAGGTGGAATTCCTCGTTACATATGTTGGAGCGGTTGTGTGAGCAGCAGCCAACAGTAATGGAGTATCAGCTGCATCAGGCGCAGTCAACTCGCAATTTGCGGCGTTCACACTTCACCACTACTGAGTGGGCCTCTATAATAAGAATAATAATATTATTTATTTATATAGCGCCATAATATTCCGCAGTGCTTTACAGTTTAACAGTTTCAAAACACGAGTCATAAGTAACAACGTTAACAATACAATAATTAAAGCAAAATCAGCCACCCCTGCTGGTGAAAGCTTACAATCTACAATGAGGTGTGGGAGATACAAAGTACAGGTGTTTATATACAATGGTGTTTTTACAATGATGGTCCAGCCATTTTAAGGAAGTGAGGGATGCATGGAGATAGTGAATGGGCTACACACACAGAATTACACATAGAATGACTTTGATTAGTGAATGTGATAGGCCACTGTGAACAAATGTGTTTTGAGGGAGCGCCTGAAACCATCCAAATTGCGGATAGTCCTAATTTCTTGGGGTAGAGCATTCCAGAGGATTGGCGCAGCGCGGGTGAAGTCTTGGAGTTGGGAGTGGGAGGTACGGATTAGTGCAGAGGTTAGTCGAAGGTCGTTTGCAGAGTGCAGCAGTCGGTTAGGCCGATAAATATAAATAAGGGAGGAGATGTAGGGGGGTGCTGCGCTGTGGAGAGCTATGTTGGTGAGAACCAGTAATTAGAATTGGATCCTATAATGAATGGGCAGCCACTGCCAGTGTAATGAGTGGCGAATAACTCTATGAAGGATATCTGCCACGTTTTGCGTGCGTTTGATGAGTCAATGCGGATGGCGAGTGCAGATGATGCACTAGTCAGCCTGACTGTCCCCCTTATCTGCCTGCTTCAAAAAACACTGCAAGCACTAAGGCATGAGGTTTTGGAAGAGGTGGAGGATGAGGAGTCACAAATTCCATCACCTTCTGGACAGTCAGCGCAACGTGGTTCCTCACAAAGGGCTGGAGGACTTTCAAAGTACCATGCTGTATCAACAATTGAACCTCCAGAGTCGCTGTCTATATTTTCATAACCATTACAAACTTTTAATGTATTTACAAAGCACATAATGTACATTTTTTGTCTATCCTTTTGTAATGCTATTGTGTTTCCATAAACTGATGTTACAGAATTATGATACAAAGTTTTTAAATTTTGAGTTTTAAATTTTGTAAATTTATATGTATTTGAAGGACTTTGTGAGGAGGAGTCAATGGAGGAGGAAGACATCGCTCCAGAGGGAGGTAGACAATGCTCTAGTCAGTATGTAGACCAAGGGTGGGGTGATGCACAGCAGGCGGAGATGACGCCTCTTGCAGGGGACAACGTTTCTTGGCCAGTTGGGAGTCTGCAGCACATGGTTGATTTCATGCTGCAGTGGCTGAGAAACGACCGCCGCATCGAACACATTCACACCACGTCTGATTATTGGGTGTACACCCTCCTAGACCCTCGCTACCGGGACAACTTACAAAGCCTCATCACACCGTTGAACCGGGAGCGTAAAATGCGGAAGTACCAAGACACACTGGTGCAATCCATAATGTTCTCCATTCCAGCCGAGAGCACTGCTGCTGCTACTGATTTACAAAGCAGCTCTGTGCGTCGAGGCAGTGGAGACAGCTCTGCAACAAGAGGGAGCACAAGCAGCGCCTCTGCACAGGGCAAGACCAGTATGTTCCAAATGTGTCGAAGTTTTGTGGCAGCGCCACCAATGTCTACACCATCCGAGACGGCTCCAGTCAGCAGGAGGCAACATTTCCGTAAGATGGTTACAGACTACATGTCTTGCCCTCTCAGTGTACTCTCAGATGGCTCTTCCCCATTCAAGTTTTGTGTCTCTAAGCTGGATACATGGCCAGAGCTTAGCCAGTATGCATTGGAGGTGCTGGCTTGATCTGCTGGCAGTGTATTATCGGAGCGCGTCTTTACTGCTGCAGGTGGTGTACTAACAGACCGTTGCATGCGACTATCCTACGATAATGTACAACGGCTTACTTTTCTGAAAATGAACTAGGCATGGATCTCGCCTGAATTTGCCTGTCCGGTTTCAGATTAACTAACTGGTTGACAACGTTTTCCATGTCTCCTGTTATGTTCATCTTTCTACCACCTGAGCTATACTCCCTGGGCTACAACACTGCCAGTTGCTGCTCAGAAGTGTCGTGTCCACAGACCAATACACAAGCTATAGTAATAGTGGGGTTCAGTAACGCCTGCTGTTCCCCTGCTGTGTGTCCGGCAAAAATTACTGCTACCTAGCTACACATGTTTAAAAAAACATGACATGTTAAAGTGGCTAGTGCTACACATAGATATCAGGCTACACCCTTATTTCTAAGCTGTAAACAAGTGAAACGTCAAATTTAAAACCATTCAATGATTAGTGTTGGTAACAAATCTGTAACTAAATAATTGTGACATATTATGGCAGATATCCACATGTCTAACACAAATGCTAACACAAAAGCATACTTATGCTATAGGGTACTGATGGTGAACCTTCTCACTCCATAACTTTGACCAATCCAACTCACATCATGCCTCAAATGCTGCAATGTTGGAAGTGCATAATGTGGGTTGAACTTTGACAACAGCTGCAGTGCGAAGGTTATCCTTCTGTGTTCTTGGCTTTTAAATAAAAGCATACAAGTAAATATAATAATACATTGTTGATTAAGGGACATGATGTACACCTGTAATATTGTGCAAACAATGGATGTAGGACTATTCCTCTTCAACATTACTTATATTTGTGTCATTTGAAAAAATACATATTTTAGTTAAAAATTAAAAACCCATGTTCAGTAGCTGTGAAAGGCCCGTTTGTGTACTTCTATATTGTTTGCAACCAATGTATTGTATACGGATGGAAGCGCGTCACACTAATAGATTAGATTTATTTTAAATGGAATGTAGCAGAACCAATTGGAGATAAATGAAAAGGATGAGCCACTGAGACACGCTCAGCAGAGTACAAGCAGCAGTGCTTGAACATGTAACTGGAGCGTGATCTGCACTCAAAAAAGTAAAAAACACAGACTGAAGTGAACACTGAAACACAACTGTCCACAATCTGTGAAAAGCTCCTTTCTGTACTTCTATAGTGTTTGCAACCAATGTATTGTATACGGATGGAAGCGCGTCACACTAATAGATTAGATTTATTTTAAATGGAATGTAGCAGAACCAATTGGAGATAAATGAAAAGGATGAGCCACTGAGACACACTCAGCAGAGTACAAGCAGCAGTGCTTGAACATGTAACTGGAGCGTGATCTGCACTCAAAAAAGTAAAAAACACAGACTGAAGTGAACACTGAAACACAACTGTCCACAATCTGTGAAAAGCTCCTTTCTGTACTTCTATAGTGTTTGCAACCAATGTATTGTATACGGATGGAAGCGCGTCACACTAATAGATTAGATTTATTTTAAATGGAATGTAGCAGAACCAATTGGAGATAAATGAAAAGGATGAGCCACTGAGACACGCTCAGCAGAGTACAAGCAGCAGTGCTTGAACATGTAACTGGAGCGTGATCTGCACTCAAAAAAGTAAAAAACACAGACTGAAGTGAACACTGAAACACAACTGTCCACAATCTGTGAAAAGCTCCTTTCTGTACTTCTATAGTGTTTGCAACCAATGTATTGTATACGGATGGAAGCGCGTCACACTAATAGATTAGATTTATTTTAAATGGAATGTAGCAGAACCAATTGGAGATAAATGAAAAGGATGAGCCACTGAGACACGCTCAGCAGAGTACAAGCAGCAGTGCTTGAACATGTAACTGGAGCGTGATCTGCACTAAAAAAAGTAAAAAACACAGACTGAAGTGAACACTGAAACACAACTGTCCACAATCTGTGAAAAGCTCCTTTGTGTAGTTCTATAGTGTTTGCAACCAATGTATTGTATACGGATGGAAGCACGTCACACTAATAGATTTGATTTTTTTTTCTAATATAATGGAGCTGCACCAATTCCACAAAATAAAAAAAAAAAAAAAAAGAGTCAGTGACACGTGCAGATGCCTACAAACAGCGGTGGATGCAGAGCAAACTGCAGCGTCACCTGCACTGTCACACACACACCTTGCACAGAGCTGTTAAAACAACACTGGCAAAATGAAGCTTTACACAGCGGTTGGTAAACTAGCCTGCCTCAAGCACAGTAGTACACAAAATCGCAATATCTAACTGTCCCTCAGAGTGAGCAGAGTAGCGTTCTGTCCCTAACTGAGTTCACAGCACAGTGACGCTAAAATGGCTGCGGCGCCTTTTATAGTGCATTCTGACATCATTTCAGCAGCCAATCACAGCCATGCCATTAGTTAAGATGACCGCAGCATTACAGGATGTGCCCACACTTCGTAGGATTCCTCATTGGCTGACTAAAATCACATTGCCTCTCAAAGAATTATGGGAACTTCCGATTCCGGTATACGATATGGAAAAAGTATCGGAATTAAGTATCGGAATTCCGATAACGCGAATATCGGCCGATACCCGATACTTGCGGTATCGGAATGCTCAACACTAGATGGTAATAATAGCGTTGACTAGTACTGGTTGCCAAAAGTCTGCTTTTCATTTAACCCCTACTATGCACACACTGATATAAGGTTTGGGATTTATTAAGAGATCAGACAAAAAGATCTATATGGTTTATTACATACAACTGTAAACAGTTTTTATGGAGTTTTGGTATGGTTCAAAGGTTCAATTTGTGTATTATGTGGAGACTGGAATAACAGTTTGGTTCCTTTAACCATATTCATATCATATAGTATGTGGCATTTATTGGTGGGACCTTTAATTGGTTATAAAAGACAGCTGCGCTTTCAGTATTTGCATTATATCCATAGCCGCATTGTCTGATTCCAATTAATATATCAGGTCACAAGGGGTGCATTTACCCTTAGAGGATTGTATATACCTCCAGGTAATTTTATCATCTGTGTCTGTCGTTATTTGTGTGCTCATTATTTTTTCATCTGGCACTTGTTTTTCACATTTTTTGTTGGTTAGTCCTTTTTAAAGTTTCATTAAAAGTTATATTTTATCCATTGCTTTTTCACAGGAGCAGCACCTTCCCTGCTTGCCACCAGAGGTGCCCAGTCAGTGAGACGCAACGCACTTGGCCATCAATACTCCAAGTATCTGTGGTGAAATGTGAATCGCCCGCCAGGGCAGTTGAATACTCTGTACCGGGCCAGTGTATTAAAGGGATGTGTCACAGCAGCAGTGACCCGATCCGTGGCCCTGGGCATCCATTAAAAGGGTGGTATTATTTACAGGGGATGTTTAGAGTTAGTAGTGTAGGTATTCGTGACGCCACCTGTGGTATCTGGTCAATTGTGACCAGCGCTGCGATGCAGATCCTCTGGGATAGATGGTGAAATGCAGCAGAGTTTATACAGCCTCCCACAAGTGAGGCTATGATATCCCAGGGCAGGTAGATGTAGTGAAAGGTGGTAATGGTGCCAAGAGATGTAGCTGAGTGTAGTAGTTGACTCAGGAAGAAACTGAGAAGCAGTTTCCAAAGCTTTACTTACAGTTTTGCAGGCAAAGTATCCAGGGCATTGAATACAGGTCGTACTGGAGTAGGTCGGCCTGAAAGTAGTTTAGGATCCCCTTACTAAAGGTGGGATATGAGGTCTCCTTCCTAACGCTGTTCTCTGAGGCACTGGCTGCTATAAGCTCCGTCTAAGTTCCTCTCATTTAATTTGAACTTCACTCTTATAACAGGCAGCTGTAACCTGTTTCAGGAATCACTCTCTATGGAGTCTCCAGCTCACATGTGCTGCTGCTTGGAAGAAGAGTCTTAATTGTGACAGAGAACCTGCCATTCTCTGCCCTCCTGATTCTGCTGCTGGGACTTTACTTCACCCTCTCAGCCTCGGACTCCAGGGGTCTGGTCTCCGGTGCTCAGACCTGGGGATGAGCCCTGCTATGGCTCCAGTCCCCAGCTTGTCTCTACACGTCTGTCCTCTCTCGTCCCTCCAGCTACACTGCCTAACTCCTCCCCCAGCCAGAATTTTTCAGAGAATCTCTCCTGCAAATCAGGTGCTAGAGCTTCTCCTTCTGGTCTGGAGTAGGAAAGATGTTGCATGTTACCTGCTAAGGGATCCTTCTTTGCTTTCAGGCATGACATCACCCTCAAGCAACAAAAACAGGCAGAGATGCTTACCTGTCTAGAAAGGCCTCAATAATAATGCACTGACAGGGTGCAGCAGACCCTAGTAAAATGGTGACTACACAGGTGCATTAATACCAAATGAAACAGCCAGCCTGTTTTTGTTGCTTCTAGTATTTTTTTTTTTTTTTTTTATTTTTAGTCCGCTGTTTGAGGTTTTTGACATCACCCTCCCCTGGAGGAAGGCAAGATCACTGTGGCAACCAAACTCCTGGGGTGCCAAAAATGCACAATGACAGACATAGACCTAAACTCTCCAATTCAGATCCCAAATCAAAGTTGGCGGTTTCTGACAAAATGCAGTGTCATTGGACCAAGAAATAGCTTCCTCTGAGGCATTACATATGATGATGCACTGTTGCCCCTGTTCTCCACCACAATATATTCATCTCTTTCAATGACTAGGAATTGCCAAGAAAAATTCCATGTTAGTTATACATCAATCTCATGGGAATGTTCAGGCATGTAGTTGTCTTCCCATGGAAAGTCAAGATAGTTCATGATCATGACTGTTTACTGGACTGGTGGTAGAGCCTTCAGTGACCAGGGCATGAAAATTCTTGAGCGTTATGGGGATAATTTGGTTGTCCTGGAGGTGCAGTGTAGTTCTGAAAACTTTGCCAGTAGATAGTCTTGGAAAAGAGGATCGTTTTCTGCTCTTTCCCATGGAAAATATCCAGGAAATGCAACAAAGTAATACACCAAAGACCCAGGTGTCAATGGTGGGTCTTGAAACTAGAGCTTCATGGTGTTGCAATTGACATGGGGACATGGAGAGAATGATGGGTGAAAGAGGGAACCGATGGCTTGTGTTAAATTGAAATTACTCAGTTTAACATGGAAGCAGTCTTTGTCCATGAGTAATACATTGTCTGGTTTTATGTTTCTATGCACCAGTGCTTGATTGTGCATATATTCCAGTGCTTTGGTCAACTGTAGAGCACAACACTTCACCATCGTTTTCTGGAATTCCAACTTAACTATAAAAACGTGTGAGCTTATTCTCAATATGTCCTTTTTTTATTTCTCCACCACGTTGATGTTAATATGTTGTGTAGTAAAATACTTATGCTTATAGCGAAGAAATCTTATGAAATAACTGGTTGAACTGCTGGTTCTATTTTGAAATGTTTCTTACCTTTTTTAAGAGTTTCACAAGTGCAGTGTTCGCACATTTTGAAGCCATGGCCATGTTCTACAATTTTTGGTACTGCGGACTCCACATTATCCATGAGACAACAGCGCTCACTAGTAAAACTCGATGCTAACTGAACTCTTGATGTACATATGACAACCTTGCTCTGAACCTCCTAGACTTGCATTGAGAAGTGAATTCTGTGTCATTCGAGTCCACGTAGATGGGTGGGGGGTGAAGATGATCCTTTCGTAACCCGATAGCTGGATGGACACACGGCTGATGGAGAAGATTGTCATGCTTTGTCCGTGTCTTTATCAGTTTAAGGGCAACATTGTTTCCTTAAAAGAAAAATTAATATCAAAGCAAATACTTGGGGAACATTGGGATTACTAGAAATATTGGTTCTTTAACCCCTTAACACCTTGACATGTGTATCTGAGATCAGGTATTTTATTGCTCCATGACAGATGGATATGTCCTGCTGATTGCACTAGTACATAAGCTGTAATGGGCAATATGCTGCAGGAGCGCGGCTGAAACACTGCTCAGCTCCTGCTGTAACTAATAGTACTGACGTTATATCTGTTTCTAGCAGTTTACCTTTTACAGGGGTGAGAGGAACCACCATCGCCAATACCTGGACAAAACGCTAAAGCTGACCAATTTATCATCGCATCCACAAACTAGAACACTAAAATCTTTGGTGTTCAGTGTGGTTTACATATGGCTTTAAACTCCAAAATTGCCGTCTTTGAAAATCACTTTCTACTTTGCAAACAAACTAGTTTAGTATAGTCTATTTGTTTTCGATAATGATACCACTAAATATAGGATTTTAAGAAAAACCAGCTCTCCAACAGCTCTAGATCTTTAGTTTGTGTCAGGTTGAGAGCCATAAAGCTTTTATACTAATCTTACACAAGTCATATCTCTATAGTAATCTGTTATCTGATTCATTTCATTAGTTTGTTCTCAAGACCATCTATTGTAGTGAATAATGTATTGCTGGATTTAGTAAGCACCCAAAAATGGCCTCCGCTGAAACTGTTCCTAAAACGGTAAATCCCCAACCCTCACTCAGGCCATTTACATCATTTGCATAAAATTTCTAATACCCTATAAACCTACAGAATGTTTCACTGTACTAAGGTGAAATGTTTTTCACACATGTAATTTAAACCTATGAAATGTTAAATCCAGAATCTTCTCCTTTTTTGCAACTAAAATGTATAAAAACTGATTACCAAGTCATATGTACCAGATAATGGTGCAACCGAAAACCAAATCATGCAGAAACTATGCCTCATACAACTGTATTGACTAATTGGGTGTGTTTATGAAGCACCCACCAGGGCTGTGGGGCATCTCAGTACCAGGCCGCTTCTTAAAAAGGCAGTGTCACGGCAGCAGTGACCCGGTCTATGGCCCTGGGTGTCCAATAAAAGGGGTGTTTACAAGGGATAAAGTTTATAGTAAAGTGTTGGTGACACCACCTGTGGTACTCGGTAATATAAGATGTTAGCCGACGCTGCAGATTGTCCTTTGGGACAGTTGTTGATGCAGCAGAGTTGGTGCAGGGCTATGTTCCAGGGCAGGTGTAGTGTGTTTAAGATAGTAATGATGTAGTATTTGGCAAGTGATGTAGCAGAGCTGAGTGAGTGTTGCAGGAAGAACTTTAAAGCTTTGGAAATTGCACTTGACCTTTCCTCTGTTTTTGTGTACACAGATGCCCGCTTGGTGCTGTGTCCTCCAGGTAAGGGGTCCAGCAAACTCCCAGGTAGATTGGGATACACCTTTCCAGGACGCCAATATGTTCCTTTCCTGGCTGTCTCACGGTCATGGACAGGAAGGGTGGAAAGTCAACACCTCAGTCATTGTCTTCTGAGTTTTGAAATATACTTACCTCTATTTTACTAAGGAAATTTTTTATGGCCAATATGGGATATTATTCCCATTGACTTTTTATCTTTGAGTCTAGATGTTAATTTAATTAGGATACCACTCCTGGTTTATATCATCATTAGTAATAGTTATATGGCTTTGATTCTATTGTTTTTTGGATTGATCTTCCCTTAGTGATGCATTGTATGCAGAGTATCTATACTTTCGATATAATTATGATTATGGATTATGTGAATTGTGGGTTTTTTTGTCAGAAAAAAGGTTTTATATTTTCTAGTGCAATTTTCTGTGTCTGATGTTAAACATATATGTCAGTATCGTTGAATGATTTGATTGAAGTGCCAATTTTTGATTTTCATCTTTAAAGGACATTTTTTGATTAATTTATCTAATCAACAGTCTAATGCGAAGCCTATGACACATGAAAGATCTCCAATCAAACCAGGTTTTCAGACTACACTGCTCTGGGAAGAATTATGGATTTCACATTACATGATGGGAATCGAGCTTTCTATAATTTCAGCTTATAAAAATGTTAGGTTCTTAAACATATCACGGACACCGCATCAGACTAACCACTTGCCTGTGCGCGTGTCCGGGTACGTGCTGGGAGTGCCCTGGTACTCATGCTGTGCTATGTAAACAGCTGTGAGCATGCTGCAGGTGAACAGAACCTACAGCACGTGACCACTGGGAAAGTGGCTGGAGGCAGAGTCACACTGTTAGGGCTGGCGGAACGCACAAAATAATATAAATAATAAGTGCGTTCGCAGCCCGGGGTCCACTGTGCAAGCTGAGCCTGCTGCTGGTAAGAGGGTGGTAAGGTGAACTCTGTTACTTCAGAGTAGCAACTTTAGACACTGTGGCCCTATACGGCAGTATAAGCGAACTGTTACATCACTGTCGCTAAGGTACAGATGCAGAGATATGGACTGTGTCCTGTTAACTCAACAGGAATGCTCAGACAACTGCTGTGCGGACAGCAGTCCGTAGTAAACGCAATCAGCAACGCAAACAGACAATCTCCTCCCCGGAGGTGCCGGTATTCTAGGGGCTTATTTCAGCCGAGCCCTAACACGTGTGCAAGATCACACTGGCGCAAGCACATAATGTAATTGATACTAGCGCATGGCGGCACGACCATGCCACCCTTTTATAGTAGCAACTACAGGACCTGCCAGATAAGGACCAATAGGAAACTGCTCCAGAACACAAGTGGTTTCAGGACCTTCCTGGCGGACCAATAGAGCTGCTGCAGTACCTGAGCATGTGACTCCTTATCTCCAATGAGATCTTACCCTGGGCATGCTCAGAAGAGAAAAGCAAAAACTTTATCCCAAAGACATCTGCTCGCCGCTAACCAGCACTGGCCACAACAGCAGAACCCGGAGAGGCAGCAGCAATCCTCAGCACAATGTTAGACTGGGCGAGACGCTGTGACCAACGTCTATGCTAAGCAGAGTCCACTGTGGCCAGAGACGAATGGGAGACCGCAGCAGGGACGGCTCGAGATTCCCCCCCATGCAGAAGCAGGAACTCGACCCCTAACATTACCCCCCCTCTAGGACTCCTCCTTCCTTAGGCCTCGTTACGCTCTAAGGCAGCAATGAGCTGCGGAGCATGAATGTGCTTAGCAGGCTCCCATGACCTATCCTCAGGCCCATAACCCCTCCAATCCACCAAATAAAACTTTTTGCCACGTACCACCTTGCACCCCAGAATAGCATTCACCTCATAATCGTCCGTAGACTAACCTGATGTCCCTGCAGATGACTCGGAAAACCGGGACAAATATACGGATTTCAGGAGGGAGACATGGAATGTGTCGGTGATAACCAGGCGTGGTGGAATGGCTAACCGGTAGACCACAGGATTGACCTGTTCGAGGACCTTGGAGGGACCCAAGAAGCGAGGTGCGAACTTAGTGGACTCTACTCGCAGCCTGATGTTACGGGCGGAGAGCCACATTAAGTCACCAGAGGCAAAAGTCGGAGCGGGGCTCCGATGTGCATCGGCGGATGAACTCATTCTCTCCTTGGAGGCCTGAATAGCATCATGAGTGCGGTCCCAAATGTCCCGTGCCTCCACAGCCCAGTCTGCCAAGCTGGAGTTGGCGGAAGGGCATGGGTACGGGAACCCGTGGATGCTGGCCGTAATTAAGGAGAAATGGGGTTTGTCCAGTGGAATCAGCCACAGCGTTATTTAATGCAAACTCTGCCCACGGTAACAAGGATGCCCAGTCATCCTGCCTAGCTGAAACCAAATGTCGCAGATATGTAACCAAGGTCTGGTTGGCCCTCTCTACCAACCCATTTGTCTCTGGGTGATAAGCTGAAGAGAGATTAAACTTAACACTGAGAAGGCGACAAAGCTCTCTCCAGAACTGAGACGCAAACTGGGGACCCCGGTCGCTGACAATTTTGTCCGCATACCGTGTAAGCAGAAGATATGTTTGATAAACAGTGTCGCCAAGGCCCGTGCAGAGGGTAACCGGGGTAGCAGCACTAAGTGCACCATTTTGAAGAAGTGATCGGTGATAACCCATATGATGGTGCACCCACGAGATTTGGGTAAGCCTACCACAAAGTCCATCCCGACCATTTCCCAAGGCCTGTCTGCCACCGGCAATGGGTAAAGTAACCAAGCTGGCCGTTGACGAGGGGACTTATTTTTGGCACGAGACCCATGCCCGAATATAGTCTCCAACGTCCATATGCGGCCACCAGTATGTCCTTGTGAGTAGCTCAGATGTCCTTTTTTTTTTTTTTTTCCCAAAATGTCCACCCACCCTGGACGAATGGGCCCTAGAGAACCTCCGGTCGCAAATTAGATGGTACAAAGGTCTGCTCGGAGGGACAGACTCTAGCGACACCGGCGCTACAGTTCTCAGGCTCTCAGAGGGGACAATAAGCCGTGGCCCCTCCTCCTCCTCAGAAGACACAAGGGAGTGAGAGCGTCAGCCCGAATGTTCTTCTCTCCCGACAGAAAATGGAGGGTGAAGTGAAAGCGGGAGAAAAACAAGGACCATCTGGCCTGACAGGAATTTAGCCGCAGGGCAGTTTGTAAATACACCAGATTTTTGTGATCCGTGAAGACTTGGGAGGGAAAGCGAGCCCCCTCCAACAGATGTCTCCACTCTGAGAAGGCCAACTTCATTGCTAGCAACTCCGTCCCTGATGGAATAATTCCTCTCCGCTGGTGTGAAGGTCTTGGAGAAAAAGAAGCACGGGTGCTTCCGACCTTGAGCATCCTTTTGGAAAAGGACTGCTCCAGCACCAACGGACAAGGCATCGACCTCCAATATAAATGGCTTATCAACATCGGGCGATATAGGATGGGAGCGCTAGCAAAATGGGACTTAACAGAAGTGAAGGCCTTGGAGACCTCTTCAGACCACAATTTGGGATTTGCTCCCTTTTTGGTGAGGGCTACCACGGGAGCTACCAAAGTTGAGAAGTGAGGGATAAACTGGCGGTAGTAATTAATGAACCCCATAAAGCGCTGCACCGCCTTCAGAGAATGGGGTTCTTGCCAGTTCATCACCGCCTGTAGTTTAGCAGAATCCATAGCCAGTCCCTGGGCGGAGATTATATAGACCAGGAAGGGTAAGGACTCCTGCTCAAACACACATTTCTCCAACTTTGCTAGAGTGAATTTGCCCGTAAGAGGTCAGACTCTGCAGACATCTCTCCGGTGGGAGTCAATATCTGGGGAAAAGATGAGAATGTCATCCAGATCGACTACGACTGAGGTGGAGAGCATATCCTGGAAGATGTCATTAACAAAGTCGTAGATGACGGCTGGGGCATTACAGGGCCCAAAGGGCATCACCAGATATTCATAGTGCCCATCCCTGGTATTAAAAGCTGTCTTCCATTCGTCCCCCTCACGGATGCGAACCCCGCAGATCTAATTTCGTAAATACCCTTGCCCCCATAGCCTATCAAAGAGCTCAGAAATCAGGGGTAACGGGTATTTATTCTTGACGGTGATGGCATTAAGACCCCTATGATCGATGCATGGACGTAATTCTCCGTTCTTCTTCTGTACGAAGAAGCCCGCCCATGCAGGTGACACTGACTTCCTAATGAATCCTCTTGCCAGGTTCTCATGAATATATTGAGACATAGCCTCCATCTCCGGGAGAGACCGACGTCTATGCTGAGCAGAGTCCACTGCGGCCGGAGACTGATGGGAGACCGCAGCAGGGACGGCTCGAGATTCCCCCCCGTGCAGAAGTGGGAACTCGACCCCTAACACACTGCAAAGTCCCCCCCCACATACTGGGGCCACTAGCATGAACTGAAGGGGATGAGTGAAATGTCAAACAAGCTGAGGTCAGACCAGAGAACTGCAAGATAACCAGAGGGAACGACAAACAGCGTAGTAAGGAGCAAGCTGCGGTCAAAAGCCAGAGGGCAACGTGGTATCTGAGGCATAACCTAGCAGGAAGTTAAGGGATGTAGCCAAGATGAAATCAGGAGTGACACAAAAGGTGCAGATATCAGACCGGGTCATACACAAGCAAGTATATGGGTCAGTTGCTCAGCGATGAACTGCAGTGTCATTGAGTATCTCGGCACATAGCCCACTCTAAATCAAAGGGAGGCCATAGAGTTAACCCTAAGAGGACAGACAATGGAACCCTGTCCATGACCATGACAGTACCCCCCTCTTAATGGGGGGCCTCTGGACACCCAGGCTTCTCAGGATGCCTGGCATGAAATGCCCAAGCCAGACGATCGGCATGTACAGAATGGGCCAGAACCCATGAATGATCCTCAGGACCAAACCCGCACATTATACCAAATACTGCAAGGTACGGTGCACCCACCATGAATCAATAATGCATCCCACCTCATATTCCATGTGACAACTACCAATACCAGGGGTATAGCGGACCCTGAAGCCTCCTCAACAGTACCCAAAGGTTTCAAAAGGTACTTGTGGAAAACATTGGAAATTTTAAAATAAGCTGGGAGACAAACTACAGGCCACCTGGTTAATTTCCATAATTTCATACGGGCCAATAAATTTTGGACCTAGTTTGGCAGAGGAAACTTTAAGCTTTATATTACAGGTGGACAACATGCTTTCTCCCCTACCTTGAAAGAAGGCCCCCACCTTTGTCTTATCAGCAAAAAAAACTTGTACCTCCATTGAGCCTTGGTGATGTTTCAACAATCCTCAGTCCACAGAACTTCAAATGCTGCACAGTACCCTCAGCCCCAGGACCACCAGAATCCAAGCGCATTAACTCCCCAAAATGTGGATTAAATCTGTAGTTGACCAGAAAGAGGGACATACCAGTGGTCTGACTCGCACGACTGTTGAAAGTAAACTGTCTAAGGTAAAGCATCACACCAGTCCTCCTGCCTGGTAGAGGCCAAACACCGCAAAATATGCTCCAGGGAATGATTAGTATGTTTGGTCTGCATATTAGACTCGGGGTGATAAGCAGAACAAAGGGACAAGGAAACTCCCAATTTTTTTACAGAACGCCCTCCAATACTTGGCTACTAACTGCACATCTGTCAGACACCACATTCATAGTCACCCCATGCAGACACATCACATGTTGCACAAACAGCCTGGACAAGGTTTTTGCTGAGGGCAATGCAGATAAGGGCACAAAATGAGCTTGTTTCAAAAATCTGTCCACCACCCACACCATGGTGTTGCCTCCTGGAAGGAGGGAGATTGGTGATAAAATCCATGGACAGATGAGTTCATGGTTTGTCCGGAACTAGTAATGGAGCAGCACCTTCCCTGCCTGCCCCCACAGCCACCATTCACCCAGTGCCCAGTAGGCAAAATGTAACGCTCTTGGCCATGCTTACTCATCCAAGTGTCTGTGGTGAAATGCACCCTGGCAGATGAACCTAAACTGTCTCCACTTCAGATTCCAAATCAAGGTTAAAATTATTTCTAAATTTAGCAGTGTCACTGGACCTATAAATGGCTTTCTCTGATGCATCGGCTATGATACTGTTGCTCCTGTTCTCCACCGCAAAATTTTCATTTTCTCCTTGTGATATTTGGTCCAGTGTCCTGGAGGTGCAGTTTAGGTTTGAAAATTTTGCTAGTAGTCTTGGAAGAGGATTGTCTTCTACTGCTACAAATATCCTGTAAATGCTACAAAGTAGTACACCAAAGATCCAGGTGTCAATGATGGGTCTTAAACCTAGAGCTAGTGTTGCAATTGACAACTCTGGAGACATGAGGACTTGAAGGGAATGATAGGTAACATTGAGGGTACAAGGATACTGATGGCATGTGTCAAACCAAAATCACTCAGTTTAAGATGGAAGCAGTGTTTGTCCATAAGTAATACATTGGTTCTATGTCTCTATGCACCAGTGATTGATAATGCATATATTCCAGCGCTTTGGTCAACTGTGGAGCACAACGCTTTACCATTGTTTCTTGAATTCCCACCTGGAAGAGTAGAGAACCATTGGATATCTGCTCACTTGACTATAAAGACATGATCTTAATTTTTATGTTTCCTTTTATTTCACCACCATGCAGATGTTAATAGTGTTTAATACTTACTGTTACCAATGTTCTAATGTTTCAGGCTCCGCTTACCCCTCATATGTTCCATCTTGGAACTAAAGCTGTCCCTAGTAAAACTCACTGCTATTGTAACTCTTGCTCTACGTCTGAGAACCTTGTTCTGAACCTCCTAGACTTGCATTGACCATTGACTTCCATGTCATTCGAGTCCACTTAGCTGGTGTAAGGAAAGGGACGACACCATTTTGTATAGGGCCTATACCAGCCTCCATTTTGTCAGTTCACAGAGCCACAGACTGCTAACTACACAGGGCCTGTTAGCATATCCAGTATGACCGGTTTTGATGTTCACTATGAATCAAAAGGGCTTTAATATGCTAATTGGTTTAGGCCAGTGTCTGAATGGGATGGTCATTGGTATGTTGAATGGCTCGGACTCAGGCCAGTATTTCCTGCTCCATATGAATGGCAGGCCAGTTAATATGCATGCTTCAAAGCAAAGGGGAAGGGCCTAGCAGGTTTAAGAACTGTAGCCCAGAACAGGCCTCTTGCAATCCATTTTCTCACAGCAGCAATAAGCACAATGGACAGATTTGATTTGCCTTGCCAAGGGTGCAGCAACACATGCTTTGGGGACTTTCCAGCAACTGAAGACTGTTACCTGGGGACGGCAGAGCCCCCTGCCTTCCCATGACCATACTACCCGGTAATATTGATCTATAGCTTATACCTTTAAGCCTTGTACATTATTGTATTTTTTTCTGACTGCAAATCCATTGTAATTATGTTGTATAGCTTTACTGTATATTTCTGTAATTATCTAGTGCGCCCTTAAGGCAATTAAACCATAAAATTAATCTTGGGCTGATGCTTTTACTCTGATTACGAATCTTAGCATACCCAGTGGGTAACAGGACACCCTCCCCGGCGGCCATTTGCTCTAGGTGCAGTTCCCTTACTGACCTGAGACAAAGGGGTGCGGGAGAGCTGTACCTGTGGAGTTGCGTCCCATTGGTGACGTGGGAGGAAAGGGGATCGTCCTTCACATTTGGTAGCGGCGGTGGTATCAGAAGCTGTGATACCCCGGCTACCATGTGGCGTTCGGCTTAGTTCCTCACAGATGGGGTGGGTGAATATTGTCCTTTTGTGACCTGATGGGAGGATGGACGCACACAGTTCATAGAAGCCTTCATGCTTTTGTCCATGTTTTCTTCATCAGTTTGATAAGTTTCCTTAATTAAAAGCTTGAAGTGAGGGGGGTGGCAATTCAGAGGCTGCATGCAAGACCTGGTCTCACAAACCAATGGTGGGAGGGGCAGCAGGCCAGCTATGGTTGTGTCCCCAGAACAATGGAAAATTCATATCTTCCTGACAGCAGCCAAAAAATGGTCTCGTCTGAAACTGCTCCCAAAATTTGGGGTTGAGGGATTCACACTCAAAAAATTTGCAAGCAATATAACTAACATAATACCCTGTACACACAAATATTTCTTGTTAGTGCAGTAAAACATTAACACATGTAACTAAATTAAACCTACAATGTTTTACTTCCAGAAACTCCTTTTTGAAATCTAAAATGTACAAAAACAAATTATCAAGTCGTAGGCAAAAAGTTACATATACATAGCTATGAAACTTTTGTTTTTTTTTTCCAAAAAAATGTCTATCCATAATTTAGTTCTAAAATATTTAGACTTGAGAGTCCTCAGTGGTTGATACCTTTTAATGGCTAACTGAAAAGATGGTAACAAATTGCAAGCTTTCCAGACTACTCAGGTCTCTTCAAGGTATCAACCACTATCAAGGTATCAAGGTAAAAGGTATCAACCACTGAGGACTCTCAAGTCTAAATATTTTTCTATCTACTGGCTAACACGGTACGAAGATACACATCTTTCCTATAATTTAGTTCTAGTGATTCATCAACTTTCAATTAATGAAGATCTTAATAGAATGTTCTAAGAAAGTAAACCTATTAAAACTAGAGAACCCTTTTAACTTGAGGTAGATTTAATCAAAATGGTTGGTAATGGGATGTGATGACATCACCAGAAGTCTGAGATCTAACAGCAAGCGATTTTCAGACTGGCTCTAGGAAAGGTTTTTGGTTTAAATGCTTCGACCAATCTGTATTTTCTACCTAGTTTTTAATTTTTCTTAAACTTAATGTTTAGCTTTCGTTATGCTTTAAGCATATTTTTAAATGGCTTAATCCATGAATGAGTCACACATGCAATGGTGGGATTATCTTCATGCTCTTCTCAGTAGCCATGACCACTCTGCCAGGGGTTGTGCTGCAGAGTCATCAAAAATAGGTAATCCTTCTCACTAGTGTGGGTGAGCTCAAATGTATGATCTGCTTGCATCATAGCTTAAGATAAAATGAAGATTCATTTGAGTTTCCTCAAGTAGATTCTGAACCAATGTATCACAAGAGCTGCTATCTCACAATTGGTGAAGTTGCTTCTTAAGGAGTGGAGTGCGAAGACCTTGTAAAGATCCACATCAGATTACTTCAATGAATCAAGAGAAAAATTTTCTTTCTGAGCAGTCCGACGAGCCCCAACCTGCCCCACACTGCTTGCATCCTTGTGGCTTTGAAAATAGTTTGCACCAAATATGAAAATCTGCACCTAATTACAAGTGTGTGCTTTATACTAGTAGTGTAATAGATGTTAGCACAGCCTGTGAGGGAGGTGCTAAACAGTAGGTTCCCGAACCTTAGAACTCTATACCAAATACTGGGCACACTCGGGTAGATTGGTGTGAAAAAGGAATATTTAATATACAGTAGTCACAAGACACATTTCGGTCATACAAGACCTTCATCAGTGTGCTAAAAGAGGAATTTAAATTGGGTAAAAAAAAAACAAAGCTAAAGAACCAAGATATATACAAGAGGTCAAAAGGTCTCATCAAGATTTACAGGTGAAGCTCCAGAGGGTTTATCCAGCATTGTAGACCATAATAAAGGCATACATAATTGATAGTTCAAGATGATGAACAGAAAGCCGAGACATAGACCTACCTAGGGACAACAGTGAGGAATTGTGTGATGTCACACCCATTAAAACTGTGATCAATGGTGGAAAAAGGAAAGGTTTACAATAGTGACAAGTATATACTTTAAACTTTATTGTGTTTCTTATTTTTTTTACTTTAATTCAATTTCTCTCTCGTAGCACACTGAAGGTCTTGTATGACCAAAACGTTTGTCTTGACTGCTGTATGTATTAAATATTCCTTTTTCACACCAATCTACCAGTGTGCCCAGTATTTAGTGTACAGTATATATTGTGCTTTATACGAGAAATAAGGTTAAAGTTGTAAAGAATAACATTAGAATAATATATCTGAGACTTACTGTAAACTGTTCTGTTTCACTTCGCAAATTTAATGCTCTTTTCTGTCAATGATGCTGGGGACTCGCCTGTTTGAATAGTCTTCAGCACAGCTGTCCCTGGTGGCTTTGCAAGTCAGTTTTTCTCAAATTCTTTAGTGATTGAGTCAAATATGTATGGCTGGGATCATGCATCAATCACATCAGGCTGTCCCGATCAGCTGCCAGGATCACTTGAATTGTGGCTTGATCTCTCTACTGCAGTGCTTTACTGCACATGTGCATTATGGTGTTTTAGTTTAGATTACAAAACTTAACCATCATGTCTGGAATTCCCACCTGAAGGTAAAGCCTTCTCCATTTTAAATTAAACGTGTTCATTTGCTCTAAATTTAGTAATTGTGGAGTCCGATCTAGTATATTAATTCCTCACCATCACTAATCAAAGCATGCCAAAAGGGTATTCAGAGGTTTGCAACCACTGACTGGGGACCATCATTCTACAGCATAAATACTTAGTATAGCCACATTCCTGATAATTCTTTATCTCTAAACAAACTGCAAATTTGTATTTGTAAATAATCTAAGATCTGAAACTAGGTGTAAGGATTAAAAAATAAAATGAAGATCTACTTCATGGGTCAAAACATGATAGTCACACCCCCACACCCTTATGTAGTCTGAAGACCGAGTGAGCTGGCTTGTTTAAGGTGTGATAAACCTAGTATTCCGCCATGCCAAAGAGGCCTTTGAGTCACCGCGACTGCAGGTCTTGTGACAGTTTGCCACAACACATGCAGGGATAATATTCAAGCACGCCCAAGATGTTCTTAGGACAAAAGCGTTTCTCTGATAACCTTATCTGAGCATGCTTAATCATCACTACTCACCACATCTTTACCTTGTGAGACCTAAACTGTCTCCACTTCCGATCCCAAGTCAAGATGGCAGCTTCTGACAATCTCCAGTGACACTAGACCTAAAAATGGCTCCCTCTCATTCATCTCTTAGGATGATACACGGTTTCCTCGGTTTTCCACCACAATATATTAATCTTCAATAACTAGGAATTCACTCACAAATTGTTCATGTCATCGTTATCTACAACAATCTAATGGGATTGTTCAGATGTGAACTCTTCTCCCCATGGAAAGTCTAAATTCATGACTGTTTAATAAACTCCTGGTGCTGGTGTCTTCAATGGACAGGGTGTGAGCTTCTTCTTGACCACTGGTGGAAAATTTGGTTCAGTTTCCTGGAGGTGCACTGTAGCTTTCAAAACATCGCTAGCAGATGGTCTTGGAAGAGAGGATTGTCTTGTACTGCTCTTTCCCATGGAAAATATCCTGTAAATGCAACCAAGTAGTACATCAAAGGCCCATGTGTCAATGGTGGGTTTTGCAACACCATGAAGCTCTAGTTTTTAATTGGCTAAGCTCTGGGGCATGAATTTATGAAGGGTGACATTGATGGTATGAGGGTAACCCTGTGTTAAACCAAATCACTCCGTTTAACATGTAAGCAGTCTTTGTCCATGAGTAATACACTGTCTGGTTCTGTCTCTATGCACCAGTGCTTGATCGTGCATGTATTCCAGCACTTTGTTCACCTGTAGCACACAACACTTCACCATCATGTCTGGAATTCCAATCTGGAACTTTAGTAGAAAACCATTAAATTTAATCTGCAAGGATTCTGTTCTCTGCCATGAATGTTTTGGCGACTGTTGTGCATTTATAAAATGGAAAATCCTTCACTTAGATTTATTCAGTTTCACTCTGCACTGTTGGAATAAGTGTCTCATTAAGGCAGAGGTTAAGGGTGGAGGCCCTACAAAAGGTGGAGGATGCAGAAGCAGGGGATGAAGTGTGAAGTATAGGTTTGTCTTGTAAGCCTTGGGGATTCTAATAGTTGTGGAGCAGCACCTTCCCTGCTTGCCACCAGAGGTGCCCAGTCAGTGATGCTCAATGCCCTTGGCCATCAATACTCATCCAAGTATCTGTGGTGAAATGCACCATGGCAGACATAGACCTAAACTCTCCACTTCAGATCCCACATGAAGGTTTGCGGTTTCTGACAAAATGCAGTATCATTGGACCTAGAAATGGCTTCCTCTGAGGCATTACATACGATGATGCACTGTTGCCCCTGTTCTCCACCATAATATATTAATCTCTTTCAAAGACTAGGAATTGCCAAGAATAATTCCTTGTCAGTTATGCAACAATCTCCTGGGAATGTTCAGGCACGTAGTTGTCTTCCCATGGAAAGTCAAGATAGTTCATGATCATGACTGTTTACTGGACTGGTGCTAGAGCCTTCAGTGAGCAGGGCATGAAAATTCTTAAGCATTATGGGGAAAATTTGGTTGTCTTAGAGGTGCAGTGTAGTTTTGAAAACTTTGCCAGTAGATAGTCTTGGCAAAGAGGATTGTCTTCTGCTCTTTCCCATAGAAAATATCCAGGAAATGCAACAAAGATATACACCAAAGACCCAGGTGTCAATGGTGGGTCTTGAAACTAGAGCTTCATGGTGTTGCAATTGACATGGGGACAAAGAAGGAATGATGGGTGAAAGAGGGTACTGATGGCTTGTGTTAAACCAAAATCACTCAGTTTAACATGATCTTGTCCCTGAGTAACACACTGTCTGGTTTTGTCTCTATGCACCAGTGCTTGATCGTGCATGTATTCCAGCACTTTGTTCAGCTGTAGCACACAACACTTCACCATCGTGTCTGGAATTCCAATCTGGAACTATAGTAGAAAACCATTAAATTTAATCTGCAAGGATTCTGTTCTCTGCCATTAATGTTTTGGCGACTGTTGTGCATTTCTAAAATGGAAAATCCTTCACTTACATTTATTCAGTTTCGCTCTGCACTGTTGGAACGAGTGTCTCACTAAGGCAGAGGTTAAGGGTGCAAGTGGAGGCCCTAGAAAAGGTGGAGGAAGCAGTGGAAGAAGTGTGAAATATAGGTTTGTCTTGTAAGCCTTGGGGATTCTAATAGTTGTGGAGCAGCACTTTCCCTGCTTGCCACCAGAGGTGCCCAGTCAGTGAGACTCAATGCATACAACACATCCCTTGGGGTTGAATGAACAGTTATCATTTAGCTGTTTTTTGTAATACATCTTACACTGTGCATTCATCTCCCTGAGCCGTGCTCTGTTTTTGTCTGGTCTGGTTGAGTTCCTATGCCTGCACCTAACACTCCCTGGCCAATCACATCAATTTAATACATCAAGGGGACTCGAGCATGCTTAGATTTATAGGTATTAACAAGTTTTTGTTTTTTTTCCCCCTACATAGTGTGATTGGTATAGACAAATTCTACAAAGGGAGAGTAGATGGATATTTACAATGAGGACAACATATCCCTTTGTTTTGAATGAACAGTTACCATATAGCTGTTTTTTGTAATATATCTCACACTGTGCATTCATCTCCCTGAGCCGTGCTCCGTTTTGTCTGGTCTGGTTGAGTTCCTATGCCTGCACCTAACACTCCCTGTATAGGGGGTGGTCCTCACCAGGAGAGCTCGTTTGGGGGCTCATGGATCATGACTTTCGGAGTGCCACTCGGGAGACCAGTCCTTTATACACATGGGGTATGTCTCTGGAGTACCACCTGAGAGATTATTACTATCCTTTGGTTCATATACATTTCCGGACCACCTTCTGTATCCTCTATTCCCCACGGAATTTGGTTGTTTTTTTTCATTGTTTCATCATTTACCCAAGCATAGGAGTTCCATCTAAAGTGTATAATAGCTGCGCTCTCTTTTTTATATGTGCCTCTATTAAACTGTAACCTATCCAACCAAGATGCTATATGGATATAAAGGCATTAATTTCTTGTGTCTTCATTGCTTGCCTGTATTTCTCCCTGCTTTTGGTCCCTATTGGGGGTTAACAATCCATGGGGGCGTCACCTGAATCATACTGATTGGAATACAGGCCAAATCCGGCATCAATGGGTTTGTTCCTTACAGTGCTTTTACTAATCATCGGCTGATAATTTATGCATAAAGGTGTTTAAGCACAATATATTTATAAAAGCTGTTATTTGGGACCACTAGAGAATGTTTTGAAAGTGGTGAGGGAGATAGTAGTGGTTTGGAGGTGTGACCATCCACGTTATACTCACCATATGATCCACCAGAGGAAGTGTCTCAGTAACAGGAGGTGCGTCACACAAGGGGCGGAGGAAGTATGTCTCAGTAACAGGAGGTGCGTCACACAAGGGACAGAGCCTGTCATGACGTGCTACAAGCCCGGAATCTTTACATCTTCACCAGTAACGCTGGCGCTCAGCAGCAGTAACATGCTTATCTGCATGTAACACCTCCCTGATGAGTCTCTGGACGAAACGCGTCGGGAGACACATGCACCATTCATAAGGCAACCGCAGCATATCCATATCCGGGGTGAAAGACAGTGTGTTTCAGCATACAGCCCCATGTTCAGGATATTGGGTGAGATCCAGGGTGGATAAAAATCAATGATTTTTTTAAAAAAATCAAAAAAATCGGATTTTTTTGATTTAAATCGGATTTTTTTGATTTAAATCGGATTTTTTTGATTTAAATCGTTTTTTTTTCAATAAACTGCTTTTTGAGGAAAATATTTTACCATCCAAAGGTTCTTCCATCATGAGATAAAGCTGAGTTGTTTAACTCAGTAGAATAAAGGCTGTATATGTGTAACATTCACAATGCCATGCTCTTCCAGAGGTTTCTGTAGGATTAGTGGGCAGTTTCTCTCCTATATTATCACAGACGCTCGCTTTACTTACGCAGTTCTCAAAACTGAATTTGACTCCAGCCTCTTCTTCACGGCAAAAATGTTACAACATGAACAGAGTTGAGAAAAAGACCTTAATCCTATTGTTCTACAAACCTATGAATACAGAATCAACCCCTTCAGTGCCAAGTCCAAGAAGTTAGACAATATGTTTCTGATTGTTTGGAGTGGAATAGATCTGCACAACACAAGAAGAATGTGAATCTAAGTGTGAGGAGGAGGAAGGGCAAGCAGACAAGAAAATGATCACGTGTGACTTCTCTCCTCCATTACTAGGTGTTTGTAATAACAGAGGATGTAGTTTAGGCTCACAGAACGGAGCCATTTTGTTGGGGACTGCCAGTGATACTGACAAGTAGGCTGTCACTGAGGACGACCGGCAGCATCTATTCTGTTAGTTCATGCTGCTTGCTGTATTATAAACTGAGCACAGATACGTGGAGAGTATCACACACTGTGATTATTCACAGCACATGACACACTGCATGTACCTAGATACAGGGCTGAGTGTAGTGTATCGCATTATGGGATTAGATACACCGGTCTGGGGCATATCGCACTTGATGAAATTAGATACACCGGTCTGGGGCATATCGCACATGATGAAATTAGATACACCGGTCTGGTAGAAACTTTGATTTAAATCACTGATTTAAATCAAGCCTTACTGACTAGTGATTTAAATCGTGATTTAAATCGTGATTTAAATCAGTTTGATTTAAATCAAATCCACCCTGGTGAGATCGTTCTGTATTTTACGATTCTCCATAAGATGATTATCTGCAACAGCGCTTATTTATAGTTTGCACATATGGAATGCTCATTACACACAATAGGAGCTTTATTCCATTAGATGGTAATAGCGTTGACTAGTACTGGTTGCCAAAAGTCTGCTTTTCATTTAACCCCTACTATGCACACACTGATATAAGGTTTGGGATTTATTAAGAGATCAGACAAAAAGATCTATATGGTTTATTACATACAACTGTAAACCGTTTTTATTGAGTTTTGGTATGGTTCTAAGGTTCAATCTGTGTATTATGTGGAGACTGGAATAACACAGTTCGGTTCCCTTAACCATATTCATATCATATAGTATGTGGCATTTATTGGTGGGACCTTTAATTGGTTATAAAAGACAGCTGCGCCTTCTGTATTTGCATTATATCCATAGCCGCATTGTCTGATTCCAATTAATATATCAGGTCACAAGGGGTGCATTTACCCTTAGATGATAAAATTACCCTGAGGTATATACAGTCCTCTGTGTCTGTCGTTATTTGTGTGCTTATTATTTTTTCACCTGGCACTTGTTTTTTTTTTACATTTTTTGTTGGTTAGTCCTTTTTAAAGTTTCATTAAAAGTTATATTTTATCCATAGCTTTTTCACAGGAGCAGCACCTTCCCTGCTTGCCACCAGAGGTGCCCAGTCAGTGAGACGCAACGCCCTTGGCCATCAATACTCCAAGTATCTGTGGTGAAATGTGAATCGCCCGCCAGGGCAATGGGATACTCTGTACCGGGCCAGTGTATTGAAGGGATGTGTCACAGCAGCAGTGACCCGATCCATGGCCCTGGGCGTCCATTAAAAGGGTGGTATTATTTACAGGGGATGTTTAGAGTTAGTAGTGTAGGTATTCGTGATGCCACCTGTGGTATCTGGTCAATGGTGACCAGCGCTGCGATGCAGATCCTCTGGAATAGATGGTGAAATGCAGCAGAGTTTATACAGCCTCCCACAAGTGAGGCTATGATATCCCAGGGCAGGTAGATGTAGTGAAAGGTTGTAATGGTGCCAAGAGATGTAGCTGAGTGTAGTAGTTGACTCAGGAAGAAACTGAGAAGCAGTTTCCAAAGCTTTACTTAGTTTTGCAGGCAAAGTATCCAGGGCATTGAATACAGGTCGTACTGGAGTAGGTCAGCCTGAAAGTAGTTTAGGATCCCCTTACTAAAGGTGGGATATGAGGTCTCCTTCCTAACGCTGTTCTCTGAGGCACTGGCTGCTATAAGCTCCGTCTAAGTTCCTCTCTCATTTAATTTGAACTTCACTCTTATAACAGGCAGCTGTAACCTGTTTCAGGAATCACTCTCTATGGAGTCTCCAGCTCACATGTGCTGCTGCTTGGAAAAAGAGTCTTAATTGTGACAGAGAACCTGCCATTCTCTGCCCTCCTGATTCTGCTTCTGGGACTTCACTTCACCCTCTCGGCCTCGGACTCCAGGGGTCTGGTCTCCGGCGCTCAGACCTGGGGATGAGCCCTGCTATGGCTCCAGTCCCCCAGCTTGTCTCTACACATCTGTCCTCTCTCGTCCCTCCAGCTACACTGCCTAACTCCTCCCCCAGCCAGAATTTTCCAGAGAAACTCTCCTGCAAATCAGGTGCTAGAGCTTCTCCTTCTGGTCTGGAGTAAGGAAAGATGTTGCATGCTGTTACCTGCTAAGGGATCCTTCTTTGCTTTCAGTCATGACATCACCCTCAAGCAACAAAATCAGGCAGAGATGCTTACCTGTCTAGAAAGGCCTCAATACTAATGCACTGACAGGGTGCAGCAGACCCTAGTAAAATGGCAACTACACAGATGCATTAATACCAAATGAAACAGCCAGCCTACAATCAGGGATTGGCCGTGTGGCACACCAGTGCACAAAGATACAATCTATATGTGGCTATGTTCACACTAGGAATGCAGAGCGTCTAGTTCACAGCCTATTAATGACGCCTTATGCGGGCTGCCCAGTGCTAACTATAATGCATCCAATGTGAACAGACGCCACAGTGTACAGAACCATTAGGACCCAAATGCACCCTGCAAAGATATAATGTGCAAAAAAAAAAAATATCAATATATATAAGGTATTGGTTGATATTCTGGCCAAAATAGGAAGCTGGAACCTCAGACAGAGGACTAAAAATAAAAAAAAAAAACACCAGACGCAACAAACAGGCTGGCTGTTTCATTTGGTATTAATGCACCTGTGTAGTCGCCATTTTACTAGGGTCTGCTGCACCCTGTTAGTGCATTAGTATTGAGGCCTTTCTAGACAGGTAAGCATCTCTGCCTGTTGCTTCTGGTGTTTTTTTTTTTTTTGTCCACTGTATGAGGTTTTTATGACATCACCCTCCCCTGGAGGAAGGCAAGATCACTGTGGCAACCAAACTCCTGGGGTGCCACAAATGCACCATGGCAGACATAGACCTAACCTCTCAAATTCAGATCCCAAATCAAGGTTGGCGGTTTCTGACAAAATGCAGTGTCATTGGACCTAGAAATGGCTTCCTCTGAGGCATTACATACGATGATGCACTGTTGCCCCTGTTCTCCACCACAATATATTCATCTCTTTCAATGACTAGGAATTGCCAAGAAAAATTCCATGTTAGTTATACAACAATCTCATGGGAATGTTCAGGCACGTAGTTGTCTTCCCATGGAAAGTCAAGATAGTTCATGATCATGACTGTTTACTGGACTGGTGCTAGAGCCTTCAGTGAGCAGGGCATGAAAATTCTTGAGCGTTATGGGGATAATTTGGTTGTCCTGGAGGTGCAGTGTAGTTTTGAAAACTTTGCCAGTAGATAGTCTTGGAAGAGAGGATCGTCTTCTGCTCTTTCCCATGGAAAATATCCAGGAAATGCAACAAAGTAATACACCAAAGACCCAGGTGTCAATGGTGGGTCTTGAAACTAGAGCTTCATGGTGTTGCAATTGACATGGGGACATGGAGAGAATGATGGGTGAAAGAGGGAACCGATGGCTTGTGTTAAATTGAAATTACTCAGTTTAACATGGAAGCAGTCTTTGTCCATGAGTAATACTTTGTCTGGTTTTATGTTTCTATGCACAGTGCTTGATCGTGCATATATTCCAGCACTTTGGTCAACTGTAGAGCACAACACTTCACCATCGTTTTCTGGAAGTCCAACTTAACTATAAAAATGTGAGCTTATTCTGTGTCCTTTTTTTTTCTCCACCACGTTGATGTTAATATGTTGTGTAGTAAAATACTTATTTCATAAGATTTCTTCGCTATAATCATAACTGGTTGAACTGCTGGTTCTATTTTGAAATGTAAGATAAACTCTGCACTCAACTTTGAATGATAATGGTGTGATTTTATTATAGTTCAGTGATGTCAAACGTTTCGGTCAGCAGACCTTCTTCAGTAACTATACAAAATAATAAATGGTTCGACAGATTTCATGGAAAATATATACCCAAATAATCTTATTTACAAAAAAATAAAGTATATACATGGTATCAAGACTTGTTCCGAAGTAAATATAGGAAGAGGCAAGGTTGGTTCAGTCATAAATCTAATTCAGAGAAAGAGGAGCATAAACATACATACCGTATATCACAGAATAATGCTGTTAATATGAATCAATCAGACTTATATCCTATAGTGACCAGAAGAAAGGGTGATGTTGTTCACCTAGACATGAATTCCCATTTGGGTCTGCATAACAAGAGCTCATTTCGCCCACCACATGGGTCACATGCGGTTGAAACCTTCATTGAGTTTGTTCACACATCATTTCAACTTCTACGTAAGGACATAGAACAGGGGAAACTTTTTTACCCTCCTAATATGTCCCAGGTTGAAAAACAAGCATTAAAATCTCTCCAGGATGATCAATCCCTTATCTTTAAACCTGCTGACAAAGGTGGAGCCCTTGTGGTCATGGACAGGACACTGTATATAGCAGAAATTAAACGACAATTATCAGACACTTCGATTTATCATATTCTACCTAGAGACCCAACCAGTGAGATTCGATCCAAAATTGAGACCATTATTACAAAATATTCCAACTTGGGGATCCTTGACTCCAAAACAAGCGAGTTCTTACGCAACAAGAATCCAATCACTCCAGTATTCTACACCATACCAAAGATCCATAAAAATTTGCAGAATCCACCAGGCAGGCCCATAGTGGCCTCCACCAACTCAATCTTATCACCCATTGCCAAATTTTTAGAGAAAATTCTCACACCCATCACCCATACAGCCTCCTCTTTCCTGCTTGACACTGGAGATTTCCTCCAGACCATTCAGAGACTACAGAGGGTACCACCCAACACCATCCTAGTAACCATGGATGTCAAGGATTTATACACCTCGATACCTCATGTCAATGGCATCAATTCAGTACACCATCTCCTAACCACAGAAGGTTGGGCAGAAGACCAGATTAATCTGGTCATAGAGTTACTTTCAGTTATTTTGTTCAACAACTTCTTCCTCTTTCAGGATTCATTCTATTTACAGATACGTGGCACCGCCATGGATCTAACGTGGCACCCCCTTATGCCAACACGTACATGGCGGATTTTGAAACCACCCACATCTATAAACACCCCTTGTTTTCACGGTACGTTTTACTGTGGAAACGGTATATCGATGACGTGTTTTGTCTATGGAGTGGCACGGTAGAATCCCTGCAACAATTCCTGTCCTTTCTCAATTCTGCATGGCCAGGCATCACCTTCACTATATCTCATGATTCACAGAAAATCAATTTTCTAGATACCATGGTGATGAAAGATAATGATGGCCTTATTACAACGGATTTATTTGTCAAACCAACGGACAAAAACAGCATTTTACATTATTCCAGTTTCCATCCCCCGTCTGTCAAGAAATCGATCCCCATCTCGCAATTTCAACGCGTCAAACGGATAGTCACCAATGACTCTCTCCGAACAGCCCGCCTTCAAGACATGTCTCTGAAATTCTCCAAAAGAGGATACCCGTTGACCCTTTTGGAAGAATCTAAGAACCATGTACCACAGACACGTCACAATAGGGATACTAAACGGATCCCCTTCATCCACTCCTACCATCCCTTTGCATTCTTACTACACAAAACAATCAAACGTCATTGGCACCTCTTATCCACAGCCCATCCGAACATTCCCGAATTTCAGGTACCATTTTTACCCTGTTTTAAAAGACCACCCAACATCAAAGACAGTCTGATTAGGGCCGATATAGGCCCTTTAACACCTATTAGACAGAAGTTTCTTGCTCGTCCTAAGACTGGGACATATCCGTGTCTACACTGTGCTCAGTGTAGCAATGTCCTCAAAGGTGACCGTTTTCATCATCCCCATACAGGTAAAACATTCCGCATTAAAGATTTTTACACATGCGACACGTCATTTGTAATCTACCTCATCAAGTGCCCATGTGGTTTGCTTTATGTCGGGGAAACCACCCTTCCAGTGAAAGACAGAATTTCTAAACACAAGTCCACCATACGTTGTGCCAATTTATTACTTCCAGTACCATACCACTTTCACTCAAAGGGACATACCATTTCGCAACTACAGTTTCAGGTCATTGACCATATACCTCCATTAAGACGGGGTGGTGATCGGATCGCACTATTGAAAAAACGGGAATCGTATTGGATCCACACACTGGAAACACTCACCCCTAAGGGTCTTAATAGGGACTATGATTTACTGTCATTTATTTGAATTGTCAATTCTGTGATTTTTTCTAATTACATCTTCTCCCTTTCTCTAGAGTCGCCTATATTGACTGCCAGAAACTATGGGCACTTAGAAAATCCTCACCAGCCTTTTTCCCATCTCTTTACTGCACTTCTAAGACTGAGCTGCGTTTCAACCTTGAAATCACCACTGAGCATGCGCTGCCTTAAGCACACTCCCACATCTCAGAACCCATGGAACGCACGTGGACCGCATTCTGCACTTCCGGGCACGTCACTTCCGGTCTAGCCGGAACCAGGAAGTGTCACACTTGAACACATGGCACTGGCGTCCATATAAACTCACCCCAGGTAGCTATCACTGCACTACTCCAGCGGTGGACACCGCGACAACTGCCATCCCTGGGCAAGGTAACTGAACCGCTCCATAAGCACCCTCTATCAGCGTTCACCACTCTGAGTGTTTATGTGCTATGTCTCCTTACAGGCCACAACACAGGCTCTGTTAAGACCTTATCATCCTCATAGTAAGGTTAACTCTGTATATATCTAATGCACGCGTCTCACAGCCCAGACTCTGCTACTCACACTTTTATGTGCTCTTTAGTAATTATAGGTCATACCTATTATCCTCATTTCACTCCTAAAACGGATCTCCCTTTTGACACTGAGATTCACGGTATGTACTATTACTCAGCAGCTCTGAACCAACCACTGTGAGCACTCACTGTTATAATTCTCACATGTTATCTCATAGTCATTACTTACCTGCGGCAGGAACCACATTAACCCCTTAGGGTAAGCAGCCAGTCAGCCTCACATTATTGTGCTCTATGGGAATTCATGTCTAGGTGAACAACATCACCCTTTCTTCTGGTCACTATAGGATATAAGTCTGATTGATTCATATTAACAGCATTATTCTGTGATATACGGTATGTATGTTTATGCTCCTCTTTCTCTGAATTAGATTTATGACTGAACCAACCTTGCCTCTTCCTATATTTACTTCGGAACAAGTCTTGATACCATGTATATACTTTATTTTTTTGTAAATAAGATTATTTGGGTATATATTTTCCATGAAATCTGTCGAACCATTTATTATTTTGTATAGTTACTGAAGAAGGTCTGCTGACCGAAACGTTTGACATCACTGAACTATAATAAAATCACACCATTATCATTCAAAGTTGAGTGCAGAGTTTATCTTACATTTGAATATGGTTTGGGAACTTACTCTTGCACCAGCACATTGACTGTGCACACGTATTTTGTTACCAACTATTTTGAAATGTTTCTTACCTTTTTTAAGAGTTTCATAAGTGCAGTGTTCGCACATTTTGAAGCTATGGCCATGTTCTGCAATTTTTGGTACTGCGGACTCCACATTATCCATGAGACAACAGCGCTCACTAGTAAAACTCAATACTAACTGAACTCTTGATGTACATATGACAACCTTGCTCTGAACCTCCTAGACTTGCATTGAGAAGTGACTTCCGTGTCATTCGAGTCCATGTAGATGGGGGGGGGGGGTGAAGATGATCCTTTCGTAACCTGATAGCTGGATGGACACACTGCTCATGGAGAAAATTGTCATGCTTTGTCCGTGTCTTTATCAGTTTAAGGGCAACATTGTTTCCTTAAAAGAAAAATTAATATCAAAGCAAATACTTGGGGAACATTGGGATTACTAGAAATATTGGTTCTTTAACCCCTTAACACCTTGACATGTGTATCTGAGATCAGGTATTTTATTGCTCCATGACAGATGGATATGCCCTGCTGATTGCACTAGTACATAAGCTGTAATGGGCAATATGCTGCAGGAGCGCGGCTGAAACACTGCTCAGCTCCTGCTGTATCTACTAGTACTGACGTTATATCTGTTTCTAGCAGTTTACTTTTTACAGGCGTGAGAGGAACCACCATCGCCAATACCTGGACAAAACGTTAAAGCTGACCAATTTATCATTGCATCCACAAACTAGAACACTAAAATCTTTGGTGTTCAGTGTGGTTTACATATGGCTTTAAACTCCAAAATTGCCATCTTTGAAAATCACTTTCTACTTTGCAAACAAACTAGTTTAGTATAGTCTATTTGTTTTTGAAAATGATACCACTAAATACAGGTTTTTAAGAAAAACCAGCTCTCCAACAGCTCAAGATTTTTTGTTTGCATCAGGTTCTGAGAGCCATAAATCTTTTTTTTACTAATTTTACACAAATCGTGTGGGTCACCCTAACTTCAGTAATCTGTTAGCTGTTTGATTCATTTAATTTGTTTATTCACTACAATAGATGGTCTTAAGAAAAATGTATTGCTGGATTTAATATGCACCCAAAAATGGCCTCAGCTGAAACTGTTCCTAAAATTGTAAAACCCCAATCCCCAACCCTCACTCAGAAATTTTATGTAAATGGCATAATACCCTATAAACCTACAGAATGCTTCATTTTACTAAGGAGAAATGTTTAACACGTGTAACTAATTTAAACCTATGAAATACGATACACTTTATTGATCCCGAGAGAAATTATGGTTTCACAGCAGCATTACAACCACACTACAAACAAAATATTACAAACAGCATTACATAGTCATGTGCAAGATCTGTGTCTAGTAATTACTCTAACCACAATACGTAACAAACAAAGGTACACAAATCTCTAATTTCCATTAGTGTACCAGTCCTAAGTCATAGCCATCTTTCACCCTTAGTTTGTGCCTACCGCTATGGGGATGTATAACAATTCACTATTTCCTGAATTTCTCCTTCTTGCACCTTGGAAGGATTAGACGGCTGCTGAATGTGCTCTTCTGCTTCAAGAACAGCTCGTATAGTGGGTGTGTGTTATTGTTTGTTATAGCCCTGCACTTCTTTTGAATCCTATCCTACACTACTTCCTTAAGAGTCAAGATGGAGGCCAACAGCTGCACTTGCCTTCTTGATAAGTTTGAGCTTATTAGCGTCAGCCACTTGCACACTACTGCCCCAGCAAATGATGGCAAAAAAGATGGCACTTGCAACAACTGACTGGTAGAACATTTCCAGCATTTTGCTGCACACATTGTACTTTCTGCAGAAGCTCAGGTCGTTCAGTCTGCTTATTCCCTTCTTGTGAACCTTCTCTGTATGACACCTCCAATCAAGTTTGCGGTCTAGGTGAACCCCCAAATATTTGTAGCTCTCAACCATCTCCACGTCCTGGCCAGCAATAGTTATCAGTAAGTAATCATCCTTTTTCCTTCTATAACTCACCACCATCTCCTTGGTTTTCTTCATATTTAGTTCTAGACAGTTAGTCTGACACCAATCCACAAAGTCAGAAACCACCCTTCTATATTCCTCCTCCCCCTGGTCCCCCACAATGCCCCCTACAATCAGTCATCTGAGAATTTTTGCAGGTGATAGAAGTCGGATTTATACTGAAAGTCGGCTGTATACAATGTGAAGACAATGGCTGACAGCACTAAACCCTGAGGGTCTCCCACACTGCCAGATACCACCTCCCCCATCCTTACAAACTGCGACCTGTCCGTCAGGTAGTCACTTATCCAGTTCACCATCCCCTCATCTACCGCCATAGCAGTCAACTTATTTCGTAATAAGGGCGGATGTTAAGTATTGAAAGAACTAGAGATGTCAAAGAACATGGCACGCGCTGCAGTGCCATCATTGTCAAAGAACGAATGCATTGTATGTAGCAGAGACAATCCTGCATCATCCACCCCCAATCTCTGCTGGTTCGCAAACTGCAGGGGTCAGTGTAGGCCCTCACCCTCGGGTACAGGTAGGCAAGTACTATTCTCTCCAACAATTTCATAGCATGTGATGTTAAGGCCACTGGATGATAGTCATGTAGGGAAGTTGGAGAGGTGATCTTGTGGAACTGGCACCAGGCAGGTGGTCTTCCACATCACTGGTATTCTCTGTGATTGTAGGCTCCTGTTAAACAGGTGCTGAAAGACATTACACAGTTGGTTTGCACACACTTTTAAAACACTGGGACCGAGGCCATCAGGCCCAGCTGCTTTGCCTATGACTAGTTTACGAAACTGTTTCCTCACATCCCTTGGGGAGACAGTGAAAGCAGACAGTTCATCACCCAAAGTCAATGCTGCCAATCGTTCCTCAGCTCCATCCCTCATTCCTGATGACACATCACATGTGTTGGTAAATCTGTTGAAAAACTCATTCATTTCATTAGCCATGGGCAGATCCACTTCCTCACACTCCGGCCTTGCCTAAAACTCAGTTAACTGCTTCATTCCTGACCACACCTCCTTGGAATTGTTGTGTGACAGTTTATTTTCTTTAATTCGGAACGCCTCATGGGCATTCTTAATTATCTCTTTTAAGTCCCTTTGTATCAATTTCAGTTTTAGTATCCTTCATTTAAATGCCATTTTTTTCTCATTTAGTAAGTATTTCAATTCTTTTGTAATCCAAGGCTTGTTATTAGCATAACATTGAAGCTTTTTAACTGGTGCTACAGTATCAGTACAAAAATGTATGTAATCGGCTACTCTCCCGACAATATCATTTAAATCATGCTCTCCCCTGTCACATCACCTCTGTGAGGTCACAACAGTCTTGCAGAGCTTTTTCAGCTGCAGGAGACCACCTCCGGATTAGTTTTATTGTGGCTGGTTTACTGACAACAGGTTGATTAGATTGAGACAATAGTATGAGGTTGTGGTCAGATTTCCCCGGGAGGGGGGTTAATGCAGACGATGAATAGGCGTCTTTAACATTTGCATAGAGGAGATCCAATATAGAGCTGTCCCTTGTTGCACACTTAACATATTGATAGAACTTTGGAAGAGCCTTTGAGATCATGACTCTGTTAAAATCCCCAGAGATTAATGTTAACGAGTTTGTCTAAAGGCGAGCCAACACCCCCAACAACACTTCCCTAGCTGCCTCTTGGCTAGCAGATGGAGGTAGATACATGACTATTGCAATGCAAATGGAGTATTATCTAGATAGATAGTAAGGCCTAAGGCCAACTGCTAAGAGTTCAATGTTTTGACAGCAGTGATTTTCTTTAACAGTTATGTGCTGCTGATGACACCATCTGTTAATGTATAGTATCACCCCACCACCCTTCTTACCACACCTAGCCTTGTCTCTATCAGCCCGGACCATTTGAAATCCTGGAATCAAGACACTTGAATCAGGAGCATCCCCATGTAACCAGGTTTCTATAAAGCACATAAGACTGCATTCCTTGAACTCCTTTAGGGTTTTACACAGAGCTAACAGTTAATCCGTCTTATTTCCCAGAGAGTGTACATTACCCATAATGATTGATGGTACTGCTGGTTTAAACCTTCTTCTCCTGGACTTCAACTTTTTTTCCTGCTCTGCAGCCTCTGAAAGGTCTCCACACTTCATGGGGAACTTGTGGTATGGCCACACCTGGAGAAGGCTTCAACCTGCTCAGCGCAAGAAGTCGGTCTCTTGAATACACCACACGTTTAGTGACGGGCTTAGGGACTGCCAGCAGATCAGCGACCCTGTCCTTCGCTCCAGTCCACACCAGGACTGACTGCGTCCAGTGTCCACCTCTGTACCCAGATGGCTGCTTCAGTAACCAACAAGGTAGAAGCTGTGTATTGCGGAGCTATAGCTGACAGAGGCTCCATTAGATTCATGTCCAAGGGTGTTAATAACTGAGCATCACATTTATCCGTTTAGGAGTTGCATGTACCTGTGTGTGATGGACAAGCAGCTCTGGATCGGCACTCAGATCTGCCACTACTACGTACAAGGGCACCTTCCCACAATGGTCCGTCATGCAGGAACATTGCGATCAACAGGGTGTAAAACATCCATCAATCCAAGGTTAAAGTTAGGAGTCCATGAAAGTTCCCAGGGTCCAAAAGAAAAGTCCAACAGAAACAAACAAACTGAGTAGCTGCTGCTTCAATGGGCTGCTAGTAGCACGGCGCCAGTATTACCTCTGGAGCTTTAGTAGGGTGTGGTACCTGTAGTAGGGAGCAGATTACTCCAGCTTCAAAGCAGGAACAATCACAGATCTGTTAAATGCAGAATCTCCTTTTTTGCAACTAAAATGTATAAAAACTGATTACCAAGTCGTATGTACCAGATATTGGTGCAACTGAAAACCAAATCGTGCAGAAACTATGCCTCATATAAATGTATTGACAAATTGGGTGTGTTTATGAAGTGCCTGCCAGGGCAGTGGGGCATCTCGGTACTGGGCCGTTTCTTAAAGGGGCAGTGTCACTGTAGCAGTGACTCGGTCCATGGCCCTGAGCGTCCAATAAAACTGGTGTTTACAAGGGAATAAAGCTTATAGTAAAGTGTTGGTGACGCCACCTGTGGTACTCTGCAATAAAAGATGTTTGCCGACTCTGCAGATTGTCCCCTGGGACGGTTGTTGATGTATTAGAGTTGGTGCAGGGCTATGTCCCAGGGCTGGTGTAGTGTGTTTAAGATAGTTCTGCTACATCCCTTGCCAAATACTACATAATTACTGAGTGGGTGTTGCAGGACGAACTTGAAAGGACAGTCAAGTGCAGTTTCCAAAGCTTTACTCAGTTTTTGTGTACACAGATGCCCGCTTGGTACTGTGTCCTCCAGGTGATGGGTCCAGCAAACTCCCAGGTAGATTGGGATACACCTTTCCCGGACTCCAATATGTTCCTTTCCTGGCTGCCTCACTGATTGACTGAGGTGTTAATAATAATAATAATCTTTATTTATATAGCGCCATCATATTCCACAGCGCTTTACAGTTTAACAGTTTCAAAACACAAGTCATAAGTAACAAAGTTAACAATACAATAATTAAAGCAAAATAAGCCGCCCCTGCTCGTGAGAGCTTACAATCTACAATGAGGTGGGGGAATACAAAGTACAGGTGTGTATATACAATGGTGCATTTACAATGATGGTCCAGCCATCTTGAGGAAGTGAGGGATGGATGGAGATAGTGAATGGGCTACACACACACACTTACATATAGAATGACTTTGATTAGTGAACGTGATAGGCCGCTCTGAACCAAAGTCTTTTGAGAGAGTGCCTGAAACTGTGCTAATTGTGGATAGTCCTAATTTCTTGGTGTAGAGCATTCCAGAGGATTGGCGCAGCGCGGGAGAAGTCCTGGAGTCGGGAGTGGGAGGTACGGATTAGTGCAGAGGTTAGTCGAAAGTCATTTGCAGAGCGCAGCAGTTGGTTAGGCCGATAGACAGAAATGAGGGAGGAGATGTAGGGGGTGCTGCACAGTGGAGAGCTTTGTGGGTGAGAACAAGTACTTTGAATTGGATCCTATAATGAATGGGCAGCCAATGTAAGGACTGGCAAAGAGCGGATGCGTCTAAGTACCGATTAGCCACATGGACGGCTCTCGCTGCTGCATTATGTACTGGAGAGGGGATAGTCGAGTAACAGGGAGGCCAATTAATAGAGCGTTGCAGTAGTCCAGGCAGGAGTGGATCAGGGTGACAGTGCGGGTTTTTGTTGTTTCCATGTTGAGAAAAGGGCAGATTCTAGAGATGTTCTTTAGGTGTAAGTGGCAAGAGTTTGTGTATGGGATGTGAAGGAGAGATTGTTGTCAAACATAACACCCAGACAAGCGCGCCTGTGGCCAGGGTGTTATTATGGTGCCGCCCACAGAGACAGTAATGTCATATTTAGGGAGGTTAGTAGACGGCAGGAGCAGAATAAGTTCAGTTTTTGAGAGGTTGAGTTTCAGATAGAGAGCGGACATGATGTTGGAGACTGTGGACAGACAGTCACTGGTGTTCTGTAGTACAGCGGGGGTAAGGTCGGGGGATGACGTGTATAGTTGTGTCATCAGCATAAATATGGGACTGAAAGCCAGATCTGCTGATGGTCTGTCCAATTAGGGCCGTGTACAGAGAAGAGAAGGGGGCCAAGGACTGAGCCCTGGGGTACACCGACAGTGAGAGGAAGAGGAGATGATGTGGAGCCAGAGAATGAAACACTGAAGGAGCGGTCAGAAAGATAGGAGAACCAGGAGAGAACAGAATCCTTAATACCTAGTGACTGGAGCCTATAGAGTAGGAGACGGTCAACAGTGTCAAAAGCTGCAGGAAGGTCAAGAAGAATGAGCAGAAAGTGGTTACCATTACATTTTGCTGGCAGAAGGTCATTGGTCACTTTTGTTAAATGCAGTTTCTATCGAATGTAGGGGGCAGAAGCCGGACTGTGAAAGGTCTAGGACGGAGGGAGTGGAGAGGTAACGGGTAAGGCAGAAGTAGACTAGGTGCTCCAAAAGTTTATATATGAGGGCGAGATTGGAGACTGTGTACTTTTTTGTGCAAGATGGGTCGAGAGCGGTTTTCTTTAGTAATGGAGTAACGATAAAGTGAAGAAGGATGGGGAAAATGCCTGAGAGGGAGAGATTAAAGATTGTAGTTAGGTGAGTTGTGACAACTGGAGAGAGACTGGAGGAGGTGTGAGGGAATGGGATCGGTAGTGCATGTAGTCGGAAGAGAAGAAGAGAGGAGTCTGGAGACTTCTGTGATGGGATCAAATGTGGAAAGTGACCCAGGGGAATGGCAGGCACAGTACCGTATAAGGAATGTGCCTCTGGAGACCCTAAAAAAAAAAAAGCTAGAACCTGTGTGCAGTGCCCATTTCCCCCCTCCCACTACTCCCCACGTGATGCCAGAATTCGGACACCCAACTGACGAATGGGAAGAGGAAGGGGGGGCATCCGGCCACATCCTCAGGGGTTAAATTCAGGTACCTTGGGTCTGCGACTGCCTTTCTCCCCGGCTGACCCTTGGAACTTTCTCCACCCACTCCCCAACACCCTTTCCTACCCAGCCTGGGATGAGACCATCCTCCCTTAGGGTACATCCAGGGTGCCATGCTGCTATAGTCTGTTGGGTGCGGGTGTTAGAGGCCTGGGTGGTGCTCCCTCCTTACCTGTGAGTGGTATGACTCATGCGCAAACTGCTTTTTTTTTTTTTTCCCCGTATTAATTTTCCTTCAGCCCCAAAATGCATGTTAAAAGGATTAAATGGCTCTCAAACTTTAAACAATTTATGCAACCTAAAGCAGAAACAAATTCTCAATTAATTGAAAGTTGCTAAATTACTATTACTAAATCATGAAGTTTTTTTTTTTTTGACCGGTCTAAGAAAGTAAGCCTTGTAAGCCAGAGAACCCTTTCAACTTGAGGTAGATCTAATCAAAGTGGTCGGTAATGGGATGTTATGACATATCATCAGAAGTCTCCAGATGAAGTTGGGTCTTCAAGTAGATTCTGATCTGATGCATCACAAGAGATGCAATCTCCATGTAATGAAGTTGCTTCTCTAGGAGTTGAGTGCAAAGAAGACCTTGTAGTAAAGATCCAAATCACAAATAACTGCAATGACCCAATGGTGGGGGGAAAGGAGTCTCTCAGCATATTCCCAAACTTGCCCCTCACTAATTAAATCAATGTGGCTTTGAACCAAATATGAAAATACGCATTTATTTTTAAACTACAAGTGTCATGTGCTTGTTACCAGACATTAGGGCAGAGACACTAGTGATTAAAAAATCGGTCCGATTTTGATGCAGGAGACTCGGACAAGTGCAATGCAATTGTCATGCGTCTTTTGTGAGTACAATTTAATTTTTCACACCTAACATCCGATTTACATACGAATGCAGTGCAATTGCTATCAGACTGCAATGCGATTTATTTAACATAAGCTTTTACATACAGAGAACTATTCTATGTAAAAGCTCATGTTAAAATCTCATTGTAATACACAATTGTACACATCGTTATAAAACCAATAAATATTCAAAACTAATATATATAAAATAGGAATAGCACTCCAAATGGCAGTAATAAGGTGCTTTTTAATGGCCCATGTGGCAACGTTTCGGTCCTAGGTGCAGACCTTTCTCAAGCCATACTTCTCACTTGAGAAAGATCTGCACCTAGAACTGAAATGTCGCCACATGGGCCATTCAAATGGCAGTAATAAGGGGTTTTTTGAGTGCGGTTTCTATTTTTTTGACTTTATACATAAGGGTATGTGCACGCGTTGCGGATTCCTGTGCAGATTTTCCGCAGATAAAATGACCTGCGTTTTACCTGCGGATCCATTGCAGATTTTCTGCGGTTCTTGTGCTGATTTGCCCTGCGTCTTTACACCTGTGGATTCTTATACTGGAATAGGTGTAAAAATGCTGTGGAATCTGCACAAAGAATTGACATGCTGAAAATAAACCTCTGCGTTTCCGCGTGGAATTTTCCGCAGCATGTGCTCAGCGATTTTAATGTGCATTGGATAAAATGGTACTGTACACCGCATGAGAATCTGCTGCGGATCTGCACCAGAATCCGCAACGTGTGCAGATAACCTAAGGTTTGGTACACGCCTTTGAATCCTTTAATTTAATTTATTTGTTATTTTTACTGTGCTAAAACTTGTGTATGTCATTGAGAAATCCAATTGGCATAGTGTGCAAATTTCTGTATTTTTAAAAAAAAAAATTATTAAAAGATTATTTCAGAGAAAAAAATGGCGTGGGCTCCTGCGCAATATTCTGTCAGAGGGAAAGCCAGTGACTGAGGGCAGATATTAATAGCCTAAGAAAGGGACCATGGTTCTTAGGTTCCCCCTGGCTAAAAAAAAAAAACATCAGCCACAAGCCACCCCAGAAAAGGTGCATCTGTAAGATGCACCAATTATGGCACTTAGCCACTATTTCCACTGCCCTGTAGAGGTGGCATTTGGGGTAATAAGGGGTTAACATCACCTTTGTATTGCAAGGTGACATTAAGCCTGGCTTAGTAATGCAGAGGTGTCAATAAAACACCTCTGCATTACTAATCCTAAAGTTTGTAAAGGGTAAAGGTACTGCCACACTAAACAATCCCGCTAGCGATCACGATAACGACGCATACTAATGCGATCGCTAGCGGGATTGTTTCTATATCGCTAAATGCTGCCACATTTAGCGATATAGTTAACGACGCTATCGCCGTTAGCGATCTTCTTAACAACTTTAGCGGTACAAAAGTACCGCTAAATCGCTAAGAAAAGGTGCCACACAGCGATTAAATACTTACCCAGCGGGAGCGCCGACGAGAAAATAGGGTCCGGAGCGATTCCAGCGACGAGCGAGATCACAGCAGGAAGCTCGTCGCTGGAAGCTGCCGCACTGAACAATATCGCTAACGGGATCGCTAAATAGTGACGTTTTTTAGCGATCTCGTTAGCGATATTGTTTAGTGTGGCATACCCTTTAGAGATGAGTCGCCCTCCAGAGCAATGGGAATTCTTGCGGCCCGCTCGGTACTTGATTGTGAATTGGTAGTTTGATGGCCCAGACCAGTGCCAGGAACTCCAACTTGAAGCTGCTATAGTTCTCTGGGTTCCTCTCGGTCGGGCGGAGCTTCCTGCTTGCATAGGCGATGACTTTCTCCAGCCCATTTTGCTTCTGACTGAGGACAGCTCCCAATTCTTCATTGCTGGCATCAGTATACAGCAGGAACGGCTGGCTGTAGTCAGGATAGGCTAGGATCTCATCCCCTGTCAGGATCTCCTTCATTTCCTTAAATGCCTCAGCCTGTTCTTTACCCCAGTGGAATGGAGAATTTCTGCTCTTGAGGGATTGTCCCACCAGGAGGTCTTGCAGAGGAGCTGCTTTCTTGGTGTAATCCTTCACAAACCTCCGGTAGTATCCTGTCAGTCCCAGGAACTGTCGCACCTCCTTGAGATTTTTCGGCTCCGGCCATTTCTGGATGGCTGTGACCTTCTCGGGGTCTGGCGCTACTCCTTCTGAGCTGACAATATGTCCCAAGTACTGCACCTTTTGTTTGAGCAGGTGGCACTTTGAAGGCTTCAGTTTCATCCCATACTTGGACAGTGACTCGAATACCTCTGCCAGGTGCTTCAAGTGATCTTCATACGTCTCGGAGTACACAATTACGTCGTCCAGGTACTGCAACACAGTTTCAAAGTTGAGATGTCCCAGGCAGCTTTCCATCACTCTCTGAAACGTTCCAGGGGCACTGCTGAGTCCAAACGGCATTCTGTCAAACTCAGAGTCCCATCGGGGTGGTGAAAGCTGTCTTCTCCCGATCCTCCTCAGCCACAGCTACTTGCCAGTACCCACTAGTGAGGTCAAGGGTGGAAAAGTAATTAGCTTTCTTTAATGCAGCTAAGGATTCCTCAATGTGTGGTAAAGGGTATGCATCCTTATGTGTAATGCGATTTACTTGTCTGTAATCTACACACATTCTCATGCTTCCATCCTTTTTCCTGACTAGGACTAGAGGTGCTGCCCAGGGACTACAACTATCCCTTATCACCCCTGCTTCCTTCATATCACGCAACATCTCCTTGGCTTTCTGGTAGTGTGCTGGTGGTATAGGCCTGTACTGTTCTTTAATGGGAGGATGATTGCCTGTGGGGATGTGATGTTGAACCCCTTTCATTTTTCCAAAGTCGAGTGGGTGTTTGCTGAATACCTGTGCATACTCCTGAACTACTCGATATACTCCTTATTTCTGGTGGGCTGGAGTGGTGTCTGTCCCGACATGGAGCTGCTGACACCAATCCTCCACCTGGGTGGTCGGGACGTTATCCTCCACTGGTTGTGGGGAGGTTAAGGACTCTGTCGTGTGAATGGAGTTATTATCCACAGCATGTAACTTAGCAACAGTGGCATAGCGTGGTAATTTGACTTCATCCTCTCCCCAGTTGAGAAGACGCAATGGCACCCTCCCATTATGTACCTCCACTACCCCTCTGGCAGTCAAGAGTGTAGGTCTGTGTTCTGAATAATGGGGCTCTACTACTGCTTGGTAGTTCTGTCCTCTCAGATCTATTGCTGCTCTACACCAAATAAGCATTTCACTCATTGGGGGTATCACAATGGGGTTCGGGTCTGTTACCCGTACATTACCAATCTCACCACCGGTCAGTTTCACTTGCTGCTGGCACATCAGGGTCCGGATCTCCTTCCGGATCACTCCCTTTTGCTTTGGTCTGGCTGCATCGGCGAGCTGTTGGAGTAAAAACACAACCTCCTCCAAACAGTTACTAATAATGTTAGTGCCTAAAACCACATTCAACCCATTTTCCTCATTAACAGTCTTCACTACAAGAAGTCCCTGATCTTTTAGCTCCACTCTCCTCACTTTTACGTCTACGTTTTTAGCCCCCAGTAAGTCAAGAGGGAGGCCATTAGAGGCGTATACGGCAAAGTCAGGGTTTGGGGGTTGGAGACCGTCACTGGACCAGTATCTATTGTAAAGAACATCAGGTATGACGGTTACCTGAGATCCAGTGTCCAGCAGGGCAGGGATTGCGATCCCGTCCAGTATGATGGACAGGTATGGTCTTCCTCCCACAAACCTGCGGTTCCAGTCTGAGGGGCCTGATGGAACTATTCCTGGGTGTTGGCCCTCAGACCCAGGATTTGCTCGTTTAAAGGACACCGACGTGCTGGGTGACCTTCTCTGTGGCAGCGGTAGCAGATCTCTCGGTGAGGATGATGCTGGTCGCATGTCCTTCCTGGGGGTGGCGTTGTCCTCCTTCGGTGGGGCGACGTCCTTCTCCGGTTCATCCAAGGGACATCCTCTGGGCAGTCAGCTAGCAGGATCTTTCCTTCTACCTCCGTCGGCAGTTGCAGGGCACTCGGTGGCCAGGTTTTTGGTCAGCTGGCGCACTTCTGAGCGCAGACAGTCCAGCTCAGTAAGGGGCGCCACCTGCGTTTTGGCTTCCGCAACCAGCGGGGAAAAGGTGTATGCTGCTGGCTTTAGGGTGGCTTCACTCGGGTGACACTGGGTTGCCATCTCGGGTGTTTCCAGGGGTCGCAGTCCTTTTATAGCCATATCCTTAAGGGCATCAATGGTTGCACTGGTGGTCCTTGGATCATCCTGATGCTCAGTCCTGCTTTCAGCTTGGGACCTCAGTCCCCGTACAAATTGTTCCTTTAACATTTTATTTTCATTGGAGACACTCATGGGGTTAACTTATTTGAGAGCTTGCAGGACCCCTTGTAGTCGGCAGGCATAGTCCCTAATGCTATCTGGTTTCTGGGAGCATTGGTAAAACCTCATCCGGAGATCTGTTTCAGTGCGGTCCTCAAAGAGAGTCTGTAGCTTTAAGAAAATTGCAAGCACTGATTCCTGGTCTGCAACTGTCCAAGTCTCTACTTCTCTCTCTGTAGCACCAGTCAATTGTCCCACTACCACTGCAGCTCTCTGCTTTTCTGTCATAGGGTACATGTCCATTATGCTGCATATTTTTCGCTTGAACCCTGACAGGGTGTCTGGCTTGCCGCTGTACTGAGGGAGCCACTTTGCTCCAGGCATGTATGGCAGCGTTAGCGGTACTATCGGGGCCACAGGACCAGGTGAGGGGCCAACATTTCCAGCCTGGGTTGGTCAGTCTGGGCCACGCTGTCGGCTTGCTGCTGCGACATGTCTGCACCCCCCTAGTTAAGTGTGGCCTACCTTCTCTGAAGGCTGCAGCTCTGCAGGGCACAGCGATGTAGAAGGACCTGCGTCGCCAGCGCTCTGACATCAGAGCATTCACTGAAGCTCTCCACAGGACCTGCCGCCGCGTCAGCGTTGGGGGCGTGTTCAGGATTTAGCGTGCTTTTGCAGGTACGCCCACTAGTTTTTCGTGCCGTGGCGCTGTAAATGGCGGGCAAATGGTGGGAAATCTTCACTATATGCAACAGTCTTTTAGTGAGGCACAGAGTACCCGGTGGCAATGGGCACAAGTTACTCCATTGCTGCAGGGCACGAAATCCTGTTAGTGACGCCAGAAAAAGATAAGTCGCCCTCCAGAGCAATGGGAACTCGGATCTGAGACTATAGACTACTATGGGGGATGTCACGGCAACACAGCTCAGTCCGTGGCTCTGGTGCTCATTCTTTAATGTGGGATATTTACAGGTGAATTGAATATTGGTATGGGGATTCGTGACGCCACTTGTGGTACCTGGTCAGGATGACGAGCGCTGCTATGCAGATCCACTGAAGGGTTAATATTGTGCAGCTAGATGTTAAGCCTTCCACAAGTAAGGCAGAGTTCTCCTCCAGGGCAGATAGATGTGTAGGGATGCAGGACAGACGGGGACCCGGCAGTCAGGGGCAATAAGGTAGACACACATAAGTCACTTTGGTACCTTTACTGAAGATGTTGCAGGCACTCCCCGGAGCACTGTAGGGTGAAGGGTGCACATCCAGATTCCTCCACTGAGTAGGTGTGTGGCCTCCTGTTCTCTGCCTTTTTGTAATGAAGTCTTGGCCTGCATGTAGCTGGGCCTAGCTTGGTCTCCGTCTTGTACCTGGCTGACCTTGTGGTTGGACCTTCTCTCTGAAAGGACAGGGCCTTTTATGGCTGATCAGGCCAGACTCCGTCCTCCTGATCCTGCTACGTATCAGCTCTGTGGTACTCCTGGGACTTGTAGTCCTCCAGGAACTCCGGTGTTCTCCTAATGGGTTGTGGAGATCCCTATAGGCGTGGACCCCGGTGTCCAGTAATACTTGCTGAGATGAGCTATAGAGGCTCCTCTGTCTCATAAACTTTGCACTCTCCTTCGGCCTACCCGGATCCTCACACGATCACACACTGGCAGTTGGTGGGCTGCCTCTTCGCCACTCTTTAAGCGTCGGCACGCTTTCTCACTGAGCTGCACTCCTAGATTCAGCTCTGACTAGGCTGGAGTGGTTTCTGTTCCACTCTTTACTAGACTCCACTCTCTGAACTGATTAGCTCTGCAGCCTCTCTAATCTCAGCTCTGCACTTCACCTTACTGCAGTCTGACTTGAACTAACTGTAACTTCCTATGTGCAACTTCTTTTATATGTCTAAACAGCTCCCTCTGGTGGTCTTTGGGATAAGTGAATGTGTGTGAATGTGTATAATAACCTCTAGTGGTATATTCTTTCAGTGCACCCTTCTGGGAGATATGGATTCAGTCGCAGCTGGGCTCCACATAAACACAGGCAGAAAAGTTTTAACCCCTTTCTGCCATCAGACCTACTATTCCTTCCATGTGCCCTGGGACTTAATTCCTTAAGTCCCATGGACTGAATAGTATGTCATGTGATCAGCCACGCCCACTGGGGGAATGCAACTGATCACGACCAGGTGTCAGCTGATTCTCCCAGCGGACACCCGGCAATAAGTGCCAGGAGCAGTCACGGACCGCTCCTGGCACTTTAACCCCCAAAACACTGCGATCAAACATGATCTCAGCATTCCGGTGGCATAGGGAAGCATCGCGCAGGGAAGGGACTCCCTGTGGGCTTCCCTGAGACCCTCAGAGCAACGCAATGTGATTGTATTGTTCAGAGGGCCTTCTCCCTGCAGGCCCCTGGATCCAAGATGGCCACGGGGTCCTTCCGAGTCCAGCAGGGAGGTGACTTGTCAGTGTCTGCTGAGAGCAGGCACAGGAAAGCCTCCTGCACGGTCTGTCAGATTACAGAACACTGTCAGATCAGACACTATATATTGATGTTCCACCCTGGCACAATGTAAAAATGTGAAAATAAACAAACGTGTAAATATTTTTTTAAAAAATCCTTCATTTTTAAAAATCTATCGTTCTCCAATAAACACATTATGTAAATAAAAAACAAAAGTACACATTTATCGCTGCGTCCGTGACTACCCGCCCTATAAAATTGTCCCACTAGTTAACCTTTAGTGAACCCTTTTAAAACAGGGCAAAAAAACAATGCTTTCATACCACCGAACAAAGTGGAATAACAGTCAAAAAGATGGATATAAATAAACATGGTACAGCTGACAACGTCTTCTTGCCCTGCAAAAAAAATGCTATTGCTAGTGTTGAGCGATACTATACTGCAAATATCGGGTATCGGCCGATATTAGCTGTATCGGGCTTTCGATTCCGAGTACCAATATTTTCGTCATATCGAATACCGGAATCGGATTTGTCACTGTCACTGTGAGTGTCCGTCGGTCGGGTCTGTCAGGAGTCAGCGGCACTTACCTGGCAGAAGATCTCCGGCGGTCATGTCCTGGACTGCTTGATGGCCGCCATTATCTTCTCCCTGGCGGTCACATACAGTTTTTCGCGATAACTGCAGTGACTGCAGGGTAATCCCGGCCGTAAACCAGTCCGATGATGTCACCGCCGGGAAGCAGGTAATCAGCTGTGCTGCGCCGGGATGACAGGCTCTGCCTGCCTGCCTCTGATGTCATTCTGATGTAGCAGAGCTGGATCGTCGTGGGACACTCGTTACTATGGACTGCGTCGGACAGGTGGTATACTGCTGTTTTTTTTTTTCATTTTTTTTACAGGAGATCGATGGCGTCGCAGGATGAGACTGTAATAAAAGTAATAAACTGTTTTTTTTATTAAATTAAAAAACTTTTTTATGAACATTCACCCGTCCGGGTACATCAACAATTTAACTATTTACATACAGGGACCCTGTCTGGGTTATTTATAATTCTTTGGCAGGGGTGTTCCAGTGTACCACCTGGTACTCTTCTGATGCTTGCCAAACATCCGAGACACCAAGGACCACCAGGACCTGATGACGTCGTGTGGCCTGTACAGTCAAGTCGTGATCCGCTATCTGTCTGTGTGGCCACCTCTTTCATCTCCCTCCGGGTCTGGAACCCTATGTCCCGGACTGTACGAACCCCAGGGGGCCTAACAGGCGCCGGGTACGGGCCAGCTATCATTATCATGTCCATAGCTGGGGCTGCTGAGGAGACCACTGAGGGAGGCTGGGGAGATTTACGGCGTGGGGTGGGCACTTGTGCAGAGGCCTGGATGTGGGAGGCTGAAGGCTCCGAGGGTCTCACAGGTTCCGGACACTCTGGGGACCAGGGGTCGCACCTGGTGACATTTAGGGCATACCATCCATTGTAACCCCAGTGTCGGTTGTAAGTTACCAAGTCTCCTGGCAACAGGTCCCTCCCCGGGTGTCCTTCTGGGAGGTGAGTCTCCACGTCCCGCCGGGTCACAAACACTTCTAAATAAAGTCCAGGCTCCTGGATGAAGCCCCAACCAGCTTTCAATTTAAAGCTCCGCACTGCACCCTTACGCCGCGGCTCCCTCACCGTACTTTTATCTTTTTCTCATCCGGTCCTTATTTGCCTGGTCCTTCTCGATGTGATGTTGGCGAAGCTTCTGGGATTCGCGCTGCTCCCTTTGTCGCTCGGCTTCTCTCTCCCGGCGTCTCCACTCTTCCTCCTGATACCGGTTGTAATTCTCCTCCACCAGCATCTCCATGTCTCCACCATCAAACTGCAGCTTACGATGTCCGGTTTGCGGCAGCTCTCCTGGCGCCCGACAGTCCTGGCGTCGCTCACCTGCGGAGGAAGCAGCCGGCTCTGGAACAGATGACAGTCGGGGCTCTGGTACAGACAGGTAGACCTCTGGTGCCTGCGCGGCCTCCTCCATGAGGACGGGTGTCGCTTCTTCTGTCTCAGCGACGGGGGCAGACAGCGGGATCTGGGGTGCTGCCGGTGCAGAGTTTTTTGCAGGAACGGGTGCCTCCACTGCGACAACGTCAACCGGATCACATTGCAAGGGCTGGGATGCCCGCACGGACTCCTCTACTAGAACGGGTGCCTCACCTTCCGGTACAGACACTTCAGGTAAGAGGGATTGGCGCCGCTCCAAGTTTAGTTTTAGGGCACGCCAGCTGGCTTTCATCATGAGGAGGCGGAACTCCAGAGCTGTGGGGCACGATCTTACATTGCAGTAACATTTACACTGGTCGGCCATCGTTTTCACGCCACTGAGTGAGTGTACACCCACGAAGAGCACGCCCTTCTTCTTCACCAGTGCCTCGTCGTGACGCAGATATGGCGGAAAAAATTGGCAAATACATTCTCTGTGCTTGAGAATTGCTAAAATCATCAGAGTCTATTTTACTATGTAGAAGTGTATAAACTATAAATATATATATATATATATATATATATATATATATATATCACAATGACATGTATGTATGTGTGTGTATATATATGTGTGTATATATGTGTGTGTATATATATATATATATATATATATATATATATATATATATATATATATATATATATATATATATATATATATATATATATATATAGTGTGTATATTTTGTGTTTACAACGAAAGAAAGGGGTTTTTTTTGTTGCGATATTTTGTTCCCATAGACTTACATGGGACTTCCGCTATCGGAATCGGATATCAGCGATATTTAGTGATATCGGTTATACCATTCCGATCCGATATTTTTCGATATCGAGCAGTATCGCTCAACACTAATTATCAAGTCTTATGTACCAGATAATGGCGCAACTGAAAAACAAATTGTGCAGAAACGAAGCCTCATAAAACTATATTGAAAAGTTGGGTGTGTATGAAGGAGTCATATTTGGCAGTTGCAGGATTTTTGGGTACATGTGACTCATTGCCTAACTACTATCAACTCTTTGGGGAGCGATAAGGAAACCCACAAGTTCCACTGTTTCTCTTCACATGCCGCTAAAATAAAAAATGTGGCAGGAAATGTAAAACTGTCCTAACTGCTGTAGTTTTATTTTAAATTTAACAATCTTTTGACAGCTGTATTTTTGAAAAGACTATGCTTTTTTATAGTAGTTATCCATAGTACTTATCCTGAGCCAAAGTTTGTCCTTACTGCGCAAAATGGATGTTATGACATTTGAAAACCTTTTAACCTTCTTGTAATTATTTTGGTTGCATAAATTGTTAAAATAAAACTAAAACTCTGTGAATTGAAAGTTGATGAATTATGATTACTGCTAAATCATGAAGATCTTTAAAAATGTTTTCTTAGACTGGTCTATAAAGTAGAGAACATTTTTAACTTGGGTAGATCTAATCAAAATGGTTTAGTAGTTGGTAGGATGTTTTTACATTTCACCAAAGTCTGAGATCTAACCGCAACTTATTTTCAGCTGACTCTAAATAAGGTTTATGGTTTAAATGCTTTGACCAGTTATCTGAATTTTGTACCTAGTTTATAATTTGTCATAAACTTACAGCATAACAAAAGATAAAAACATTAAGAATATAGATATTTTTTTAAATTAATCCATAAAAATGCTAATGCACTCCTGTATTGTTTAGCCTACCCGTCTTCTCAGTAGCCATGACCACTTTGCCGTAGGCTCCACTGCCCAGAGTCTTAAAAATTTGGTAATCTTCCTCATTAGTGTTCATGAGCGCAAATGTATGAACTGCCTCCATTGTAGCTTATGATGAAACAAAGATGTAGTTGGGTTTCCTCAAGAATATTCTGGTCCGATGTATCACTGTTGTGAATGTGTTAGAAATGAATTCTGAGCAGAAACTCCCTCTGGTGGTTACAAACAGTACTGAACCATTCAATGATTGGCAATCAGGAGTTAGACTGGTTCCCTCCCATCATGGTTGCCGGTGATCAATTGTTCTTGTCTCAACTGTGGTTCCTGGTTCACTTGGAAGCTTGCTGAGTCTTACCTCTTCTCCTGCTCTCAGATTAGATATTTTCTGTTTGTTTTTTTTTGTGCTTGCTTTTTGCATTGTTCCCTGCACTTCTGTGGAGGTCAGCCAGGTCCCCTCTGGGGGCTTGTGCTCCTCTCAGTTTATTTGAGCCACTGTTATTTGTTCATTTGCCTTTTCCAGTTTTTTCAGTGGCTGCGGCTTAGTTTTGTTACACCAGAGAAATAATTTAGGTGGTAGAGGTCGTGTGATCTCAGGTGTTCCTGCAATCCAAAAAATCCTAAATACCAACTCTACTAATTGCAAAAAGTGTCCTTCCTATCCTTTTCTGTCAAGGAAGATTGGGCCCCAGCGTTTGCTCATACTATTTTCTGTCTGTCTGTATTTCCTCTTGTCTAACCGCCATTACATGTTTGGGGGCTTCCTATGTTCTTTGGGGATCTGCTCTGGGGCAGATAGCTTTCCTCTTTCTATCTTTAGGTGTAGTTAACCTCTCAGGCTGTGACGAGGCGTCTAGGACCAACGTAGGAACGCTCCACGGCTGCCTTTAGTTGTGGTGGTTAGTCAGGGTACTGCAATCCAGTAGATTCCAACCTCTGGTGTATTGCCATTTTTGCCTACTCTCCTCAGCTACCAAATCATAACATATCACAAGAGCTGCAATCTCACATGTAGTGGGGTGCAAAGACCTTGTAGTAAAGATCCACATAACAAATGACTGCAATGACCCAGTAGGGGATGAGAGGAGTATAACTAAAGGCCCTTTTACACTAAGCGAGATCGCTGAAACGTCACCGATTTTGTGACGTAGCGGCGACCTAGCCAGCGATCTCGCTTAGTGTGACATTCGCTGAATGTCCTGGGTCATTTTTTGATCGCTGGTCTCCCGCTGCCAAGCGCGCATCGCTGCGTGTGACAGGCGGGAGAGCAGCGATAAGCAAGCAGGAGCTGGTAACCAATGTAAACATCGGGTTTCCATGCGCCGGGCGGCGCATGGAAACCCGATGTGTACATTAGATACCAGCACGCTGTTGCAGGGGAGCTGGTAACCAAGGTACACAGCAGGTTCCTAAGCACTGCGCGGTGCCTAGAAACCCGATGTGTACGTTTGTTACCAGCTCCCTGCACAAGCGCGCTGGTATTTAAGGTACACAGCGGGTAACTAAGCTGTTTGGCAGCTCAGCAGCGATCATGTAGCGACACACCAGCGATCCTGACAAGCTCATATCGTTGTCTGGATCGCTGGTGAGTCGCTATACGTAACGGGACCCTAAGCAGTCTGATTCCCAAACCTGCCGTTCACTGCTTACATCCATGTGGCTTTAAATTAAAGTGCATATTTTCCTAACTACAAGTCTCACGAAAAGCACATTACAACACATTTATTTCTGTTAGTTAACATTGACCTCAAGTTTGAGATATTAAAATTTGAGACTTGTTGTAAACTGTTCTCTGCTTCAATTTGCCAATGTAATTCTCGTATCATCTGTCAATGATGCTGGGGACTTGCCTGTTTGACTAGTCTACATTTCAGCTGTCTGTGATTGCTTTTCAAGTCAGGTTTTTCTCCAAAATGCTGTAGTGATTGAGCCAAACATGTATGGCTGGGATCATGCATCAATCTCATCAGGCACTGGCTGGATCAGCTGCCAGGATCACTTGACCTTTGGCTTTCTTTCTGCTCTTGTGTTTTACCATACATGTAATCTAGAACTCTGGCCAACCATAATGCACAACACTTGACTATCAAGTCTGGAATTGCCACTTGAAGGTAGAAGAAAACCTTCTCAATCTTCAATAAAACATGTTTGCTCTAAATGTAGTAATTGTGGGTTAAATCCATTATACTAATCTCCTCCCCCACCCCTCCCCCCAAAAAAACTAAATTTCAAAAACCAAGGGGGGTTTTGTACTTGTTCATTACATGTCCGTTGTTCCTGCTTTGATTAAAACAGCATGTCTAAACAGTCATCCAGTTTAACATATTAAATTAGATGTGTGTAGACCCATTTTATCATGTGAGGAGGGGAGTGAATCTTTAAACCATTAAGTCACAAAGGCAGTACTGGAGTGCCAGTCATTGTATTCTGATGGCATGCTGCTCAGTGTGTAATTGGTGAACTGTGCCAAGTGAGATTTCAACTAAAGGTACTGCCACACTAAGCAGTCCCGCTAGCGATCACGATAACGACGCATACTAATGCGATCGCAAGCGGGATTGTTTCTATATCGCTAAGTGCGGCCACATTTAGCGATATAGTTAACGACGCTATCGCCGTTAGCGATCTTCTTAACGACTTTAGCGGTACAAAAGTACCGCTAAATCGCTAAGAAAAGGTGCCACACTAGCGATATATACTTACCCAGCGGGAGCGCCGACGAGAAAATAGAGTCCGGAACGATTCCAGCGACGAGCGAGATCACAGCAGGAAGCTCGTCGCTGGCAGCTGCCGCACTGAACAACATCGCTAACGGGATCGCTAAATAGTGACGTTTTTTAGCGATCCCGTTAGCGATATTGTTTAGTGTGGCATACCCTTAAGGCAGAAAGATCGTTCTCGGAGTCCTCACACCTGGACTCCTCGGCACTCCAGCACTGCCTAGATGATTCCTATGGGAGGTGTTTTTCTTTACTGGTGTGGTGTAACAAGATAATCTTAAGTAGTTTTCTCAAGTTGGATTACACAAACTTTAGTTTAATGGCTAAAAGTCAGAATAAACATCACTTTTATATTACAAGAGAATGAACTATGGCTTTTTTGTATTGAGAAAATATTAGTGCACAGGTCTGAGTAAAGCTTTCTCTGATCAGGTTTACATAACTTTTTGACTTGTGCAAGTTCAACTTAAAAAAAAAAAAAAAATGATCCAAGGGACCCCTGATCAAGACGGATGTTCACTATATCCTGTGTTTGGTAATCTGCACAGATTGGCATCTGGAAACATAAGATTCTAGTAAGACTAAAACACACTATATTACTCGATGGTTAAACATGGTATATTTCTAACTGGTTCTCAAGCATCCATAGCCTGGGGTCACACAGATCCCACCCACTGTTACGACTTTGTCACAGATTGCACAGGAGAGATCCCAGATCCCACTTCTTCCACCAGTTAAGGAAAGACAACTCTGCTGCCTGCATTCCGCAGGACAATTACGCAATTGACTGACTAGGGATGGACCCCGTGTTGATGCAGAGCTCCCATGGCACGTTGCAGCTCTGCCACCGCTGTCTGCATGGCTCCCACCACGCTGCTCATTGCCGCCATCAGCCGGCGGTGTGACAGAAACAGGTCCTGGGCAGTTGGGATTTCTGTGGAGGTAAAGGTAACAGTTAACCAGGGAATTCTGTTGAAACATCAGCATGTACATGTTATGTTTGTTAACACTTACGGTTTTCCTCAGAGGAACCGCTGACTGCCCACCCAGAACCTGTTGCTCCGCCGGCTAGGGAAAAAAAGAAAAAAAAAAATATCACAAGTCATTACACATAAGACCTTACAAAGTTCTCAAACTTGTCTGAAGCTTATATAATGTGCGTTAATTACTTGATGGGGAACCTGCATCCGTGTCACGGGATGATGCAGGAGAGAAGGCATTTCCTGGGGTAGGACTGGAACCCACCGATTCAGGAGGGGGGTTGCTGCCAGAGAAGGGGTTGGAGAGGTGTGGTGATGGTGGTGGAGGGGTAGCCGGGGAAGGAGATGATGGAGGTGGAGGGGTAGCTGGGGACAGTGGAGCCGCAGCAGCTGGTGAAGGTGGTGTAAATAAAATATACAATTCAGTCAAATAATCCTTCTACTAACCCCGTTACTGCCAGTACTTCCATCTATGCCTGTAAACCCCCTCACGACTGGTACTCCCTTCACTGCCTTGCCCCATCACTGCCGGTACTCCCATCACTGCGGGTGCATTGATATAGGTAGATAAGGCTACTTTTACACTTGCGTTTTTTTGCGCAGCGCAACTTGCGCTATCGGACGCATGCACAATGTTCCCCTATCTTTAACATGGCGGGCGCAGGGTCTAGCACTTGCACGCGTTCATGTGCGTTTGTCGTGCACTGCGCATTTTCCCGGTGTGCGCCCATACGCGCTAGACGCTACATGTTGCATTTTTTTTTTCCGGTCAAAAAAAAAAAAAAAGATTGAGACAGATGATTGAGACAGAGATGATTGAGACAGAGATGATTGAGACAGAGATGATTGAGACAGAGATGATTGAGACAGAGATGATTGAGACAGAGATGATTGAGACAGAGATGATTGAGACGTGACATAGACAACGCATGCGCCAAAAACGCAAACGCATGCAAAAACGCATGAAATCGCAGACAAACGCTGCATTTTTTTGTCAATGCGCATGCTGATGCGACTAAATATCGCAGCGTTTGCATGCGTTTTTTTTAATGTGCTTCATGTGCGCTCGAAATGCAGCGCTAAAAAACCCAAGTTTGAAAGTAGCCTACCCCACAAAACATAACCTCTCCAGATACCCTCATCAATACTCACTCAGAGGCCTGCGGAGCTGGGCCCGGATGCTGGCGACCCTATCGCGTGAGCGGTATCGCAGGTCCGCCAGCTTCTTGCGGATCTGTGCTCTTGTGCGCCGCACATTGAATCGCCTCTGCAGGCCCAGCCGGATTCTCTGCAGGCATACCCTTTTGTGGCGCATTGGATGCGCCACAGGTAGCCTGCAGTAGTAATCCCAGAGGTCCGTTTTCTTAATTAGATAACGGACCTCCTCATCAGACCATTTAGGCCCGCGCTGTCTCATTGCCGCTATTACAAACAGCGCATTGGGCAACGCCAGCACCATGACGTCACAGCGTGCGCACGTTACGTGCGGCCGCATTCGCGACGCAAAACGGTATTGCGATTGCAAAGTGACCGCAGCAACCATGCGATTGCAAAGTGACCGCAGCAACCATGCGCCCAGCCAAGCACAGATATGAGATGCTTTTGCGATCGCAAAACAACGGTTCCAAGCTAGGCGATCACAATGGCGTCTCCTATCTTTATGGTTGGGGCTCGATAATCTTCACCTTTGCAATCTCAATGGCTTTTTGCATATCTGTATGCATATCTGTATAGCTGGAGCTCGTGACAATACTCACATTGCGATCACAATGGCGTCGCATATCTGTATGGTTGGGGCTCGATAATCTTCACCTTTGCAATCACAATGGCTTTTTGCATATCTGTATGCATATCTGTATAGCTGGAGATCGTGACAATACTCACATTGCGATCACAATGGCGTCGCATATCTGTATGGTTGGGGCTCGATAATCTTCACCTTTGCAATCACAATGGCTTTTTGCATATCTGTATAGCTGGAGATCGTGACAATACTCACATTGCGATCACAATGGCGTCGCATATCTGTATGGTTGGGGCTCGATAATCTTCACCTTTGCAATCACAATGGCTTTTTGCATATCTGTATGCATATCTGTATAGCTGGAGCTCGTGACAATACTCACATTGCGATCACAATGGTGTCGCATATCTGTGAATAGCTGTGATTCCCTGGTGAATGTTGACCTTTACCTCCCAAGAACTTTCAAATATATTTATAACAATTTTTTAATCTTTCATATATGACTAAAATATATATATATATATATATATATATATATATATATATATATATATATATATATATATAATATATATTATATATATAATATATTTAAACTTTATATATGCAGCTGTGGTGTATTATCTGTTATATTTAATTATAATGTTTGAACGTTAGTGAGACCATAGGCCCTTAAAATAATTGTTAAAAAAATTAAGAAAAGTTTCAAATATTTACAATTAACTCCTATGACTGATGGTACTCCCATGACCCCGTGTGTGACAAGTAGATACAATGTAAAACAAAAAATAGACAACTAAAAAGCCTTTGAAAAGATTTTAAAAACTGCAGCTGCTGGTAACATGTCTCTTTGCCATCCCCATTACTCCCTCCCCACATCTCACCCATCATTAGCCCTTCTCCCATATAGGTAAAATAATTGAAAAAAAACACAAATGCATTTTTAAAATAAAAATTTTTTATTATAAAAACATTGTTAAAAAAAGGCAAAAGTCAAACATTATCAAAATCAAACTAGACCTGATGCTGCCAACTCACTGCACCAGGCCCATTAAAGTATTGGCAGTACTTGTCTCGGCCGGCCTTCGCATCGTCCTTGCTCCTGCCTTGATTGACTGGTTGAAGGCCTGCAATAGCGGGATCATTGTCACGCCATTCTCCGAGCACCACGTCACCATTGCTGTCCGAGTCCATGAAGCCTGGCGGACTGTAAGTACCAGCATCGCGTTTGCGTAGAAAATTGTGCAGCACACAACAGGCCAACACCACAGAGTCTATGGATTCCAGCTTCATGTTGATTGGAGTGTGGAAAACAATGAAGCGGTTGGCCATTATGCCGAAGGCATTCTCCACTACGCGCCGTGCCTTAGACGGTCTGTAATTAAAAATCCACCCTTCCCTGTCAAAGTCTTTTGTGGGTACGGTTTCACAAGATGCTCATGAAGGGGGAAGGCTTCATCGCCCACAAAAACAAAGTTTAGGTTGGCGGTGGTGTCAATGTTGGTTGGCAAGTTAAGTTTATTATTAAACAACCGTTCACCAAAAGATGTGTGCTCCAAAACGCCACCGTCAGAAACCCTTCCATTAATGCCAACATTAACGTCAATAAATTCATAATTGGCATTAACAAGGGCCATCAGGATCACGCTGAAGTAGCCCTTGTAATTATGAAAAAAAGATCCGCTTTTGGCTGGTTGCGTGATCCGCACATGTTTGCCATCCAAGGCACCACCACAGTTTGGGAACTGCCAAATCCGTTCAAAATCAGAGGCAATAATTTGCTATTCCGCCACTGATTTGGGAAAAGGCATGTAGCTCTGTAAACTGCGGACGATGGCGTTGCATGTCTCCGGAATTAGTTCTCCAAGCAGCGACCGAGAAATTGCAGCAGAAAATTGCAAATCCTTCATTGAACGTCCGGTTGCCAGAAATCGCAGCGTTACTGCCAAACGTTCCTCTGCTGAAACAGCTGCACGCATCCGGGTATCCTGCCGTTCAATGAGTGGCCTCACAGCTTCCAGTAGGAGCTTGAATGAATCCCCCGACATCCGTAGATAATTCCGAAAATCCTGCGGATTCTTCTCCTGCAACTCCCTCACTAGATGCATGTGGGAGAATTTGGACCTCTGCTCCAGCCATTCCCTGGTCCACATGCGACGCTTTCGCTTGGAGCGCCTCTCTTCCACCCGCACCTCTTCTTGATGATCTGCCTCCATTGACAGTGCAACTGCCACAATCATACGCTCCGCGGTGGACAGGTTCATTATGTGCAACCTGTACGGTAAAGAAGAAAAAAGTTAATTACTATTAATAGTGTTTAACCAAAATAAAATAAAGAATAGAATAAAAAATATATAAAAAAAAAAAAAAAATAAACTTTTCAGTTAACATTTAAAATACAGTTTACAAATGTCTAAAATGGTGGGGGTGTAAAATAAATAAAGCAGACGAAAAAAAATAAGGTCAGGGGTGTAAAATAAATAAAGCAGACCAAAAAAAAAAAAATAAGGTTAAAAAACATTATCAAACATCACAAACAATATGTACCTTGAATCCAAATATCCCGAAGATCCAAATCCAAATGGGGATGGATGGTGCTCTAGCGACTCAGACAGGATCGCAAAAAACCCACCACTGCGCCACAAACAGGATCGCAAAACTCCGACACACGATACTATCCTCGCAACAACGCAAAAAGAGACCCATAAAGTGCTCTGCAAACAATGGATGGGGTCGCAGTTATTAAAGCTGAGGTGATGTTGTGTGGTCACCAATCGGAGCTGAAGGGCGTTAACGAAAGAAAACAAAGTCTCGCCTGCGCCGCTGACTAATGCGTCGTCAACGAGGTCACACATCGTTCACAAAAGGTGCCAAACACAGCGATTCAGGCTCACCAGCGGGACGCCAACGATCAAAATACAGCATAGAACTCTAGTGAACGATCAACGAGATCACAGCAGGGGCCACGTCGTTGCTACATGCCACACACAACGACGTCGCTAACGAGGTTGCTAAATAGTGACGTTTTTTAATGATCTCGTTAGCGTTCTTGTTTAGTGTGGCATACCCTTTAGAACAGTGTGGTGATGGCTATCTGGAGGTGCTCTAGTCAGCTTCACCCAATTGAATAAATGCTTGTCAATGATATGTTAGAAGTTCTTGCAGAAGTCAGGTTGATCATAGAGAATTGTAGGTCCCCTGAGGACTTAGATGAACATGAAATGCAAATTTACTCCAAAGACTTCTCCCTGCACATTTCAGTTTCTGTGCAGGCCCAGCAGATAACAAAACCTACTAACATCTCTCATCCATGGGCTTCAAAACCAAAATACAAAATGCATAATCATGCCCTTGGTAAAATGACGATTGCATTTAGGAGCAGCTGTTTATCTTTCATTTCAGAAGATCATGCAGATCAAGTGTCATGCAAGACAACGAGCTTTCCACATCTTTACCTAGTAAGAGCTAAACAGTCTCTACCTAGATCTCACATTATGGTTGTTGGTGTTTGTCAAAATCCGCAGTGAGGATGGAGCTTGAAATGGCTTACTTAAAGGCGTTGCCTATGATGATGGCTCACTTTGTCCCCTTTATTCTCCACCACAATATATTCAGATTTCATCGTCATGGAAGCACTCCAAATGTTCTTTAAATAATCCCAATTCATTAACCTAATGGTGAAAAGAGACAGCATCTTTTCTCTGTGGAAAGTGAAGCTAGTTTGACTGTTTATCGGACTCCAGGTGGTGGAGTCTTCAAGGAAATAGTTCCTGAGAATTAGTGGAAAATGTGGTCCAGTGTCCTGGAGGTGAAATGTAGCTTTAAAAAAAAGTTGCCTGTTGATGGTCTTTGAAGAGAGGATTGTCTTCTACTGCTCTTTCCCATGGAAAATATCCAGTAAATGCAACAAAAATCGAAGGCACAGATGTCAATGGTGGGTCTTGAAACTAGAGCTTCATGGTGTTGCAATTGACAAAGTTCTGGGGACATGAAGGGAATGATGGGTGACATTAATGGTACGAGGGTACCAATAGCTTGTTAGGCTGAAATCACTCAGTTTAACATGGAAGCAATCTTAGTCCATGAGTAACACATTGTCTGGTTTTATGTTTTTTATGCACCAATGCTTGATGGTGCATATGTGTAGCCCTGTGTGAAGGCACACGCAGTACCCTGGAGGATGTGCGGAGAGTTAGCAGTTTAATGCTCAATAAACATTCACTCCAACACACACTTAGACACACCCCTAGGATATAAAAGCTAGTGAGATGTAGCCAGTGAGTTCAGTTTTCAGTCAGTGACTCTGAGGAGTCAGTTTCCTGTCTTCGGACAGAGGAGGGATTCAGTGGGCAGTTCAGAAAGTGGAGGCCAGTAAAGGTGAGCCAGATCACTTCAGCCTGGTCAGAGCTGTGCCCCACTGGCAGACGGACTGAGACATCTATTGAGAAGGAAGAGATAGTTGCAGATACTTCAGTCTCCTGTCCCAAGGACAGTGAAGGTTCAGAGACGTGCTCCTGCCTAGAGGAATACTGAGATTCTGGCAACAAGCTCTGGAAAGAAGTGAGAAGGGACTAGCCTGCATTACCTAGGAAGTGTGGAGTGCTTATGCTACAAGCGCGGACAAGGCGAAAGGCACAGTGGAAGGAATTTAGAAGTGCTTTAGGATTAAAGAAGTCCTGCACATTGTCACCGGTCACTGGGGACCGAAGTGTCACTATAGCTTCACGCATAGTGGTAGAAAAACCAGAGGCTTACTGGACCTTAGGTAACAGAAAGCAGCCCTTGGAGTGTCGGTACGTAACTGGGGTCAGGTGGAATAGGAACTTTGAGCCTGATCAGCAAAATTAAGAACCTAGTTCCATCATTGGAAGGCTCCTACCACAAAACTGACCGGGCAGTACAGCTTGAAATAGCTGGAGTTTAAGGAGTGAACTACGCTTTATGCTGGTTGGACTCATCACCATTCTGAAAGTAAAGGAGGCCCCTAACTTGTTCAGCTGCTACCTCAAAGCACATCCTCCATTGGATCAGTCTCCCTGGGATCTGCCTAACCATCTTACAAGTAAAAGGTATGGAAAGACGCTGATGTGTGAGACTGTGTTATTCAATTGCATCCCTGCACAACCCCACCATAATTATCGACCTGAGGGAAAAGTCCCACCTGTAGGGGACCCGACATCTAGCTGCCTCACCATCCCCTCAGAGATCTACAGCAGCGCTGGTACAAATTACCAGAGACTACAGGTGGCGTCACGAACTGTATATATACCTATCCCCTGTAAATATATCCCCCAAACATACGCCTGACCGCCAGGGCCACAGACCGAGCCACCGCTACCTGTGACAAACCCCATAGACTTCCATGGGCTCGGCTCTGGGTACCCCATTGCCCTGGTAACCACAATTGTGGTGCGTGGTCGAGACACATATATTCCAGCAGTCTGTTCAGCTGTAGCTCACAACACTTCACCATCGTTGTCTGGAATTCCAACTTGGAAAAAGTGGCAACCATTAAATTTAAGCTGCAAGGATTCTGTTCGGTCATTGTTTTGGGAACTGTCGAGTGAATTTCTAAAATGGAGATCCCCTTAATGTTGAATAAATCTAATCAACATGGTCTGGTGATTGTAGGGTCTGACGCATAAAAGATCTCTAACCAAATCAGGTGTTCAGAGAACACTGATGTGAACTGACCTTTCTACAAAATTTCAAGGTAAAAAAACGTTATTAAACAATCCTGAAAGCAAATCCATTTACCATAACTTTTATGGAATAATCAAAATATAAATGACTTATTCCCACTTGCATTGGTGTTCTTGCTGGTTTTCTCAGTAGCCATGACCACTCGGCCATAAGTTCCCCTGCTAAGGGTCTTCAAATCTGGTAATTCTTATCCCTAGTGTGGGTGAGATCAAATGTATGAACTGCTTCCATTGTAGCTTATGATGAAATTAAGATGCAGTTGTGGATCATCTTGTCATAAGGAAACCTAACACTTTACAATTGAGCAGGGACATGTACAGATAATACATAACAATGCCCATTTCAACAGTTTCAGGAGGGGTTCAGGGCCCTGCTTACTAAGGAAATTGGTGAGGGGGTCAACCACAGGTTGAACATGCTTATGTATGGTCCAGCCATCATTATAAAAAGGGTTTTCATATGGATCTCAATGATCTGGTCATTTGACTGGCCATGGTCCCACTAGCGTATCACACCCAATGCGAGATACTAATAGCTGCTGTGAGTGGGGACAGTCGGTGCTCCATGCTCCAATCCTCTTGCATGAGTTGCAGCACCTCTGCAGAGGAGACAGAAATTAACTTTCTCCATTGCCTCTTCTGCCAACATCTGCAGGAATCACACAGGTGATATCCTAGTGCAGTGTGATTTGTATTTTAAAAGCAGTCTTGAACATTTAAATATATACTCATCTCTATTTAATTCAGATTGATAGCCAATTTTGCAATATTTGCCGAACATAGCTGAGCGCCTTTGAAGTCAATGGGAGGCAAAAAACAAACGCATGAATAACCCCTTCAAACATTCCCAAAAGCTGCCAAAACACATTAAATTAGGGGCAGACACCAACAAAGTGGCATCAGTCACCAGAGTAGAAATGGTATAAAGGGGAACGACATGTCGAAGTCTACATCTGTTGGGTTGGCTGTGCTAGGACACCCAACCAGGACTGTATACATTTCCATAAACTAGTGATGGCATCTGCAGCAACAGCAGTCACAGAAGCCCAACTGTGAAGGAAACCCGGTTCCTTCCACGTCACCAATGTGAGTTACTACAGTCACAGCTCTCCAGCGCCCCCTTTGTCTCTCAGGTCAGTAAGGGAACTGCACCTAGAGCAAATGGCCACTGGGGAGGGTGTCCTGTTACCCACTGGGTATTCTAAGATTCATGATCAGAGTAAAGGCATTAGCCCAAAATTAATTTTATGGTTTAATTGCCTTAAGGGTGCACTAGATAATTACAGAAATATACAGTAAGCTATACAACGGAATTACAGTGGATTTGCAGTCAGAGTAAAATACTACAATAATGGTACAAGGCTTAGGGGTATTAAGCTAGAGGTCAATTTTACCAGGCTGTAGGTTGCATGTGGACGCCGGGACCTCTGCGATCCACAGGTAAGAATCTTAGTTGCTGGACAATCCCCAAAACGTGTGCCGCTGCTCCCTTGGCAGATCTGTCCCTGTTCCTTCTTAGATCATCATCATCTTGTTCTTCTGTGAGAATAGAGAGTCTGCCATCTGCTCAGTTCTTAAACCTGCTAGGTTCCTCCCCTTGGTATCAGAGGGTGGGCTAATAATCTCCACCCTTCAGCTCCCTGCAGAATTTATTCCCAATATCTAAGAAAGGGGTTAACTTTCTCCAGGACGATCGGATCAGGACACTAGAGGTACCAGTGAATGCAGTTTGTTTTGCCTGTCGCGTGGAGATCAAACATGGCCCGATTGAGATCAATTAATTGTTTATCTTAATGAAAGTTAGGCAGTCTACACTTTAATGGACGGCCAGCTATGATCATTATGACACCACCAGCAGCGCTGAAGACTCATTCTGAGAACGCTGGCTGCCAGACATTCTAAAACATCCAAGACGTGAGAGGCAATATCAGGCCACACACATTTTGGTCTTCAAAAATGGATGAAAGGGTCCAAACCCTCCCTGATTGTATTGATATTCATGTCTAGATACTCCTGCACCACCCTCTCCAGTAATTCTCCATGTGTCAGACTCAGTTTTGGTGCATAAGCTAGTTCAAAAAATGTCAAAGGACTAACAAATTGCTTCTGCCACTTGTGCTGCAGCTAATATTTTGGGGTCTACGATTTGACATGCCAGAGGTTGGAAGTTTAGAGCTGCGATGCACACGGTCTCCCACACTGGAACATTGAGGTTTTCCCAAGACAGCAGTGAGGCAAACATCTGGCAAAATATTCTTATAATGTGGATTTAACAGATCTGCATCCCAGTAGTCAGCATTATTTTGAAACCAGCTCAATTTTGTTTTTGTTTTTTTTAACTTGAGTTGGTACACATGCAGCAAATTAGAAGCATGTTCATATTAGCCACAAAACACAAACCTAAAGGAAAAAAATCCCTGCTCTCAGAGGCGATCAGACAGCTGCAGCTTCAAGTCTCCTATGGAGACTATTGAAGTAAGTAAGAAGTAAAAAAAAGTTTAAATATTAAAAATTGGTTCAAAGCCACTCCCTACCCCCCCTCGCCCCATTCTAAAGAAAACATAAATCCAGTGGTTTTTTTTGTTTGTTTTTTTTGTTCAAATATGGAAGTTAGAATTATATTCTGTAATGATAGGGATTAAATCGCTAAAATTCTCATTGAGATTTTCATTTTTGATATGAATGTTATTGCCCCTTAGATCCTGAATGGGTTTATTCTCTGCAGTTTTTTTCGCTTCTTCAAGCAGAAGTCTATTATCCCTTCTCCAAAAATTTGTTAGTGAGAATTTTTGCCTCTTTATTAAGGTCCTAGTTCCTAGAACAATTACGATGGATTCTCATGAATCGGCTCTTCGGGACATTCAGTAAGCCAACTTGGTAAGATAAGAGGCAACTATCTATTGGAATAAAAACTATTCGAATCTGTACGTTTCCAAATTTTTAAGTCTGGATGGTGTGTTCCTCAATAAAAATAGTGAGGTCTAAAAAATTAAGTGTTAGTACTAGTGGTAGATAAATTTAAAAAAATCACTTTTATACTTTTAAAAACTGATTTGATGTTTGACCTCCAGACCAAATACAAATTACATTGTCAATAAAACATTGTCAATAAAACGTTGCCAGAGTACCAGGCAGCATGCCTGCCGGATAGATGGCGTCTCTTCCCATCTTCAAACCTAGATTTGCACAACTGGGCGCAAACCTTGTACCCATGGCAGTGCCCCACTACTGGGAGTAGTAGTCCACCTGGTATTTAAAATAATTGAGTTAATTTAAGAAACATGCATTCTATTAATCAATTTGTTCCTTTTGGTGCTTTATAGTTAAAAAAAAAAAAAAAAAATTGTGCGTCTGATTTACAACCCCTATCATGTTCATTAACTGTATAAAGCAAAGTTATATCCAGGGTACCAAGAATGTAATGGTCCTGCCATTCTATGTTTTTGAGTAGTTGCAGCACATGAGTGCTGCCTTTCAAATAGGCTGGCAATTGAAGAACCAATTTCTGAAGCTGGCAATCAATATATTTTGATTGGCTGTAAGTCATTGAATGCCAGAGACTATGGGTCGCCCAGGTGGGTGTACCATATTCTTATGAATTTTTGATCAATAAAAAATAGCTATCTCAGATAAGGAATGTTGGTAAAATCAAGTTCATTATTTATAAACCTTATATTAAATCCTTTGTAAGTGTTTTCATCTCGATGATAAACCATTCAGTAGGATTTGCATTTAATTTTTTAAAAGTACGATTCTCATTTAAAAGTCGTAGAGCCTCTTTATCATATTCTCTTGATCGATTATGACATTCCCCCTTATCTGCTGGATGTATTTTTTTGTTTTGTAGAGACTCGATGGCATTTATTTCTGATGTAAGATTATAATTAAACCTAGAGCATCTTTTGTCACTAGTCTTGCGAATATGTATCTATTGATTCATAATACTCGTTAATGGGATGGAAGTGGGATTTATTCCAGAGATTGGTACAAAGGCATTAGTAGGACAAGTATTATCTTTAATAGGATTTTTCAATAAATGTTTGATCGTGAATTTACACATAATTCAGGCATTTATAACAGTAAAATTTTTATTACATTTACATGCAGGGCATACTTGAGGCCTATATTGAGTAAAGCAATTTCATTCTTATTCAAGATATATTTGTGTAGACTGAAAATCAAATTCTAATGACCAGATTATACATTCTATCTTTTTTTTTCTTTTTGGAGAGTTGCCCACCCCCCCCCCCAGCAGCCCCCCCTGTAATTTTTCTTTTTTTTGCGGCCTCCTGAAAAATTTTGTTTGATTGGAGTTGAAACTTCCTATTTGTCTTCCTCTAGTAATAGTATTAGTGGGAACTTCTTTCTCAGTGGTCGTAACTACAGGTGAATCCTCGATAGACTCTAAATCGATTTTTTTTTTTTTTTTTTTTTTTTTTTTGTCGTCTGTGTTAAGTGTGAGGTAGATAAGAGAGGGGGATCATCACTAGTGATCGGAACCGTGGATAATGTATTATCTTGCCCAAAGGAGGTAGTGGCCCTGGCCTAGTAATGTTGTTGTTTTTTTTTTTTTTTTTCTAGTGACATGGGGAGTTGGAGTCTACTCTTTCTGAAGTGAAGTGAACAGATATTCTGTCTATAGATGCGGAAATATCCGAGAGACTCCCATTAACTTCATTGATCACTTCAAATATTTGTTTGGAACTGAAATTGCAAGTTTCGCATTCTGGAATGGCATTCCTACCAAACTTCCTTTTTTTTTTTTGTTTTTTTTTAAATTTTACCGTCTTTATTTTGAATTCTATTACGAATATTTGCTGAAGGTGGATAATTTCGGTATGATTTTCAAAGGTTTTGACTGTTTCAAATAACTTTTGTCTAGCAAACAAAGCTTAAAATAGTTTTTTTTTTTTTCTTTAATCAATAATGAAACCAACTGCTTGTCTGGAGAAATCTTTAAACATGGAGTCCCACTCTGATAATGTGGTCGCATCTCCAATGTCTCTTGATAATGTTAGTATACAAACCCTTACATGTAGCTTATTGCCTATCAACTCTTTGGATTTGTGGGTTTCCTCATCTCTCCCCACTGATACTTTTTTTTTAACAGCATGTGAAAAGTGGCAGAAAATGTAAAACTGTCTGACCTGCTGCTTGATTAATTTTTTTATAAAGTATAAATCCTTTGACTGCTATATTTCTGAAAAAATAACTATGCTTATTGTAGGACAAACATTGGCTTATGGGTAATGAGTACTAAAATCTCAAAAATGGGTGTAAAAAAAAAAAAAACACCTTAATTTGTCAGTTAATAGTAATTTAGCAACCTTCAATTACTATTTACTACTAAATCATGAGGATCTTTATAGACCGTTCTGAGGCTGGGGTCACACATGTGAGAAACTTGTACGATTCTCGTGCGAGTCTCGCATGAACACATCGCGCTGCCGTGGCATTCAGACCGGAGCGTGCTGTTGCATGTAATTCTATGCAGCTGCACACTCTGGTCCGAGTGCGGCTGCAGCGCTGAGTGTTCATGTGTATCGCCCGGCAGGGCAGTGGGGATACTCTGTACTGGGCCATTTCTTAAAGGGGCAGTGACCTGGTCCGTGGCCCTGGATGTACAATAAAAAGGGATGATGAAAAAGGAATAAAGTTTGTAAGTGTTCGTGATGCCACCGGTGGTATTTGGTCAGGGGACCGACTCTGCAATGCAGATCCTCTGGGATGATGGGGCAGCAAAGATGATTAAGCTCTCCACAGGTAGAGCTGTGTCCCAGGACAGTTAGGATATTAAAGGTGATGGTGGTGGTGTGTGGTGCAGGACGATGGCACGGGAATGATTCAGAGGACACAGCAGGGTGCAGTTTCCAATACTTTACTCACAGTTCACTTGTGCACAGATGCCTGCTTGGTGCTGTGTCCTCCAGGTGAAGGGGTCCAGCAAACTCCCATGTAGATCAGGATACACCTTTCCAGGACTCCCTTCAGTATGTTCCATTGCTGGCCATCTCACCGCACTGGCTTCCTCCCTCCAGCCAGCCCTTACACAATCCGTGTCCCAAGCCAGCAGCCACGGACCTTGTCGGGTGACGTCCTCTGCGTCCATTGCTCCTATATGGCTGCCATTTCGGCGCCCTTCTCCCTTGGGGTATGCCCAGGTGCCCTGACTAAGCTAGTGTGTGGGTGCAAATGTTAGAGTCCTGGGTAGTGCTCCCTCCTTACGAGAGTGGGATACCACACCTCTGGATGAGGTGCAGTGCCTCAATGGTGACGGACCCTCAAAGGCACCACACATATGAGAGACTCGTATGGGAATCATGTGAGTTTCTCAATGTGATCCCAGTCTAAAGGTAAACCTTTTAACTTGAGGTAGATCTAATCTAAATGGTCAGTAATAGACTTCTAGTGATATGTCATAACATCCTGAGATCTATCCTCAACTGATTATCAGATGTGGCTCTAGGTAAGGCTTATGGTTTAAATGCTTTAACCAATTATCTGAATTTTCTGCCTAACTTTAGTTTTTTTTTTATGGTTTAAGTTTTTAAAAATTAAAACATTAAGCATAGATATTTTTATGACGTAATCCATTTAAAATAAGTCACACTTGTAACAGCAGGCTCATGCATGTGTTCTCAGTAGCCATGACCACTCTGATGTAGGTTCTGCTGCCCAGAGTCTTCAAAATTGGTAATTCTTCCACTAGTGTGGGTGAGTTCAAATGTATGAACTGCTTCCATCATGGCTTATGAATCAAAGATGCAGTTGGGTTTCCTCAAGTAGATTCTGATCCAATGTATCATGAGCTGCAATCTCACAATTGGTAAAATCTCTTCTCTAGGAGTGGAGTAGTTAAGATCCACATCAAAAATGACTGCAATGACCAAAAAAGGGAGAAGCTGCTTCTGAGCAGTCCAAAAATTCCCAAACCTGCCCACGCTTCTTACATTCATGTGGCTTTGAAAAAAAGTTGGCACCAAATATGAAAATCTGCACCTAACTACAAGTGTAGTTCTTTTTTACTAGAGATAAGGTTAGTTTTTAAAGTAACATTAGAATAATGTCTGAGACTTCTTGTAAACTGTTCTCTGCTTCACTTCACAAATTTAATGCTAGTGTGTGTCAATGATGCTGGGGATCGCTGTCGACTAAACATCAGAGTAGAGAGCGCTTCACAGGTTAGTGGATTTTACATCTCCTTTA
>JARQOD010000005.1:23374185-23470735 GCA_033576555.1 Oophaga sylvatica
AGGAGTGCCAAAAAGGGGTTTTAGCTTCCCCCCCCCCACATAAAAAAGGGGCCTAAATTTATACCATTTTAACATATTAAAGTAAAACCAGTTAGACATGATGTTTTATCAAAGCAAAAGGGAATATGACAAGTAAAAAAAAAAAAAACAGACTGTTTTAAATTTAGGTTTGGGGGGGGATCGGTTAATGGTTTTTACCCCACAATTACTACATTAAAGAAAATTTTAACACGTTAAATTAAAATTAAAGTTTTCTTCAACTTTCATGGGGCAATTCCGACGGTTGGTCAGGGTTGTTATTACGGTTGGTTCAGTGTTCTAGATTACATTGGGTAAATCACAGGAGCAGAGCAAAACCCAAAAAATTTAAAGTGGCCCCGGCAGCTGATCCAGCCAGTGCCTGATGCGATTGAGCCAAACATCATGCTGGGATCATGCATCAATCACTAGCATTTTGGAGAAAAACCCCAACTTGCAAAGCCATCACAGACAGCCGAGCTGTAGACAAATCAAACAGGCGAGTCCCCAGCAATCATTGACAGAGAAACGAGCATTAACTGGCAAAGTGAAGCGGAGAACAGTTAACAAAGTCTCAGATGTTTGAACCACAGTTTGAGGTATTAATGTTAATCAGCAAATAAATAAATGTCTAGTAAAAAGCTCATTACAACACTGCAGTTTGAGCCACATAGGAAAATATGCACCTAACTTTTTAAGCCACATGGATGTAAGCATGAATGGCAAGTTTTCTGAGCAGTCTGATTCCCAGACCCTTTCCTCCCCTACTGGATCACTGCAGACATTTGTGATTGGATCTTCACTACAAGGTCTTTGCACCCACTACATGTGAGAGCAGCTTTTGTGATAATACGGATCAAATCTACTCGAGAAAACCCAAAACTGCATCTTGTTTCATCATAAGCCACAATGGAAGCAATTCATACATTTGAGCTCACCCGTCACCAGTGAGGAGGATTACCAAATTTTTAAGACTCTCGATCTACTGCAATTAAAAGGGTTCTCTGGTTATAACGGTTTACTTTGTAAGAAGGTGTATAAAACTTAATGTTTAGCAGTAACCGTAATTAAGCAACTTTCAATTACAAATTTGTTTTTTTAACCAATTTATGCAACCAAAAAAATAAAATGATATTTGAAAACCATTTAACCTCTTAACACAAATTTTGCGTGCTAAAAAAAGGCAATTGTCCTTAAATTTATCCATGAGCCTTAATTTTTTTTTAAAAAATACAGCAGTCAAGGGATTTTAAAATATTATATAAAAAAAAACTACAGCATATGGACATTTCCATTACCTGGCCACTTTACTCCACTGCTGCTAAAATAAACAGTGGAACTTATGCTTCTCATCTCTCGCCAAATATATTAGTTAGGCAATGTGTTACATTACAGTACAGACCAAAGTTAAGACAACCTTTCATTTTAAGATTTTTCTGTATTTTCATGACTGAAAATTGTACATCCACACTGAAGGCATCAAAACTATGAATTAACACATGTGGAATTATATACTTAACAAATAATGTGAAACAACTGAAATTAGTCTTATATTCTAGGTTCTTCAAAGTAGCCACCTTTTGCTTTGATGACTGTTTTGCACACTCTTGGCATTCTCTTGATGACTTCAAGAGGTAGCACCGAAATGGTTTTCACTTCACATTGTGCCCTGTCAGGTTTAATAAGTGGAATTTCGGCCTTATAAATGGGTTGGACGATCATTGTGTTGTGCAGAAGTCTGTGGATACACAGCTGATAGTCCTACTGAATAGACTGTTACTGCTTTTTTCTTGCAATAATACAAATTCTAGTAAAGAAAAACGAGTGGCCATCATTACTTTAAGAAATGAAGGTCAGTCAGTCCAAAAAATTGGGAAAGAACTTTGAAAGTGTCCCCAAGTGCAGTTGCAAAAACCATCAAGCGCTACAAAGAAATGGCTCACATGAGACCGCCCCAGGAAAGGAAGACCAAGAGTCACCTCTGCTTCTGAGAATTTATCTGAGTCACCAGCCTCAGAAATCCCAGGTTTACAGCAGCTCAGATTAGAGACCAGGTCAATGCCACACAGAGTTCTAGCAGCAGACACATCTCTACAACAATTGTTAAGAGGAGACTTTGTGCAGTAGGCCTTCATGGTAAAATAGCTGCTTGACCCATTGCCAAGGACAGCAACAAGCAGAAGACACTTGTTTGGGCTAAAGAACACAATGAATGGACTATAACCAGTGGAAATCTGTGCTTTGGTCTGAAGAGTCCAAATTTGAGATCTTCGGTTCAACCACCATGTCTTTGTGTGACGCAAAAAAGGGTGAACGGATGGACTCTACATGCCTGGTTCCCACCGTGAAGCATGGGGGAGGTGTGATGGTGTGGGGTGCTTTGCGGGTGACACTGTTGGGGATTTATTAAAAAATTGAAGGCATACTGAACCAGCATGGCTACCACAGCATCTTGCAGCGGCATGCTATTCCATTCGTTTCCATTTATTTGGATTATCATTTATTTTTCAACAGGTCAATGACCCCAAACACACCTCCAGTCTGTGTAAGGGCTTTTTGACCAAGAAGGAAGTGTTGGGGTGCTACGCCAGATACCTGGCCTCCAGAGTCACCAGACCTGAACCCAATCGAGATGGTTTGGGGTGAGCTGGACTGCAGAGTGAAGGCAAAAGGGCCAACAAGTGCTAAGAATCTTTGGGAACTCCTTCAAGATTGTTGGAAGACCATTTCCGGTGATTAACTCTTGAAGCTCATCAAGAGAATGCCAAGAGTGTGCAAAGCAGTCATTAAAGCAAAAGGTGGCTACTTGAAGAACCTAGAATATAAGACATAATTTCAGTTGTTACACACTTTTTTGTTAAGTATATAATTCCACATGTGTTAATTCATAGTTTTGATGCCTTCAGTGTGAATGTACAATTTTCATAGTCATGAAAATACAGAAAAATCTTTAAATGAGGCGTGTCCAAACTTTTGGTCTATACTGTACCCAAAAACACTGCATCTGACAAATATATAACTATTAACAAGCTGGGTGCTTAAAGGCGTTATGAGGCTTAGTTTTTGACGATTGTTCTCCATTGCGCCATTATCTGATACATACGACTTGATAAATAATTTTTGTATTTTAGGTAAGACTCTTAGTGACCACCAATACATAATTTACTGACCAGCATTATAAGACACTAGCATCCTCAGACAGGTGACAATCCAGCAGATGTCCGCTCTACACTATAGCTGACAGTTTGCTGAATCAGCCACGATCAGTGTTGGTACCGACCACCGTCGTTTCACTCCTTTAATGTTGCTGTCAATAATGACTACAGCATCTAGATTGGTAACAGTTTGGGGGCTCCTTATTTTACCCATCATCACCCTGAGATCTTGATTGTGTGGTCCGGATGTATGCCATGGAAATTCATGGCAAAACCGCGGCCTTAGAGTCCACCGACTATAGTAACCTGTTCAGAAGATAGGAACATTTTGAAGGTAATTAATTGTTTCTTCATTCCTGTCATGCCACTTTGCATTAATATCTGAAAAGCACCTGAAGGGTTAATAAATGACCTGACCTTTTTTTAATACGTTGAGGGGCGCTGTTTTTAAATGGTGTCAATTTTGGTTTTTTTTTAATATATAGAACCCCAAAAGTCACTTTAAAGCTTTTTTTTGTGTGGCTTATTCAGTTTCAGAGAGGAAACACAGCTCCCTAAAGGGAAAAGACTACTTGGAACTGCAGGTTGAGTGCAGGACTCTTGCTAGTTTAACAGTAGTGTCAAGCTGGTTGTGGTGAAGTACTGCATAACAGTGAAAAATGACAAGAGACATGGACTAAATCTTCTGGTCCTGGCCAATCAGCTACATTGGTTACATGTATTAGCACCCAGTAACAAAAGCGAAGCCAACCACAGTTGCCATTTCTCAAGAACTTTATTTGATAGACTGGCAGGCCAAACATTAGTTTCTTACAAAGAAGCTGAAGACACGGAGTGGCAGTAGGTGCAAATTTCTCCAGCATGACCTGTTTGTTAGATATCAGAGGGAGAAGAGGATTGGGCCTTACAAAAGGTGCCCAATTGCATCTAAAGTCGTTGACTGTTTGAGCTGGTCCACAGTATTTTAATAAAAAAAAAAAACAGCCGTAGAGTGTCCGGGTACCTTCACACAGACTTTTCTTAGCCAGGCTGCTTCTTGGCGAGAGTTGTATTTCACAACAGCCATATTCAACTGAGTGAAAGGACTTGCAAAGAGAAACTGTAGCTACTCCAACTGTCATTTCTCCCAGGAAGTCCTCTGACACAGCTTGTTCCATAAGCAATGGCAGTCCATCCAACATCAGCTCACACTTCTCGGTGCTTCGGCACACAAAAGATCTTCAAGCTTGGTTGAATTTCATGGCGACAGATGGGCAAAGGTCAGATCGGCAAAACGTTTTGAGAAAAAGCATGCATAAGTAAATCCATGGTTGAGGCAGCTTAAGGTCATTAAGAGAAACTCGTACAGCTTTCCCAGACTGAAAGAGGGTATCAATGCATCTTCATATATCTTTTGAAGAATACTGCCAATAAAAATCTGAGAACCATGTAGAGGAGCTTCTCCAACCTCAACCTGGGGGGCATAATATTTGCTTTGTCCATTCTCTTGCAGGAGTGATATCCAGTGGATGAAGAGCTCAAATACAGTATGAGTCCAGCTTTATTTTTCTTATTCACAGAATTGAGCTATATCTGACACTAGCAGGCTGCCCCAGCTGCGCTGTTCTGCTCCCTACTCGCATTCTTGCTCCTCTAAATGTCTGATTTCAGTGTTTTTAGGGGACAAATTAAAAAAAAAAAATCATACTTTTTAATTGAGTGAAACAGACTGCTTCTCACATCATTTAGAGCGTGAAATCTGAACATTGCAAGCTGCGGGCTGCTAAGTGTCTTTATTACGGAGGGACAATGCTGCTCTCCAGCCTTTTCATCCTTGGTTTGGGGTACGTGTCCATCAGCCTATGGTACAAAAAAAATTAAGTGGACCCTCAATTTCCTCGCTGCTGCGGCTTCCGAATCAAGCTGATGGCACCAGAGTACAGATAGCTTGCCAGGCCGAAATCACTCAGTCACCCATCATTCCCTTCATGCCCCTAGAGCTCTGTTAATTGTGATGCTATGAAGCTCTAGTATTGAGAACCAGCATTTACATGTAGTCCTTCGGTGTATTACAAGTTGCATTTATGCAATATTTTCCATGGGAAAGGGCAGTAGAAGACTATCTGCTGTTACAGAAATGTATCTGCTGGCAATTTTTTGAAGTCCAAACTGCACTTCCAGGACACTGGACCAAATTTTCCATCAAAGCTCACAAATTAAAATTTTATGACCTGCTCTCTGAAGACTCCACCAGGAGTTCAGTTATCATAATGAACTATCTTGAATATCAATGGGGAAAAGAAAATGTGCCGGAAAATTCCCATGAGATAGTTGAAAATAATGCTGGAATGAAACATTTGAAGAATAAATTCACCAATGGAGAAGGATATATTGGTGGAGAAGGGAGGGGAGAGAGTGCATGTTCTTAGGCGATTCCTCAGAGGAACCAATTTCTAGCTTCAGTGACACTGCAGATTTTGCCAGAAAACGCCATCCTTGATTTGGGACCTTAAGTGTATAACGGTTAGATCTTACGAGGTAAAGATTTGTATTTGTTTCTGAATTGAAAGATTACAGCTGGTCTTTAATGCAAGAGTCATCCTGCTCTTACCAAGGAATCAAATTTGCACTGTCTTTATTTATTTTAAAGCCCATGAATGAGAGAGGTGGGCAGATTTGGATATTGGCTGGGCCTGTGCATAAACTGAATTGGGCAAGAAAGTCTTTATATTAAGATGAAACCAGTAATGTGAATGGCCTTTGTCCTCAAAGCAGCTACTGTATCGAATGGTAAATTAATTATCTCTATATAAAAACCTGTGTAGATGAACCAAAAGTTCTTAACCCATAGAGCGGTATTTAACTTCATTCTTCAAAACCCAACTAACCTGAGAGAGAAGTCTTATCAAGTTCACAAATAAACCAAATTACATATTCACTAGTCTAACTTCCAATAGGTTTAGAATCTTCTAGCATTATGGCCATACAATGAAAAGGCCCCTTTCTAGTAAAACTATATTGGGCAGAGTTTTTTTTTTATAATCTTGTTTTTAATATAATTATTAATTAACCTTCATATACTTGAATAACAAATTTCATGTATCCTACATTTTCCCCATCGAGAGAACCAATATACAAAGTAAAAGAAAAATTAATATTAGGAAATAATTAAATAAAATCTTTAAGGTAAATATTTCCCCATCGAGTAATATCTAGTCTCGCTCTGGTCTTAAAAGATTCACCAATTTCCAGGCGGCAGTGGAGGCGGCTCTCCAAGCTCAGGATACAGAGAAAATCAGCTCAAAGTTTAGCTTGCGCAAATTACATGAAGAGTTATGTGAGCCCGGTCAGAGAAAGCTCCAATGACCGAGCCCTGTGTATAAATATAATTCATTTTAATATAAGAAAGGTCTTAAAATACAAAAAAGTAACCACTTGATCATATGTGAAAACGGATAACACTATTTATTAGTGCCCTTGTAAATCCTACAAAAAGTTTAAAGTTTTAAAACTCCTCAAGAGTCATCTGGGCGGTGCTGGAGTGCTGAAGAGTCCAGGTATGAGGGGTCCGAGCACGTCCTTTCTGCCTTAGTCGATGTCTGTTGGCACGGCTCACACCAGTGTCACCAAGCAGCATGTCTATCACGGTAGAAGGACTAACACTTCAGTACTGCCTTGGTGACCGACGCACTGCTTTATAGCCTCACTTCTCCCTCATGTTAAAACAAATCCTCAATTCTAGAGGAGAATCATGTCAATTTTATCAAACCAATCTATTTTTCTTTTAGTGTTCATTGCATGATCAACTGGTAAAGCAAAAGCAAAAAAAAAAAAACATTGAAATTGTACTTTTTTCCCCACATTTTAATATTACTTGTAGTTTGGAATGACACCTTTAGGCTGTGTGCACACGTTGCGGAATTGCCATGGAAATTTCCGCGGCAATTCCGCACCTCCCTGCCGCGGGAAATACGCATATTATAGGTATGCGTATTCCTGCTAAACACTAGCGTTTTGCAAGCGTAATTAGCTTGCAGAATGCTAGCGTTTTTCAAGCGATCTGACAGGTTGGTCACATGAGTCAAACAAGTGTTTGACTCGTGTGACCAACTTTTTACTATTGATGCCGCCTTTGCCGCATCAATAGTAAAAAGATCTAATGTAAAAATAAAAAAAAATAATAAATAATGATATTCTCACCTTCCGGCGGCCCCTGCAGCTTTCCCGCCTCTCAGCGACGCTCCCGGCAAGTTCCGTTCCCAGGAGTCCTTTGTGACAATCATCCCGATGACGTAACATCACGCGAGACCGCTACGTCATCTGGGTGATCTCGCAATGCATTACTGGAAACAGGATTGGCGGGAGCGTCGCTGAGAGGCGGAAAGCTGCGGGGGCCGCCGGAAGGTGAGAATATCATTATTTTTTATTTTAATTATTGTTTTACCATGGATATGGTACCCAGGGCCTGGAGGAGAGTCTCCTGTCCTCCAGACCCTGAGTACCATCCGCACATGAACCGCTTACTTTCCGCATGGTGGGCACAGCCACATGCGGAAAGTAATTGGTTCAATGCATTCCTATGGCGGCGGAATCGCCGCGGTTCCGCAAAAAAGAATGAGCATGCTGCGGATTCTTCCACAATGCGATTCCGCCGCGGAAAAAACCCGCAGCATGTGAACAGCATTGCGGAATCTCATAGGCTTTAATGAGTTGTATTGTGTAAGCGGTTTTGCGGCGTTTCCGCCATGAAAAACCGCAGCAAAACCGCAACGTGTGCACATAGCCTTCATTTTACCATACAACTTCATCTATCATATCTCTAATGGGAACTATAGGGTCTTGTGTTTTATTTGTTTTTTTTTCTACAATTTCACGGTATACAATGGGATTTGTGCTTTCTGTAGAACCTTGTATACTATAAATCAAAAACGGACATTAGATTTCCCCTTAACAATATATTAACAAGCAGAGAGCTTGTTTAGTTTCCACTTTGCAACGGTCTATTGAGGCAAAAAAGCTAATAAAAATCACCTTCAGCACCCAACCATAATTTATAAGAATTTAATAAGGTTTTTTTTTTTTTTCATTTTGTAAACCAGATATTCGCCCCTTAGACCATTATTCAGGATAAGGAACATTTTCAGCCTAGAATTTCTTCTATTAGCATTTATCTTTTAAATCTGAAAAAATATCACCCTCAATAACAAGTCAAATCTGCAAAGTGTCCTCCATGATCCATCCAGTGCTCATCCAGTGTGTGACCATGTACCTGTGAAGCTAAAGCCATCACCTTTACACCCCTCATCCTTATCAAGTCTGACGACCATTACTCTGACCCTGGAAGCGGCTCTAGAAAGATCTTCATTTTGTAATAATGATTTTGAAATACTTACACCAGATTTAAAGGCTTTTGATCAGTTTGCTATAGAATTTGCCATTTCTGTTTTTAGAGATATTCTGAAGAAGTCTGGTCAGGAATATGGTTAAAATATCTTTAAAATTAATATTCTCCTAGTATAATGGTTTCCTGTCTCTCCAGTGGTTGCAAACCTCCTTGCATGGCCTTTTGGTGTGCTGGAATCAGTAGTTTGGTGAGGACAATAGAGCCATGGTTGGAGTCGGGGAGGGTGGTCAGTATCCTAGATCAGCTATAAAGAGCGAACATCCATCTTAATTAGAAAAAAAAAAAAAAAAGAAGAAGCTAACTCGAAATGCAAGTTGGGTTGTCCTTCTCATCCTCAAGAATGAATAGCTAGCAAGCTTAAACAACCTATGAAATTACTATGATGGTATCACTGCCTATATTAATACTCGGGTCATTTAACGGATTTTGTAATGAGCACTTTTTTGAAATTATAATCCACTTGTATATAGTAGAGGACAAATAAAAACCTAAACAACTTAAGGTCTTTTGACCCATTATGTTTAGTTGACTCACAGGCAGTTAGTCTGACAGTTTGCCAGTTTTTGATCACAGGGTATTCACAGTCTGTCCATACCACCTATATATACAGCTCTGGCAAGAATTAAGATACGACTGCACAGTTATAAGAAAATCAGCATCTCTCAATGTCTGACAACCATTTCATTCCAGTGTCAGTTGAATTCCAACCGGAGTACACCTCATTCTACCTAATATGCTTCTGATTAGGTGATCACCTGAACCAAACCTTATTCAATGAAGTATAAAAAACAATGCTGTGGTGTTCACAATCCTCTTGCAATAAACAAGCCGGATGGCAAAACAAGTGCTAGTAATATCCCAAAAGTAATAGGAATGAAAAAAAATAACCATGCCAATGGAGTTGAAAAGAAAAAAGTCTTGAGTGAGGAAAAGGGCTCAATTCTGGCTTTAACAGCAGAGGGATACAGTGAGCATCATGTTGCCTCCATCCTTAAAATTTCTAAGATGGCAGTCCATTACAACAAGGTCAAGCAGTAGACACTGGGGACAACAAGGCTACAGACCAGCAGAGGGCGAATACGACTCTCCACTGACCAGGATGACAGGCATCTTATTTGAAGGTCACTCAGCAACTGCAGGATGACATCAAGTAACCTACTAAAGGAATGGCAAATAGGAGCTGAGGATAAGTGCACAGCAATAACAGTTAGTAACAGGCTCCTAGAGGCAGGGCTAAAGTCATGTTAAGCTAGAAAAAAGCCTTTCATCAATGAGAAGCTAAGGAGAGCCTGGCTGAAGTTTGCCAAAGACCATAAGGAATGGACCGTAGAGTGCTGGAGTAAGGTAGTCCTATCTGATGAGTCTAATTTTCAGCTTTGCCCAACACCTGGTTGTCTAATGGTTAGGCAGAGACCTGGAGAGGTGTACAAGCCACAGTGTCTTGCACCCACTGTGAAATTTGGTGGAGGATAGTTGATGATCTGGAGATGCATCAGCAACGCTGGAATTGGGCAGGTTAATCTTGGCAAAGACGTATTTATCAAGCCGCATACAAGGTTATCCTGGATAAAGAGTTGATTCCATCTGCTCAGGCAATGTTCCCCAACTGTGAGGACTGGTTTTTCCAGCAGGAAAATGCACCATGCCACACAGCTAGGTCCATCAATGTGTGGATGAAGGACCACCACATCAAATCCATGTCATGACCAGCCCAATCTCCAGACCTGAACCCCATTGAAAACCTCTGGAATGTAATCAAGAGTAAGAAGGATAGTCACAAGCCATCAAATAAAGAACTGCTTAAATTTTTGTACCAGGAGTAGCATAAGGTCAGTGGCGGACTTATCATTAGTGCAACCTGTGCAGCCGCACAGGGGCCCAGGAGGTGAGGGACCATTTGTTCCTCCAAAGCAGATGCAATTTTGCATTTTTAGTAGATGTTGGGCTGCAAAGGGCCCATGAATTGTTCTTGCACAGGGGCCCTTTTCTGACTTTGCCAGTGCATAAGGTCATGCAAAAGTAAACAGTGTGAAAGACTGGTGGAAAGCATGCCAAGAAGCGTTAAAGCTGTGATCAGAAATCAATATTTTGTGGAATAACCATTTTTTAACTCATCCCGAGTTAAAACATTGGTATTGTTGTTTCTTAATGATTAAGAACTTGTTTTCTTAGCATTATTTGAGATCTGCAAGCACTGCATTTCTTTGTCATTTTGACCTTTTCTCATTTTCTGAAATGAAATTCAAAATTTATTGCTTGGAAATTTGGAGACATGTTGTCAGTAGTTTATAGAATAAAAGAACAATTTACATTTTACTCAACATTATACCTATAAAGAGAAAAGTCAGACAAACTGGCAAAAATTAAGAGACCACTGCAAAATTTTCAGAGCTGTAATTAAGGAGTGGTACTTCCTACCCGATACTACAGTCTTGACCCTTCTTATGGTGGTCATATGCAATTCCTTTTGCCTTCTACTCTCATGGGTCAGTTTTATGTAGTCCTTTTTTTTCTATGCTACTTTATAGTCCATGAGTGGTGGTGTACTCTGTCACTTTCTCATTTTTAAATATCAGTTTTTATGGAGCCAATTGTTCTTAGACAAATTGCATAAAAATTCCATTTTATTAAATAGACTGCATCTGCTTTCATGATTCTTGTAAGTTTTTCAGAATATTTCTAAGCACAGATATTAGACCAGTTGTTTTTCCAGTTACCAATTAGAAAATTTATGTAAGGTTTTTTTTGCCCCACAAGAAGTGACTGAAGTGTTGGGCTTTATCATTAATCAGAGTTCTAGAATAATGAGCAGTAGAGCACCGACACAGAAATGAAGCAAAATGTAAAGTGACCGTGACAGCTGATACATGCTGCCCATAAATGCATCAGGAATTGGCTATATGAACCTGGTTTGCATGCAAGAAAATACACTTAAAAAGCCACTGGGAACAGAGGTGTGGTGTAGACTAGTGGACAGACAGAATCCCGACGGCTTCCTTTTGCTCGCGGCTGGAGATTGATCGGTATCTCCCTGTACGCAGATGTTGACAGATCTGTCAATCCAGGGCAGGTGGCAGGAAAAAGGTCGCCAGAGACCAACCTGTCCGACTAGTCAACTGTAATACTCGGTCAATGGAGGCTAGAGCGACAAGTCTGACAGGAGGATCCTTGGTTTTTTCTTACTGCCTCCTGCCCTTAACAGCGCAGCTCTTTTACCAGCAGCTTTTAAAAGTCTGAAATGACAAAACGTTTCATTCATGAAATAAATCTGACTGATATCACACATCCACAAACAGCACGTATCAGACACGCGATGTATCAGCCGTCAGGTTTTTTTTATTTGGTTATTTTCCAGCTTTGTTAACTCATCAGTGCAGATTGACAGATGATATGAGCCATAAGTTTGCGAAGTGACCCGGAGAACAATTTTGATATCACCTGGTCTTCAGCTCATTAGAACAAGACATTCTTTCTTTCAAATTTGAGGTCAATGTAAACTTTGCGATAAGTTCTGGAAGTTTTAGAGCAGAGTACAAATGTCATTATGAGCGTATAGTGAGGATATAGACATGCTCTTCACTTTCTTTCTCTATATCCCCATGGATCTGAGACGTGGGGGGGGCAGGTTTGGGAATCTTCCAACTGCACAGTAAGACTTCCCCCCCTGCCCAGTCTGGTTTGCTTGGTGCATGTCAGTAATAACCATGTACCGGTAACCAGTAAATTGGAAAGGACAAAGAATTTTAATTAGAAGGATGATGACTTTCTTAGTTGTACATAAACACAGGTGATAAAAACATTGCTCTAGACCATGTGCAATATGTTCCCAAAAACTGGTTAAAAAAATGAATCAATTTGAGAAACTAAACCACAAAATATTGAGGTACAGAGTACATCAATCTCAAATGTTCTGGATAGAACTAATATTCCAGTAGATTTAACCAACAATTAGATATGATAATGGACGGACACCCGCACCTCAATATTTGCCTGCTTTGGTAAATAAAAAATTTTATGGGAATTGGGTCCTGAACCTTTTTACCAGCGATAGCATCGCTCACAGGCAGTATAGGCAACATGAGGTATTTACAAAATTCATTAGGGGCCCTGGAGGGATACATTGGGGGGGGTTAATTTTAAGTACTGGACAACCCCTATAAGCTGGGAGTCTTTATGCATATTAGCTCCTTCCCAGAATAACACCAGCCTCTAGCGTTTCGCTTTCCCTCAGATGGTTAATAAAATTGGGATCCCATACCATTTTATTTATTCAATCAATACAAGTGAAGAAAAATAAGTACTAATTATATATCACACTGACATTTCTATCTATACATCCATCTGTAATTTACCTCATTATCTCCATCTTTGCACATGTTTAAATACAAGACACTTGAATTTTTATGCTGCATTTCGTTCCATGCGTGGCACACATTGGTTTTTCCAGTACGGGACTCACCAGGACGTGTGACTAGAGCCTCAGACTGTAAAAGCAGCTAGCGCACGTATGACATCGGTGACATCAGCGGGTTGTCCATTTTATTCACAGACCTATTGATTTGAACTGGGAGTGTGATCCTTGACCTTGTTCCAAAATGGACTGATTGATTCTTTTTGAGCATTAATGTAAGGACATGTTTTAATCAAATACTACTGATTCAATAAGAGGCACAAGCAATGGCTGACAAGTGATGAGCGCCTCTAGAAAGCGAGCGAGAGCGCAGAATTGGGGACTGGAGTAAAATTTCTGGCTTAAGGAACCCCACAACTTGTCATGAATTGGAGGAGCTATGGTGTCAGGCTCATCGTACCCCAGCTCCAGCCATATTGGCAGAGCTGGGAAGAACTGGTGTGAAAATGCTGAAAGTTACAAACTTTTTGCACAACTCAAAATTGCACAAAAACTGTAGAAAGATTTAAGCTTTTTTACACTACTTCTGGAGTAAAATCTGGGCCTTTTACTAATGGGTACATGTTTTAAAAATATTTTTATCTCAAACATGTTATCCCACTATGTAGTAGGTGTAATATTAGTAAATACCTTGAATTAGAATTTTGGTATTGTTAATCCAATTAGCCAATATTATTACACCAACTATATATTGAAATAGGATCTTGGAGATGGGAATACCCCTTTAAGGCTTCTCTTCCATGATTATGGTTTTATCAGTGTAAATAGCCCCATGCGGAAGTATTAAACACCCTAAACCAGTTTTAATGCCCCTAAATGCCCTTTTAGAAAGTATTAACTCCACTTTTGTGCCAACACCCCTGAAAAAATATAAAGTTAATGCACCCATATCGTGAATGGCACAGTGCCGTAACATAATTGATCCACCTGCGCTGGGACGCTGATGTCTTGTAGGCAGCTCAAGTCTAAAGGGTATGCCACACTAAACAATATCGCTAACGAGATCGCTAAAAAACGTCACTATTTAGCGATCCCGTTAGCGATATTGTTCAGTGCGGCAGCTTCCAGCGACGAGCTTCCTGCTGTGATCTCGCTCGTCGCTGGAATCGTTCCGGACCCTATTTTCTCGTCGGCGCTCCCGCTGGGTAAGTATCTAATCGCTGTGTGGCACCTTTTCTTAGCGATTTAGCGGTACTTTTGTACCGCTAAAGTCGTTAAGAAGATCGCTAACGGCGATAGCGTCGTTAACTATATCGCTAAATGTGGCCGCATTTAGCGATATAGAAACGATCCCGCTAGCGATCTCATTAGTATGCAACGCTAACGAGATCGCTAGCGGGATAGCTTAGTGTGGCAGTACCTTAAGAAGGGAAGTAGTGAAACCCTTTTTCATAATGAAGGTATAATCCACCCCCTTCATCCCCAGCACAGAGCCTCAAGCTCAGCAGACATCTCCTTAGTATCATGTCCTGATACAAAGGAGCGTCCAAGGGGCGAATACAGCTCATTACCTGAGTGGTGTGTGAACACTTTGCATAACATTTGCAATTTGTTGTTGTCAGTCAGATTATTCTTTTCTTACATGTTTTATACAAAACACTGTGCGCATGCAATTAAGGAAAGTGAGGGTGGACTGACAGCATAGGCCTCAGGCACTATCTAGGGGTCTATGGTGGTGGAGCCACTGCTTGTTAGGCCTCTTTCACATTTCCGGCGGGCGCCTGGCGGCGCCCCCGGCATTTTGCCGCAGCGCCGCATCTGAAAATCTGATGCGCCGCATGCGGCTTTTTTTCGCCTTGACATGCATTAGCGCCAGATGGCGCTGCATGTCAATGCGTTGCATGCGGTTTTGTCCGGATGCGGCGCAAATGTACATTGCGGCGTCCGGAAAAAACGCTGCATGTAACGTTTTTTTGTTTTTGCCGGATGGTTTCTTATCTCTCCAAGCATCAGAAACCATCCGGCAAAAAAACGCATTTTGGCCGCCGGAAGTGTGAAAGGTTTTCACATGCGGCGCTGCGGCAAAATGCCAGGGGCGCCGCTAGGCGCCCGCCGGAAGTGTGAAAGAGGCCTTAGACGACCCATTGTAGTGAAGGAGTCAGCTCCACATGCAGAAAACCAGCCCTAATTCAGCGTCATCAATGGAAAAATTGGTCTCAAACTGGGGACACTTTCATATAGAATTTTTAAATAGGAAACCCCCCACCTCCCCAAAAAAAAAGAAAAACACCATACCCCCAAAATATACAAGTCTGTTATTACTACAATTACACTAATCTGCAGAATAATCTTGGGTCATTTTTGTTCAATGAAGGCATCAAACTCCATTCCCAATCCCATTTTTCTTCACCACCTCACTAAGATTTTTCTCCCAGTTTTCAGTACATTATATGGTCAGGTGAAAGGGGTCATTCAAATCTAAGGCTAAACCCATAAAAGTCAAAAATGTATTGATGTTTCTCATGGAAGAAAATAAGGAAAAATAGAATATGCCAAAAGCAGAACATTTAAAGGGAAGAACAGGGTTCTAGCGTATGTTCTCATGCCACGCCAAACGCTCCTGCCGATACTCCATTCACATTAGATATCATCAAGCTGCTGCAAGCAGCGAAGATCACGCACAATATGAGACAGCGCTCAGGGCTTGGAAAGCCATCGTGTGGTTCCAGGGGTCCAGCAAGTAGAGATGAGCGAATTTGTTCAGAAACATTCGCCAATCTCAAATTCCACAAGACCATAGCACATTCAGATTAGTGATCGCTTTCAGGAGCATTTTTACATTAAGTTGACAATTCATGAGCAGGGGGACGTGTTTGATGAGGGGAGAAGATGTGGAGTGTATTAATTTTTTTTCCTCAGTAGCTTAAATCAATCTTTCAGCATCTCACACAGGACAGGATCCTCTGTAGCTAACTGACAAGTTCACTTGCAGCAGCAGCACTACTACTAACAGGAGCTCCATCTCTGTAAGGTGACACTGAGAAAAAGCAGCCATCTTGTTTTGTTGGTGCCATTTTCTATGGAGAGCAACATGTGACTTTGGCAGCCCATCACAGAAAACCTTGTGTCATGATGGTTTCTGCTCCGTGATTGGCTGCTGGAATGTAAACATTAAGTTAACAAAGAAAAAAAAAATACACTCCGCATCCTCTCCATCATACAAGTCCCACTGCTCAAGAATTTTGCCAACTTCAAGTAAAAATGCTCCTGAAAGCGAACACTAATCTGAATGTGCTTTGGTCTTGTGGAATTTGATTATTGGTGAATGTTTCCGAACAAAATTGCTCATCTCTATGGTTCAGGATCTTCTAGCATTATGGCCATACAATAATTATGCCCCTTTCTAGTAAAGTTATACTGGGCAGAGATTTTATTATTAGTCTTTAAATTTTTATATATGTTTACTTTCATATTCTTGTATAACAAGTTACATGTATCCTACAATTTCCTCATCGAGTAATCTCGAGTCTTACTCAGTTCTTAATAGAATCACCATTTATCTAGGCGGCAGTGGAGACGGCTTTCCAAGCCCAGGATAAAGAAGAAAACAGCACAATCAAAAAGATGGGAGAAGGGACGTCTAATGGAGGTCTACTTGCAGAAATTACATGAAGAGTTATGAGAGCCCGGTTAGAGAACGCTCCAATGACCGAGCCCTGTGTATAAAAACATTCATTTTATTTATTATAAGAAAGGTTATAGATCAAGTGGTTAATAAATTCATACTTTTATAAAGAAACCTGTTCAAAGATTTTAGTTAACCATTGACATTCTGCCATCTCACTTGAGAACACTGTAGTTAATATTGCCTTGTTAAATTCTACCAAAAGTTAATAGTTTTAAAATTCCTGAAGAGTCATCTGGGCAGTGCTGGAGAATCCAGGTGTGAGGGCTCCGCACAAGTCCTTTCTGCTTTGGTTGACAGCTCGCGTCGATGTCACTGAGCAGCCTGTATCAAGGCAGAACGACTAAAGCCCCCGTCTCACATAGAGAGATCACTAGCGAGATCGCTGCAGAGTCACAAGTTTTGTGACGAAACAACGATCTCCCCAGCGATATCACGGTGTGTGACACTTATCAGCGTCTGGCCCCCCTGCCGGATATCTCTGATCGTGCTCAAATGCCCTGGACATTTTTTTGATTGTTGGTCTTCCGCTGGCCAGCACGCATTGCTCCGTGTGGCAGGCGGGAGACCAGTGATCAGCAAGCTGGTAACCAAGGTAAACATCGGGTTTCTTAGCGCAAGCGGCGCTCAGAAACTCGATGTGCACGTTAGATACCAGCTCCCTGCACCAGCGCGCTGGTAAGTGGGTAACTAAGCTACGTTACCCGTGTAGTCACTATCCTCATCGCTGCCGAGATCTGCCTGTTTGGCAGCTCATCAGCGATCATGTAGCGACACACCAGCGATCCTGACAAGTTCATATCGTTGTCGGGATCGCTGGTGAGTTGCTATGTGTGACAGAGCCCTAACACTTCAGAACTGCCTTGGTGCAAGATACAAATGGTTTATAGCCTCACTTCTCCTCCCCTCATGTTAAAATTGACATTCTCCACTAGAGTTTTGAGGACCTCTTCTATGAAACCAATCTATTTTCTTTACCAGTTGGATTTTGCAATGAACACTGGAAAAGTAAAAACTAAAGACGTATTGGAATTTCTTTTTTCCCCACATTTTCATATTACTTGTACAATGGCATTTGTGCTTTCTGTAGAGCCTTGTAAACTATAAATCACAAAATAACATTCAAATAATTTCACCCGACGAATTAGTGTTTTACCCACTTTGGTGATCGGCGTCTGTTCACCGGAAATAGAAACGATTGTTTCAAATTTAGACTGGCCGTTTAGACTGGATTAAAGTATCCCAAGTATTTGATAAATGAAGTTTTTGAAAGTGTCGAGCGTGGCAGTAATCATGGTCATGTGAGAAGTTGTATTACACTTAAATATCTAAGATATGGTCATATTATGTACATGCGTCACTTAGCAATTTTATATTGTTTGGGTATAATAGCTCAGGTATGTAACAATTATATTTAATCTCGTTTAATCAAGTTGTAGGTATGTTCCAGTGTCTAAATCCACGTTGCCTCATTTTATAATGGGAGTCTGCCAGCGTCACCCGCTCTTCTGTTTACCATAAGTTGCCACTTTGCCGCTGAGTCTTTTACTCTGCGGGCCTCATATCATGTGAGGAATTATGTATGTCACCGATATACCTTCCCATACATGCAGTCATGTGGGACGCGCTGCATATTACCGGCACACATAGCTGCATGGGGGGGCCTAATGGATGGAAATCAAGCTGGAAAGGAGATATAAAATCTTATCTGAGGATAGATAGTGGCAAAACAGATACTGCAAATGACAGGCGTAGTATAATTAAAGAAAAATATACTTTTGTTAAACTCATTGCTGGACCTGTAGTCAGTTCGTTCACTTGGCTTATTTGGTGAGGTTTCGATATTGGTATTTAAGCCAAAACCAGGAGTGAGAAAAGTGTAACACTTCTGCATTTTTCAATTATATTTTTCCCTTTGGTTGTTAAACTCCTGGTTTTGCCTTACAAATATGATTTACACAAACTCAATTTTATTCCTTCAGGCTATGTGCCCACTTTGAGTATTTAATGTCTGGCTGACCACCATTTTGCTAGATTTGACCCAAGTAATTCTGGGGAATCCAAATCGTTGGTACAATTGGAGGGACCAAGATTTGCCCTTTCCCTACTTTACTCCCCCAAAGCTGAAGGGGAAGAAATCCTTTACTTTAAGAACTCCTTGATTGTAACAAGCTTACACAAGACTTCCCACATTTCTACATCCCTGTTGGACGATAGGGAATTGTGCCAACCTGAGAAGTAACATCTTCCCTTAACAATATCGCTTCACACAAGATATAGGAAAGATGTGTATCTTCGTACCGTGTTAGCCAGTAGTTAGCCATTAAAAGGTATCAACCACTGAGGACTCTCAAGTCTAAATATTTTTCACACAAGATAGTCATTAAATTTGGGGCCTTTTTCACATGCAAACTAGGGCTCTCACTAATTGTCTTATGTGGCCATTAAGATAGGACCAATTTAAGTACCTCTAAATATTTGCAAACTCAGGTGATCAATTTAATTCTGATGCAATAGACATGTTGGGAAAGAAACTAAGACATAAGGCTGGCCACACATTAGCTGACTTTCCAGTAACCATCTCAGACTCCCATACACAGGAGGGCTTGCTTGGCGTGCTCCATGAGAAAGCTGTGGGTTATGGAGGAACAATGATCAGCACCTTAATATGTAGTCAGCTGAACCTGAATCATTTTATTACTCTCCGTTAGTGTTTAAGTGTATGTGCAGACAAACCAGAACTGGCAGCGCTTTGGACAACACATGTTCGCTGCTTCCATAGCGTTGCCTTTTATTGAACGCAGGTGAATTTGTATCTGGTCGGTGAACCGTGTGGATTCACTATGTCCAATACATTGTATGGGAGAAATTTCTCTAGGAGACTAAAGTCTCTGCAAGAAAAATAGACATGCTGCAGTTTGGATAGACAAGTTGCAAATCAGTCTCCGCGAGTGAGCTGTGGGCGTCTCTGGATGCATAGTGGTTGAGGGATTTCTTCAAATCCCATCCACTCTGCTGTAACATCAGGATGCTGTGGGTTGGACGCTGAACAAGTACAAAGCGTCCAACCCACAGTGTTTGTGGATTGTCCCAGTTGCATCGGCTGAGCTTCACAGACTGCGATCTCCAATGACCACAGTGCTGCCATACTGCATTATAAAGCACAGACAGGCCCCGAGACATGGACATCTGACTTGCATGTGATTTAGTTAGGACTTACAAGACAAAAAATTGGACAAGTTTTTTTGTCTTTAAGAGAAACTACAGCCTTTTTCCATCTTGTAGAAGACCATACTGAACAAATGTTTCATAAACCGGGAAGAGCCAGTAGTAATTAACAATTGTAGATTTAAGCCTTTAGGGGACCAAAGAATATAAATTTACAAAACATTTTACTTACCATTAATTTTAATGGACTGAAGTGGGGTGTGAATTTTTTTTGTTTAATTTAAAAAAAAAAAAAAAAACAAGTTATCGCTGCGTCTGTAAAAGTGGTAAATTATATGTTCATAAAGGACAAACCCTCCGCCCCCACACAATTTACTTTTTCATTAGGAAGATGTGGGGACTGAATAAACCATTTGGACAACAAATAATGTTTTGATTATTCTTTATTGTAATCAATAGAGGAATAAACAAGCCGTCACACCGCTCCATCAAAGGCAAAATAAATGGTGTCTCTTATTTAAGGATGGTGGTGGGGGGTGGAATGTAATCTACACAAGTTTGAACCCGTTTTTACTGCAACCTGAACACTTAATCCCAAAAAGCATAATTTCAGTGTATTGTATGATAATAGATGGGGGTCAATAACTTCATGGAAAACGCAAGAATCTTCTAACACTTTGGAAGCTTAAATAGTGAGACCTTTTATGTAATGTAATTCCGGGAGCTATAAATTTTTTATTTGGTTTTAAATCTTTAGACTCCAAAAGGAGCAAACATTTGATTCGTGACCAAGTTATGAGTGACAAATATAATTCCCTGCTGCAATAAACATTACAGGAGTGATCGGAGATGAGATCTGGCGATCACCCATTCTCAATACAGCTCCATTCACAAAGAACCGTGTCCCCTATTTCAGGAACAGCGAGTTTCAAAGCAGTTTTGGCCCATTCTCATTCATTTGTCATTCATCAATTAGATAAAAGGGTAGGCAATTTATTTTGCTCTTCAAAATTCGTGAATATATTTTCAATGGAGGCATTTTGGGGTAAACAAATCTTTTTGATCATTGTTTTTAAATGCAGGATGCAAGTTTTACAATGATTTGACAATAAAGTAATCTACATGCTGTACATATCAAGGTCCTTTTAGCTATAGAAAGTATTGGAGGATTTAGGCCATGTTCACACCTTTACTTCAGCATCATTTGGCATATGAAAGCAACCTGTTAGATTATGTCAACAATTAGCAGATAAACCAAGCATGGCCTCCACCCAGATGTCCTTTGTACTTGAGCTGATCAACTTCTTTCCACTCACAATAGAAGTGTGTTTAAGGAGACATCTTAATTTCCATAGGACTAGATGGCCACTTACACCATTGTCTATGAAGGAGGAGGAACCTCAATCTCATGCTCATGGTGTCCATATAAGACTGATGGATCAGTGCAGTCTGTAACGCTGGTATTGTCTGTACTTTGTTTTCCAGCGTTACTTTGCATGTTTTTTGCATTAACCCTTTTGCTCCTTTCCCCCTAACCAGCTGGGATACTGTTGTCTGTTACCTATATGGATGCTGCTCAGTTCCCGGCTCTGCTGCGTACCCGTACTTGCGTGAGTGGCTCCGCTGCTTTGCATGACCGCCCGCATGTGCGGTTCCTGACTTGCTGTGAAAGCCGTCCGTAGCTTGAAAAGTCCTCTGCAGTGGTGCATGACTTACTGCGTGGTTGGCGGCAGCCATTGTTGGGTTCCCTCTGTGTTGTGCTGTCTGGCTCTGCATAGGGGGCGCGGCCCACACCTGTCCTGCTTTTATGTGGATTGGGTGTTTACTAGAGTTACTGCTCCAGCCTATCGCTGTGAAGCAGCTCATATATAAAGTTCCCCAGCCCTAGTGGGCGTTGCCAGAGCTTCGCATTGAATCCACACTGAATCCCTGAACCTAGCCGTATGTGGTTGTGTGTTCAGCTCCTGCTCTGAAGTTGATCAGCTCTGGAGAGCTGATTCCCTGTTCCTGCTGTGTCTTGTTCCCTGATCCTGGATCAAACCCGGTACCTGAATGTCTGAATTGTGTCTTGTGTTTCCGCCTATGCTGGGGGCTGATTACCCAGATCGCCGTTCCTGGAGGCTGTATATCCAGGCCTGTTCCTGCTGTGTCTAATTACCTGAACCCCTGATCTTAGATTGCATCCTGTACCTGACTTTCTGAACTGTGTCCTCTGTGTTATGTTCCTGAAATCCTGCTGTGTCCAGAACCCTGTGCCAGTGACTGTGAATCCTTGCTATATAACCTGAGTTCATCTTGGAAGGAGGAGTCCGGTGTGTGCTGAGTTTCTGTTACTCTGTGCTCAGCCTCTGTGCAATCCCCGGCCAGCTCCCGTTGAGCCTGGCGGGGCTTGCACCAGACCGCTGGGGTTCCTTTTCAGGTCGCTGCCAGATGTCCGGATCCTATGCCTGATGACCATGGCCTGATGTCCGATGTCCGACGACCACTTCCAGATGTCCGGATCCTATCCTTCTTGCCTGATGTCCGGATCCTGCCGATCATTGCCAGATGTCCGGAGCCTGCTGATCGGTGCCAGATGTCCGGAGTCCGAGGCCTGTGTTCCAGTCCGTGTTCCTGTGATTCAATCCATGTTCCTGTCCGTGTTCCTGACTCCCTGAGACCCAGTCCGTGTTCCTGTCTGTGTTCCTGACTCTCTGAGATCCAATCCGTGTTCCTGTGCAGTCTAACTCTGTTTCAGCCATCAGCTCCTGATTCCAGTTACCTGTCTGTTACCTGTCGGCTTGCCTGTCTGCCATCCGTCTGCAGTTCCTTCCAGAGGTTCGGACGTCATCTGCAGAGATCCCCGGCTCTTGCCTGCTCACCTAGGAGCGATCATCTGCCATCCGACTGCAGCTCCATCCGGAAGTTCGGACATCATCTGCAGAGATCCCCGGCTCTTGCCTGCTCACCTGGGAGCGATCATCTGCCATCCGACTGCAGCCTACCTGGAGGCTCCACCATATCAGGTCGTATATACCTGCCTGTCTAGAGACTGCCTGGTCACTTGCCGTGACAACCTGCCTGTCTAGAGACTGCCTGGTCACTTGCCGTGACAACCTGCCTGTCCAGAGACTGCCTGGTCACTTGTCGTGACAACCTGCCTGTCCCAGAGACTGCCTGGTCACTTGCCGTGACAACCTGCCTGTCCCAGAGACTACCCTGGTCACTTTCCGTGACAACCTGCCTGTCCCAGAGACTGCCTGGTCACTTGTCGTGACAACCTTCCTGTCCCAGAGACTGCCTGGTCACTTGTCGTGACAACCTTCCTGTCCCAGAGACTGCCTGGTCACTTGCCGTGACAACCTGCCTGCCTGGTCACTTGCCGTGACAACCTGCCTGCCCTGGTCACTTGCTGTGACAACCTGCCTGCCTGGTCACTTGCCGTGACAACCTGCCTGCCTGGTCACTTGCCGTGACAACCTGCCTGCCTGGTCACTTGCCGTGACAACCTGCCTGCCCTGGTCACTTGCCGTGACAACCTGCCTGTCCCAGAGATTGCCCTGGTCACTAGCCGTGACAACCTGCCTGTCCCAGAGACTGCCTTGGTCACTTGCCGTGACAACCTGCCTGTCCTGCCGGTTCCTCCTTGGTCTACCCTGTGATGACGTCTGTCCTGGGTCGGTGTCTGATGTTCTCCTGCTGAGCCTGTGCTACGCCTGAGGCCTGAGAGAGAGGCCGTCCTAGTATGCCCGTGCCAGATGACCCTGGACTTCATCAACCCGTGATGACCCCGCCATCGTCTGACGTTCGTCCTGGGCCGGTGTCTGATGTTCTCCTGCTGAGCCTGTGCTACGCCCGAGGCCTGAGAGTGAGGCCATACTAGTATGCCCGTGCCAGATGATCCTGGACTTCATCAACCCGTGATGACCCCGCCATCGTCTGAAGTCTGTCTGAGGTCGGTGTCTGATGTTCTCCTGCTGAGCCTGTGCTACGCCTAAGGCCTGAGAGAGAGGCCGTCCAAGTATGCCCGTGCCAGATAACCCTGGACTGCATCTACCCGTGATGTCCTCCAGCACTCGTCTATGATCCTGAGTCGTGTACCCTTCTCTGATGTGCGGAATCGGGAGCCCGGTCTTATGTTCTGTTTTATGTACTGTGTTTCTTTAAGTAAACTTTATGTTTCTTCTTACCTGAAGTTGTGCGGTGTTGTCTAGTCCTGCAGGTCGCCACCTTGCCCACATGCTCAGCTGCCACGGATCCCGGTCGCTGCCCTTCCCTAGTCCGGGCAGGCCCGGGTCTCCCTCCGTGGTCCAGTGGGTCCACATTCTCTTACCATCTGGGACCCATGCCTCACGTCGTCGTGGACTGGCGGCGTGGGAGCATTGGCTAGCTAGGCAAGCTATGCCATGTCCCGACGCCCCACAGCCGTGGGAAGCGCTACACAGTCATTTGTGATGTGGATCTTTAATACAAGGTCTTAGCACTCACAATTAGTGAAGTCTCTTCTCTAGGAGTTGAGATTGCAGCTCATCAGAATTTACTTGAGGAAAACCAACTAAATCTTCATTTCATCATAAGCTATGATGGACACCGTACATACATTTGAGCTCACCCATACCAGTGAGGAGGATTACCAGTTTTTGGAGACACTGGGCGGCGGTTCCTACGGCAGAGTGGTTATGGCTACTGAGAAGAAGACAGGTAAGGCCAAACATTACAAGGATGAATTAGTCATATGGGATTTTTAACCTCTGAAACATTATATAACAAAACCATAAATTTTCCCAGAGCAACGTAGTCTAAAGATCAGTTATCAGTTGTGATTATTGATCTTAGATGTGTCAGATGTCAGTAATGGATGTCCTCATATCACCAGGCCATTTTCATTAGATTTACCCCAAATTAAAAAAAGGTTTGTCTATGTAAAAGAAAGTGCTGTATAGAATTATTTTAAAACTCCTTAATCAGATTTTTGGTAACACCCTAAAGGTACTGCCACACTCGTTAGCGATCTCAATAACGACGCAAGCTAATGAGATCGTTTTTGTGATCGTTTTAATGTCGCTAGTAGCTGCCACACTTAGTGATCTCGTTAACGACGCATAAGCAGTTAGTGATCTCATTAACGACTTTAACGGTCATTGCGATGTAAAAAACAGCGCACATCGCTCACAAAAGGTGCCAGACACAGCGATATAGGCTCACCAGCGGGACGCCAACGATCTAAATATGGTCCAGAACTCTAGTGAACGATCAGCGAGATCACAGCAGGGGCCACGTCGTTGCTACATGCCACACACGTTAGCGTCACGAACGAGATCGCTAAATAGTGACGTATTTTAGCGATCTCGTTAGCGACGCTGTTTAGTGTGGCATACCCTTAAGACTTGAGAACCTTCCAACCACTTAAGGATGGGGGCTCTAAGACCATGATATTTTTTTTTCCTTTCTTGGTAATTTTAGGAGCCATAGTGTATTTTTTGGGGGCAATTACCTGTATGAAACCTGGGTTATTTCTGGATGAGTTGTATTTGTCTATGGCAGCATTTTAGGGTTTCACATAACTACTCAAGTATGTTTTGCAAAAAAAATAATATTTTATTATTCTAATATAATTTTATAATATATATATATTCTGCTATATATATTTTATTATATGTTCTGTTATATATACAGTACAGACCAAAAGTTTGGACACACCTTCTCATTTAAAGATTTTTCTGTATTTTAATGGCTATGAAAATTGTAGAATAACGCTGAAGGCATCAAAACTATGAATTAACACATGTGGAATTATACATTACACTTAACAAAAAAAGTGAAACAACTGAAAATATGTCTTATATTCTAGGTTCTTCAAAGTAGCCACCTTTTGCTTTGATTAGTGCTTTGCACGCAGAAAAGGTGAATGGATGGACTCTACATGCCTGGTTCCCACCGTGAAGCATGGAGGAGGTGGTGTGATGGTGTGGGGGTGCTTTACTGGTGACACTGTTGGGAATTTATTCAAAATTGAAGTGGTGAGCGGTCCAGCTCACCCCAAACCATCTCGATTGGGTTCAGGTCTGGTGACTGGAGGCCAGGTCATCTGGCCTAGCACCCCAACACTCTCCATCTTGGTCAAATAGCCCTTACACAGTCTGGAGGTGTGTTTGGAGTCATTGTCCTGTTGAAAAATAAATGATGGTCCAACTAAACGCAAACTGGATGGAATAGCATGCTGCTGCAAGATGCTGTGGTAGCCATGCTGGTTCACTATGCCTTCAATTTTGAATAAATCCCCAACAGTGTCACCAGCAAAGCACCTCCACACCATCACACCACCTCCTCCATGCTTCACGGTGGGAACCAGGCATGTAGAGTCCATCAGTTCACCTTTTGTGCATGCAAAGCAGTAATCAAAGCAAAAGGTGGCTACTTTGAAGAACCTAGAATATAAGACATATTTTCAGTTGTTTCACACTTTTTTGTAAAGTGTAATGTATAATTCCACATGTGTTAATTCATAGTTTTGATGCCTTCAGTGTGATTCTACAATTTTCATAGCCATGAAAATACAGAAAAATCGTTGAATGAGAAGGTGTGTCCAAACTTTTGGTCTGTACTGTATATATATTTTATTATATATTCTGTTATATATGTATCTTATTATAAATTCTATTATATATCTAATTATATATTGCATTATATATATTACATTCAGGGCCGGACTGATCACTTAGGCCCTTCTGGCATTTGCCAGAATTGCTGTCAGGTCGTGGGCTGCCTTATCTCCTACGTTGTTAGCATTATGGGTGTCTTAACAGAATCAGTGTTCTCAAGAGTTGTGACGGAGCACAAAAGTCACTGACTCCGTCACTTACCCCAGCAACCACCGGTATCATTAGAAATATTGGTCTTGCAGTAAATCTTGCTTCCAGGGTAATATTAGTAATACATCCCATCTGGAGCTTGGGGATAGTGACAGCATGGGCCTGTGTGAATTCAAATGCCAGGGCTGAACTTCAGCCCCCGTCCGTACCGGATTACATTATATATTTTTATATTCTATATATTCTATTATATATTTTATTTTATCTATATAATATTATATTACATTTCAATATATTATATCATATTATATTACAATATATATTAATTAGAATTGCATGAACTGATTTAAATGTAATGTATTTTCTGCTATTCATGTATTGAACCTTAACATTTTACATTTTTCCATCAATATGACATGGAGGGCTTTCTTTTTGTGGACGAGTTGTTAATTTGAACGGCGTTTTTTTTTTTCTTTTTTGCAAAAAAAACCCCAAAGTCCAATTTCATAACTGTTTGTTATTTTTTTTTTTTTTTTTTACCATTTTAACCAAATGCTTAAACTGACCCGCCATTATGATTCCCCAGGTCACTGCTAGTTCGTCGATACCAAACATGAATAGTTTATTTATTTAAATGGTGGAAAAAAATCCAAAGATTATAAAAAAATAAAAAAAATAATAGCTTGTGCAATTTTCGGAGACTCGTAGCGTCTTTATTTTCTTGTGATCTGGACTTTTTTTTCATGTGCCGAGCTTATGTTTTTAATTATACCATTTCGGTTTGGATATGTTCTCTTGATCTTTTGATCTTATTAACACAATGGTGTGGTGACCAAAAAACAAACTGGTGTTTTGACTTTTTTTCCCCTACGCAGTTACTCATCAGATTAATTTTTTTTATATACTGATAGACTGGACGATTCTGAATGCGGCGATATCAAATGTGTATTTTATTTTTCTTTTAATTGTGTTATTTTGAGTAGGAGGATTCGAACTTTATTTAATTTTTTTAGATTTTTTTTTTCTTTTCACTTGTTTAACTCCTTAACCCTGGAGGAATTTTCATTTTAGCGTTTTCCTTTTTTGTTCCCTTTCTTCCCAGAGCCATAACTTTTATATTGATCGGTCAATAGGCCATGTGAGGGATTATTTTTTTGTGCCGAGTTGTACTTTTGAATGACACCATTGATTTTAATATGATTTGGAAAATGGGAAAAAACTCCAAGGCGGTCAAATTGTAAAAAACGTGGAATCCACCAGTTTTTTTTTTTTACCATTTTCACTAAATGTTATAACGGACGTGCCATTATGATTCTCCATGTCATTACTAGTTCAGATAAAAAAAGAACCTAGACATGTTTGGATTTTTCGCCACTTTGGCTCATTTTTATTTAAAAATTTTGGGGTATTTTTCCAAATACCCATTTTTCGTGATCTTGGATTGGGCGAGGGCATATTTTTTGCGCGCCGAGCTGTCGTTTTTAATGATAACATTTTGGTGCAGATACGATCTTTTGATCGCCTGTTATTGAATTTTAATGCAATGTTGCAGCGACCAAAAAAACAATTCTATCATTTCGACTTTTCCTGTTACGCAGTTTTATGAGCGGGTTAATTTTTTTTTATATTGATCGGGCAATTCTGCACTCAGCGATACCAAATGTGTATGTTTGATTTTAACTGGTTTATTTTGAATGGGGCAAATTGATGATTGGTGATTTGAGCTTAATCTTTTTTTTTAATTTTTAAAAACTTTATTACTTTTTACATTCTTTAGTAGTCTCCATGGGAGACTAGAAGTTGCCGTATGTTTGGCTCTGCTACATACAGGTGATCAGATCGCCTGTATGTAGCAGAACTGCTCACTTGCTATGAGCACTGACCACTGGGCGGTGCTCATAGCAATCTGGCAGTGACAACCATAGAGATCTGCTGGAAACCTGGTTGTCATGCCAACCCATCGGCGACATGCTGTCATGTGACACGGATGCCGATGAGTGGGATTAGTTACGCGCTTCCAGCACGATCACATTAAATGTCTGTCAGACTGACAGCATTTAACAGGTTATCAGCCGCGAGTGGATTGCGATTCCACCTGTGGCTGCTAGGAGCACTTGTCAGCTGTTCAAAAAAGCGGACATGTGCAGGGAAAGTTGTGGGCTCAGGCCAAATCAAAAGGGAGAGACAGTAACAGTCACAGTACATGTACTGCACATGTAAAGGGGTTTTCTGGTCTAGAAAGGCAAGTCTACGGTCACTGACTGAAGACATGTCAAACCTTCCAGTACATGCCCAATACTATGCGAGGATTCTCCGGTGTCTCCACGGTCAAATAAGCATATTTCTGGCCAGAACCAGTGTAGTAGGTGTGGTGTCACCCAAGGCTGTGCACACCATATTGATTCAGCCATGGAGTATGAATACCACATACTTGGCAGCCGTTCCCGGTGGGGACACAGTCAAGTTCTCGCAGCGCACAGTCTGCAGTCACACAGCAACTAAGATTATTCTAGACCAGATAACCCCTTTGAAGAAAAATATTTCTTTTTTGGGATCAGGTTCTGTGAGCCAAACCGGTCTACAGAGACTCGAGGACTTTTATTTAACTCTTTATTAGCACCATCTTTAAGAGGCAGAAAACAAAAAACCCAAAATGCAGTTTTTGTTCTATTATTTTTGTGACATTCATGGTGTGGGATAAAATAGTTACTGTTCTAGATTGTAGATTTGATGATCTATAATAGAAACTCATCAGTATCTGATCATACTGCAGGGATGCCAATGAGCCAAAAGGGTTGACAAATGTATTTTTCCCATGTACCTCTGGTACACCTGAATATGAGAACAGTGGCGTAACTTGAAACTCATGGGCCCTGATGCGAAAGCTCCAACTGGACCACCAAATATTTTAAATCTTTAATAGCAATTGTCTTTCTATAGGCCAAAGGGACTTATAGGGCCCCTTAGGCTCCAGGGCCCGGGTGCGATTGCCACCCCTGCACCTGTTGTAGTTACACCCCTGTATGAGAGGTTAACCTACTAGTACTGGCATTCTCGCTAAGCCTAGCAGTCACAGCAGGGGCTGGGCTGTGTATATCAGTTGCACTCTTTCAAATGCCGCACGTTCCAGCTTCTGTACCTGCGCAGTAAGCAGGACAGATACATCCATCATGGAACAATAAATTACCAGATCTTTTGACGGACATACACATCATAAGCAGTTAAGGGATTTAAGACTAATCTGTAGAGTAAGGCCCATTTTCCACAAAGTATTTCCTTTGATATATTAATTTTGATTTTTTTTTTTTTTTTTTATTAAGGAAACAATGTGGCCCTTAAGCTGATGAAGAAGACCTGGACAAAGCATGAAGATTTCCTCCATGAGCTGTGTGTATCCATCCACCTGTCAAATCATGGAGGGATTATCTGTACCCACCCCATCTATGTGGACTCTCATGACTTCTACGTCCTGACCCAGGATTTGGCCCCTGCAGGAACTCTTCACTCTCTAATAGAACCTGGTGTAAGTATTTCAGAATCACTAAGTGTTTTTGAATATTTAACTAGCGTATTTTTCAGGCTAAGACGCATCTAGGTTTTAGAGGAGGAAAATAAAAATTGAAGCCAAAAAATGGTCAATTTTTTCTATTAATATCCCCTATCCTGGTATGTATCTCCCCAATTCAGTTCTACATGGTCCTCTTATGCCCATCCTGGTATGCATGACCCCCTCATTCCCATCATGGTATGCATGGCCCCCATCAGGAAAAAAATAAAATAAAATAAAGATTCTATTCATCTTCCCTGCGCTTTCTAGCTGTGTCCTGTTTGATACCAGCAGCTTACTTATGCTTGGAAGCTGCTCATGGAAATTATGTAGTATGCTGCCTACAAGCAGAGGACAGCTGCCGAAATACTCACTGCTCCCCACGCCAAGACCATAGGCGTGTGGAGTAGTGAATATTAAGTCTTCAGTAATAGCAGGTACAGTAACCTTAGCTGCCGGGCGATTGTGTGCTCACTACTAAAGGGAATGAAGCTTCACTGCTCGACAGTTCCGTAGGCATGAAGAGCAGTGAATATTCATTCTCTTTAATAGCTGGCACATGTGATCACCCAGCAGCTGCAGGAAGCTGGCTGATGCTGATACTGTACCCGCTAGTAAAGAGAAAAGCATATTCACTGCTCTCCACTCCCATGGGTGTGGAAAGCAGTGAATATTCATTTCTTTAGCAGCAGGCACAAGAGTTAGTGCAGCAGCCAGCTCCTGCCTTCTGTGACCCGCCGCTCCCCCTCCACAAACAGAGCAGGCATATCTGGACTATAAGACACACCACTTTTCTCCACATTTTTGGGGTTAAAATAATGTGCCTTAAAGTTAAAAATATAGTAGATACATCTTTGGATGTAATTTCCTCTTTTTTTTTTATTAAGATGCTTAAATCTGTCCCTGAGCACACTTATTTGTTTTTAAAACTGATGTGTACTAGTAAAGTGTTCTCCAATCTGCTTCTCACTAGTCCCTGCAAAAATTTCATCCTTGCCCTTTTGGCACATTATTATTAGTAGTTTTATTTAGACCAGTGTTTCTCAACTCCAGTCCTCAGGACCCACCAACAGGTCATGTTTTCAGGATTTCCTTAGTATTGCACAGGTGATAATTTTATCACCTGCTCAAGCATTAATTCCATCACCTTTGCAATACTAAGGAAATCCTGAAAACACAATCTGTTGGTGGGTCCTGAGGACTGGAATTGAGAAACACTGATTAAAGTCAGATTGAAAATTTGTATCCTAGATATAAGTACTGGTAGGGTTTTTCATAGTTCTCATTAGTACATGTTCATTTTGTGCAGCAAGATTCTTACCAGTTGCCATCTTCAGCTTTTCTAATTGCTATTACGATCCGCTTATGAACTGTGTCCCCAAGGTTGTGACTTTCTGGATCGCTTAAGTGTTTGGAGAAACGGAAGTCACTTCTCAATGCATGTCTAGGAGATTCAGAACGAGGTTCTCAGTTGTACATTAAAAGTCAGTGCTAATGATCGCTAACTGTTAAGGGCCCGTCTCACATAGCGAGATCGCTACCGAGATCGCTGCTAAACAGCGATCTCAGCTGCGATCTCGCTATTTCTGACACGTACCAGCGATCAGGCCCCTGCTGTGAATCGCTGGTCGTGTCAGAAATGTCAGGACCTTTTTTGATCGCTGATTTCCAGCTGACAGGCACGCATCGCTGCGTGTGACAGGCGGGAGGACCAGCGATCCGCTGGTAACCAAGGTACACAGCGGGTTTCCAGGCACCGCGCAGCGCCTGGAAACCCGACAAGTACCTTGGTTACCAGCTCCCTGCATCAGGGCGCTGGTATCCAAGGTACACTGCGGGTAACTAAGCGACGTTACCCGCAGTGTCGCTTGTACTGATCGCTGCCTGAGCTGCCTGTTTGGCAGCTCAGCAGCGATAATGTAGCGATACACCAGCGATCCTGATCGTTGTCGGGATCGCTGGTGTATCGCTATGTGAGACTCAGCCTTTAGAGAGATCTGAAGTCACAAGATGGAAACGAGGAGGGGCCAGTGATGCCACAAACTGTAGAACATGGCCAACAAAAAAATAATAAAATGGAGGAAGGAAAGCGGTTTCTGTCACACCGACCAGATAAAAGTCTAAACGTTTATTTGTACATGGCTAAAATAAAACTATGAAAACAACCTGATGCATTAAGTGCCTAAGGGCACACTACCATGCAAGAGACATGTCAGGTTGTTTTTATCATATTTAAGCTTAGTTCAAAAATTTTGATTTTACCTGGTTGGTGTGCCAGAAACCTTTCCTTCCTCCTTCATTTGTTATGTGTACCAGCTGGATCGGCACACACCAGCTATTTTCCGGCAAACGCAACTGGATTCCAGTTAACTGCTTGTGTTGAGAATCCCTGTCCCTCTTCAATGCCCCATTAAGCATTTTACAACACACAGGTAACATATCTACGTGGTGGTGAAAATAATGGTAAAAAATGGGAGATAAAGAAATATGTATGACCTTAAAGTACCACTTATGTTAAGTGAGCAGATATCCAATGGTTTTCATTACTTTTCCAGGTTGGCATTCCAGAAGTGATTGTGAAGCGTTGTGCGCTACAATTGACCAAAGCGCTGGAATATATACATGATCAACAGCTGGTGCATAGAGACATAAAACCAGACAATGTATTACTCATGGACAAAGACTGCTTCCATGTTAAACTGAGTGACTTCGGTTTAACACAAGCCATCGGTACCCTCGTACCATCGATGTCACCCTTGATTCCCTTCATGTCCCCAGAGCTCTGTCAAATGCAACGGCATGAAACTCTAGTCCTAACACCCACCATTGACACCTGGGCCTTGGGCGTACTACTTTTCGTCTTATTTACTGGATATTTTCCATGGGGAAGAGCACTAGAAGATGATCCTCTCTTCCAAGACTTTATCCACTGGCAACGTTTTCAAAGCTACATTTCACCTCCAGGACATTGGACCAAATTTTCTGCCAGTGCGCAAGAATTATTTCATGCCCTGTTCACTGAAGACTCCACCACCAGGAGTCCAGTAAACATAGTCCTCAATTACCTTGACATTCCATGGGGAGAAGACTACGTGCCTGAACATTCCCATGAGATTGTTGTGGACAGCGATGAAATGGATAATTTTGAAAGTGAATTTGTAGTCATTGAAGGAGAAGATCACTACATTGTTGTGGAGAACCCAGAGGACATCCAGTGCATCATCATAGGCGATGCCTCAGAGGAAGCAGTTTCTATGTCCAGTGATACACTGTTGATTTTGTCAGAAAACGCCAACCTCGACTTGGGATCTGAAGTGGAGACCGTTTAGCTCTTGCAAGGCAAAGATGTGGTGAGTAGTGATGAGCGAGCATGCTCAGACAAGATGTTATAGAGTGCACTCGTGTGCCAATATCGCATCCTCGGCATGCTTGAACACTATCCCTGCATGTGTTGTGGCTGTTGAATTGCCGCAGAACTGCAGTCACGGTGAATCGAACATCGTATTAGAGCACGCCGACTGTTGAGATCACAATCTTTCATGATGCTTACTAGTAATTTGTGTTGTCTTCCAAATTGAAAGATTACAGCTTGTCCCAAGTGCAAATACCATAGTATTTTACCAAGGATATACATGCACTTTGCCTTTTGTTTTAAAAAGCCCATGGATGAGATGTGAACAAATGTCAGTATCTTCTCCCTGCAATTCAGTTTCTTAGCAGGGTGATAAGTCTTTAGATGAACATGAACCAAGTTATGTGAATGGCCTTTACCCTTCATTATATTAGATACACACATTTGTCCTCGTAAAGCTGCTATGAAAATCTGTGTAGATTTTCTCAAACTGAACCTAAAGCTTGTACGATAAACACGCGCCATTTAGTTTCTAGAATCAGAATCCAACACACCAAGGCTTGTGTTTTTTGGTGAAATTAATAAGACTACACCTCAATTACATTTCCATTGATTTTATTTATAAATGGGTCTAGGGTCTTAATGCCATACAATTTATCTACTATATCAGCTTTGTTTTAGCCTTACATTTTTTTATTTTTTACATTTTTAATTTCAATATTACTCCAGAGGAAAACTTAGGCTGCATCCTAATAGAGAAAAATTAATATTCTTTTAGAACCTAATTTAAACACCAGACTCTCCAGTTACCAGGCGGCAATGGAGGCGGCTTTCGAAGCCCAGGAGATCGAGGACATTAGATAAGCAATCGGAAGATGGGCTATGAGAGATCTGATCGAACCAAGAGGTAGGTGAGCCGGGTCATTTAAAGCTTTAATAACAGAGGCATTTGCATAAATTTATTCATTTTATGCAGGATAAGAAAGCCATAGATAATGTAGTTATGTTTTATGTAAAAGGAATCTTATAGCAAATGTAAGCCACTGACATGCTGCCATCTCACTTGATAACACCATTATTGCCCCATTACTTCCTACTAAAAGTGATTGTATTAATTGAAGACAGACTTTTCCATTACTTAGTGTTTTATCCATAGCATCCAGGGCTGTGGAGTCAGACTCCATTTTGATGGAGTCTATATTTTAGGAGTCTGACCTTGTTATAAATCAATTGGGTACTTAGGTAATTGGGTAATTAGGTTAATGCAGAATGTGCCGAATAGCTTTTCATATGGATTTGGGAAAATTATAAAATGTCTGTTCTATTCCTGATCTAAGGATCTCTGCTCTTAGTGGAGATGAATATGTGCGGCGTTTTAAAGGAGGAGCTTTACTACTGAGCAAGTACATAGAGAGGAACAAGGCACTGATGAGGAATGCCTGCAGCCCTGCGCTCATCTCAAGAACTGCTGAAAATTATTAAATCAGATTTCAGGTCATTTATGAAGGAGGATCTGAAGGATCTCAAATTCACAGACTACACAAATGTAATTCAGTACATTGTTAAACTGTTTCCCCACCCTCTTACTGCATAATAGTGTATTGCATATTTACAATTATTGTGTTCTAAAGTAGTATTTTAATAACCATGTTCTATCTAAATATCTTGATTATTGTATCATAACGGTGATCAAAAGCCTGAAGTTACCATTTTACTACAGAAAACATATTCCTTAAACATGAGCCATGTATGATCGACTCGACGGTTTGGTTTCACCGACTCCCTGATTGCAACTTCCATCTCCTATCTCAGTAATGGGAAAGTCTGAGTCACGATCAGGGCTGTGGATGTGGTACGCCAAACCTCAGACTCCCTCATACATGGCGGTAAGTGAGGGGGGGGTAGGAGTTTGCACAAATGTCAGTACATTTGTTTTGTCTATGAATTCCTGAGAAATAGTATCTCCTCCATCAGATCTTCCTTCATAGATTATCTGAAATCTGATCTAACTATTGTAAGGCTAGAGAAGTACTTGCCTTCATCCTGTTTTCACTGGCACTGCTTGAGATGAGTGCAGGGTTGCAGGCATTCCTTACCTGTGTCTTTAAGGGAATCTGTCAGCCTAAATTGGCGGGATATTTAAATGATGGCAGTCAGGTCAGATGGGCGGTGTTTTGGGTACTTGCCTTAACATGTTGTTCGCCGCTGTCTCCATTATTTCTGGGAATTGTAGTCGTTGCCCTCCATATAACGCTCCTGCGCATTGCAATCTTGAATTGCGCACGCGCAGTATGCTTTGCCCTCAGATTGCAATGCGCAGGCGTGTTATATGGAGGGCAACGACTACAATTCCCAGAAATAATGGAGACAACATGTTAAGGCAAGTACCCAAAACACCGCCCATCTGACCTGACTGCCATCATTTAAATATCCCGCCAATGTAGGGTGACAGATTCCCTTTAATCCTCTCTGTACATGAGGAACTTTGCTGAGCAAGTACAGATTAATATCCACTAAAACCAGAGATCCCTAGATCAGGAATAGAATAGATATTTATAGGACATTTCATAAATTTCCCAAATTCTTAAGAAAATATGTTCTGCACATTCTGCATTGAAATACTGAACCCAAATTAAATATTTTAAGACAGACCATTTTATACTGACTCCACCAAAATGGACTCCAAATTGAATCCATAACAACCAAGGCTGTGGAGTGTCGGTAATGGGAAAGTCCGTCTTTACTTAATTACAATTTACCTCAGAATAGAGAACTTTGATTATAAATTCAGGTAGAGAAAGCAGATTAATCTGGGAAAATATATTAGTTTATTTTATAAATCAATAGCCCACATGAAGATAGACGGTTACACTTTACAGACCATTATGTAGGATCAGGCTCATTTTCGGCCTAGTGTTCCTATTTGCATTATTTTTATCATTTGAATCCAGTTAAAACCTTGACGTAAAACTAATGACCAACAAATCTTGATTATTTCCTCTTTGATCCATGAGAGTGTCCATCTTCCTGTGAGGCTATAGAGCCCCTCACCCTTATTTATAACCATTAAGCTCTGACCTAGAACGTGGCTCTTGCATGACCATTTTATTTCCTTAAAACCTGGTGCAATTATTTCAGTATCTTTTAAATATTTTGCTGTATAATTTGTTATTTTTCTTTTAAAGAGAAGTCTGCTAGGAGAAGGAAATATCTTGATGTAAATAACCCCAATCCTGACCATAGTAGTTACAAAACTCCTCCATGCCTTTTTGTGTGCCAGGATTAGTGGTTTGGTGAGGTCAATATAGCTGTAGTTTGTGGAGCTGATCTAGGATATTGTTCCCCCAATTACTAAGTTTAGAGTGAATATCCATCTTGGTTTTAAAATGTGTCTAATATTTTTTTCTACTTTTCCAGGTGGCGATTCCAGAAGAGATGGTAAAGTGTTGTGCGTACTATTGACCAGATTTCTAGATCACGTGCGGTAAAGCCCTGGTGCAGATCGAAAGCCAAAATTAAAAGTGATCCTGACGGCTGATACAGCCAATGCCTGACACATTCACCCGATGGATGTATGATCCCAGCCATACATACTTTATTCAGAGTTTTAAATCTGCAGTGGACCGAGCTGCATTTGTAACCTGGAGAGGCAGGTCCCTGGTGGCTTCTTCCTACCCGCTGCTAGTGACTATTTATGTATGTGTAAAAGGAAAGACCTGTCAATCCAGGTTACTGGAAGCCATCAGGGACCTGCCTGTCTGATCACTCTAAAAGCCTCAGAACAAGCTGGAGTGTAATGTAGGAGTAGTGTGAACAGTGGGCTCCCAGCATCTTACTGCCAACACCTTGGTCGACAGCTCAGTCCGGTCAAAGGTGGATTTTAAAGCATGTTTGACTAAAATGCTGCAGCGTTTTAAAAGGACAAACACCTGTCCGAGATCACATTCATGGGCAGCACGTATCAGACACTGGCTGTACTAGCCGTCAGGTCATTTTACTCAAATTTCCAACTCTAGTAACGCATCTGTGCAGATTTCCAGCTGAGACAAACCTTAAGTTTGGAGAGTGAAGAACATTTTGATATCACCTCGTCATCAGTTAGTTTTAGAGCTAGCAAAAATGATTGTAAAAGTTAACATTGTCCTCAAACCAGACATTACTTTTTTTTCAAATTTAAGTGCAAATATCATGCTCTTATAGTGAGGATGCAAATCTGCTTTTCACTTTTTTTACATCCCCACGGATGTGAGACGTGGGGCAGGTTTGGGAACCTTCAGGCTGCACAGGAAGACTTCCCCCTGCCCAGTCCAGCTTAACATGTCAGTAATAACCATGTAACCAGTAAATTGGAAAGGGCAGAGATCGTCATCATCCCTCATCGTCCGTTCATTTAGTGAATTTTACTTGGGCAGAACTATAAAATCAAGGACTAGATGATGCCATGTCTGCCATGTTCCATGAAATCATAATAAAATGCTCCTTATATACAGTAACGTTTGTCTTGTTTTTTTTGGAAAAAAGTGAAAAGCTTAAATCATAATTTTTTTATATTCAAATACATACACAACACGAGAACAGATGACCTATCAATATATCCATTCATCTCAGATTTGTCATCAGATGCCAGCACTCAAATAAGGAGGTAAAGTACAGGAGAGGTTTACTCACAAGTGACGCAACGTTTCAGCTTTCAAATATTTTTCATCTCAGTCATGTGGGAAACGACACGTTGCACATCACACGGGTGGCTAGACCACTGCTGTAGACAATACGCAACATGAGGCTAAAAACTGGTACAAAACTGATCAGTTGGATAAAAGCCAAAAGCATGTGAAATCCAAAAGGTAGAGGTCTATTAATGTGCCGGATAAAGCCAATATTCCAGTAGACGCAACCAACACTTGGATAGGATAATGGACACGCAACTACACCTCAATATTATCCCATTTTAGTAAATAGCAATTTTATGGGTAAAGGTCCCCAGCCTTTTAACCTTGGGTCTAATGTGCATCTTATGCATTCAGTCCTGAGGGATTGTCATGTCTTAGGGGGAATTCGTGACACCATGCTGTTTTCAGGTCCCCTATAAAAGTATTAGGGCATATGTGCCTCTACAGTAATAATTCTGCAGGTTCCTCAATGCAAGAGACAATTGGAGCATTAAGCATATATAAAGTGACAATGTCCCCTGATAGATTATAAAGGGACACTCATATTACTACTTTAATAATTTCCCACCTCCCCCAAGTGCCCCATAACAGAAAAATTAGTTTAAAAGGCATTTTAAAGTGAACGAGAAGCTTTTTTGTGGGATGACATTCTAACCCAATGACACCAATGAAAATATCAATTTGCTCTCTTTATATTAAAACAAAATTTTGGGAAATTGCAGTGTAAACATTGTAAAAATGTTAGCTTCTAACATTTTAGGCAGGTGTGGAAAAAGCCCTATAATGTTAGAATGCTTAGGTACAATACTTTGCAATAGAAAAGTATGTTATTCTAACTAATTAGATGGTGCGGTTACACCAGATTTGGGTTTACATTTTTCACTTTATTCACCTTGTTCCTATACCTTCAGAACATCAAAAAGGGAGGTCACACCAAATATTGATCAAGGGCCAAAAGCCAAAGTCAGCGACTGATATCCTGTGTGAGCCGGCCTGTGAACTGCAGTAAATTTACTGACCTCACCAGAGTGTAAAAGTTTCCATGCTGTGAGCGTTGACATCAGTAAAGTTACCGCAGATCACATAACAGGCAGTTCGCAAAAGTTACCATGAGACCCGCAGTTTTTTTATTAGGACACTGCAGCTGCGTGCTGGCGCTACTGTCTGTTTAGGCCGCCAGCAGTACATCATCTGGATGTAACTATTCAGGCTTGTGAGATTGAATTTTGGAATGTTCACAACTTAAGGACTTTTGACTATAGGGATAGTAATGGGGGTGTCTGTCAGATGCCCTCCATTACTAACCCCTGAGCTTGATGTCAGCTGACATTACATAGCAGACATCAACCCCGTAAACTATTACCTCACTCACCACAGCACCAGGGCAAGTAGGAAGAGCAGAGGCCAATAGCCAGAATTGGTGCATCTAATGAATGACCCCTCCCAGACTAACACCAGCCCTCGGCTGCCCCGAAAATGGTGCAATGTGTTCCTTCCCAACCTATTAAGATCAGTCCACAGCTGTCTATAGCCTTTGCAGAATAAAAAAAATAGGTTTGATTCCACTTCATTTTTTGGTTAGTCCCTCTTTAACCCCTTTACCCCCAAAGGGTTGTTTATATGTTAATTAACAGGCCAACTTTTACAATTCTGACCACTGTCCCTTTATGAGAACTCTAGAATGCTTCAATGGATCCCAGTTATTCTGAGATTGTTTTTGTGACATATTGTACTTCATGTAAGTGGGTGTCTATGAGAAGATACCCAAAAGTGGCACCATTCTAAAAACTGCCCCCTTCAAGTTGCTCAAATCCACATTCAAATAGTTCATTAACCCTTGAAATGATTCACAGGAATTTTTGGAATTTGGGGAAAAAAATGTTGATAACACCTCAGGTATGTTCCCTCATAGTTGAACAACCCTATTCATTCAATATTTGTCGAGACCTCAGTCAGCCTATCCACAATCCTCTAGGCTCCCCCCTTTGTCCCTATGCCCTGCATTTTAACCAAATTGGTGATCGAGGACTTCCGCTATATTTCCACCAGACGGTGCTCTGACAACTTGACAGCCAAACAACATGCTGCAATTTAAGAGCTGCAGGCGTATCCAGACATTGTGATAAAATCTGCAGACAAGGTGGGAAACAGTGGTATGGCCACAATGTATGTATGAGAGGGAGGCATATAGACAGCTAAGAGACCCAAAAAAAAGAAAAAAATTCTGAGAACCTAGAATGCAAATTGCCTCTTCAAACAAAGAGGACTTGTACTCTATAGCACCACCTATTGGAAGTAGCGATCCTACAAGTCACAATCAACCCTTTAACGAGTCTTGTAATATGACTTAGGATAAAAGCCAAATCAGAATCTCCATTTGCAGACACGGTGTTTCGGACTGTTGGTCCTCGTCAGTGCAAAGTAGGAGAGATCTGATTTGGCTAGATGAGAGGCTCTGGACTGGGGTCTGGGGGGTAAGGTTTCTCCTTGTGGAGAGTGACATACCAGCTCTGGCGTGTCGAGGTAAGGAGGCTTATTCGCCGTGCAATGCTCCTCTGGGAAATTTTAAGATATTTTGGTTAGAGCCTTTGAGAGGGGAATCATCCCCAAGAAGATTTTGGATTGCCTTCACACTAAGTCCCCAATATCCCTACCATATACTTCTTACCAAATATACACAAGGATCCAGTCGATTTACCCGGGCATCTTATTGTGTCCGGCATGGGAGGTCTTTGTGAACCAGTTTGCAATTTTACAGACCATTACCAAAAACCATTGGTTGAATCACTGCCCTCCTATGCTCGTGACACGATGGACGTCCTTGGCAAGGATCGATGGGATGACTTTGGAGACAGACATGCTGTTATTAACAGCAGACATTGAGTCTTTATATACATGCATCCATCATGAGGATGGCGTTGAGGCATGCAAATTAATTCTGTTAGTAATTGGGATGGCCCATTTGTGATTTGATGTTGTAGCTGCTTGAATATATTCTCACACACAATTTTGTTTTCCGTGATTTTTTTTTTTCACAGCAATCAAGCATTGCCTTGGGTGCGGCCTGTGCACATTTTTTCTAGTGTTTTGGGAGAGGGAGGTATTTGGGGAGGCGGGGCGCAGGCAGTTGACCATGTGCAGCACTGGTTACATTATATTGATGTTTTAATGACCTGGCAGGGGTCACATGATCAGCTACAGAGCTTTTTGGAGGAATTGAACATTAATAGGTTGAATATTAAACTGACCTATGCGTCCAGTGATACAGAGGTGGACTTACTGGATATCAAAATTCAACTTGATCTGCATCTGCAATTACAAACTGATGTCAGAAAGCCCACCGCGGCCAATTCCCTCCTGCCTGCTGAATCCTGCAATCCATATGCAACTATTAGGGCCATCCCAGTTGGCCAATACTTACGTATCAGATGCATTTGTTTCTCCGATGACAAATTCCACAATCAGGCTGAGGATCTTGGGAAATGGTTTCTAGTGAGGGGCTATACTAAAAGGAGTATTAAGAAGGGTTTTGACAGAGGAAGAAGCAACGGGGCTGCTCTTATATCCTCCATTAAAGAGTAAAACTTCACAGGATAAAATTAGGTTTATCTCGACTTATATAGGAGAATGGTTCGACAATGAGGGAATTTCCTTGCCAGGCATTGGGACATTACAAACTGAACCCACTTTGTCTAGACATTTGTCACAGTATCCTCTTATGACCTCCTGAAGGAGTCCAAACTTGAGAGATGGTACTGCATAGTCACTACATTCCCTTTAAAAAGAATCCCTTTAACTCTTGTGGCCCTCCACAGGGATATTTCCCCTGCGGCAACAGTGTCACTTATAAAAAAAGGTGAATGAAAATAGGATATTCTCTGGGGAAAGATACCAAGCTTGACATCTGTTTACAGGGGCAGAGAAGCGAATCCATTAAACCCAGGATGCCGCTTCCTTGGAACAAATATTGTTTTTTGAGAGTTATACTGTCTACAGTGTCCAGATATGACTTTTTTTATCTATCCAATATTTATGGGATAGATTTTTGGCATCATAGAGGAGGGATACACAATACATTCACTCACACCACCGTAGGACAATTAGAAACCCGACAAATTAATACTTGCCCAAGAGATTGTACTGTACGTGTCTGGTACCATCTCCATACAAAGAAAATTGCGATAATGAACATGACAATATCTCCCAACTGGACCTGCAGTGGCTGAAATATCCTGTAATTTGGGGACTAGTGATGAGCGATCGTGCTCTGATAAGTGGTTACCCACACATGTGAGAGGTGGCCAGGGTGGTAGTCTTGGTGACTGGCTGATGTGTTCACGCAACCTGGCACCCCGCAAAGAAAATCAAGTCCCAACTGTTGTGTGATGTGTGTGCAGTGCCACTTTCTTTTGAGTTAGAGTCCTCCTCTGGTTTTAGACTTGTGCTTAAATATTTTCTTAATATAATAAAGCCATAGCTGATTCTCTTGTAATGTAAAAGTGACATTTTTTCCTGACTTTCGGCCATTAAACAAAAGTTTCTGCAATATAACTTGATAACACTATGTTAGGGTCTGCGGAACGCACCAGATAAATATAAATAGTGGGTGCGTTCGCAGCCCGGGGTCCACAGTGCAGGCAGAGCCTGCTGCTAGTAAGATGGCGGTATAGGCAAACGTTTAATATATCTGACATATGAAATTGCATTCAAATGATGTCAGAAATGGTCTTTTGATTTAATTTGACCAAGCCGGGATTGCAAATATCTTAGTATATTTGATCTGCTACCTTACATCTTATTCGTGAATATATTTTGATAAGGAATTGTTGAGATCAATATTCCTCACACGTTGTTTTGATTTTCACAAAATAGAGTGGTGACTACATAGGTGTGTGATTTCTGTGCTTTTTAATCATTATATGATATATGAGAACCGTTGGTTCTTTTTTTAAAGGAATTTAATAAAGGTTAATTTTATTCTGTACTTCTACCTTGCTGATTATACAATATCTCATGATTGGTAGATCCTTCACAATTTATTGAAACTCTGTTACTTCACAGAGTCGCAAATATAAATACTGTGGCACTATATAGCGATATAATCGAACTCTGTTACACCACAGAGTCGCTGAGGTAGAGATGAAGATATACAGTGCCTACAAGTAGTATTCAACCCCCTGCAGATTTAGCTGGTTTGATAAGATGCAAATAAGTTAGAGCCTTCAAACTGCAAATGAGAGTAGGATTTATTAACAGAAGCATAAATCTTACAAACTAAAAAGTTATGTTGCTCAGTTGAATTTTAATAAATTTTAAACATAAAAGTGTGGGTCAATTATTATACAACCCCTATGTTTAATATTTCATGGAATAACCCTTGTTTGCAATTACAGCTAATAATCGTCTTTTATAAGACCTGATCAGGCCGGCACAGTTCTGTGGAGTTATCTTGGCCCACTCCTCCATGCAGATCTTCTCCAAGTTATCTAGGTTCTTTGGGTGTCTCATGTGGACTTTAATCTTGAGCTCCTTCCACAAGTTTTCAATTGGGTTAAGGTCAGGAGACTGTCTAGGCCACTCCAACACCTTGACTTTTTCCCTCTTGAACCAGGCCTTGGTTTTCTTGGCTGTGTGCTTTGGGTCGTTGTCTTGTTGGAAGATGAAATTACGACCCATCTTAAGATCCTTGATGGAGGAGCGGAGGTTCTTGGCCAAAATCTCCAGGTAGGCCGTGCTATCCATCCTCCCATGGATGCGGACCAGATGGCCAGGCCCCTTGGCTGAGAAACAGCCCCACAGCATGATGCTGCCACCACCATGCTTGACTGTAGGGATGGTATTCTTGGGGTCGTATGCAGTGCCATCCAGTCTCCAAACTTCACGTGTGTGGTTGGCACCAAAGATCTCGATCTTGGTCTCATCAGACCATAGAACCTTGAACCAGTCTGTCTCAGAGTCCTCCAAGTGATCATGAGCAAACTGTAGACGAGCCTTGACATGACGCTTTGAAAGTAAAGGTACCTTACGGGCTCGTCTGGAACGGAGACCATTGCGGTGGAGTACGTTACTTATGGTATTGACTGAAACCAATGTCTCCACTGCCATGAGATCTTCCCGGAGCTCCTTCCTTGTTGTCCTTGGGTTAGCCTTGACTCTTCGGACAAGCCTGGCCTCGGTACGGGAGGAAACTTTCAAAGGCTGTCCAGGCCGTGGAAGGCTAACAGTAGTTCCATAAGCCTTCCACTTACGGATGATGCTCCCAACAGTGGAGACAGGTAGGCCCAACTCCTTGGAAAGGGTTTTGTACCCATTTCCAGCCTTGTGACCCTCCACAATCTTGTCTCTGATGGCCTTGGAATGCTCCTTTGTTTTTCCCATGTTGACCATGTATGAGTGCTGTTCACAAGTTTGGGGAGGGTCTTAAATAGTCAGAAAAGGCTGGCAAAAGAGATCATTAATCCACACATGTGAAGCTCATTATTCTTGGTGCCTGAACTACTTCTTAATACTTTAGGGGGACCAAACAGAATTCTTGTGGTTTGAAGGGTTGAATAATAAATGACACTCTGAATTAACTTTTAACATTTTTAAAAAAAAAAAAAAAATTATAAAAATTTTTTTTTGCTGCAGTGCATTTCCCACTTACAGGCTGATCTACAGTACAAATGTCACAATGCCAAGTTAATTCCGCATGTGTCAACCAGCTAAATCTGCAGGGGGTTGAATACTACTTGTAGGCACTGTAGGTACTGTGTCCTGTTAACTCCACAGGGATACACAGATAACTGCTGTGCGGACAGCAGTCAGTGATCATGCAATCAGCAACGCAATCAGACAATCTCCTCACCGGAGAAGCCGGTATTCTAGGGGCTTATTTCAGCCAAGCCCTAACCACATGCGTGCATGATCACACTGGCGCAAAGCACATAATGCAATTGATACTAGCGCATGGCCATACAACCCTTTTATAGTAGCAACTACAAGGCCTGCCAGAAAAGGACCAATGAGAAACTGTTCAGAACACATGTAGTTTCAGGACCTTCCTGGCAGACCAATAGGAGCTACTGCAGTACCTGAGCATGTGACCCCTGATCTCCAATGAGAGATCTTAACCTGGGCATGACTAGGAAGGGGAAACGCAGGACTTAGTCCTAAAGACATCTGCTCGTCGCTGACCAGTACTGGCCACAATAGCAGAACCGGGAGAGGCAGCAGTAAACCTCTGCACAGTACTAGGCTGAGCAAGACACTGGGACTGACGTCTCTGCTGAGGAGACTCCACTGCGGCCGGAGACAGATGGGGACCGCAGCGGGAATGGCTCGAGATTCCCCTAGTGCAGAAGCGGGAACTCGACCTCTAACACACTACTTAAGATTTTCTTGTTACACCACACCAGTAGAGAAAACACCTCCCATAGGAGTCATCTGGGTGTTGCTGGATTGCCGAGGAGTCCAGTTGTGAGGGTTCAGAGCACGTCCCTTCCGTCTTCGTTGAAATCGCGTGGCACAGTTCACCAGTTACACACTGAGCAGCATGCCATAAGGATACAATGACTGTCACAAAAGCAGTACTTAAATGCCCGACAATGGTTTATAGCTTCACTCCCCCCTCATGATAAAATGGATACTCATATTTCTACTTTAATATGTTAAAATGGATATGACTCAGTTTAGACATGATGTTTTATCAAAGCAGGAATGGACATGTAATGAACAAGTACAAAAAAAAACTGACTGCATTTAAAGTTTGGGGGGGGATCGGTGTAATGGATTTAACCCCACAATTACTACATTTAAAGCAAATTAACACGTTAAATTAAAGATTGAGAAGTTTTCTTCAACTTTCATGTGGCAATTCCTGACGTGATGGTCAAGGGTTGTTGATTACGGTTGGTTCAGTGTTCTAGATTACATGTGCGGTAAAATCACAGGAGCAGAGAGCTAAAGCCAAATTTCAAGTGGTCCAGGCAGCTGATCCAGCCAGTGCCTGATGCGATTGAGCCAAACATGTATGGTTGGGATCATGCATCAATCACTAGCACTTTGGAGAAAAACCGGACTTACAAAGCCATCACAGACAGCCGAGCTGTAGACTAGTCGAACAGGCGAGTCCCCAGCATCATTGACAAATGATACGAGCATTAAACTAGCAAAGTGAAGCCGAGAACAGTTAACAATAAAGTCTCAGACGTTTGAACTACAGTTTGAGGTATTAATGTTAGTCAACAAAGAAATAAATGTCTAGTAAAAAGCTCATTACAACCCTTGCAGTTAGAGCCAAATAGGAAAATATGCACCTAACTTTTTAAAGCCACATGGATGTAAGCAGTGAATGGCAAGTTTATCTGAGCAGTCTGATTCCCAGACTCCTTTCCTCCCCTACTGGATCACTGCAGACATTTGTGATGTGGATCTTCACTACAAGGTCTTTGCACTCCACTACATGTGAGATTGCAGCTTTTGTGATACGTCGGATCAGAATCTACTCGAGAAAACCCAACTGCATCTTTGTTTCATCATAAGCCACAATGGAAGCAGTTCATACATTTGAGCTCACCCACACCAGTGAGGAGGATTACAAAATTTTTAAGACTCTCGATCTACCGCAAGTTAAAAGGGTTCTCTGGCTTATAACGGTTTACTTTATAAGAATGGTGTATAAAGATCTTAATGATTTAGCAGTAACCGTAATTAAGCAACTTTCAATTTACACAATTTGTTTTTTTTACCAATTTATGCAACCAAAAAAATAAAATGACATTTGAAAACCATTTAACCCTCTTAACACAAATTTTGCGTACTAAAAAAAGCAGATTGTCCTTAATAGTTATCCATTAATTTATTTTTTTAAAAATACAGCTGTAAAGGGATTTTAAAATATTATATAAGAAAAAAAACTACAGCAGTATGGACAGTTTTCCATTACCTGCCACTTTACTTCACATGCTGCTAAAATAAACAGTGGAACTTATGGCTTCCTCATCTCTCCCCAAATATATTAGTTAGGAAATGCGTTACATGTACAGTACAGTCCAAAAGTTTGGACACACCTCATTTAAAGATTTTTCTGTATTTTCATGACTATGAAAATTGTGCATTCACACTGAAGGCATCAAAACTATGAATTATCACATGTGGAATTATATGCTTAACAAATAAGTGTGTAACAACTGAAATTATGTCTTATATTCTAGGTTCTTCAAAGTAGCCACCTTTTGCTTTGATGACTGTTTTGCACACTCTTGATGAGCTTCAAGAGGTAGTCAACGGGAATTGTTTGCACTTCACAGGTGTGCCCTGTCAGGTTTAATAAGTGGAATTTCAGGCCTTATAAATGGGGTTGGGACGATCAGTTGTGTTGTGCAGAAGTCTGGTGGATACACAGCTGATAGTCCTACTGAAGAGACTGTTAGCTGCTTTTTTCTTGCCATAATACAAATTCTAAGTAAAGAAAAACGAGTGGCCATCATTACTTTAAGAAATAAAGGTCAGTCAGTCCAAAAAATTGGGAAAGAACTTTGAAAGTGTCCCCAAGTGCAGTTGCAAAAACCATCAAGCGCTACAAAGAAACTGGTTCACATTAGGACCGCCCCAGGAAAGGAAGATCAAGAGTCACCTCTGCTTCTGAGGATAAGTTTATCTGAGTCACCAGCCTCAGAAATCCCAGGTTTACAGCAGCTCAGATTAGAGACCAGGTCAATGCCACACAGAGTTCTAGCAGCAGACACATCTCTACAACAACTGTTAAGAGGAGACTTTGTGCAGTAGGCCTTCATGGTAAAATAGCTGCTAGGACCCACTGCTAAGGACAGGCAACCAGCAGAAGAGACTTGTTTGGGCTAAAGAACACAAGGAATGGACAATAGACCAGTGGAAATATGTACTTTGGTCTGAAGAGTCCAAATTTGAGATCTTTGGTTCCAACCACCATGTCTGTGTGACGCAGAAAAGGTGAACGGATGGACTCTACATGCCTGGTTCCCACCGTGAAGCATGGAGGAGGAGGTGTGATGGTGTGGGGGTGCTTAGCTGGTGACACTGTTGGGGATTTATTCAAAATTGAAGGCATACTGAACCAGCATGGCTACCACAGCATCTTGCAGCGGCATGCTATTCCATCCGGTTTCCATTTAGTTGGACAATCATTTATTTTTCAACAGGACAATGACCCCAAACACACCTCCAGTCTGTTTAAGGGCTATTTGACCAAGAAGGAGAGTGTTGGGGTGCTACGCCAGATGACCTGGCCTCCACAGTCACCAGACCTGAACCCAATTGAGATGGTTTGGGGTGAGCTGGACCGCAGAGTGAAGGCCAACAAGTGCTAAGAATCTTTGGGAACTCAAGTTTGTTGGATGACCATTTCCGGTGATTAACTCTTGAAGCTCATCAAGAGAATGCCAAGAGTGTGCAAAACAGTCATCAAAGCAAAAGGTGGCTACTTTGAAGAACCTAGAATAGAAGACATATTTTCAGTTGTTTCACACATTTTTAAGTATATAATTCCACATGTGTTAATTCAGAGTTTTGATGCCTTCAGTGTGAATGTACAATTTTCATAGTCATGAAAAAACTGAAAAATCTTTAAATGAGAAGGTGTGTCCAAACTTTTGGTCTGTACTGCACCCAAAAACCCTGCATCTGACAAATATAAATCCTTTAAGCACCCAGCTTGTTAATACAGTTATATGAGGCTTAGTTTTACATGATTGTTCTCAGTTGTACCTTTATCTGGTACATACAACTTATGGTAATTGATTTTGTACTTTAGGTTAGCCCCTTAGTGACCACCAATACATAATTTTACTGACCAGCATTATAAGACACTAGCATCCTCAGACAGGTGACAATCCAGCAGATGTCCGCTCTACACTATAGCTGACAGTTTGCTGAATCAGCCACGATCAGTGTTGGTACCGACCACCGTCGTTTCACTCCTTTAATGTTGCTGTCAATAATGACTACAGCATCTAGATTGGTAACAGTTTGGGGGGCTCCTTATTTTACCCCATCGTCACCCTGAGATCTTGATTATGTGCTCCGGATGTAAGCCATGGAAATTCATAGCAAAAAAGCGGCCTTAGAGTCCACCGACTATAGTAACCTGTTCAGAAGATAGGAACATTTTGATGGTAAATAATTATTTCTTCATTCCCGTCATGCCACTTTGCATTAATATCTGAAAAGCACCTGAAGGGTTAATAAATGACCTGACCTTTTTTTAATACGTTGAGGGGCGCTGTTTTTAAATGGTGTCAATTTTGGGGTTTTCCAATATATAGGACCCCAAAAGTCACTTTGAACTGAATAAGTCCCAAAATAAAAAATGCCTTAGAGAGGAAACACAGCTCCCCTAAAGGGAAAAGACTACGTGGAACTGCAGGTTGAGTGCAGGACTCTTGCTAGTTTAACAGTAGTGTCAAGCTGGGTTGTGGTGAAGTACTGCATAACAGTGAAGAATGACAAGAGACACGGACTAAATCTTCTGGTCCTGGCCAATCAGCTACATTGGTTACATGTATTAGCACCCAGTAACAAAAGCGAAGCCAACCACAGTTGCCATTTCTCAAGAACTTTATTTGATAGACTGGCAGGCCAAACATTAGTTTCTTACAAAGAAGCTGAAGACACGGAGTGGCAGTAGGTGCAAATTTCTCCAGCATGACCTGTTTGTTAGATATCAGAGGGAGAAGAGGATTGGGCCTTGCCAAGGTGCCCAATTGCATCTAAAGTCGTTGACTGTTTGAGCTGGTCCACAGTATTTATAATAAAAAAAAACAGCCGTAGAGTGTCAGTGTACCTTCACACAGACTTTTCTTAGCAAGGGCTGCTTCTTGGCGAGAGTTGTATTTCACAACAGCCATATTCAACTGAGTGAAAGGACTTGCAAAGAGAAACTGTAGCTTCTCCAACTGTCATTTCTCCTAGGAAGTCCTCTGACACAGCTTGTTCCATAAGCAATGGCAGTCCATCCAACATCAGCTCACACTTCTCGGTGCTTCGGCACACAAAAGATCTTCAAGCTTGGTTGAATTTCATGGCGACAGATGGGCAAAGGTCAGATCGGCAAAACGGTTTGAGAAAAAGCATGCATAAGTAAATCCATGGTTGAGGCAGCTTAAGGTCATTAAGAGAAACTCGTACAGCTTTCCCAGACTGAAAGAGGGGTATCAATGCATCTTCATATATCTTTTGAGGAATACTGCCAATAAAAATCTGAGAACCATGTGGAGGAGCTTCTCCAACCTCAACCTGGGGGGGCATAATATTTGCTTTGTCCATTCTCTTGCAGGAGTGATATCCAGTGGATGAAGAGCTCAAATACAGTATGAGTCCAGCTTTATTTTTCTTATTCAGAGAATTGAGCTATATCTGACACTAGCAGGCTGCCCCGGCTGCGCTGTTCTGCTCCCTACTCGCATTCTTGCTCCTCTAAATGTCTGATTTCAGTGTTTTTAGGGGACAAATTAAAAAAAAAAAATCATACTTTTTAATTGAGTGAAACAGACTGCTTCTCACATCATTTAGAGCGTGAAATCTGAACATTGCAAGCTGCGGGCTGCTAAGTGTCTTTATTACGGAGGAACAACGCTGCTCTCCAGCCTTTTCATCCTTGGTTTGGGGTACGTGTCCATCAGCCTATGGTACAAAAAAAATTAAGTGGACCCTCAATTTCCTCGCTGCTGCGGCTTCCGAATCAAGCTGATGGCACCAGAGTACAGATAGCTTGCCAGGCCGAAATCACTCAGTCACCCATCATTCCCTTCATGCCCCTAGAGCTCTGTTAATTGTGATGCTATGAAGCTCTAGTATTGAGAACCAGCATTTACATGTAGTCCTTCGGTGTACTACAAGTTGCATTTATGCAATATTTTCCATGGGAAAGGGCAGTAGAAGACTATCTGCTGTTACAGAAATGTATCTGCTGGCAATTTTTTGAAGTCCAAACTGCACTTCCAGGACACTGGACCAAATTTTCCATCAAAGCTCACAAATTAAAATTTTATGACCTGCTCTCTGAAGACTCCACCAGGAGTTCAGTTATCATAATGAACTATCTTGAATATCAATGGGGAAAAGAAAATATGCTGGAAAAATCCCATGAGATAGTTGAAAATAATGCTGAAATGAAACATTTGAAGAATAAATTCACCAATGGAGAAGGATATATTGGTGGAGAAGGGAGGGGAGAGAGTGCATGTTCTTAGGCGATTCCTCAGAGGAACCAATTTCTAGCTTCAGTGACACTGCAGATTTTGCCAGAAAACGCCATCCTTGATTTGGGACCTTAAGTGTATAACGGTTAGATCTTACGAGGTAAAGATTTGTATTTGTTTCTGAATTGAAAGATTACAGCTGGTCTTTAATGCAAGAGTCATCCTGCTCTTACCAAGGAATCAAATTTGCACTGTCTTTATTTATTTATTTATTTTAAAGCCCATGAATGAGAGAGGTGGGCAGATTTGGATATTGGCTGGGCCTGTGCATAAACTGAATTGGGCAAGAAAGTCTTTATATTAAGATGAAACCAGTAATGTGAATGGCCTTTGTCCTCAAAGCAGCTACTGTATCGAATGGTAAATTAATTATCTCTATATAAAAACCTGTGTAGATGAACCAAAAGTTCTTAACCCATAGAGCGGTATTTAACTTCATTCTTCAAAACCCAACTAACCTGAGAGAGAAGTCTTATCAAGTTCACAAATAAACCAAATTACATATTCACTAGTCTAACTTCCAATATGTTTAGCATCTTCTAGCATTATGGCCATACAATGAAAAGGCCCCTTTCTAGTAAAACTATATTGGGCAGAGTTTTTTTTTTTATAATCTTGTTTTTAATATAATTATTAATTAACCTTCATATACTTGAATAACAAATTTCATGTATCCTACATTTTCCCCATCGAGAGAACCAATATACAAAGTAAAAGAAAAATTAGTATTAGGAAATAATTAAATAAAATCTTTAAGGTAAATATTTCCCCATCGAGTAATATCTAGTCTCGTTCTGGTCTTAAAAGATTCACCAATTTCCAGGCGGCAGTGGAGGCGGCTCTCCAAGCTCAGGATACAGAGAAAATCAGCTCAAAGTTTAGCTTGCGCAAATTACATGAAGAGTTATGTGAGCCCGGTCAGAGAAAGCTCCAATGACCGAGCCCTGTGTATAAATATAATTCATTTTAATATAAGAAAGGTCTTAAAATACAAAAAAGTAACCACTTGATCATATGTGAAAACGGATAACACTATTTATTAGTGCCCTGTTAAATCCTACAAAAAGTGAAAAGTTTTAAAACTCCTCAAGAGTCATCTGGGCGGTGCTGGAGTGCTGAAGAGTCCAGGTATGAGGGCTCCGAGCACGTCCTTTCTGCCTTAGTCGATGTCTGTTGGCACGGCTCACACCAGTGTCACCAAGCAGCATGTCTATCACGGTAGAAGGACTAACACTTCAGTACTGCCTTGGTGACCGACGCACTGCTTTATAGCCTCACTTCTCCCCTCATGTTAAAACAGATCCTCAATTCTAGAGGAGAATCATGTCAATTTTATCAAACCAATCTATTTTTCTTTTAGTTTTCATTGCATGATCAACTGGTAAAGCAAAAGCAAAAAAAAAAAAAACATTGAAATTGTACTTTTTTCCCCACATTTTAATATTACTTGTAGTTTGGAATGACACCTTTAGGCTGTGTGCACACGTTGCGGAATTGCCATGGAAATTTCCGCGGCAATTCCGCACCTCCCTGCCGCGGGAAATACGCATATTATAGGTATGCGTATTCCTGCTAAACACTAGCGTTTTGCAAGCGTAATTAGCTTGCAGAATGCTAGCGTTTTTCAAGCGATCTGACAGGTTGGTCACATGAGTCAAACAAGTGTTTGACTCGTGTGACCAACTTTTTACTATTGATGCCGCCTTTGCCGCATCAATAGTAAAAAGATCTAATGTAAAAATAAAAAAAAATAATAAATAATGATATTCTCACCTTCCGGCGGCCCCGCAGCTTTCCCGCCTCTCAGCGACGCTCCCGGCAAGTTCCGTTCCCAGGAGTCCTTTGCGACAATCATCCCGATGACGTAACATCACGCGAGACCGCTACGTCATCTGGGTGATCTCGCAATGCATTACTGGAAACAGGATTGGCGGGAGCGTCGCTGAGAGGCGGGAAAGCTGCGGGGGCCGCCGGAAGGTGAGAATATCATTATTTTTTATTTTAATTATTGTTTTACCATGGATATGGTACCCAGGGCCTGGAGGAGAGTCTCCTGTCCTCCAGACCCTGGGTACCATCCGCACATGAACTGCTTACTTTCCGCATGGTGGGCACAGCCACATGCGGAAAGTAATTGGTTCAATGCATTCCTATGGCGGCGGAATCGCCGCGGTTCCGCAAAAAAGAATGAGCATGCTGCGGATTCTTCCACAATGCGATTCCGCCACGGAAAAACCCGCAGCATGTGAACAGCATTGCGGAATCTCATAGGCTTTAATGAGTTGTATTGTGTAAGCGGTTTTGCCGCGGTTTCGCGGCGTTTCCGCCATGAAAAACCGCAGCAAAACCGCAACGTGTGCACATAGCCTTAATTTTACCATACAACTTCATCTATCATATCTCTAATGGGAACTATAGGGTCTTGTGTTTTATTTGTTTTTTTTTCTACAATTTCACGGTATACAATGGGATTTGTGCTTTCTGTAGAACCTTGTATACTATAAATCAAAAACGGACATTAGATTTCCCCTTAACAATATATTAACAAGCAGAGAGCTTGTTTAGTTTCCACTTTGCAACGGTCTATTGAGGCAAAAAAGCAAATAAAATCACCTTCAGCACCCAACCATAATTTCTAAGAATTTAATAAGGTTTTTTTTTTTTTTCATTTTGTAAACCAGAGAATCGCCCCTTAGACCATTATTCAGGATAAGGAACATTTTCAGCCTAGAATTTCTTCTATTAGCATTTATCTTTTAAATCTGTAAAAATATCACCCTCAATAACAAGTCAAATCTGCAAAGTGTCCTCCATGATCCATCCAGTGCTCATCCAGTGTGTGACCATGTACCTGTGAAGCTAAAGCCATCACCTTTACACCCCTCATCCTTATCAAGTCTGACGACCATTACTCTGACCCTGGAAGCGGCTCTAGAAAGATCTTCATTTTGTAATAATGATTTTGAAATACTTACACCAGATTTAAAGGCTTTTGATCAGTTTGCTATAGAATTTGCCATTTCTGTTTTTAGAGATATTCTGAAGAAGTCTGGTCAGGAATATGGTTAAAATATCTTTAAAATTAATATTCTCCTAGTATAATGGTTTCCTGTCTCTCCAGTGGTTGCAAACCTCCTTGCATGGCCTTTTGGTGTGCTGGAATCAGTGGTTTGGTGAGGACAATAGAGCCATGGTTGGAGTCGGGGAGGGTGGTCAGTATCCTAGATCAGCTATAAAGAGCGAACATCCATCTTAATTAGAAAAAAACAAGAAGCTAACTCGAAATGCAAGTTGGGTTGTCCTTCTCATCCTCAAGAATGAATAGCTAGCAAGCTTAAACAACCTATGAAATTACTATGATGGTATCACTGCCTATATTAATACTTGGGTCATTTAACGGATTTTGTAATGAGCACTTTTTTGAAATTATAATCCACTTGTATATAGTAGAGGACAAATAAAAACCTAAACAACTTAAGGTCTTTTGACCCATTATGTTTAGTTGACTCACAGGCAGTTAGTCTGACAGTTTGCCAGTTTTTGATCACAGGGTATTCACAGTCTGTCCATACCACCTATATATACAGCTCTGGCAAGAATTAAGATACGACTGCACAGTTATAAGAAAATCAGCATCTCTCAATGTCTGACAACCATTTCATTCCAGTGTCAGTTGAATTCCAACCGGAGTACACCTCATTCTACCTAATATGCTTCTGATTAGGTGATCACCTGAACCAAACCTTATTCAATGAAGTATAAAAAACAATGCTGTGGTGTTCACAATCCTCTTGCAATAAACAAGCCGGATGGCAAAACAAGTGCTAGTAATATCCCAAAAGTAATAGGAATGAAAAAAAATAACCATGCCAATGGAGTTGAAAAGAAAAAAGTCTTGAGTGAGGAAAAGGGCTCAATTCTGGCTTTAACAGCAGAGGGATACAGTGAGCATCATGTTGCCTCCATCCTTAAAATTTTTAAGATGGCAGTCCATTACAACAAGGTCAAGCAGTAGACACTGGGGACAACAAGGCTACAGACCAGCAGAGGGCAAATACGACTCTCCACTGACCAGGATGACAGGCATCTTATTTGAAGGTCACTCAGCAACTGCAGGATGACATCAAGTAACCTACTAAAGGAATGGCAAATAGGAGCTGAGGATAAGTGCACAGCAATAACAGTTAGTAACAGGCTCCTAGAGGCAGGGCTAAAGTCATGTTAAGCTAGAAAAAAGCCTTTCATCAATGAGAAGCTAAGGAGAGCCTGGCTGAAGTTTGCCAAAGACCATAAGGAATGGACCGTAGAGTGCTGGAGTAAGGTAGTCCTATCTGATGAGTCTAATTTTCAGCTTTGCCCAACACCTGGTTGTCTAATGGTTAGGCAGAGACCTGGAGAGGTGTACAAGCCACAGTGTCTTGCACCCACTGTGAAATTTGGTGGAGGATAGTTGATGATCTGGAGATGCATCAGCAACGCTGGAATTGGGCAGGTTAATCTTGGCAAAGACGTATTTATCAAGCCGCATACAAGGTTATCCTGGATAAAGAGTTGATTCCATCTGCTCAGGCAATGTTCCCCAACTGTGAGGACTGGTTTTTCCAGCAGGAAAATGCACCATGCCACACAGCTAGGTCCATCAATGTGTGGATGAAGGACCACCACCACATCAAATCCATGTCATGACCAGCCCAATCTCCAGACCTGAACCCCATTGAAAACCTCTGGAATGTAATCAAGAGTAAGAAGGATAGTCACAAGCCATCAAATAAAGAACTGCTTAAATTTTTGTACCAGGAGTGGCATAAGGTCAGTGGCGGACTTATCATTAGTGCAACCTGTGCAGCCGCACAGGGGCCCAGGAGGTGAGGGACCATTTGTTCCTCCAAAGCAGATGCAATTTTGCATTTTTAGTAGATGTTGGGCTGCAAAGGGCCCATGAATTGTTCTTGCACAGGGGCACTTTTCTGACTTTGCCAGTGCATAAGGTCATGCAAAAGTAAACAGTGTGAAAGACTGGTGGAAAGCATGCCAAGAAGCGTTAAAGCTGTGATCAGAAATCAATATTTTGTGGAATAACCATTTTTTAACTCATCCCGAGTTAAAACATTAGTATTGTTGTTTCTTAATGATTAAGAACTTGTTTTCTTAGCATTATTTGAGATCTGCAAGCACTGCATTTCTTTGTCATTTTGACCTTTTCTCATTTTCTGAAATGAAATTCAAAATTTATTGCTTGGAAATTTGGAGACATGTTGTCAGTAGTTTATAGAATAAAAGAACAATTTACATTTTACTCAACATTATACCTATAAAGAGAAAAGTCAGACAAACTGGCAAAAATTAAGAGACCACTGCAAAATTTTCAGAGCTGTAATTAAGGAGTGGTACTTCCTACCCGATACTACAGTCTTGACCCTTCTTATGGTGGTCATATGCAATTCCTTTTGCCTTCTACTCTCATGGGTCAGTTTTATGTAGTCCTTTTTTTCCTATGCTACTTTATAGTCCATGAGTGGTGGTGTACTCTGTCACTTTCTCATTTTTAAATATCAGTTTTTATGGAGCCAATTGTTCTTAGACAAATTGCATAAAAATTCCATTTTATTAAATAGACTGCATCTGCTTTCATGATTCTTGTAAGTTTTTCAGAATATTTCTAAGCACAGATATTAGACCAGTTGTTTTTCCAGTTACCAATTAGAAAATTTATGTAAGGTTTTTTTTGCCCCACAAGAAGTGACTGAAGTGTTGGGCTTTATCATTAATCAGAGTTCTAGAATATATGAGCAGTAGAGCACCGACACAGAAATGAAGCAAAATGTAAAGTGACCGTGACAGCTGATACATGCTGCCCATAAATGCATCAGGAATTGGCTATATGAACCTGGTTTGCATGCAAGAAAATACACTTAAAAAGCCACTGGGAACAGAGGTGTGGTGTAGACTAGTGGACAGACAGAATCCCGACGGCTTCCTTTTGCTCGCGGCTGGAGATTGATCGGTATCTCCCTGTACGCAGATGTTGACAGATCTGTCAATCCAGGGCAGGTGGCAGGAAAAAGGTCGCCAGAGACCAACCTGTCCGACTAGTCAACTGTAATACTCGGTCAATGGAGGCTAGAGCGACAAGTCTGACAGGAGGATCCTTGGTTTTTTCTTACTGCCTCCTGCCCTTAACAGCGCAGCTCTTTTACCAGCAGCTTTTAAAAGTCTGAAATGACAAAACGTTTCATTCATGAAACAAATCTGGCTGATATCACACATCCACAAACAGCACGTATCAGACACGCGATGTATCAGCCGTCAGGTTTTTTTTATTTGGTTATTTTCCAGCTTTGTTAACTCATCAGTGCAGATTGACAGATGATATGAGCCATAAGTTTGCGAAGTGACCCGGAGAACAATTTTGATATCACCTGGTCTTCAGCTCATTAGAACAAGACATTCTTTCTTTCAAATTTGAGGTCAATGTAAACTTTGCTCTAAAACTTCCAGAACTTATCGCAGAGTACAAATGTCATTATGAGCGTATAGTGAGGATATAGACATGCTCTTCACTTTCTTTTTCTATATCCCCATGGATCTGAGACGTGGGGGGGGCAGGTTTGGGAATCTTCCAACTGCACAGTAAGACTTCCCCCCCCTGCCCAGTCTGGTTTGCTTGGTGCATGTCAGTAATAACCATGTACCGGTAACCAGTAAATTGGAAAGGACAAAGAATTTTAATTAGAAGGATGATGACTTTCTTAGTTGTACATAAACACAGGTGATAAAAACATTGCTCTAGACCATGTGCAATATGTTCCCAAAAACTGGTTAAAAAAATGAATCAATTTGAGAAACTAAACCACAAAATATTGAGGTACAGAGTACATCAATCTCAAATGTTCTGGATAGAACTTATATTCCAGTAGATTTAACCAACAATTAGATATGATAATGGACGGACACCCGCACCTCAATATTTGCCTGCTTTGGTAAATAGAAAATTTTATGGGAATTGGGTCCTGAACCTTTTTACCAGCGATAGCATCGCTCACAGGCAGTATAGGCAACATGAGGTATTTACAAAATTCATTAGGGGCCCTGGAGGGATACATTGGGGGGGGGTTAATTTTAAGTACTGGACAACCCCTATAAGCTGGGAGTCTTTATGCATATTAGCTCCTTCCCAGAATAACACCAGCCTCCAGCGGTTCGCTTTCCCTCAGATGGTTAATAAAATTGGGATCCCATACCATTTTATTTATTCAATCAATACAAGTGAAGAAAAATAAGTACTAATTATATATCACACTGACATTTCTATCTATACATCCATCTGTAATGTACCTCATTATCTCCATCTTTGCACATGTTTAAATACAAGACACTTGAATTTTTATGCTGCATTTCGTTCCATGCGTGGCACACATTGGTTTTTCCAGTACGGGACTCACCAGGACGTGTGACTAGAGCCTCAGACTGTAAAAGCAGCTAGCGCACGTATGACATCGGTGACATCAGCGGGTTGTCCATTTTATTCACAGACCTATTGATTTGAACTGGGAGTGTGATCCTTGACCTTGTTCCAAAATGGACTGATTGATTCTTTTTGAGCATTAATGTAAGGACATGTTTTAATCAAATACTACTGATTCAATAAGAGGCACAAGCAATGGCTGACAAGTGATGAGCGCCTCTAGAAAGCGAGCGAGAGCGCAGAATTGGGACTGGAGTAAAATTTCTGGCTTAAGGAACCCCACAACTTGTCATGAATTGGAGGAGCTATGGTGTCAGGCTCATCGTACCCCAGCTCCAGCCATATTGGCAGAGCTGGGAAGAACTGGTGTGAAAATGCTGAAAGTTACAAACTTTTTGCACAACTCAAAATTGCACAAAAACTGTAGAAAGATTTAAGCTTTTTTACACTACTTCTGGAGTAAAATCTGGGCCTTTTACTAATGGGTACATGTTTTAAAAATATTTTTATCTCAAAGATGTTATCCCACTATGTAGTAGGTGTAATATTAGTAAATACCTTGAATTAGAATTTTGGTATTGTTAATCCAATTAGCCAATATTATTACACCAACTATATATTGAAATAGGATCTTGGAGATGGGAATACCCCTTTAAGGCTTCTCTTCCATGAATATGGTTTTATCAGTGTAAATAGCCCCATGCGGAAGTATTAAACACCCTAAACCAGTTTTAATGCCCCTAAATGCCCTTTTAGAAAGTATTAACTCCACTTTTGTGCCAACACCCCTGAAAAAATATAAAGTTAATGCACCCATATCGTGAATGGCACAGTGCCGTAACATAATTGATCCACCTGCGCTGGGACGCTGATGTCTTGTAGGCAGCTCAAGTCTAAGAAGGGAAGTAGTGAAACCCTTTTTCATAATGAAGGTATAATCCACCCCCTTCATCCCCAGCACAGAGCCTCAAGCTCAGCAGACATCTCCTTAGTATCATGTCCTGATTAGTGTTGAGCATTCCGATACTGCAAATAACGGGTATCGGCCGATATTAGCTGTATCGGAATTCCGATTCCGAGTTCCGATATTTTCGTCTTATCGGATACCGGAATCGGGATTGTCACTGTCACTGTCAGTGTCCGTCTGTCGGGTCTGTCAGGAGTCAGCGGCACTTACCCGGCAGAAGATCTCCGGCGGTCACGTCCTGCACTGCTTCATGGCCTCCATCCTCTTCTCCCCGGCGGTCACATGCAGTTTCTCGCGATAACTGCAGTGACTGCTGGGTAATCCCGGCCGTAAAGCAGTCAGTCCGATGACGTCACCGCCGGGGAAGCAGGTAATCAGCTGTGCTGCGTTACAATGACAGGCTCTGCCTGTCATTGCGATGTAGCAGAGCTGGATCGTCGTGGGACAATCGTTATGGACTGCGTCGGACAGGTGGTACACTGTTGGTTTGTTTTTTTTCTTTTTTTACAGGAGATCGATGGCGTCGCAGGAATGAGAGTACAATAAAAGAAATGAAAACTGTGTTGTCTCTTTTATTTCATTAAAATACTTTTTTCTTGCTTTGTCTTTTTTTTACACATTTAATAACTTTGGGATTAATAATGGATCGGTGTCTTATTGACGCCTCTCCATTATTAACCGGGCTTATTGTCACCGTGCAATCAACGGTGACAATAACCCCTTATTACCCCGCTTGCCACCGCTACAGGGCAAGTGGGAAGAGCCGGGTAAAGTGCCACAATTGGCACATCTTTTGATGCGCCAAATGTGGGGCTGCTGTAGCCTGGTATTATCAGGCTGTTGAGGGCCAAAATCCATGGGCCTTGACAGTCTTTTAATACCAGGCCGCAGCAGTCTGCATTTTACTTGGCTGGTTAACAAAAATAGGGGGACCCCTACGCCGTTTTTTTTTCGAGGGGATCCCCTATTTTTGTTAACCAGCCAAGCTAAGCAGACTGCTGTGGCCTGGTATTATCAGGCTTGCAAGGTCCATGGATATTGGATCCTTACCAGCCTGAAAAACCAGGCCTCAGCGGTCTGCTTCATCTGGCTGGTTAACAAAAATAGGGGGGACCCCACGCTAATTTTTTTCGAGGGGATCCCCTATTTTTGTTAATCAGCCAAGATATGCAGACTGCTGTGGCCTGGTATTATCAGGCTGGCAAGGTCCATGGATCTTGGCTCCTTAACAGCCTGAAAATCCAGGCCTCAGCGGTCTGCTTCATCTGGCTGGTTAACAAAAATAGGGGGGACCCCACGCCAATTTTTTTCGAGGGGATCCCCTATTTTTGTTAATCAGCCAAGATATGCAGACTGCTGTGGCCTGGTATTATCAGGCTGGCAAGGTCCATGGATCTTGGCTCCTTAACAGCCTGAAAATCCAGGCCTCAGCGGTCTGCTTCATCTGGCTGGTTAACAAAAATAGGGGGACCCCACGCCAATTTTTTTCGAGGGGATCCCCTATTTTTGTTAATCAGCCAAGATATGCAGACTGCTGTGGCCTGGTATTATCAGGCTGGCAAGGTCCATGGATCTTGGCTCCTTAACAGCCTGAAAATCCAGGCCTCAGCGGTCTGCTTCATCTGGCTGGTTAACAAAAATAGGGGGGACCCCACGCCATTTTTTTTTCGAAGGGAACCCCTATTTTTGTTAATCAGTTCCCTCTGACGTCACTGATTGTGTCCCTGGCTGACCTGAAGTGAAAGTGGAAAGCAATCAATTAAGCTTTCCACTTAAGGGCCCGTCTCACATAGCGATATCGCTACCGAGATCGCTGCTGAGTCACTAGTTTTGTGACGCAGCAGCGAGCTCACCAGCGATATCGCTGTGTGTGACATTCAGCGACGATCAGCCCCCCTGCCGGGTATCGCTGATCGTCGCTGAAATGTCAGGACCTTTGATCGCTGGTTTCCCGCCTGTCACACGCAGCGATGCGTGCCTGTCAGAGGGAAACCAGCGATCAAAAAAAGGTCCTGACATTTCTGCGACGATCAGCGATACCCGGCAGGGGGGCTGATCGTCGCTGAATGTCACACACAGCGATATCGCTGGTGAGCTCGCTGCTGCGTCACAAAACTAGTGACTCAGCAGCGATCTCGGTAGCGATATCGCTATGTGAGACGGGCCCTTAAGCGATGTTACCCACAGTGTCGCTGTCCCAGATCGCTGCCTGAGCTGCCTGTTTGGCAGCTCAGCAGCGATCATGTAGCGATACACCAGCGATCCTGACAAGTGCATATCGTTGTCGGGATCGCTGGTGTATCGTTATGTGACACCCAGCCTTTACTCTCCTGTCAGGCAGGAGAGGAACTCATTAATTTGGGGTTTACTGTGAGGCTGCAGCATTAGCTGCGGTCCCTGCAGTAAACATTAACCCTTTCTGAAGGATTACACCGTGGGACCTGACTGTGCATGGGATAGGTAAGAATAATTTTGCTTTTTTATTTTATTTTTATTACAGGAAATGGTTTTTGCAGTAAAATAAAAGATGGTCAAAAACATGTGTCTTTATTTCATTAAAATGATTTTTAATTAAAGTGTGTGTGTTTTATTTTTATTTCATGCAATAGGATTAATAATTGATAGTTGTCTAATTGACAGCTCTCAATTATTAACCTGGCTTAAGGTCACCTTTCAATAGCAAGGTGGCTTTAACCCCATATTAACCCATTCGCCACCGCTACAGGGCAATGGGAATAGACGGGCAAAGTGCCAGAAAGGGCGAATCTAATTATAGATTTGTCTTTCCTGGGGTGTCTGGGGGCAGATGTTAGTAGCCGGGGGGGGGCAAAAATAATGGTCCCTCTCTGGGCTATTATTATCTGCCCCCACTCACTGGCTTTGTCTGTCTGGTTGCGAAAATAGGGCGGGAGCCCACGCATTTTTTTTCAGCAATTTTACACCTCATATATATATACATGTCATTGAATTTGTGACACATATATATATATATATATATTTATATTTATATTTGTAGTTCATACACTTCTACATAGTATAATAGCCGCTAATTCAATTGCCGGCTTTTGTGAAAATGCAGAACCCGACATGAAATGACACTTGGTGTACATAGGGTTAACCATGTCTTTTCATGTCCTTTGCTATCTAATTTGCACAAACAATTAAATCAGACTGTGTGCAAAATTTCACACCTCTAGGGGTTAATTAAAGGTGTAAATTCGTAGCAAAAAAGTCCGTTTTTTTTACAACGAATTTACACCTTTAATTAACCCCTACAGGTGTGAAATTTTGCACACATAGTCTGATTTAATTGTTTGTGCAAATTAGATAGCAAAGGACATGAAAAGAAATGTTTAACCCTATGTACACCAAGTGTCATTTCATGTCGGGTGCTTCTGTCTTTTCACTGAAGCCGGCTTTACCCGGCAATTGAATCAAAGGATATTTTACTATGTAGAAGTGTATAAACTATACATATATGTATATATATATATATATGTCACAATGACATGTATATATATATATATGTATTCTATGTGTGTATATTTAGTGTTTACAAGGAAAGAATGGGGTTTTTTTAGTTGCGATATTTTGTTCCCATAGACTTACATGGGACTTCCGGTATCGGTATCGGGTATCGCCGATATTTTAGTGATATCGGCGATACCATTCCGATTCCGATACTTTAGCATATCGGAAAGTATCGCTCAACTCTAGTCCTGATACAAAGGAGCGTCCAAGGGGCGAATACAGCTCATTACCTGAGTGGTGTGTGAACACTTTGCATAACATTTGCAATTTGTTGTTGTCAGTCAGATTATTCTTTTCTTAGGGTGAGTTTCCACGGTCAGGAAACGCTGCGTGTTTGGCGCTGTGCGCTGGCGCAGCGCCAAACACGCAGCGTCCAGATGTTACAGCATAGTGGAGGGGATTTCAAGGAATCCCGTCTCCACCATGCGTAACAATACGCAGGTGGCAAACCTGCGTAAACGGACATGCGGCGCGTCTTTTTAGACCGCAGCATGTCCTCGCGTATTGCGGCGACGGTGCGTCGCCGCAACAGAATTAACACAGGGCTATCTAGCCCTGCGCTCTTTCCGGAGATGTCCCGGAGGTGTCCTGAACACCTCCGGAAAGATCGCGCGTCATAAAGGGGGCGGGGCTTAGACGGAGCGGAATTTCCGCTCCGTCCAAAGCGCTATGGTTCCGGACCGTGGAACCATAGCCTTACATGTTTTATACAAAACACTGTGCGCATGCAATTAAGGAAAGTGAGGGTGGACTGACAGCATAGGCCTCAGGCACTATCTAGGGGTCTATGGTGGTGGAGCCACTGCTTGTTAGGCCTCTTTCACACATCCGGCGGGCGCCTGGCGGCGCCCCCGGCATTTTGCCGCAGCGCCGCATCTGAAAATCTGATGCGCCGCATGCGGCTTTTTTCGCCTTGACATGCATTAGCGCCAGATGGCGCCGCATGTCAATGCGTTGCATGCGGTTTTGTCCAGATGCGGCGCAAATGTACATTGCGGCGTCCGGAAAAAACGCTGCATGTAACGTTTTTTGTTTTTGCCGGATGGTTTCTTATCTCTCCAAGCATCAGAAACCATCCGGCAAAAAAACGCATTTTGGCTGCCGGAAGTGTGAAAGGTTTTCACATGCGGCGCTGCGGCAAAATGCCAGGGGCGCCGCTAGGCGCCCGCCGGAAGTGTGAAAGAGGCCTTAGACGACCCATTGTAGTGAAGGAGTCAGCTCCACATGCAGAAAACCAGCCCTAATTCAGCGTCATCAATGGAAAAATTGGTCTCAAACTGGGGACACTTTCATATAGAATTTTTAAATAGGAAACCCCCCACCTCCCCAAAAAAAAAGAAAAACACCATACCCCCAAAATATACAAGTCTGTTATTACTACAATTACACTAATCTGCAGAATAATCTTGGGTCATTTTTGTTCAATGAAGGCATCAAACTCCATTCCCAATCCCATTTTTCTTCACCACCTCACTAAGATTTTTCTCCCAGTTTTCAGTACATTATATGGTCAGGTGAAAGGGGTCATTCAAATCTAAGGCTAAACCCATAAAAGTCAAAAATGTATTGATGTTTCTCATGGAAGAAAATAAGGAAAAATAGAATATGCAAAAAGCAGAACATTTAAAGGGAAGAACAGGGTTCTAGCGTATGTTCTCATGCCACGCCAAACGCTCCTGCCGATACTCCATTCACATTAGATATCATCAAGCTGCTGCAAGCAGCGAAGATCACGCACAATATGAGACAGCGCTCAGGGCTTGGAAAGCCATCGTGTGGTTCCAGGGGTCCAGCAAGTAGAGATGAGCAAATTTGTTCAGAAACATTCGCCAATCTCAAATTCCACAAGACCATAGCACATTCAGATTAGTGATCGCTTTCAGGAGCATTTTTACATTAAGTTGACAATTCATGAGCAGGGGGACGTGTTTGATGAGGGGAGAGGATGTGGAGTGTATTAATTTTTTTTTCTCAGTAGCTTAAATCAATCTTTCAGCATCTCACACAGGACAGGATCCTCTGTAGCTAACTGACAAGTTCACTTGCAGCAGCAGCACTACTACTAACAGGAGCTCCATCTCTGTAAGGTGACACTGAGAAAAAGCAGCCATCTTGTTTTGTTGGTGCCATTTTCTATGGAGAGCAACATGTGACTTCGGCAGCCCATCACAGAAAACCTTGTGTCATGATGGTTTCTGCTCTGTGATAAGCTGCTGGAATGTAAATATTAAGTTAATGAAGAAAAAAAAATACACTCCGCATCCTCTCCATCATACAAGTCCCACTGCTCAAGAATTTTGCCAACTTCAAGTAAAAATGCTCCTGAAAGCGAACACTAATCTGAATGTGCTTTGGTCTTGTGGAATTTGATTATTGGTGAATGTTTCCGAACAAAATTGCTCATCTCTATGGTTCAGGATCTTCTAGCATTATGGCCATACAATAATTATGCCCCTTTCTAGTAAAGCTATACTGGGCAGAGATTTTATTATTAGTCTTTACATTTTTATATATATGTTTACTTTCATATTCTTGTATAACAAGTTACATGTATCCTACAATTTCCTCATCGAGTAATCTCGAGTCTTACTCAGTTCTTAATAGAATCACCATTTATCTAGGCGGCAGTGGAGACGGCTTTCCAAGCCCAGGATAAAGAAGAAAACAGCACAATCAAAAAGATGGGAGAAGGGACGTCTAATGGAGGTCTACTTGCAGAAATTACATGAAGAGTTATGAGAGCCCGGTCAGAGAACGCTCCAATGACCGAGCCCTGTGTATAAAAACATTCATTTTATTTTTTATAAGAAAGGTTATAGATGATCAAGTAAAAAAGAGAAGCCAGCGCCGCACATGATCAGCATGAAATACATTAAGTGCATCTGCACATATTAGTTTCTAACTGTTTTCTTAAAAATGAGACATTTGGCAAATAATTGATCAATTTTTTGAGCCACCCCGCCACGACAAGGCATTCTCATACGGGGCAGTCCTACTCTACGTTTTTTTATTTTCGCTGTGCCATTACGGCCTCCTGAATATATTAAAAGCAAGACTGCAAAAAAAAAAAAAAAAACTGCAAAAATACTGCAAAAGTACCTGAAGCATTGCTGAATCACTCCCATGGTGCCAGTAAGGCAAGCGCAGATAAAAACCGACCAGGTCCAGAGATGGACATTTCAGGTCTGACCTCCACACTTGCCAAACCAGCAACCACAGATAAAGGGTGAAACAGGCCCAGACACAGGTGCACAATAACGCAGAGGCTCAAAAAATTGATCAATTATTTGCCAAATGTCTCATTTTTAAGAAAACAGTTAGAAACTAATATATGCAGATGCACTTAATGTATTTCATGCTGATCATGTGCGGCGCTGGCTTCTCTTTTTTTCATAGATGATCAAGTGGTTAATAAATTCATACTTTTATAAAGAAACCTGTTCAAAGATTTTAGTTAACCATTGACATTCTGCCATCTCACTTGAGAACACTGTAGTTAATATTGCCCTGTTAAATTCTACCAAAAGTTAATAGTTTTAAAATTCCTGAAGAGTCATCTGGGCAGTGCTGGAGAATCCAGGTGTGAGGGCTCCGCACAAGTCCTTTCTGCCTTGGTTGACAGCTCGTGTCGATGTCACTGAGCAGCCTGTATCAAGGCAGAACGACTAAAGCCCCCGTCTCACATAGAGAGATCACTAGCGAGATCGCTGCCAAGTCACAAGTTTTGTGACGCAGCAACGATCTCCCCAGCGATATCACTGTGTGTGACACTTATCAGCGTCTGGCCCCCCTGCCGGATATCTCTGATCATGCTCGAATGCCCTGGACATTTTTTTGATTGTTGGTCTTCCGCTGGCCAGCACGCATTGCTGCGTGTGGCAGGCGGGAGACCAGTGATCAGCAAGCTGGTAACCAAGGTAAACATCGGGTTTCTTAGCGCACGCGGCGCTCAGAAACTCGATGTGCACGTTAGATACCAGCTCCCTGCACCAGCGCGCTGGTAAGCGGGTAACTAAGCTACATTACCCGTGTAGTCGCTATCCTGATCGCTGCCGAGATCTGCCTGTTTGGCAGCTCACCAGCGATCATGTAGCGACACACCAGCGATCCTGACAAGTTCATATCGTTGTCGGGATCGCTGGTGAGTTGCTATGTGTGACAGAGCCCTAACACTTCAGAACTGCCTTGGTGCAAGATACAAATGGTTTATAGCCTCACTTCTCCTCCCCTCATGTTAAAATTGACATTCTCCACTAGAGTTTTGATGACCTCTTCTATGAAACCAATCTATTTTTCTTTACCAGTTGGATCATGCAATGAATACTAGAAATGTAAAAAATAAAGCCGTATTGGAATTTTACTTTTTCCCCACATTTTCATATTACTTTCTGTAGAGCCTTGTAAACTATAAATCACAAACTAACATTCAAATCATTTCACCTGACTATTAGTGTTTTACCCACTTTGGTGATCGGCGTCTGTACTCCGGAAATAGAAACGATTGTTTCAGATTTAGACTGGATAAAAGTATCCCAAGTATTTGATAAATGAAGTTTTTGATAGTGTCGAGCGTGGCAGTATTCATGGTCATGTGAGAAGTTGTATTACACTTAATATGACCATATCTTAGATATTTATGTACATGCGTCACTTAGCAATTTTATATTGTTTGGGTATAATAGCTCAGGTATTTAACAATTATATTTAATCTCGTTTAATCAAGTTGTAGGTATGTTCCAGTGTCTAAATCCACGTTGCCTCATTTTATAATGGAGTCTGCCAGCGTCACCCGCTCTTCTGTTTACTAGAAGTTGGCACTTTGCCGCTGAGTCTTTTACTCTGCGGGCCTCATATCATGTGAGGAATTATGTATGTCACCGATATACCTTCCCATACATGCAGTCATGTGGGACGCGCTGCATATTACCGGCACACATAGCTGTATGGGGGGGCCTAATGGATGGAAATCAAGCTGGAAAGGAGATATAAAATCTTATCTGAGGATAGATAGTGGCAAAACAGATACTGCAAATGACAGGCGTAGTATAATTAAAGAAAAATATACTTTTGTTAAACTCATTGCTGGACCTGTAGTCAGTTCGTTCACTTGGCTTATTTGGTGAGGTTTCCATATCTGTATTTAAGCCAAAACCAGGAGTGAGAAAAGTGTAACACATGCATTTTTCAATTATATTTTTCCCTTTGGTTGTTAAACTCCTGGTTTTGCCTTACAAATATGATTTACACAAACTCAATTTTATTCCTTCAGGCTATGTGCCCACTTTGAGTATTTAATGTCTGGCTGACCACCATTTTGCTAGATTTGACCCAAGCAATTCTGGGGAATCCAAATCGTTGGTACAATTGGAGGGGACCAAGATTTGCCCTTTCCCTACTTTACTCCCCCAAAGCAGAAGGGGAAGAGTTCCTTGGCTTTAAGAACTCCTTGATTGTAACAAGCTTACACAAGACTTCCCACATTTCTACAGCCCTGTTGGACGATAGGGAATTGTGCCAACCTGAGAAGTAACATCTTCCCTTAACAATATCGCTTCACACAAGATAGTCATTAAATTTGGGGCCTTTTTCACATGCAAACTAGGGCTCTCACTAATTGTCTTATGTGGCCATTAAGATAGGACCAATTTAAGTACCTCTAAATATTTGCAAACTCAGGTGATCAATTTAATTCTGATGCAATAGACATGTTGGGAAAGAAACTAAGACATAAGGCTGGCCACACATTAGCTGACTTTCCAGTAACCATCTCAGACTCCCATACACAGGAGGGCTTGCTTGGCGTGCTCCATGAGAAAGCTGTGGGTTATGGAGGAACAATGATCAGCACCTTAATATGTAGTCAGCTGAACCTGAATCATTTTATTGCTCTCCGTTAGTGTTTAAGGGTATGTGCAGACGAACCAGAACTGGCAACGCTTTGGACAACACATGTTCGCTGCTTCCATAGCGTTGCCTTTTATTGAACGCAGGTGATTTTGTATCTGGTCGGTGAACCTTGTGGATTCACTATGTCCAATACATTGTATGGGAGAAATTTCTCTAGGAGACTAAAGTCTCTGCAAGAAAAATAGACATGCTGCAGTTTGGAGAGACAAGTTGCAAATCAGTCTCCGCGAGTGAGCTGTGGGCGTCTCTGGACACATAGTGGATGTGGGATTTCTTAAAATCCCATCCACTCTGCTGTAACATCAGGATGCTGTGGGTTGGACGCTGAACAAGTACACAGCGTCCAACCCACAGTGTTTGTGGATTGTCCCAGTTGCATCGGCTGAGCTTCATAGATTGCGATTTTCAATGACCACAGTGCTGCCATACTGCATTATAAAGCACAGACAGGCCCCGAGACATGGACATCTGACTTGCATGTGATTTAGTTAGGACTTACAAGACAAAAAATAGGCTGTAGTTTCTCTTAAAGACAAAAAAACTTGTCCATTTTCCATATTGTAGAAGACCATACTGAACAAATGTTTCATAAACCGGGAACAGCCAGTAGTAATTAACAATTGTAGATTTAAGCCTTTAGGGGACCAAAGAAAATAAATTTACAAAACATTTTACTTACCATTAATTTTAATGGACTGAAGTGGGGTGTGATTTTTTTTTTGTTTAATTTAAAAAAAAAAAAAAATAACAGTTATCGCGGCGTCTGTAAAAGTGGTAAATTATATGTTCATAAAGGACAAACCCTCCGCCCCCACACAATTTACTTTTTCATTAGGAAGATGTGGGGACTGAATAAACCATTTGGACAACAAATAATGTTTTGATTATTCTTTATTGTAATCAATAGAGGAATAAACAAGCCGTCACACCGCTCCATCAAAGGCAAAATAAATGGTGTCTCTTATTTAAGGATGGTGGTGGGGGGTGGAATGTAATCTACACAAGTTTGAACCCGTTTTTACTGCAACCTGAACACTTAATCCCAAAAAGCATAATTTCAGTGTATTGTATGATAATAGATGGGGGTCAACAACTCTTCACTATTTACGCTTCCAAAGTGTTAGAAGATTCTTGCGTTTTCCATGAAATCTTTAATGTAATGTAATTCCGGGAGCTATATATTTTTTTTATTTGGTTTTACATCTTTAGACTCCAAAAAGAGCAAACATTTGATTCGTGGCCAAGTTATGAGTGACAAATTTAATTCCCTTGTGCAATAAACATGATATTGTCAGATGTCTTCTCCGATCACTTCTGTAGTCACCCTGTATAGGAGTGGTGGTCACACATTCTCAATACAGTTCCATTCACAAAGAACTGTGTCCCCTATTTCAGGAACAGCGAGTTTCCAAGCAGTTTTGGCCCATTCTCATTCATTTGTCATTCATCAATTAGAAAAAAAGGGTAGGCAATTTATTTTTCTCTTCAAAATTCGTGAATAGATTTTCAATGGAGCCATTTTGGGGTAAACAAAACTTTTTGATCATTGTTTTTAAATGCAGGATGCAAGTTTTGCAATGATTTCTTGACAATAAAGTAATCTACATGCTGTACATATCAAGGTCCTTTTAGCTATAGAAAGAATTGGAGGATTTAGGCCATGTTCACACCTTTACTTCAGCATCATTTGGCATATGAAAGCAACCTGTTAGATTATGTCAACAATTGGCAGATAAACCAAGCATGGCCTCCACCCAGATGTCCTTTGTACCTGAGCTGATCAACTTCTTTCCACTCACAATAGAAGTGTGTTTAAGGAGACATCTTAATTTCCATACGACTAGACGGCCACTTACACCATTGTCTATGAAGGAGGAGGAACCTCAATCTCATTGCCATGGTGTCCATATAAGACTGATGGATCAGTGCAGTCATTTGTGATGTGGATCTTTAATACAAGGTCTTAGCACTCAACTCCTAGAGAAGAGACTTCACTAATTGTGAGATTACAGCTTATCAGAATTTACCTGAGGAAAACCAACTAAATCTTCATTTCATCATAAGCTATGATGGACACCGTACATACATTTGAGCTCACCCATACCAGAGAGGAGGATTACCAGTTTTTGGAGACACTGGGCAGCGGTTCCTACGGCAGAGTGGTTATGGCTACTGAGAAGAAGACAGGTAAGGCCAAACATTACAAGGATGAATTAGTCATATGGGATTTTTAACCTCTGAAACATTATATAACAAAACCATAAATTTTCCCAGAGCCACGTAGTCTAAAGATCAGTTATCAGTTGTGATTATTGATCTTAGATGTGTCAGATGTCAGTAATGGATGTCCTCATATCACCAGGCCATTTTCATTAGATTTACCCCAAATTAAAAAGGTTTGTCTACATAAAAGAAAAAGTGCTGTATAGCATTATTTTAAAACTCTTTAATCAGATTTTTGGTAACACCCTAAGACTTGAGAACCTTCCAACCACTTAAGGATGGGGGTTCTAAGACCATGATATTTTTTTTTCTTTCATGGTAATTTTAGGAGCCATAGTGTTATTTTTTTGGGCAATTACCTGTATGAAACCTGGGTTATTTCTGGATGAGTTGTATTTGTCTATGGCAGCATTTTATGGGGTTCACATAACTACTCAAGTATGTTTTGCAAAAAAAATATAAGATTATATATATTTTATTTATTATTCTGAATATATATATATATATATATATATATATATATATATATATATATATATATATATATATATATAAATATATATATATATATATATATACACACACACATACACATACACATACATATACACAGTACAGACCAACAGTTTGGACACACCTTCTCATTCAAAGATTTTTCTGTATTTTCATGACTATGAAAATTGTAGAATCACACTGAAGGCATCAAAACTATGAATTAACACATGTGGAATTATAAACTTAACAAAAAAGGGTGACACAACTGAAAATATGTCTTATATTCTAGGTTCTTCAAAGTAGCCACCTTTTGCTTTGATTACTGCTGTGCACGCAGAACAGGTGAACGGATGGACTCTACATGCCTGGTTCCCACCGTGAAGCATGGAGGAGGAGGTGTGATGTGGGGGTGCTTTGCTGGTGACACTGTTGGGGATTTATTCAAAATTGAAGCAGTGAGCGGTCCAGCTCACCCCAAATCATCTCGATTGGGTTCAGGTCTGGTGACTGTGGAGGCCAGGTCATCTGGCGTAGCACCTCAACATTCTCCTTCTTGGTCAAATAGCCCTTACACAGCCTGGAGGTGTGTTTGGGGTCATTGTCCTGTTGAAAAATAAATGATGGTCCAACTAAACGCAAACCGGATGGAATAGCATGCTGCTGCAAGATGCTGTGGTAGCCATGCTGGTTCACTATGCCTTCAATTTTGAATAAATCCCCAACAGTGTTACCAGCAAAGCACCCCCACACCATCACACCACCTCCTCCATGCTTCACGGTGGGAACCAGGCATGTAGAGTCCATCCGTTCACCTTTTCTGCGTGCAAAGCAGTAATCAAAGCAAAAGGTGGCTACTTTGAAGAACCTAGAATATAAGACATATTTTCAGTTGTTTCACACTTTTTTGTAAAGTGTAATGTATAATTCCACATGTGTTAATTCATAGTTTTGATGCCTTCAGTGTGATTCTACAATTTTCATAGCCATGAAAATACAGAAAAATCGTTGAATGAGAAGGTGTGTCCAAACTTTTGGTCTGTACTGTATATATATTTTATTATATATTCTGTTATATATGTATCTTATTATATATTCTATTATTTATATCTAATTATATATTGCATTATATATATTACATTCAGGGCCGGATTGACCACTTAGGCCCTTCTGGCATTTGCCAGAATTGCTGTCTGGTCGTGGGCTGCCTTATCTCCTACGTTGTTAATAGAATCTGTGCTCTCAAGACACCCATAATGCTAAGAGTTGTGACGGAGCACAAAAGTCACTGACTCCGTCACTTACCCCAGCAGCCACCGGTATCATTAGAAATATTGGTCTTGCAGTAAATCTTGCTTCCAGGGTAATATTAGTAATATATCCCATCTGGAGCTTGGGGATAGTGACAGCATGGGCCTGTGTGAATTCAAATGCCAGGGCTGAACTTCAGCCCCCGTCCGTACCGGATTACATTATATATTTTTATATTCTATTATATATTTTATCTATATAATATTAAATTACATTTCAATATATTATATCATATTATATTACAATATATATTAATTAGAATTGCATGAACGGATTAAAATTAAATGTATTTTCTGCTATTCATGTATTGAACCTTAACATTTTAATTTTTTCCATCAATATTACATAGAGGGCTTTCTTTTAGTGGACGAGTTGTTAATTTGAACGGCATTTTTTTTTCTTTTTTGCAAAAAAAAAAACCCAAAGTCCAATTTCACAACTTTTTTTTTCTTTTTTACCATGTTCACCAAATGCTTAAACTGACCCGCCATTATGATTCTCCAGGTCACTGCTAGTTCGTCGATACCAAACATGAATAGTTTGTTAATTTAAATGGTGAAAAAAAATCCAAAGATTATAAAAAATTTAAAAAAAAAATAGCTTGTGCAATTTTTGGAGACTCGTAGCGTCTTTATTTTCTTGTGATCTGGACTTTTTTTTTTTTCACGTGCCGAGCTTATGTTTTTAATTATACCATTTTGGTTTGGATATGTTCTCTTGATCTTTTGATCTTATTAACACAATGGTGTGGTGAGTGGTGACCAAAAAACAAACTGGTGTTTTGACTTTTTCCCCCTACGCAGTTTACTGATCAGATTACATTTTTTATATACTGATAGACTGGACGATTCTGAATGCGGCGATATCAAATGTGTATTTTATTTTTCTTTTAATTGTGTTATTTTGAGTAGGATTCGAACTTTAATTTTTTTTTTGGACTTTTTTTTTTCACTTGTTTAACTCCTTAACCCTGGAGGAATTATCATTTTCGCGTTTTCCTTTTTTGTTCCCTTTCTTCCCAGAGCCATAACTTTTATAGTGATCGGTCAATATGGCCATGTGAGGGATTATTTTTTTGTGCTCTGAGTTGTACTTTTGAATGACACCATTGATTTTAATATCATGATTTGAAAAATGGGAAAAAACTCCAATGCGGTCAAATGGTAAAAAAAAAAAAACTGGTGGATTCCACTTTTTTACAATTTTCACTAAATGTTATAACGGACGTGCCATTATGATTCTCCATGTCATTACTAGTTCAGATAAAAAAAGAACCTAGACATGTTTGGATTTTTCGCCACTTTGGCACATTTTTTTAAAAAAATTTTGGGGTATTTTTCCAATACCCATTTTTCGTGATCTTGGGTTGGGCGAGGGCATATTTTTTGCGTGCCGAGCTGTCGTTTTTAATGATAACATTTTGGTGCAGATACGATCTTTTGATCGCCTGTTATTGAATTTTAATGCAATCTTGCAGCGACCAAAAAAACAATTCTATCATTTCGACTTTTCCTGTTACGCCGTTTAATGAGCGGGTTAATTTTTTTTTATATTGATAGATCGGGCAATTCTGCACTCAGCGATAACAAATGTGTATGTTTGATTTTAACTGGTTTATTTTGAATGGGGCAAATTGATGATTGGTGATTTGAGCTTAATCTTTTATTTTTAATTTTTAAAAACTTTATTACTTTTTACATTCTTTAGTAGTCTCCATGGGAGACTAGAAGTTGCCGTATGTTTGGCTCTGCTACATACAGGTGATCAGATCGCCTGTATGTAGCAGAACTGCTCACTTGCTATGAGCGCTGACCACTGGGCGGTGCTCATAGCAATCTGGCAGTGACAACCATAGAGATCTGCTGGAAACCTGGTTGTCATGCCAACCCATCGGCGACATGCTGTCATGTGACACGGGTGCCGATGAGTGGGATTAGTTACGCGCTTCCAGCACGATCACATTAAATGTCTGTCAGACTGACAGAATTTAACAGGTTATCAGCCGCGAGTGGATTGCGATTCCACCTGTGGCTGCTAGGAGCACTTGTCAGCTGTTCAAAAAAGCGTATATGTGCAGGGAAAGTTGTGGGCTCAGGCCAAATCAAAAGGGAGAGACACTAACATTCACAGTACATGTACTGCACATGTAAAGGGGTTTTCTGGTCTAGAAAGGCAAGTCTACGGTCACTGACTGAAGACATGTCAAACCTTCCAGTACATGCCCAATACTATGCGAGGATTCTCCGGTGTCTCCACGGTCAAATAAGCATATTTCTGGCCAGAACCAGTGTAGTAGGTGCGGTGTCACCCAAGGCTGTGCACACCATATTGATTCAGCCATGGAGTATGAATACCACATACTTGGCAGCCTTTCCCGGTGGGGACACAGTCAAGTTCTCGCAGCGCACAGTCTGCAGTCACACAGCAACTAAGATTATTCTAGACCAGATAACCCCTTTGAAGAAAAATATTTCTTTATTGGGATCAGGTTCTGTGAGCCAAACCGGTCTACAGAGACTCAAGAGGACTTTTATTTAACTATTTATTAGCACCATCTTTAAGAGGCAGAAAAAAAAATCCCAAAATGCAGTTTTTGTTCTATTGTTTTTGTGACATTCATGGTGTGGGATAAAATAGTTACTGTTCTAGATTGTAGATTTGATTATCTATAATAGCAACTCATCAGTATCTGATCATACTGCAGGGATGCCAATGAGCCAAAAGGGTTGACAAATGTATTTTTCCCATGTACCTCTGGTACACCTGAATATGAGAACAGTGGCGTAACTTGAAACTCATGGGCCCCGATGCGAAAGCTCCAACTGGGCCACCAAATATTTTAAATCTTTAATAGCAATTGTCTTTCTATAGGCCAAAGGGACTTATAGGGCCCCTTAGGCTCCAGGGCCCGGGTGCGATTGCCACCCCTGCACCTGTTGTAGTTACACCCCTGTATGAGAGGTTAACCTACTAGTACTGGCATTCTCGCTAAGCCTAGCAGTCACAGCAGGGGCTGGGCTGTGTATATCAGTTGCACTCTTTCAAATGCCGCACGTTCCAGCTTCTGTACCTGCGCAGTAAGCAGGACAGATACATCCATCATGGAACAATAAATTACCAGATCTTTTGACGGATATACACATCATAAGCGGTTAAGGGATTTAAGACTAACCTGTAGAGTAAGGCCCATTTTCCACAAAGTATTTCCTTTGATATATTAATTTTGATTTTTTTTTTTTTTATTAAGGAAACAATGTGGCCCTTAAGCTAATGAAGAAGACCTGGACAAAGCATGAAAATTTCCTCCATGAGCTGTGTGTATCCATCCACCTGTCAAATCATGGAGGGATTATCTATACCCACCCCATCTACGTGGACTCTCATGACTTCTATGTCCTGACCCAGGAATTGGCCCCTGCAGGAACTCTTCACTCTCTAATAGAACCCGGTGTAAGTATTTCAGATTCACTAAGTGTTTTTGAATATTTAACTAGCGTATTTTTCAGGCTAAGACGCACCTAGGTTTTAGAGGAGGAAAATAAAAATTGAAGCCAAAAAATGGTCAATTTTTTCTATTAATATCCCCTATCCTGGTATGTATCTCCCCAATTCAGTTCTACATGGTCCCCTTATGCCCATCCTGGTATGCATGACCCCCTCATTCCCATCATGGTATGCATGGCCCCCATAGGGAAAAAACAAAAAAAAAATAAAGATTCTATTCATCTTCCCTGCGCTTTCTAGCTGTGTCCTGTTTGATACCAGCAGCTTACTTATGCTTGGAAGCTGCTCATGGAAATGATGTAGTATGCTGCCTACAAGCAGAGGACAGCTGCCGAAATACTCACTGCTCCCCACGCCAGGACTATAGGCGTGTGGAGTAGTGAATATTAAGTCTTCAGTAATAGCAGGTACAGTAACCTTAGCTGCCGGGCGATTGTGTGCTCACTACTAACGGGAATGAAGATTCACTGCTCGACAGTTCCGTAGGCATGAAGAGCAGTGAATATTCATTCTCTAACAGCTGGCACATGTGATCACCCAGCAGCTGCAGGAAGCTGGCTGATACCGATACTGTACCCGCTAGTAAAGTGAAAAGCATATTCACTGCTCTCCACTCCCATGGGTGTGGAAAGCAGTGAATATTCATTTCTCTTTAGCAGCAGGCACAAAAGTTAGTGCAGCAGCCAGCTCCTGCCTTCTGGACCCGCCGCTCCCCCTCCACAAACAGAGCAGGCATATCTGGACTTTAAGACACACCATTTTCCTCCACAATTTTTGGGTTAAAATAATGTGCCTTAAAATCACATACAAAGATGTATCTACTATATTTTTAATTTCCTCTTATTTTTTTTATTAAGATGCTTAAATCTGTCCCTGACCACACTTATTTGTTTTTAAAACTGATGTGTACTAGTAAAGTGTTCTCCAATCTGCTTCTCACTAGTCCCTGAAAAAATTTCATCCTTGCCCTTTTGGCACATTATTAGTAGTAGTTTTATTTGGACCAGCATTTCTCAACTCCAGTCCTCAGGACCCACCAACAGGTCATGTTTTCAGGATTTCCTTAATGCTTGAGCAGGTGATAAAATTATCACCTGTGCAATACTAATTCCATCACCTTTGCAATACTAAAGGTACTGCCACACAAAAAAATCCCGCTAGCGATCACGATAACGTCGCTAGCGGGATTGTTTCTATATCGCTAAGTGCGGCCACATTTAGCGATATAGTTAACTACGCTATCGCCGTTAGCGATCTTCTTAACGACTTTAGCGGTACAAAAGTACCGCTAAATCGCTAAGAAAAGGTGCCACACTAGCGATATATACTTACCCAGCGGGAGCGCCGACGAGAAAATAGGGTCCGGAACGATTCCAGCGACGAGCGAGATCACAGCAGGAAGCTCGTCGCTGGCAGCTGCCGCACTGAACAACATCGCTAACGGGATCGCTAAATAGTGACGTTTTTTAGCGATCCCGTTAGCGATATTGTTCAGTGTGGCATACCCTTAAGGAAATCCTGAAAACACAATCTGCTGGTGGGTCCTGAGGACTGGAGTTGAGAAACACTGATTTAGACTAAGAAGTCAGATTGAAAAACCCAACCATTACTTCACTCATTAATGGAGCACACTCGGACTGGGTCACGGTTACCAGTGGGTACAACAGGGGTCAGTATTGGGACCGCTTCTCTTTAACATATTTATTAATGACCTTGTAGGGGGCATACAGAGTAGTATTTCAATATTTGCAGATGACACTAAACTCTGCAGGGTAATAAATACAGAGGAGGATAATTTTATATTACAGGAGGATTTATGTAAACTAGAAGCTTGGGCTGATAAATGGCAAATGAGCTTTAATGGGGATAAATGTAAGGTCATGCACTTGGGTAGAACAAATAAGATGTATAATTATGTGCTTAATTGTAAAACACTGGGCAAAACTGTCACTGAAAAAGACCTGGGTGTATGGGTGGACGACAAACTCATATTTAGTGGCCAATGTCAGGTAGCTGCTGCCAAGGCAAATAAAATAATGGGATGCATTAAAAGAGGCATAGATGCTCATGAGGAGAACATAATTTTACCTCTATACAAGTCACTGGTGCGACCACACTTAGAATACTGTGTGCAGTTCTGGTCTCTGGTGTATAAGAAAGACATAGCTGAACTGGAGCGGGTGCAGAGAAGAGCGACCAAGGTTATTAGAGAACTGGGGGGTCTGCAATACCAAGACAGGTTATTACACTTAGGGTTATTTAGTTTGGAAAAACGAAGGCTTAGGGGTGATCTTATTACAATGTACAAATATAATGAGGGGACAGTACAAAGACCTTTCTAATGATCTTTTTACTCTTAGACCTGTGACGGGGACAAGGGGGCATCCTCTATGTCTGGAGGAAAGAAGGTTTAGCCATAATCACAGACGCAGATTCTTTACTGTAAGAGCAGTGAGACTATGGAACTCTCTGCCGTCTAATGTTGTAATGAGTGATTCCTTACTAAAATTTAAGAAGGGACTGGATACCTTTCTTGAAAAGTATAATATTACAGGCTATATTCACTAGTTTCCTAGATACTGCGTTGATCCAGGGAGCTAGTCTGATTGCCGTATGTGGAGTCGGGAAGGAATTTTTTTCCCCAATGTGAAGCTTACTGTTTGCCACTTGGGGTTTTTTTGCCTTCCTCTGGATCAACATGTTAGGGCAGGTTAGGATAGGATATGGGTTGAACTAGATGGACTTAGAGTCTTCCTTCAACCTTAACTATAATGAGACACCATCTATCCTGTATATATAATTGTCACTTATATCTAGGATGCAAATTTTCATAGTTCTCATTAGTACATGTTCTTTTTGTGCAGCAAGATTCTTACCAGTTGCCATCTTCTGCTTTTCTAATTGCTATTACGATCCGCTTATGAACTGTGTCCCCAAGGTTGTGACTTTCTGGATCGCTTACGTGTTTGGAGAAACGGAAGTCACTTCTCAATGCATGTCTAGGAGATTCAGAACGAGGTTCTCAGATGTACATTAAAAGTCAGTGCTAATGATCGCTAACTGTTCGAGAGATCTGAAGTCACAAGATGGAAACGAGGAGGGGCCAGTGATGCCACAAACTGTAGAACATGGCCAACAAAAAAATAATAAAATGGAGGAAGGAAAGCGGTTTCTGTCACACCGACCAAATAAAAGTCTAAACGTTTATTTGTACATGGCTAAAATAAAACTATGAAAACAACCTGATGCATTAAGTGCCTAAGGGCACACTACCATGCAAGAGACATGTCAGGTTGTTTTTATCATATTTAAGCTTAGTTCAAAAATTTTGATTTTACCTGGTTGGTTGTCCTTCATTTGTTATGTGTACCAGCTGGATCGGCACACACCAGCTATTTTTTGGCAAACTCAACTGGATTCCAGTTAACTGCTTGTGTTGAGAATCCCTGTCCCTCTTAATTGCCTCATTAAGCATTTTACAACACACAGGTAACATATCTACGTGGTGGTGAAAATAATGGTAAAAAATGGGAGATAACATAAGTGGCACTTTATGGTCATATTTCTTTAAGTGAGCAGATATCCAATGGTTTTCATTACTTTTCCAGGTTGGCATTCCAGAAGTGATTGTGAAGCGTTGTGCGCTACAATTGACCAAAGCGCTGGAATATATACATGATCAACGACTGGTGCATAGAGACATAAAGCCAGACAATGTATTACTCATGGACAAAGACTGCTTCCATGTTAAACTGAGTGACTTCGGTTTAACACAAGCCATCGGTACCCTCGTACCATCGATGTCACCCTTGATTCCCTTCATGTCCCCAGAGCTCTGTCAAATGCAACGCCATGAAACTCTAGTCCTAACACCCACCATTGACACCTGGGCCTTGGGCGTACTACTTTTCGTCTTATTTACTGGATATTTTCCATGGGGAAGAGCACTAGAAGATGATCCTCTCTTCCAAGACTTTATCCACTGGCAACGTTTTCAAAGCTACATTTCACCTCCAGGACATTGGACCAAATTTTCTGCCAGTGCGCAAGAATTATTTCATGCCCTGTTCACTGAAGACTCCACCACCAGGAGTCCAGTAAACATAGTCCTCAATTACCTTGACATTCCATGGGGAGAAGACTACGTGCCTGAACATTCCCATGAGATTGTTGTGGACAGCGATGAAATGGATAATTTTGAAAGTGAATTTATAGTCATTGAAGGAGAAGATCACTACATTGTCGTGGAGAACCCAGGGGACATCGAGTGCATCATCATAGGCGATGCCTCAGAGGAAGCAGTTTCTATGTCCAGTGATACACTGTTGATTTTGTCAGAAAACGCCAATCTCGACTTGGGATCTGAAGTGGAGACCGTTTAGCTCTTGCAAGGCAAAGATGTGGTGAGTAGTGATGAGCGAGCATGCTCAGACAAGATGTTATAGAGTGCACTAGTGTGCCAATAGCGCATCCTCGGCATGCTTGAACACTATCCCTGCATGTGTTGTGGCTGTTGAATTGCCGCAGAACTGCAGTCACGGTGAATCGAACATCGTATTAGAGCACGCTGACTGTTGAGATCACAATCTTGCATGATGCTTACTAGTAATTTGTGTTGTCTTCCAAATTGAAAGATTACAGCTTGTCCCAAGTGCAAATACCATAGTATTTTACCAAGGATATACATGCACTTTGCCTTTTGTTTTAAAAAGCCCATGGATGAGATGTGAGCAAATGTTAGTATCTTCTCCCTGCAATTCAGTTTCTTAGCAGGGTTATAAGTCTTTAGATGAACATGAACCAAGTTATGTGAATGGCCTTTACCCTTTATTATATTAGCAGCTTTACGAGGACAAATGTGTGTATCTATGAAAATCTGTGTAGATTTTCTCAAACTGAACCTAAAGCTTGAACGATAAACACGTGCCATTTAGTTTCTAGAATCAGAATCCAACACACCAGGGCTTGTGTTTTTTGGTGAAATTAATAAGACTACACCTCAATTAGATTTCCATTGATTTTATTTATAAATGGGTCTAGGGTCTTAATGCCATACAATGATCTACTATATCTATCAGCTTTGTTTTTAGCCTTACATTTTTTTTAATTTTTACATTTTTAATGTCAATATTACTCCAGAGGAAAACTTAGGCTGCATCCTAATAGGTTCTAAAAGAATATTAATTTTTCTCTAATGTAAACACCAGACTCTCCAGTTACCAGGCGGCAATGGAGGCGGCTTTCGAAGCCCAGGAGATCGAGGACATTATATAAGCAATCGGAAGATGGGCTTTGAGAGATCTGATAGAACCAAGAGGTAGGCGAGCCGGGTCATTTAAAGCTTTAATGACAGAGGCATTTGCATAAATATATTCATTTTATGCAGGATAAGAAAGCCATAGATAATGTAGTTATGTTTTATATAAAAGGAATCTTATAGCAAATGTAAGCCATTGACATGCTGCCATCTCACTTGATAACACCATTATTGCCCCGTCACATCCTACTAGAAGTGATTGTATTAATTGAAGACAGACTTTTCCATTACTTAGTGTTTTATCCATAGCATCCAGGGCTGTGGAGTCAGACTCCATTTTGATGGAGTCTATATTTTAGGAGTCTGACCTTGTTAGAAATCAATTGGGTACAGTAGGTTAATGCAGAATGTGCCGAATAGCTTTTCATATGGATTTGGGAAACTAATGAAATGTCTGTTCTATTCCTGAACTAGGGTCTGTACTTGCTCAGCAGAGATCCCTAGTTCAGGAATAGAATAGATATTTATAGGAAATTTCATAAATTTCCCAAATTCTTAAGAAAATGTTCTGCACATTCTGCATTGAAATACTGAACCCAAATTAAATATTTTAAGACAGACCATTTTATACTGACTCCACCAAAATGGACTCCAAATTGAATCCATAACAACCAAGCCTGTGGAGTGTCGGTAATGGGAAAGTCCATCTTTTCTGAGGTAAATCGTAATTAAGTATAGAGAACTTTGATTATAAATTCAGGTAGAGAAAGCAGATTAATCTGGGAAGATATATTAGTTTATTTTATAAATCAATAGCCCACATGAAGATAGACGGTTACACTTTTCAGACCATTATGTAGGATCAGGCTCATTTTCGGCCTAGTGTTTCTATTAGTATTATTTTTTTCATTTGAATCCAGTTAAAACCTTGACGTAAAACTAATGAACGACAAATCTTGATTATTTCCTCTTTGATCCATGAGTGTCCATCTTCCTGTGAGGCTACAGAGCAATCATTACACCCCTCACCCTTATTTATAACCATTAAGCTCTGACCTAGAACGTGGCTCTTGAATGATCATTTTATTAACTTAAAACCTGGTGCAATTATTTCAGTATCTTTAAATGTTTTGAAATATTTTGCTGAATATTTTGTAATTTTTCTTTTAAAAGAGAAGTCTGCTAGGAGAAGGAAATATCTTGATGTAAATAACCCCAATCCTGACCATAGTAGTTACAAAACTCCTCGCATGCCTTTTTGTGTGCCAGGATTAGTGGTTTGGTGAGGTCAATATAGCTGTAGTTTGTGGAGCTGATCTAGGATATTGTTCCCCCAATTACTAAGTTTAGAGTGAATATCCATCTTGGTTTTAAAATGTGTCTAATATTTTTTTCTATTTTTCCAGGTGGCGATTCCAGAAGAGATGGTAAAGTGTTGTGCGTACTATTGACCAGATTTCTAGATCACGTGCGGTAAAGCCCTGGTGCAGATCGAAAGCCAAAATTAAAAGTGATCCTGACGGCTGATACAGCCAATGCCTGACACATTCACCCGATGGATGTATGATCCCAGCCATACATACTTTATTCAGAGTTTTAAATCTGCAGTGGACCGAGCTGCATTTGTAACCTGGAGAGGCAGGTCCCTGGTGGCTTCTTCCTACCCGCTGCTAGTGACTACCTATGTATGTGTAAAAGGAAAGACCTGTCAATCCAGGTTACTGGAAGCCATCAGGGACCTGCCTGTCTGATCACTCTAAAAGCCTCAGAACAAGCTGGAGTGTAATGTAGGAGTAGTGTGAACAGTGGGCTCCCAGCATCTTACTGCCAACACCTTGGTCGACAGCTCAGCCCGGTCAAAGGTGGATTTTAAAGCATGTTTGTCCTTTTAAAACGCTGCAGCATTTTAGTCAAACACCTGTCCGAGATCACATTCATGGGCAGCACGTATCAGACACTGGCTGTACTAGCCGTCAGGTCTTTACTCAAATTTCCAACTCTAGTAACGCATCTGTGCAGATTTCCAGCTGAGACAAACCTTAAGTTTGGAGAGTGAAGAACATTTTGATATCACCTCGTCATCAGTTAGTTTTAGAGCTAGCAAAAATGATTGTAAAAGTTAACATTGTCCTCAAACCAGACATTACTTTTTTTCAAATTTAAGTGCAAATATCATGCTCTTATAGTGAGGATGCAAATCTGCTTTTCACTTTTTTTACATCCCCACGGATGTGAGACGTGGGGCAGGTTTGGGAACCTTCGGGCTGCACAGGAAGACTTCCCCCTGCCCAGTCCAGCTTAACATGTCAGTAATAACCATGTAACCAGTAAATTGGAAAGGGCAGAGATCGTCATCATCCCTCATCGTCCGTTCATATAGTGAATTTTACTTGGGCAGAACTATAAAATCAAGGACTAGATGATGCCATGTCTGCCATGTTCCATGAAATCATAATAAAATGCTCCTTATATACAGTAACGTTTGTCTTGTTTTTTTTGGAAAAAAGTGAAAAGCTTAAATCATAATTTTTTTATATTCAAATACATACACAACACGAGAACAGATGACCTATCAATATATCCATTCATCTCAGATTTGTCATCAGATGCCAGCACTCAAATAAGGAGGTAAAGTACAGGAGAGGTTTACTCACAAGTGACGCAACGTTTCAGCTTTCAAAATTTTTTCATCTCAGTCATGTGGGAGACGACACGTTGCACATCACACGGGTGACTAGACCACTGCTGTAGACAATACGCAACATGAGGCTAAAAACTGGTACAAAACTCATCAGTTGGATAAAAGCCAAAAACATGTGAAATACAAGAGGTAGAGGTCTATTAATGTGCCGGATAAAGCCAATATTCCAGTAGACGCACCCAACACTTGGATAGGATAATGGACACGCAACTACACCTCATTCTCCCATTTTAGTAAATAGCAATATTATGGGTAAAGGGTCCCCAGCCTTTTAACCTTGGGTCTAATGAGCATCTTATGACAATCCCTCAGGACTGAATGCATGTCTTTGGGGGAATTCGTGACATCATGCTGTTTTCAGGTCCCCTATAAAAGTATTAGGGCATATGTGCCTCTACAGTAATAATTCTGCAGGTTCCTCAATGCAAGAGACAATTGGAGCATTAAGCATATATAAAGTGACAATGTCCCCTGATAGATTATAAAGGGACACTCATATTACTACTATAATATTTTCCCCACTCCCCGAGTGCGCATAACAGAAAAATTAGTTTAAAAGGCATTTTAAAGTGAACGAGAAGCTTTTTTGTGGGATGACATTCTAACCCAATGACACCAATGAAAATATCAATTTGCTCTCTTTATATTAAAATAAAATTTTGGGAAATTGCAGTGTAAACATTGTAAAAATGTTAGCTTCTAACATTTTAGGCAGGTGTGGAAAAAGCCCTATAATGTTAGAATGCTTAGGTACAATACTTTGGTTAGAATAACATACTTTTCTATTGTTTATCAGTTAGAATGTGCGGTTACACCAGATTTGGATTTACATTTTTCACTTTATTCACCTTGTTCCTATACCTTTAGAACATCAAAAAGGGAGGTCACACCAAATATTGATCAAGGGCCAAAAGCCTAAGTCAGCAACTGATATCCTGTGTGAGCCGGCCTGTGAACTGCAGTAAATTTACTGACCTCACCAGAGTGTAAAAGTTTCCATGCTGTGAGCGATGACATCAGTAAAGTTACCGCAGATCACATCACATCACAGGCAGTTCGCAAAATTTACCATGAGACCCGCAGTTTTTTTATTAGGACACTGCAGCTGCGTGCTGGCTCTACTGTCAGTGTAGTTAGACCGCTGTCATTACAGCATCTGGATGTAACAATTCAGGATTGTGGGATTGAATTTTAGAATGTTCACAACTTAAGGACTTTTGACTATAGGGATAGTAATGGGGGTGTCTGTCAGATGCCCTCCATTACTAACCCCTGAGCTTGATGTCAGCTGACATTACATAGCAGACATCAACCCCGTAAACTATTACCTCACTCACTACAGCATCAGGGCAAGTAGGAAGTGCACGGGCCAATAGCCAGAATTGGTGCATCTAATGAATGCACCATTTTCGGGGCAGCCGAGGGCTGGTGTTAGTCTGGGAGGGGGCAATGAGCCCCTTCCCAACTTATTAAGATCAGTCCACAGCGGTCTGTATAGCCTTTGCAGATTAACCAAAAAATGAAGTGGGATCACACCTATTTTTTTTTAGTCCCTCTTTTTAACCCCTTTACCCCCAGGGGTTGTTTACATGTTAATTAGCAGGCCAATTTTTACAATTCTGACCACTGTCTCTTTATGAGAACTCTTCAATGGATCCCAGTTATTCCGAAATTGTTTTTCGTGACATTGTACTTCATGTAAGTGGGGGTCTATGAGAAGATACCCAAAAGTGGCACCATTCTAAAAACTGCACCCCTCAAGTTGCTCAAATCCACTTTCAAAAAGTTCATTAACCCTTGAAATGCTTCACAGTAATTTTTGGAAATTGGAGAAAAAAATGAAGATAACACCTCAAGTATGTTCCCTCAGCCAGCCTATCCTCGATCCTCTAGGTTCCCCTTTGTCCCTATGCCCTGCTTTTTAACCAAATTGGTGATCGAGGACTTCCGCTATATTTCCACAAGACTGTGGTCTGACAACTTGACAGCCAAACAACGTGCTGCAATTAAGGAGCTGCAGGTGTCTGCAGATTTTATTACAATGTCTGGATACAAGGTGGTAAACAGTGGTATGGCCCCAATGTATGTATGAGAGGGAGGCATATAGACAGCTAAGAGACCTAAAAAAAAGGAAAAAATTCTGAGAATCTAGAAGATATTTTGGTTAGAGCCTTTGAGAGGGGAATCATCCCCAAGAAGACTTTGGATTGCCTTCACACCAAGTCCCCAAGATCCCTACCATATACTTCTTACCAAATATACACAAGGATCCAGTCGATTCAACCGGGCATCTTATTGTGTCCGGCATGGGAGGTCTTTGTGAACCAGTTTGCAATTTTACAGACCATTACCAAAAACCATTGGTTGAATCACTGCCCTCCTATGCTCGTGACACGATGGACGTCCTTGGCAAGGATTGATGGGATGACTTTGGAGACAGACATGCTGTTATTAACAGAACATTGAGTCTTTATATACATGCATCCATCATGAGGATGGCGTTGAGGCATGCAAATTAATTCTGTTAGTAATTGGGATGGCCCATTTGTGATTTGATGTTGTAGCTGCTTGAATATATTCTCACGCACAATTTGTTTCCTGTGAGGTTTTTTTTTTTACAGCAATGAGGCACTGCCTTTGGGAGAGGGAGGTATTCGGGGGAGATGGGGTGCAGGCAGTTGGCCATGTGCAGCACTGGTTATGTTATATTGATGTTTTTATGATTTGGCAGGGGTCACATGATCAGCTTCAGAGCTTTTTGGAGGAACTGAACATTAATAGGTTGAATATTAAATTGACCTATGCGTCCAGTGATACCGAGGTGGACTTACTGGATATCAAAATTCAACTTGATCAGCATCTGCAATTACAAACTTATGTCTTCTGAAAGCCCACCTCGGCCAATTGCCTCCTGCATGCTGACTCCTGCCATCCATATGCAACTATTAGGGCCATCCCAGTTGGCCAATACATACGTATCAGATGCATTTGTTTCTCCAATGACAAATTCCACAAGCAGGTTGAGGATCTTGGGAAATGGTTTCTAGTGAGGGGCTATAGTAAAAGGAGTATTAAGAAGGGTTTTGACAGAGCAAGAAGCAACCGGGCTGCTCTTACATCCCCCATTAAAGAGTAAAACTTCACAGGATAAAATTAGGTTTATCTCGACTTATATTGGAGAATGGTTCGACAATGAGGGAATTCCCTTGCCAGGCATTGGGACATTACAAACTGAACCCACTTTGTCTAGACATTTGTCACAGTATCCTCTTAGGACCTCCTGAAGTAGTCCAAACTTGGGAGATGTGTTACTGCATTGTCCCTACATTCCCTTTAAAAAGAATTCTGTTATGTTTAGGTAGCTGAGGAGAAAAAGCAAAAACGGTAATACACCAGAGAGGCTGGAACCTTTTGGATTGCAGTAACCTGAACTAACCACACAACTAGAGGTAGCCGTGGAGCGTTCCTACGTTGATCCTAGACGCCTCGTCACAGCCTGAGAGATAACTACACCTAAAGGCAGAAAGATGAAAGCTATCTGCCCCGGAGCAGATCCCCAAAGAAAATAGGAAGCCCCCAAACATGTAATGGCGGTTAGACAAGAAGAAAGCACGGACACAGACAGAAAATAGAATGAGCAAACGCTGGGGCCCAATCTGTCTAGACAGAAAAGTACAGGAAAGAATACTGACTGCAATCCAACAAAAACCCTAAAAAATACCAGCACTTCTGATTGCCAAAAAACCTGAGATCACACGATCTCTACCACCTAAATCAGATCTCTGGTGTAACAAAACAAAGCCGCAGCCACTGAAAATACAGGAAAAAGCAAATGAACAAATAACAGTGGCTACAGATAAATTGAGAGGAGCACAGGCCCCAGAAGGGGACCCGGCTGACCTCCACAAAAGTGCAGAAAACTATGCAAAAAACAAGCACAAAAAGAAAAGCAGAACATATCTTATCTGAAAGCAGCAGGTACAGGCAAGACTCAAGCAAACTTCCAAATGAACCAGGAACCACAATTGAGACAAGAACAATTGATCACCGGTGACCATCATGGGAGGGAACCTCCCTTATATCAGTCCAGTCAGTGAACCCAGATTGCCATTCCTCAATGAAAGGTTCAGTACTGTCTGTAGCCACCAGAGGGAGCCTCTGCTCAGAAACCATCTCTAGCACATTCACAACAGAATCCCTTTAACTCTCGTGGCCCTCCACAGGGATGCTTCCTCTGCGGCAACAGTGTCACTTGTAAAAAGGTGAATTAAAATAGGATATTCTATGGGGAAAGATTCCAAGCTTGACATCTGTTTACAGGGGCAGAGAAGTGAATCCTTTAAACCCAGGATGCTGCTTCCTTGGAACAAAGATTGTTTTTTTTTTGAGAGTTATACTGTCTACATTGTCCAGATATGATTTTTTTTTATCTATTCAATATTTATGGGATAGATTTTTGGCATCATAGAGAAAGGATACACAATACATTCACTCACACCACCGTAGGACAATTAGAAACCCGACAAATTAGTACTTGCCCAAGAGATTGTACTGTACGTGTCTGGTACCATCTCCGTACTAAGAAAATTGCGATAATGAACATGACAATATCTCCCAACTGGACCTGCAGCTGCTGAAATATCCTGCAATTTGGAGACTAATGATGAGCGAACGTGCTCTGATAAGTGGTTACCCACACATGTGAGAGGTGGCCAGGGTGGTAGTCTTGGCGACTGGCTGATGTGTTCACGCAACCTGGCACCCCACAAAGAAAATAAAGTACCAGCTGTTGTGTGATGTGTGTGCAGTGCCACTCACTTTTGAGTTAGAGTCCTCCTCTGGTTTTAGACTTGTGCTTAAATATTTTCTCAATATAATAAAGCCATAGCTGATTCTCTTGTAACGTAAAAGTGACATTTTTTCCTGACTTTATGCCATTAAACATAAGTTATTATAATATAACTTGATAACACCAGCAGAGAAAACACCTCCCATAGGAGTCATCTGGGTGTTGCAGGATTGCCAAGGAGTCCAGGTGTGAGGGTTCCGAGCACGTCCCTTCCGTCTTCGTTGAAATCTCGCGTGGCACAGTTCACCAGTTACACACTGAGCAGCATGCCATAAAGCTACAATGACTGTCACAAAGGCAGTACAGGAGTGCCAGACAATGGTTTATAGCTTCACTCTCCCCTCATGATAAAATGGGTCCTCATATTTCTAATTTAATATGTTAAAATGGATATGACTCAGTTTAGACATGATGTTTTATCAAAGCAGGAACGGACATTTAATGAACACGTACAAAAAAAACAGACTGCATTTAAAATTTTGGTTGGGGGGGAGGATCAGTAATGGATTTAACCCCACAATTACTACATTTAGAGCAAATTAACACATTTTATTGAAGGTTGAAGAAAACCTTCTCAATCTTTATGTGGCAATTCCTGACGTGATGGCCAAGTGTTGTGCATTACGGTTGGCCAGTGTTCTAGATTACATGTGCGGTAAATCACAGGAGCAGAGAGAAAGTCAAATGTCAAGTGGTCCAGGCAGCTGATCCAGCCAGTGCCTGATGAGATTGAGCCAAACATGTATGGTTGGGATCATGCATCAATCACTACAGCATTTTGGAGAAAAACCGGACTTGCAAAGCCATCAGACAGCTGAGCTGTAGACTAGTCGAACAGGCGAGTCCCCAGCATCATTGCCAATTTAATGCTTGTATCTGTCAAAGTGAAGCAGAGAACAGTTTACAACAAGTCTCAGACATTTAATACCTCAAACTGTAGTTCAATGTTAACCAACAAAGAAATAAATGTCTAGTAAAAAGCTCATTACAACACTTGCAGTTAGAGCCAAATAGGAAAATATGCACCTAACTTTTTAAAGCCACATGGATGTAAGCAGTGAATGGCAAGTTTATCTGAGCAGTGATTCCCAGACTTAGTTCCTCCCCTACTGGATCACTGCAGACATGTGATGTGGATCTTCAGTACAAGGTCTTTGCACTCCACTACATGTGAGATTGCAGCTTTTGTGATACGTCGGATCAGAATCTACTCGAGAAAACCCAACTGCATCTTTGTTTCATCATAAGCCACAATGGAAGCAGTTCATACATTTGAGCTCACCCACACCAGTGAGGAGGATTACCAAATTTTTAAGACTCTCGGAAGCAGGGCCGGCTCCAGGTTTTTATGGGCCCCGGGCGAAAGTCTGTGGGCCCCCTTAACACCGACCACGATTCATGATGCACAGATACTGCAGAGAAATATGGGTATAGCACAACGCTAAACACTTTTCTTCTATTACATGACTGATACCTATTGTAAATTGTACAATAGCTCAAAAACCGCCAAATCCTCACAGCGCACAGTACAGACTGGACAGTACAGTTCTCCATACAATATTATGGGCACCACATAGTCTCCCCCTCATCACCCATATAATACCCCATGCAGGATGTCACCCGCCATCCCCCATATAATGCTCCATACAGAATACTGGACCCAATATAATGCTCCATACAGAATACTGGACCACATATAATGCTCCATACAAAATATGGAGCTCTCCTCTACACTGTGTTGCGTTCTGTACTGTTATGGCTCAGGAAAGGGCGCTGTGGAAAGACTCCCCATCATCATCGCCTCCCATCATCATCGCCATCGCCTCCCCATCATCATCATTGCCTCCCCATTAATATCATTGCCTCCCCATTAATATCATTGCCTCCCCATTAATATCATTGCCTCCCCATTAATATCATTGCCTCCCCATTAATATCATTGCCTCCCCATTAATATCATTGCCTCCCCATTAATATCATTGCCTCCCCATTAATATCATTGCCTCCCCATTAATATCATTGCCTCCCCATTAATATCATTGCCTCCCCATTAATATCATTGCCTCCCCATTAATATCATTGCCTCCCCATTAATATCATTGCCTCCCCATTAATATCATTGCCTCCCCATTAATATCATTGCCTCCCCATTAATATCATTGCCTCCCCATTAATATCATCGCCTCCCATTAATATCATCGCCTCCCCATTAATATCATCGCCTCCCCATTAATATCATCGCCTCCCCATTAATATCATCGCCTCCCCATTATAATTGCCTCCCATCATCATTATCATTGCCTCCCCATTATTATAATCATCGCCTTCCCATTATCATTGCCTCCCCATTAATATCATCATGACCTTCCCATTATCATTGCCTCCCCATCATCAATCATCATCGCCTCCTCACCATCACCATTGTTCCCCATCATCATTGCCTCCTCACCAACATCCACTGCCTCCCCCACCACCATCCACATACAGCACCGCAGCACTCCCCACATACACACACGCAGACACACACATCACATCTCACCTGACCGGCGTCCGCGCCCTCTCTGCCACAGCCGGCCGCTGAATGATGACGTCATTCAGCGGCGCTGCTGTGAGGGGAAGTGCCGGCGCAGGCGCCCCCTGGAGCTGCGGCAGCGGAGGCACGGGGAGAGGTAAGTAGTGCGCCGGCTGCTGCCGGGGCCCTGAGCAAGCGGGGGGCCCAGTGGCAGCGCTGGCACCACTAACGGGCACCGGGGTCCCCGCCTACTCAGGGCCCCGGCACTTGATCGGGTATGCCGGGTGCGGACGCCGGCCCTGCTCGGAAGCACAACCTACGGCAGAGTGGTCATGGCTACTGAGAAGACAGGAAATTCATAATACTAAATGCACAGGTGTTATGGTGGACTTTTTTTTAATAATTCTCTATGCTTAAAGTCTATGCTTAGCTTTTGTTATGCTGTGAGTTTATGAAAAATTAAAAACTAGATAGAAAATTCAGATAACTGGTCAAAAGCATTTAAACCATAAACCTTACCTAGTGTCAGTCTGAAAATCAGTTGCAGATAGAGATCTCAAGCCTTCAGTAATGGGACGTTTTGACATAACCAGACTATTTTCATTAGATCTACCGCAAGTTAAAAGGCTTCTCTGGTTTATAACGGTTTACTTTATAAGAATGGTGTATAAAGATCTTAATGATTTAGCAGTAACAGTAACTAAGCAACTTTTAATTTACACAATTTTAGTATTTTTACCAGTTTATGCAGCCAAAAAAATAAAATGACATTTGAAAAACATTTAACCCTCTTAACACCCATTTTGCGTGTTAAAAAAAAAGCAGTTTGTCTTTAATAGTTAACCATGAGCCTTAATCTATTTTTTTAAAAATACAGCCGTCAATGGATTAAATATTTCTTATATTTTTTCTTAATATAAGAAAAAAAAAAAAAACTACAACAGTGCAGACAGTTTTCCATTTCCTGCCACTTTACTTCACATCCTGCTAAAATAAACAGTGGAACATAAGGCTTCCTCATCTCTCCCCTCATCTCTCCCCCAGGGCACACCTGTGAAGTGAAAACCATTTCCGGTGACTACCTCTTGAAGCTCATCAAGAGATTGCCAAGAGTGTGCAAAACAGTCATCAAAGCAAAAGGTGGCTACTTTGAAGAACCTAGAATATAAGACATATTTTCAGTTGCTTCACACTTATTTGTTAAGTATATAATTCCACATGTGTTAATTCATGCCTTCAGTGTGAATGTACAATTTTCATAGTCATGAAAATACAGAAAAATCATTAAATGAGAAGGTGTGTCCAAACTTTTGGTCTCTACTGTACCCAAAAACCCTGCATCTGACAAATCTAATCTAAATCCTTTAAGCACCCAGCTTGTTAATTCAGTTATATGAGGCTTAGTTTTTACATGATTGTTCTCAGTTGCGCCATTATCTGGTACATACAACTTCATTGTTTTTGTACTTTAGGTTAGCCCCTTAGTGACCACCAATACATAATTTTACTGACCTGCATTATAAGACACTAGCATCCTCAGACAGGTGACAATCCAGCAGATGTCCGCTCTACACTATAGCTGACAGTTTGCTGTATCAGCCACGATCAGTGTTGGTACCGACCACCGTCGTTTCACTCCTTAAAATGTTGCTGTCAATAATAACTACAGCATCTAGATTGTTAACAGTGTGGGGGCTCCTTATTTTACCAAATCGTCACCCTGAGATCTTGATTGGGTGGTCTGGATGTATGCCATGGAAATTCATAGCAAAACCGCGGCCTTAGAGTCCACCGGCTATAGTAACCTGTTCAGAAGTTAAGAAATATTTATGTACCATCTAAATGTTCCTCATTCTTGTCATGCCACTTTGCATTAATATCTGAAAACCACCTGAAGGGTTAATAAATGACTTTAAAAACAGCGCCCCTCAATGTATTAAAAAAAATTAAATGGTGTCAATTTTGGGGTTTTCCAATATATAGGACCCCAAAAGTCACTTTGAAACTGAATAAGTCCCAAAAAAAAAAAATAGCCTTAGAGAGGAAACACAGCTCCCCTAAAGGGAAAAGACTACGTGAAACTGCAGGTTGAGTGCAGGACTCTTGCTAGTTTAACAGTAGTGTCAAGCTGGGTTGTGGTGAAGTACTGCATAACAGTGAAGAATGACAAGAGACATGGACTAAATCTTCTGGTCCTGGCCAACCAGCAACGTTGGTTGCATGTATTAGCACCCAGTACCAAAAGCGAAGCCAACCACAGTTGCCATTTCTCAAGAACTTTATTTGATAGACTGCCTGCCCAAACATTAGTTTCTCACAAAGATGCTGAAGACACTGAATGGCAGTAGGTGCAAATTTCTCCAGCATGACCGGTTTGTTAGATATCAGAGGGAGAAGAGGATTGCATCTTAAGTCTGATTGACTGTTGGAGCCAGTCCACAGTAAAAAAAAAAAAAAAAAAAAAAAGCAACCGTAGAGTGTCCGGGTACCTTCACACAGACTTTTCTTAGCAAGGGCTGCTTCTTGGCAAGAGTTGTATTTCACAACAGCCATATTCAACTGAGTGAAAGGACTTGCAAAGAGAAACTGTAGCTACTCCAACTGTCATTTCTCCCAGGAAGTCCTCTGACGCAGCTTGTTCCATAAGCAATGGCAGGCCATCCAAAAATCAGCTCACAATTCTTGGTGCTTCGGGACACAAAAGATCTTCAAGGTTGGTTGAATTTCAGGGCTACAGAGATGGGCAAAGGTCAGATCGGCAAAACGTTTTGAGAACTAGCATGCATAAGTAAATCCATGGTTGAGGCCTCTTAAGGTCATTAAGAAAAACTCGTACAGCTTTCCCAGACTGAAAGAGGGGTATCAATGCATCTTCATATATCTCTTGAGGAATACTGCCAATAAAAATCTCAACCATGTGGAGGAGCTTCCATTTGAACTCAATTTATAGGACACCTACCTATTGTCTGCCATCATTGCTCTGGAGGGAGTGAGGGAGGCCTTGGCTTCTATCGGTGTACATGTGCTTTTGCATGGGCAGCCATTTTAGGGGGGTCTTGTGTGGGGTTTTTTAACTTAAAGAATAGCATACATGGAACATCTTAATTTCATTTGATCTCTTTGGCCAAACAAATTTTAAGTCAGCAGGCCAACACCAGCATGGACAGCTTTGCCAACTTTGTTGCCGATAGACTTGGGAAGCTGGATGAGAGACAGAGGATCCACACGGAAAGGATAATTTTTGAGACTTTAGGCAAAGCGGCAGCCGGTCAACTTGATGAGACGTTGACCGGGGTTAAAGAGTAAGGGCTCATACCCATATGAGAAAAAAAAACGTTCGATATCAGGACCGAAAAAAAACAGACAAGTGTCATGTGAGTACAATGCGAGTGGCATGTGATTTTTTTAAACGGAACATGCGTATGGAATGCGTTTTCTACGGAGATAGAAGGTACAATCAAACTGTGTGCTAGCCGGATATAAAGCCATTTAACAACATGTGTGATTGAATTGTCAATTTTTTTTTGACTGTTGGCATTAACACCAAGCAAGTATGGCTGCTAGGAATCAGAGTTTGGATCCTACTAAGGGTGTTATTTTGGGAGTATGGGGCTGGATATTTCCCTGTTGTCGCTACAAGGATGCGGCATAGATTTTGGGTGCATCCACTCCTCACCAAGTGTCCTGTAAGAGGACATTTTGCCTCGTTTTATGGACATATCCATATGCATCGTGACAAATGACATCCTCATATAGGTAAAAAATTTGAGATTTTTGACATTCTACTGGCAGAGCTTCATCCAACCATAACTTGTCAAGCGTCCCATTTTCGCACATGCATTTCAGCGGAAGAATGGCTTCTGCCAACCTTGAGGTGATTTTATTTTTATTCACATATGTGAAACATTAATGTATGTTAGGAACATAAATTACCAGATTGTTTTATGTAATCTTTGAATGTGATAATTCTTAATACGACTGCAAGTAGAATGTCTTCCATTCCTCTACATCAATATAAACCTTCCCTCAATTTGTAACTGTTTTTCCATTTTAGGTTTCTTGCAACGGGAGAGTCTTATGCTGCTCTTAATTTAGAATTTCTCCTTGGACAAACAACCATCTCCAATATTGTGAAACACACCCGTTCACAAATCTGGGATCACTTTAAAGGAGAAAATTATGCCAGAGCCAACCCCCTATAGCTGGGAATGCATCTCAAGTGGAATGTATCAGTTGTCAGGTTCCAAATTGTCTGGGTGCTTTAGATGATAAGCACATCCAGGTCAAGTAGTCACCAAACTCTGTGTCCCAATACTACAATAAGGTTTTTTTTTTCCTGGAGCGTTGTTGGCATCAGTTGACAGCAAGTACAATTTTATAATTGTAGCTATTGGGGCCTATGGAAGAACAAGAGATTCTCCAATCTTCAATTCTTCCTTTATGGGTCGGCAGTTGAACAATCAAGTGGGTGTGCCATCCCCCGAAGGCTTCTTC